>OY992881.1:113160611-113760611 GCA_963921405.1 Cepaea hortensis
TATATATATATAGTGGTTGTACAATATAATAGTTAAAGACAAGTGGATGAACTTCATTGCACCGTGTTCTATCCCACATGACTAGGACTTCTTTTCGCACAGCGTCCTGCCGAAAGCGTCACACACAACATGAACTCCGTAGCTTCAGCTACGTCTCCGAAAAGGAAAAACAACGCCACTAGTAACCAGAATGACAAAGTTGGAAAAAGAACGCGTGTCTTCGCAACGCCAGGCAGTAATTGACCACATTACCACGGAAACCCCTTGACATCTCAATACAGGGTGTATTTTTAATGACTTTGAGTGTTGTTTTTTTTTTAAATATTGCCGTTCCAAGTTTTGTATTTACTCTCTTTAGAGTTCATGCAACTTAAAAGGTAAATACAAAACTTGGACCGGCAATATTTTCAAAACCCCCACAGTCATTAAAAATACACTCTGTATATCAGTGGTTCTAAACCAGTGTTTCCCAACCTTTTTTGGGCCATACCCCACCTACGCCTTTCTAAAATTCTTATCCCCCCCCCCCCCCCCAACATATACATCATTTTTAATATTCAAAAATTGAAATGTTCACTAAAGGAACTTGAATGATAGGTTTTAGGAAGAAATCACTAGCAAATTATTGAGCAAACACAGTAAGTAAATTTTCAAAACATATAATGGAAAACTGAAATTCAAGCACAAAATAAGTTTAATGAAAGATTTTCTATATTATTTTAATTATTAGTAATTATTTATTATTTAAGTTTAGTCAGATCCTTGCGCTTGATGCTTGATGCTTGCTGCAAAGAGATTTTATTTTGTTTTGAGATTTTTTTTTTTTTTTTAGCAGCAAATCATTTATGGCACTAAATCCGCATTCAGCTAAATATGAAGATAGAAACGGTAACAATAGTTCTCTTGCACATTTGGTTGCATTTGGATATTTGATTTCGGTTTCCTCACAAAGCCATGCCATCACTCCTTTCATATTAAATAAAGTTTTAACTGACTCATCATTTTGCATTTCTGCGAATTCTTCTTGATACTGCATATTTGAAATATCAGACAAATCCACTAACATTGGCTGCATCATCCAAGTTGGGAAATAAATTTGTTTCAAATCAGAAAATCTTTCTTTTAAATCAGCCGATAACATTTTCAGATGATCGACAATAACATATATAGTGGTATCAGTCATTTCACATTTTTCAAGCCAATAAAACTTTTCAAAATTTTTGTTGTAAGTATATGTCTGACATAATTCAATAAAGTTAATGAAACCAAATATATTCGCTTTTGCATCAACAAGAGTTTTATTTGTTCCTTGAAGTTATTTATTTTTGAAGAAATCCTATATGTAATCACACGACTTAAAAACAATAAGGCAACTGGGACTGATGGAATTGCTGCTGAATTTATAAAGGCAGGTGGCCATGCATTACATCTAAAGCTATACGAACTAATAATAAAAATCTGGAGGACAGAAGAATTACCCCATGACTGGAAAGAGTCATTATTGATACCTATCTTTAAGAAAGGAGACAAGTTCCAATGTGGAAATTATAGAGGAATATCACTACTGTCCACAAGCTATAAGATACTATCCGCAGTATTACTAAATAGACTAAAACCATATTCAGAAGACATATTAGGTGACTACCAGGCAGGTTTTAGACAAAACAGATCAACAATAGATCAGATATTTATCTTACGACAAATAGCCGAGAAACATTGGGAATATAAAAGAGATCTCCATAACATTTTTGTGGATTTTAAAAAGGCTTATGATAGTGTCCATAGGAATAGTCTATGGAATGCTATGCAGGAATTTGGAATACCAAGGAAGTTAATCAACATGACCAGACTATGCATGGAAGATACTTATAATATAGTAACATATAAAGGCAGGAAATCAGACCCTTTCCAAATAACATCTGGCTTGAAACAGGGTGATGCACTATCGCCGCTACTCTTCAATCTGGCTCTAGAGAAAGTTGTAAGGAAGATAAAGGAGGAATGTGATATTGGAGGAACATCCAAGCTGCTTGGTTATGCAGATGATATAGATATTATAGGACAAAGTGAACAAAAGTCATTGGAAATATTGACTCACTTAAAGGAAAAAGCCCAACAGATGGGGCTGGTTATCAACCAAGATAAGACAGAATATATGGTAATTTCAAGAGACGGAATGGATAAAAACTCTGGCCACATACAAATAGATAATATGACCATTAAAAAAACGGAAACATACAAATACCTGGGTACAATCTTCAACTGCTCCAACATCATAAGGGAAGAAATACAAACTAGAATCAACTCTGGAAATAAGATATACTATGCACTACAACATCTACTAAAATCAAAGGCGCTATCTCGTAACACCAAAATCACAATATACAAAACACTGATCAGACCAGTTGTGCTGTATGGCTCTGAAACCTGGAGTACAACGAAAGGAGACGAAGCCTTGTTACAAACCTTTGAGAACAAAATTTTAAGACGCATCTTTGGACCCATTAGGGATACACAAAGTGGAGAGTGGAAAAGAAGAAGTAACAAAGACATTTATGATCTGTTTAAGTCTCCGCTAATCACTGGTATCATGAAGGCTAATAGACTACAATGGCTGGGGCATATAGAAAGAATGGAAGATAATAGGGAAACAAAACTCGCTTACACTCAGGAAATAAATGACCGTAGACCCCGCGGTAGACCAAGAAGACGGTGGAGAGATAATACATGTACAGACCTACAAGCACTTGGAATCAACGACTGGCAAGAGAAGGTCCACCAGAGAGACGAATGGAGACGGATTGTATTTGCAGCAAAGAACCTCAATGGCTCGGAAAGCTGAAGAAGAAGAAGAAGGAACCATTGTCTTCCCCATCATAATAGGTGCATCATCTGGAGCACAAGATGTTATATTTTTCATTGGTATATTATTGACATATAGAAAGAATGAAAGACAATAGGGAAACAAAACTCGCTTACACTCAGGAAATAAATGACCGTAGACCCCGAGGTAGACCAAGAAGACGGTGGGGAGATAATATAAATACAGACCTACAAGCACTAGGAATCAACGACTGGCAAGAGAAGGTCAATCAGAGAGACGAATGGAGACGGATTGTATCTGCAGCAAAGAACCTCAAAGGCTCGGAACGCTGAAGAAGAAGAAGAAGAAGAAGAAGAAGAAGAAGAAGAAGAAGAAGAAGAAGAAGAAGAAGAAGAAGAAGAAGAAGAAGAAGAAGAAGAAGAAGAAGAAGAAGAAGAAGAAGAATATTGACATCTAAGTATTTTTTTGCTTACCATCTTTGGAGGTAGTGGTGCTTTCTAATGATTTACAGAACAACATTTCTTCAGCAAATATCACCTTTATCAATATACCTTTCGTAAGTTATAAGTACAGCCTCACTGTCTCTCAAAGTTGATTCATCCATTTGCACCGAAAATTTTCTTGTTTTCAGCTTTTCAACAAGTTTTATTTCAATATCCTCACTCATTTCGTCTATTCTTCTGCTAACAGTATTGTTACTTAGTGGCATAGCTTTAATGTCTTTGTCATCTTTTTTTTCCAGAACAGTTTAAAGAAATGCTGATATTGATGGTTTATATATATGGTTCTCCTATAGTATGACTTTTCCCAGATTTAGCGATGAGTAATGTAATTTGATAGCTAGCCTCAAGAGTACGATTGATAGTTGCATTATGAGCAGTAAATAGAGACTTTAATGTTAATCTTTTTTTCAAAACTTTTCTTTAAAGTTTGAAAGTAATTCAAATCTGAAATGAGTATTATGTTTCGTTTTCAAATGTGCCTCAAGACGACCTCGTTTCATTTATTCGTTGGTCAAGCATTGTTGGCATAAAAGACAAAAAGGTTGCCGTTCATCGTGGACAGCGGGTATGAATCCACATTTTAAGTATTCTTCCGAATACTGACATTTTTAATTTCTTGCTTGCACCATTCATTTCATCATGGGCTGAAAGAAAGAAACATAAGATCAATTAAAGCTAAAAAAAAATAATATGAACTGGAGTAAATGTAGACTAAAAATACATATTTAAATATGTATGGCACATTTACCCCATCGCAAAAAAAATCATACTGTTTTATTTGACAAGTTTTTTTTCCCTGTAAAATGATGCTTCTAAAACTTATATTAATAAAAACAAAATTACCAATTGACTTTACATACCATTTGTATATCATTTGTATATATATATATATATATATATATATATATATATATATATATATATATATATATATATATATATATATTTAAAACAGCGAGAATACATGTATATATATATATACATACATACATACATACATACATACATACATACATACATACATACATATATATATATATTATATATATATATATATATATATATATATATATATATATATATATATATATATATATATTAACAACGAGACTTTTACAACAATTTAACGGATGCTTATTTCAAATTAACACCAACGGTGAATGCTGAGCGTTACTGCGAAACACTGCAGAAACTGAGATCCCGGCACTCAGCATTTAGCGCCATTCAGAACAAATAGCGCGAAATGCTTAGTGCCGGCCCAGTATAACCAGTAGTTCAACTCTTAACGTCTAACAATGAAATCACGGCTACTAACATGGCCGACAGAAGTTACTTATACTAGACGTTTACCCAGTTCGAATAGCGACTGAGACTTGCTTTGCTGTTAACTTAAACTCTGGACGAGTCCATTTTCAAATTGCCCCTTTTAACAATCGAATTGCCCCCCTGTGGAGCGTGGGCCCCACGTTGGGAAACACTGTTCTAAACCATTTTTGGCTCATGTACCCCTTCACCATATGTTCTGAATATCACCCCCCCCCCCTCTTTTCGTATTTCCTCCCTATAAATTCCCCCCGCCCCTACACAGTATACGTAAAAATGGAAGCAAAATTTGATAACAGATACTACAACAAGTCTGGACGTCTACATAAAACTTGATTTGCGGGTCTATTTACGTTATAAAATGAAATTTAGAAGGGCGAGAAGCACAGAACAGTAAAGTATGGAAGGAAAAACAATATCAAGTATTCGATTCTTAATCTTAATTCCCCCCCCCCTCCCATGGAAGTTCTAACAAACCCCCCCCCCCCCCCCCCGGCTGAGAACCACTGCTGTATATCATTTAGATCACAGAAATCAGCGCACTGAAAAAACAACCCGATATAGACTGCATTCACTGATATAGTGCCGAAGGATAATATATCGTCAAATGTGACCTCCCATTTGGACAGAAGGACGATATATCGGCACACTGGAGCTGATGTGTTATTTAGTTTGTTTCGTGGTATTTGATTTCTTTAGTGGTACCTTCGGCAATTTTAATGCTCAGTGAGCGGAATTTGTACTTTTATATGGATGTGAAGCTTGGACAGTGAGCAGTCAGGCTGAAAAACAACTGATGGCTGTAGAAATGTGGTTTCTGAGGAAAATGCAAAGAATACAATGGACAGCCAGAAAGACCAATGAACAAGTCCTTCAAGAAACAAATGAAGATCATAAACTGATTAGAGACATTAGACGTAGACAGTCACAATTTTTTGGGCATGTTATGAGAAGAGATGATTTGGAGAACTTGGCGACAACTGGTAAGATCGAGGGGAACAGACCAAGGGGAAGACCTAGAAGCAAGTATCTGAATGGCTTGGCCTTGTGGCATGGTCGAGACAGAAACGCGGAGCTGATCCACGACTCTGGTGATCGAGTGAGATGGCAGAACATGACCGCCCACGCTTACCGGCATGGCACATGATGGATGGGGCGGAATTTTGCATAATAATATTTGTTCATTTGATTGCGTACCTTGTTTGGTCCAAACAGACGTTGTTAGTTTAGCACTGAATCAGTTCAAATGAAGATATATATATATATACCCAAGCAACTGATATCAACAGGGTCAATATTGTTGAATACCTGAAACTCCCATTAATGTTCTCGATGCTCGATATTAATCATGACATATGAAGTCGAACAAAGAAGTCGATTATTTACAAGCGACAGGTTATTCATGCCATCGACAAATCTATTCACCTGGTGAAAACGGAGAATTTTTTAAAATGCTTGGCATATTCATTTTGACTGAAGCAGCGTATAGAGGAAGAGTGAGCGGCGGAGACTAAGGATGGAGAGGATGGAAGGTGCAACGTAGTGCTAGCAATGGAGGGGAGGAAGACTGGGGAGTTGAACTATTATTGGATATGGGTCCCTGTGTCCGGTGATATTACGTTCTGTATCATAACATGGTATACACATACACACAGACACACATATCCCGCCCCCCACACATACACACCCATACACACCCACACACACACACACACACACATATATATATATATATAATACAAACACTGACACACACAGTATACACGCACGCACACATACATACACATACACACACAGAGCTACATCACACTAATCCTCACGCACATACACACACATAATCACACACACACACACACACACAG
Organism: Cepaea hortensis; assembly: GCA_963921405.1. Taxonomy (NCBI): domain Eukaryota; kingdom Metazoa; phylum Mollusca; class Gastropoda; order Stylommatophora; family Helicidae; genus Cepaea; species Cepaea hortensis. The sequence goes on from OY992881.1 coordinate 113,167,124, forward strand.
AGCTACATCAAACCACTTCTCATGTACGGTAGTGAATCGTGGGCAATTAGCAAGCTAGTAAAGAATTATGTGGAAGGTGTGGGGATGTGGTTTTTAAAACAGTTTTAAAAGTGGGGAGGTTCTACTTCATTGCCCCGGGTGTTATCCCATATGGCTTGGTTTCTTTCGGCAGGATAATCTGCGTGAACCGAAAAACGCGGCCCGGAATTGAACCCACAGCCTTCGGAGCACGAGATAACCGGCTTGACCACTTCGCCACGGAGACTCCCAATATTGGGAGATATATTGGGAATACAGGAGATATGGTTTTATGATGATAAAGCCACGACGACCAAACACACATCGTAATGAAAGTATCTCGCGAGAAGCTAACTCACAAAGAGACTCATATAACGGTAGGAAGGCGCACTATTACTTTAGCATGAGCTCCGCGTTTTCCAGTTATCTATTTTCTAATGCAGGCCCATGGAAGCTATTTCTGTACTGGAAAGTTCTGTCAATTGTTATGGGTTCAGGAAGAAGATGCTTGCTTGCTTGCTTGCGTTCGTTGGCTTGAGCTCCAACGCGAAGTCCTGTATGTCGGATGAAGACATCCTGTTGTCCAACATCAGTATGATGTCATACAGGACCTGAGGTTTGCGTGAGCATCCGTTGTCCCATGTCTGGCTTATTGGTGTGCAGACTGGTGGTTCCTCGCCGTACAGGCAGAAATTCTCCGACTTCGGAGGAATCGGCGATCCTACTGACTTTAGCCAGGACTCCGAGGGGACCTGTTGCCCAGGACGCTCGACGAGGACGCGTCAATAGGTCTTGGCCAGTATATAACCCAGCCCTGGTGCCCTGGAAACACATCTGCGTCCCAAGGAAGAAGATAAAGTGAACGTGTTCATTCGGTGATGCACTGTCGTCATGGGGATGGCCCAGATTCAAATTCCCAGTGTAACCAGTCTTCATGGGGATGGCCCATGTTCAAATTCCCAGTGTAACCACTGTCTTCATAGGGATGGCCCAGATTCAAATTCCCAGTGTAACCACTGTCTTCATAGGGATGGCCCAGATTCAAATTCCCAGTGTAACCACTGTCTTCATAGGGATGGCCCAGATTCAAATTCCCAGTGTAACCACTGTCTTCATAGGGATGGCCCAGATTCAAATTCCCAGTGTAACCACTGTCTTCATAGGGATGGCCCAGATTCAAATTTCCAGTGTAACCACTGACTTCATGGGGATGGCCCCGGTTCAAATTCCCAGTGTAACCACTGTCTTCATGGGGATGGCCCCGGTTCAAATTCCCAGTGTAACCAGTCTTCATGGGGATGGCCCCGGTTCAAATTCCCAGTGTAACCAGTCTTCATGGGGATGGCCCCGGTTCAAATTCCCAGTGTAACCAGTCTTCATGGGGATGGCCCCGGTTCAAATTCCCAGTGTAACCACTGTATCATACAATTCTTGTATTGTTTAGGGTCGGGTATGTAGGGAAGGGGTTACAAATGCAGTTCGTAATCCCGCATACCGTGTTCGAAACACAGCTGCGGGCGATTTGGCAGCAGACCGCCTTGTGGTGGTTTCCTATACAAAGGTATGAGTGTCGGTCGTTGAGAAAACATTGGCAAACTACTCAACGTAGACTTGCCAAGAAATAATGAACAGCCAAAAATGCTGGGGTTGAATACGACGTCCTGTAAAGGATATGTAACTAACTGTAACTAACTAGTGTGTTATTCAATTTTCTACCTCTTTCCTCTGCTTCTAAGAGCACCGATCTATAACTGTATCTTTCAATTATTTTATTCTCTAGTGTATTTTTCACTCTCTATGTTTTTTCCTCTGTGGCTGTGAGCAACGATCAATGCCTGCGAATGTGTACATCAGGAGTTCTATGAACGGGGAAGTTGGAGTGGAAGAAAGACAGGGGGAGACCAAGAGAGAAGATGTTGGACAGTTTGACATCGTGGCATGAGAAAATATCGATATCGGAAATGATTGTGGCAACACACGAGACAGAGGGCTGTGGACAGACATGATCACCAACTACACACAGCATGGACTATAAGAGAGAGAGAGAGAGAGAGAGAGAGAGAGAGAGAGAGAGAGAGAGAGAGAGAGAGAGAGAGAGAGAGAGAGAGAGAGAGAGAGAGTTCTATGGGTTTCAATCTACACTTATAAATATAAAACAAAACGTATTTGTTGTTGCCTCGGGTGATTCCCGTATTTGCTGGTGTGAAATATCAGGATATCATAACAAGACATGCAAGGGAGAATATACGCCAGGCACCATCATCTCCAAAATCTTGCATAATTTAATCCATCACGGCGGGACGGCAATGTAATGTACGCTCCCATTTTTATGTCCAGCTCATAAATTCATTGTGCCTGATGCAGCTCCAGTGGCCGTCCTGCGGTGTGTATGTTTCAGGATCATTTGATTAGTGTAAACCATTTTAGGAGGGGGTATGTTTGATGTTCATACGTGTTTTTATATTCATGCATAAGTGTCGTGGCTGCATGTCTAGGTTTGTTTTTCGAGGAACTTTGCTTTTTAGAACCACTTTTCTGTACAGATACTTTTACACGTGTACATGCAAAAATGTCCTCTGTGCGTGTCTAGTTATATTTTTCGAGCAACTTTTCTATTTAGAACCATTTTACTGTACACACAAGTTTACGTTGGATGAAGAATGACTTGCGCGATTACTTGGATTAAAGTGAGGAAGAGTTGCGCAATTCGTCGACCTCACTCTCTCGCCTGAGTCCATCTGAGTCCCGTGGCAAGACAAGTCGAGACGACTGGAGACGAATACAGGTGCAGTGGATGACAGGGCGCTCTACGTGCCTTGCCGTGCTCATTACATTCCACAACGCTTTGCAGGTAAACGCCGTCTTGCCCGTTGAATCGGGAATGATTTCTTCCGCGCAGTCTGCCGAGTCCTGTCTTCACATGCTGGGTAGGCATACCCTAGTTTACCGCTTGGTTTGACACCAAATCGGTTACCCATGCCTGGTTTAGCCAGCCTCTCACAGCTGTTGCCCGGGGGGTGGCCGCTGTCGCATGCTGACAGCTACTAGGAGCCACAGGCACGAGCTGGGTGTCAGGCTTGGACCAGTGGGGGATGGGTCCTGAAAAGGACATGAGAGTCATCCTTACCAAAGGTGCTACCAATGCCTGACACCCCGTACCCCCTAAGTTTACGTATGCACGCGTGAAAGGATTATGTGTGCATGTCTAGTTGTGTTAGTCGAGAAGCCTTTCTATTTAGAACCATTTTACTGTACGGATACGTTTACATGAGTACATGCAAAAATGTCCTCTGTGCATGTCTAGTTGTGTTGTTCGAGTAAGTTGTTGTTTTTAAATTTCCGACCATATTGCGGCATGGGCAAGTTTAAATGTGCACACATGTCCTGTGTACATGTCTAGTTGTGTTTTGCGAATGCAAAAGTTTCCTGTGTGAATGTCTACTTGTGTTTTCCGAAAAGCTTTTCTATTGAGAACCATTCCGCTGTACAGAGACGTTTACGGATGCGTTTAAGTCCCACTGGGGTTGCCGCTATCTCCACTCCTATACCGCAGATTACTGTCATATTATAATCATCAAAAAAACCTTGTTTCACACTCAGACAATGAGATCCACAAACACCCACACACAACATCTTAGCCAATCCACACGTGGCAGCAACAATTCCATTATTGCTTCTCAACATGCCATGTCACATTTAGGAAATTAAATTTCTGTGGCCTCAGTAATGTCTTTTCCATTAAACTTGTTTGGACTAAAAAAGTAATGAGACACCGCTAACGTTGTGGGGGATATTCCCTTATCATTTCAAACAACGGTGTGAAAAATTAGAAATACCGCTTGATGTCATGACGACCCGGTGAACACTGATAGGATCATCACCATCATCACTTTCATCATCAGCGTGTGACCTACAAACTGCCATAGGCGTGAGTGCATCTCATCAAAACTCCATCCTTGGTGTTCTGGTTCAATGCCATTGATGATATTCTTAAGTTTTGTCGTCAAACTGCATCCAGTATCATTTCCCTTCCATCCATTTCGTATAATTTCTATGCCACTGCCTTTTCCACTGTTGATCTTTCTAGTCGCGCGACGCTTTCCAATGCTTCTCTTTTCATTAGATTCTTATGAAGAAGCATTCATGAATCTCTGCAGATCTCAGTACTTTGTGTTCTAGATCAATTCTATTAATAATATTCCTCCAATATATCTCCCCCATCTTCATCCACCACCACTTCCCTCGCTCTGCCCATGCCTCCTTTACAGTTGATTTTTGCAGTTGTCATTGTGTTTTCCAATGATTCTTATTATAAGATGACCAAAGTATTCATGAAAATCTCGGTTTTTGCGCTCTGTATCAAGTCCATTGATGATATTCCTTAATACCTCTGTCTTAGGCCAGGACATCTAGCATAATTTCTCTTACTCTGCCTCTGTCTTTTTTACTTTTGATCTTTCCAGTTGCCACAATGTTTTCCAATGTCTCTCTTCCCATTATATAACCAAAGAACACCGATTGTCTCTCTCTCTTATATGTTTATATAATATTCTGCTTTCATGAACCTTTCCGAAGCACTTTTTGTTAATTAAATATACATTTGTATTTGTATAAAGGCGAGACGATCGACTTCATTACACCGAGCTTTATTCCATATGACTCGAACCTGTAACCTACGGAGGGCGGGGCAGGCGACTTAACCACTTCGCCACGAAGACTCCCCCGTCCCCACCCCTATTTCCCCCACTCCTCCTTCCTTTCTTCTCTCTAGAAGTAGTAGCATGTGTATGGTCTACGCTTGAGTTCAAACGAGCAAGCACAAAAACAGCACACAAAAATACTTGCTATTTGTCTCATGTACTGTTTGTCTCATGTACTATGTGTCTCATGTACTATGGCAATTCCTTAAATGTATATGCTCGTGCCAGTACAGGTAGCTCGTACAATATGGGTAGCCTGCTTGTCTGCAGATCGTATGTTTGAATTCCCCTTCAGTAGAGGGATTGTCTGTAATGGATCTGTGATCCCATTGGATCCAGCTCAACATGGGTGCAGATTAATGCTCTTGGAAGTAACAGCAGACAGCGGGATATTCATCGCACAAACCTTGAGCACCCATACGGTAGGTCAGCATGGCCGAATGGATAAGAACGCGTGTTTTTAAACATCCAGTAAACTGATGCCGAGATAAGCGGTCCAACCACTACACTGGACAGTTGGACCAAAATGTTGACCTATCGTCCTTGACTTGGAGACGTAAATTACAAGCACATCTGAAGTCGGAGTGGGTTCGTATGATGGCTAGTGACACTGTTAATAGGGAAAGCTAATCTACACGCAAAATTCAGTTCAGCACTACTAGAAGTTGTGTGTATAGACTACGCTTAGGTTCAAAGCGATCGAGCGTAATACACACATACACACACACGCACGCACGCACGCACGCACGCACGCACACACACACACACACACATACACACACACACACATACACACACACACACACGCACGCACGCACGCACGCACGCACACACACACACATACACAAACACACACACACACGCACGCACACACACACACACATACACACACACACACACACATACACACACACACACACACACACGCACGCACGCACACACACACACACACAAACACACACACACACACACACACACACACACACACACACGCACGCACGCACGAACACACGCACACACACCTCAAGGTCTGGAAAAGGGTAGTTTACACTTTGAAATATTTTTTATTCCGCGTTTCCATCCTGTTTCAGGATATTGCGGTCAACATCAGCATCTTTCAGCTGTATGTTGATTCCTAGGCTAGATTACGCTCATCAGCACGCCACGACTTTCTGAGCGACCGGCTCCATACTCTCATAAGTTACTGGTGCGGCTCGAACCGCTTCTAATTCTCGTGCGCTCACGTCAACCACGAGAGTATTCGGGGATACGGAGAAAGCTGCTAACCCCTCGACCAGGGAGACCGGCACTGTGAAATATAAGCTTTCTTAATTTCTTGTTAATTGTCTTAAGGGCATAGTAGTCAGTTCTTAGATATGACTGAGCTACCGCATGGCAGTCGACGGTACTACTTATTTTCTGTTAGCTCTGAATGTTGGGCGGCGCTGTTTCGGGCAGAGGAACGCAATTGGAAGGGTACAGGCCTTATTCTGGTGCGAGGAATGCAACCTAAAGACTAAATGTCATGGCAGGGTAGACCAGCCCCTAAGCTTCAATCAGCAATTGGTCTAGGATCGAAGCTCCGACAGGAAGACGGGTAGAGCAATGCTTATCTGATCCGACAGCTTCCGCAGCTTGTCTTGTTCCAGACGTATTGGTGTTACCTTTCCTCTGGAGTAAAAAACGAGTCAGGCCTAGAGAGGGATTATGCTGCATGGGCAACACGTGCTCTGTACAAATCTGCCCAGGATGTGAGTTATGGAGAGGTTATTATGCTTTGTTGTTGTTGTTGCTGAAGCAAGATAAATTTCGCTAGGCAACATGGCCAGTAATTATCTCATGGGCAAGATCAAGAATGGCCAAAGCGATTTTTAGGTCACCACAGACAAGAATTATACACAAAAGCAACCAAACAAATAAACAAATTAAACAAAACGAATTTATTGTTTAAATGGAGACAACAGACAGAAAAGAAGACGCACTCATCAAATTCTCGAAAACTGAAGCGACGAAGAAGCAGAATGTGAAATCCAATTAGTTTTTTAAAAATGCGAAAGTTCATGACATTTAAGCTTGCCATTTAGAAACAAGATTGTGCTAGAACATTTTTCAAGTGCTTGATGTTGTAAATTTCAGTTTGAAAATGAAACAACATTTACATTTGATTTGAAGATTATACAATATTTGCATGTTTTCAGAAAAATGGGTGATCCTAAAATAGCTTTAATTAATGATGTGATAACAGTATGGTCGATATGTAGTGGGTACTCTTTTGTTGGCTAAAATTATACTTTATCTACTTCTTCTTACTGCTATTCAAGATATGCCCTTTTCCCAACTCCATTATACCATAACCCCTACCTTGTTGAGGAGAAGTTATATTAGGGTCCATCGTCAGACTCAGATTAATAATCCCGTGACCGAGTCTGCCACAACTCGGATATTAATTTGAAGATGATTGTTGTCCAAAGAGGGTATTGGCAGTGTATTTAGGGTTTATTATTATAGTTTACGCCGTGTGGGGATCCCGACCATGTTTGTCCACAGACTTCTATCTCGTGTACTGCCAGTCATTTCTGATACCGATGGCCTCCATTCCATGATGTCAGACTGTCCATCAACGTCTCTCCGTTTGTCTCCCTCTCTCTCCTCACCTCGAACTTTCCCGTTATCACGACGCCATTCAACTTCCCCCTTTTCATGATTGCCCATAGAAAATGGGTTGTCTTTTGCTGATGCGTGTTTGGCACGAGAAGAAGAAGAAGAAGAAGAAGAAGAAGAAGAAGAAGAAGAAGAAGAAGAAGAAGAAGAAGAAGAAGAAGAAGAAGAAGAAGAAGAAGAAGAAGAAGAAGAAGAAGAAGAAGAAGAAGAAGAAACAGAAGAAACAGAAGAAGAAGAAGAAGAAGAAGAAGAAGAAGAAGAAGAAGAAGAAGAAGAAGAAGAAGAAGAAGAAGAAGAAGAAGAAGAAGAAGAAGAAGAAGAAGAAGAAGAAGAAGAAGAAGAAGAAGAAGAAGAAGAAGAAGAAGAAGAAGCAGAAGAAGCAGAAGAAGTAACAAAATAAGAAGAAGAAGAAGAAGAAGAAGAAGAAGAAGAAGAAGAAGAAGAAGAAGAAGAAGAAGAAGAAGAAGAAGAAGAAGAAGAAGAAGAAGAAGAAGAAGAAGAAGAAGAAGAAGAAGAAGAAGAAGTAACAAAATAAGAAGAAGAAGAAGAAGAAGAAGAAGAAGAAGAAGAAGAAGAAGAAGAAGAAGAAGAAGAAGAAGAAGAAGAAGAAGAAGAAGAAGAAGAAGAAGAAGAAGACGACGACGACGCAGCAGCAGCAGCATCAGATGAAGAAGTAGAAGATGTTTTTTTAATGAAACAATGCCACAGACTGAAAATGACATTCAATAATTCATTTTGATTTATCATTCGCTTCCTTGATCAATTATTGTCAATGGCCAGCTCGGGGACTATGTCTGGGTACACCACAGAGAACGAGAAACTGACGAGTGGGAGAACGCTGAGTGCACTTCTGAATGTTAGAAGTGTGGAACGTCGAAGCTACTGAATATTTTATTACGCTTATATATTTATCAATTTGTCTGTAAAGAATTAATTCATTTTTAGGATCTTTTCCCTACAAAAATTAATGTAAGTTGTACATAACAGGAGATTCCCAGCGATTGGTTCCGGCTTTCGTGTTCTGTTGTTACAGAAAGTATCTGTGCTATTTTTGTTCTTGGCTTCTCTTTCATGGGCAGTGCGTTGTTGGCAACGTCTCGATTTGCGTTGCACCATACTGCACTAATATTTTTTGTGCGTGACGTATGGGTTATCTAGTGACGTATCGATTTCGATTATACCATTACCCCTTCCCCGTTCGACCTCAAAGAGAAGTTATATTTGGGTCCAACCTCACTCAGGTTAATGATCACGTAACTGAGTCAGCCATAAATAGCAGCTTCCCACGGTTTTACCCTCACGGGATATTACTTTGAAGGTGATTGTTGTGCTTAGGGGGTAATGGCTCGACAATGTGTGGGACAGAAATGGAATAAGCCTTCAAACAAAGCTGAAAGTCTACAAAGCAGTTGTATTATCCACACTGCTATATGCTTGTGAAACCCGGACTTTTTACCAGTGACACGTTAGGAAATTAAATCACTTCCACACAATCTGTCTTAGGAAGCTATTGAAGATTAAATGGCAAGACACTGAAGTTCTAGAGCGTCCATGCCCAGTATCCAAACTCTACTAATAAAGAATCAGATTCGCTGGGCTGGTCACTTGACTCGCATTCCAGATCACATGCTCCGTACACGAATCTTTTACGGCGAGCTGCGTTATGTAAAACGCTCCCAATGTGGTCAGAGGAAACGCTGTAAAGACACTCTGAAGATCTCACTAAAAGCTTTTGGAATTCATCACGACACATCGGAGACTGCTGCCAAAGACCGAAATTCGTGGCGTACATCATTACACAAGGGTGCAGTCATTTGTGAAGCAAACAGAACTGCAAGAGCTGTGAAAAAAAGGCTGGTCAGAAAAACCATTGCAGGAGATCCTCCTCCTGGAACGTCAAGTATTCTTTGCCCACATTGTCAAAGAACATTTCGAGCCAAAATAGGCCTTACAAGCCATCTTAGAACTCACGGCTCCATACTTTCAACCCCACTGGATGAAATGAATGGTCATCATCATTCTCGATGGACAAACAACAAAAAACAACAATGGCTGGATGTAGCTTACATTAGTCGGACTGGAGCTTATGCAGAAAGCAGGCAGCGGTTCGTCGAGGAACCGGCCGATCTAGCATAATGGAGTCCAGCCAAAGCTTCTGAGGGAGAATTGCTATGGTTCGCTGGACGGACCGACCGGCCTAGTATATTTGGTCTGGTAGCCACTTGGTATCCGCTATATCCGGGATTGTACTATGCAGACACTATCCTGTGCAGGTATTCAGAGGAAGCATACTCAAGATAGGAACTAACTGCAAGTTTGTGACTGAGAGATTATAAGATAAACGTTAATTGTCTAATTGATGATTATCGCACGCTATGAATGGCTGCAGGAAATACGTACAGTTGGAATAATAGATATCCCGAGAAACTCGAATATTAATGAATTTTACGATTGTATAGTTGAACGACAGAGACGGACTTCATCACTCACATGCAGCCTCATCATGTATGTTCTATAAATGTATTATGTGAGTGATGGGTAATGATGTATGTCAAATAAATGTACTATTTCGAAGCCCTGTCGATGGATTGTTCCGTGACTGCTGTGTTGAACATTATCGTTGAACAGTCACAGTTCGAGATCTTTCATGTGTGATTATTGGGGACACACACACAAACACACACGCACGCACACGCACACGCACACACACACACACACACACACACACACACACACACAGACACAAAAACACAGACAGACAGACAGACAGACACAGACATAGACACACACACACACACACACACACACACACACACACACACACACACACACACACACACACATATCATATATATATATATCGATATTTCCTACATTCGCATGCATAGTGTCAGGTTTCCTTCCTCTAGACCAGCTGTTCTCAATCGGTGGGGGAATTCCCCCACCCGTCCCTAGGGGGGAATTTTAGGGTTTCCGGGGGGGGGGGGGGATTAAGATTATTTCAAGATCGCGTTAATACAAGAACCGATTACTTGATATTGTTTTTTCTCTTTATACTGTACGGTTCTGTACGTCTCACAGTTCTAAAAATTCAATTTATAAAGTAAGTTGATCCACAAATCATGTTTTATGTGGATGTCTAGACTTGTTTTAGTATGTGCTATTAAATTTAGCTTCCATTATTACGTATACTGTGTAGGGGCAGGGGCGGGATTATTATGTAGGAAATACGAAAGGGGGGAATGACGTTCTGAAAATATGGTGAACGGGCCAAATTTTTAGGTAGGAAATACGAAAAGGGGGGGGGGGATGACGTTCTGAAAATATGATGAAGGGAGGCACGGGCCAAAAAAGGTTGAGAACCACTGCTCTAGACACTTCGCACCCAAAATTAAGGGTTCATTCCACCGACGGTCAGGTTTATCGTTTGTCCTAAATCTGTACCAGGATGGTGACCTTGTCGTGTACTCAAGTCTGTTTTCAATTACCGTTGGATTCTTAACGCCATCATAGGGCCTACCGATTCGACGGTTCTTCTTCTTTTTCTTCTTCTGCGTTCATCCGGAGTTTTTTTTTTTTCGGACGTGACTGCGTTGTGCCTGTTTACAGCAGAGCTGCGTTCTTGCGCCGTTAGGCCGACACATCCGACTTCTGCGGGCATTTGTTGACCGGGTTAACCTTCCCGGGGCGACGGTTCAATTTTAGTGCAGGCGATTTGGAAGCAGATCGCTTTGCGATCATTTCGATCGTACGAGACGTTGGCGTTCAGAAAGCAACGACAAACTACTCAACGTAAAATTGCATAATCCCCGGGAAGGTTAACCCGGTCAACAAATGCCCGCAGAAGTCGGATGTGTCGGCCTAACGGCGCAAGAACGCAGCTCTGCTGTAAACAGGCACAACGCAGTCACATCCGGAAAAAAACTCCGGATGAACGCAGAAGAAGAAGAAGAAGAAGAAATTGCATAATAAATATAAAAGAGCCAATAAATACTGCGGTTGAACGCAACGTCATGTAAAGAACATGCAACCAACTTAACATATCTGATTATGATTGCATGCACACATTTCACTACATCACCTGTTTCGTACATGATGCATGCCTTTTCATCCAAGTTTCCCTTCAGTGTTAATCCAACTGTCCGCCTTGCTATCCACACTCCAGACAATCCACACTCCAGACAATTCACACTCCAGACAATCCACATTCCAGGCCATCCACACCCCAGGCAATCCACATTCCAGGCAATCCGCACTCCAGGCAATCCACACTCCCGACAATCCACAGTCTAGGCAATCCCCTCCAGGCAATCCACACAACCCATGTATCTATATTTATTTCTGGTAGTCTCCATGGTGAAGTAGTTACGCCTCATGCCCTGCGCAAGGAAAGTACTGGGTTCGATTCTGGCCTACGTCGTTCGGTCCGCAAATGCCATTTTCTAGGAGACTCCTGGGGGGGGGGGGTCATCTCTGGAGCTTCGGAGTTCATGCTTAGCTTTCGGCAGAGTGAGACCGAACCATATGGGATGAAACTCGGTGCAATGAAGTCGATCCCCGCCGCCTGTTAAACCATATTTCTATCTGTGCGTGTCATCTCTATCACACCTCTCTTCTCGCTCCTCGCCGGAACATTCCCCAGTCCCCACCAGATGCATTCGAGGGAAATTACTTGTGGCGGCGATCTGACAACTAGCCGAACTCCGAGCTGTTTCTTGTGCCCGTCCCTTGAGGACTGGTCTTTCGGCAGAGACAACGGCTGCGAAGTGCTGTTTGTCTGCGCATGCGTGCTTGCCCACGCTGGAAGGAGATTGGACAATTACTGGGAGGGAAAGTTGACCTTAATATGTCTGTTTTGTTTTCGTTCGCTTTGAACGCAAGCGTAGTTCATACACGTGCCTGCATAGGGTGTATTTTTAATGACTGGGGTTTTTGAAAATATTGTCGTTCTAAGTTTTGTATTTACCTTTTAGTTTAGTCGATGGATCAACATCACGTGCTCCGTTCTCCTCCTAACTCAAACCTGAGTCTGGAGAAACTCAGCTCAGTGCACGAACTCCGTAGCACCGGCGAGGATCCTGAAATACTTTGGGTAGATTTTTAACTCGAAATTTTGTCCGGGCAGCGCCGTTAGGCTACTCGTTTTCGATTTCCAATTGCCAAGGATTTTTTACGTGCACAACAATACATACAGGCATCCGATCTCACTACCCAGAGATCTCACTACCCAGAGATCTCACTACCCAGAGATCTCACTACCCAGAGATCTCACTACCCAGAGATCTCACTACCCAGAGATCTCACTACCCAGAGATCTCACTACCCAGAGATCTCACTACCCAGAGATCTCACTACCCAGAGACCAGGGAAAATTTTATTACTAGAAGTCCACGTGAAAAAATATCCCGGGTCCTCACCACGGAATGAACCCGGTACATCCAGCTCTCGAGGCGGACAACATACCTCGAGACCACGCAGTCCCCCAAATATTTCCCCAAGTATTTACCTTTTATGCTGCATGAACGCCACAGAGGGTGAATACAAAACTTGGAACGGTAATGTTTTCAAAAACCCCACAGTCATTAAAAATACACCCTACACTTCTAGTCCTCTGGACTGGTTTTTACTTAGTTTGGGTTGTTGGGCCTTGGCTAGGAGCTCAGTTTACGATGTAGAGTGACTTGGTTTTGTTTAGTGTTCTTTGGCTGTTTTTTTTTTTTATTTTTGCGTTTTTCGTTATAAACTCAAGTGTGGTCCATACATATGCTACTGCGTTTTGTGCATTGGCCTGATTTTTGTGTGTAGATTAAATTTCCCGATTACCATTGTCCCTCGTCATCAGACGAACCCACTTCGACTTCAGTGGTACATGTAGTGTACGCCCAAGGTTAAGGACGAGAAGTCAACATTTTAGTCCAACAGTCCGGTGTAGAGTTGAACCCATTACTTCAGCACGCAGGAAGTTTATAGCGAGCGATCATATCCATTCTCCATGATTACCTCGGTTCTAAGGCATGTTGGGGTGTATGGTTTTGTTAGAATGCTGGGCTCGCATTCGGAAGACTCGAGTTCAAATCTTCGGTAAGGCAATGCATTTTTTTTTCTGTCGAATGGAAAAAGAAACAAAAACCGGCATAGTTGGCGGTGACTGCACAATAAATTTATAAGGAATCAGTATTCCATCAATTGAAACGAGAAAAAAAGTGTTTAAGTACTACATAGAACCTGTACTTTTGTATGAATGTGAAGCGTGGACAGTGAGGAGTCAAGCTGAAAAAACATCTTATGGCTGTGGAAATGTGGTTTCTGAGGAAACTGCAAACAATACAATGGACAAATCAAATCAAATCAAATCAAATCAACTTTATTAGGGTCACAAATTGGGCGCGCAGGCCCGTCTTACATTCGGCCCTTCCAATCACTCGTCTTTCGTTCATCAAGAGCATTATACATTTACATAGGAAGAAAAATAAACATTGTGAAATGAATGTTGTAAACATAAACAAGGCTAAACATGGAGAAAAATGTGTACATAAAAAGTATGTGACGTAAAAGTAGTGATGCCAGCGCGTCCCACACACACACACACACACCACACACACTCTCTCTCTCTCTCTCTCTCTCATTCACTCTCACTCTCACTCATTCACTCTCCCGCTCACTCATTCACTCTCCCGTTCACTCATTCACTCTCCCGCTCACTCATTCACTCTCCCGCTCACTCATTAACTCTCACGCTCACTCATTCTGTCTCTCCCGCTCACTCATTCACTCTCCCGTTCAATCATTCACTCTCCCGCTCACTCATTCACTCTCCCGCATTCACTCTCACGCTCACTCATTCACTCTCACGCTCACTCATTCACTGTCCCGCTCACTCATTCACTCTGCCGCTCACTCATTCACTCTCACGCTCACTCATTTACTCACACGCCCACTCATTCACTCTCACGCTCAATCATTCACTCTCCCGCTCACTGATTCACTCTCACGCTCACTCATTCACTCTCACGCTCACTCATTCCTTCTCACGCTCACTCATTCACTCTCACTCATTCACTCTCACGCTCACTCAATCACTCTCACGCTCACTCAATCACTCACGCTCACTCATTCACTCTCACACTCACTCATTCACTCTCACGCTCACTCATTCACTCTCCCGCTCACTCATTCACTCTCCCGCTCAATCATTCACTCTCCCGCTCACTCATTCACTCTCACTAATTCACTCTCCCGCTCACTCATTCACTCTTCCGCTCACTCATTCACTCTCACGCTCACTCATTCACTCTCACGCTCACTCATTCTGTCTCTCATTCACACTAACTCACTCTCTCACTCAAACTATAGTAATGAACATAAGTTTAGATTATACATGATAAAATAAAATGGTATTTAACTTATAATATGACAGATGAGAATACACAAACATATGGATTCGCGTGTTACATAACATGCGTGTTACATGACATGCATCTGCTCAGCTCTCTCTCTCTCTCTCTCTCTCACTCTTTCTCTCTCTCTCTCTGTATTCTTTCATATACACACACTCACACGCATGCGTACGCTCTCACACACACACACACACTCTCTCTTTCTCTCTCATTCACTCTCACTCTCACTAATTCACTCTCCCGCTCACTCATTCACTCTCACGCTCACTCATTTACTCTCACTCATTCACTCTCCCGCTCACTCATTCACTCTCACTCATTCACTCTCACGCTCACTCATTCACTCTGTCTGGGACAGACAGAAAAGCCAATGAACAAGTCCTTCAAGAAAGAAATGAAGATCGTAAACTGTTTAGAGACATTAGACGTAGACAGTCAAAATTTTTTGGGCATGTTATGAAAAGAAATGAATTGGAGAACTTGATGACAACTGGCAAGATGGAAGGGAAGAGACAAAGGGGAAGACCGAGAAGTAAAGACCTGGATGGCTTGACCACGTGGTATGGTAGAGACAGGAACACGGAGCTGATCCACGACTATGGTGATCGAGTGAGATGGCAGAACATGACCCCCACGCTTATCGGCATGGCACATGATGGATGGATGGATTGCATATTATCTCAAGCCAGAGATACAGCCACGAATTAATCCATTCAGCAACAACTAATGCAGCTTTTATCAACATCGGAAATGGCATCAACGGCGGAAATGACATCAACGGAGGAATTGACATCAACGACGAAAATGACATTTGACATTGAGACTCCATAACGTTGGGAGTTCAGCTGGTGGATTTATCTAGAAGCTGTTGAATTCTAAAATGGTGATCCTGATAGGAGATAATGTATTCTTTCTTTCTTTCTTTCTTTCTTTCTTTCTTTCTTTCTTTCTTTCTTTCTTTCTTTCTTTCTTTCTTTCTTTCTTTCTTTCTTTATTTATTTATTTCTGTCTGTCTGTCTGTCTGTCTGTCTGTCTCTCTTCCGTCTTTCCTTCTTTATTTTTGTTTGTCTGAGTGTCTGTCAACAGAGGCTGATCCATTCATTACACTTGTGAGGAAGCAAAGGAGCGACCATGGAAATTATGGGATAAGGCAGGGAGGGTCGAAGGCTTTAGATATCTTTCTTCCTTTCCTTTGTTATATATCGTTATACTTCCTTCTTTCTTTACTTCCCGGTAACGATAATGACGATGATGATATGTCCGCTTCTTTTCGTATTTCTTGTTTCTTTTTTCCACATTATCCGTCTGCCTTAATCCCCTTCTGTGGTTGTCTTATCAACTGCGGAAATGACAAGCGAAACGAGTCTACATTGGAGACACTTGTGGGTTTGTCTGAAATATGGCTGTGGACGCATGAATGTCCGCTGTAGACAATACTCACAATGTTGATATTTGCATTAGATGTTCTTTCTTTCTTTCTTTCTTTCTTTCTTTCTTTCTTTCTTTCTTTCTTTCTTTCTTTCTTTCTTTCTTTCTTTTGGTTGTAATGTCTTTTTTTTTGTGTGGCTATTTCTTTCTTTCCTGCTTTCTGTCTTGTTTAGTTGCTTTCCCCCTTTCATCCTTGGTTCCATTGGTTTATTATTTCTGTTTCCTTTCGTGACATCATCTTTGTGTGTTTCTTGTTACCCCCAGCCTCCTTTCTGTCATATGTTAACCATTGTATTGTTGTTTTAATGTTGTTCTTTCTTCCTAGCTTTTAAATAGTGCTAATGTATATGCTGTCTTCATTGTATTGATGCCCAAAACCAAAATCTCCACGAAAGAATTCTGTATGTCTGTCAGGCTTGTTACTTTTATCTCTCCTGGTTGAATTGTCGTTTCTTCCTGTGTATCTTATAAATACAATTCGTTGCTGTCGCTTCTCATCTGTAGGATAACAATGATATGTTATGTTAACCTCTCTCGGCCTACCTAGTTTACTCCAGAGGAAAGTTAACGCCAATGGATATGGAACAAGACAGGCTGCAGAAGCTGCCGGATCATCAAAACAATGCTCTAACTGTCCGCCTGTCGGAGCTTCGATCCTATATCAGTTGCCAAGAAAGGCTTAGGGCCTGGTCTGTTTTGCCACGATAATTAGTCTTTAGGATGCATTTCCTCGCACCAGGATAAGGCTTGTACACTCCCAATTGCGCTCCTCCACCCGACGCCGTTGTGTCGGGTTTAGTGAGCGCCGCCCAACAGCCGGCGCTTTCTCAGTCTGCAGTCTGACAATGTATGTGTTGCATTCATTCTGCCCATGCTCAAAACCGCTGAGAAAGTTTGTCTGTCATTTTTCTTTTCTTAAACGTGTCTTTCAGAACATTTTTGTTTTCTTCTGTGTATCTTTTTTGTTTTTTTCGCTTTCTTAACACGAGTGTAGTCCGCACACGTGCTACTCCTAGTATAGTATGTCCACATTTGTTTGCCTTCATTCACGATCAATTATTTTGAAAACTG
Source organism: Cepaea hortensis (assembly GCA_963921405.1). Taxonomy (NCBI): domain Eukaryota; kingdom Metazoa; phylum Mollusca; class Gastropoda; order Stylommatophora; family Helicidae; genus Cepaea; species Cepaea hortensis. The sequence goes on from OY992881.1 coordinate 113,184,399, forward strand.
TCTGTTGCATCGTTATGAAATTTTTCCAGCCGTCTTATATTTACCCCCACCCAAGGAATATGTCTTTGATAGGTCCAAAAGCAACTTAAATCATTGAAAGCGGCAACATTTCTTTGATGTTTTGGGGGAAATGTAGTGAATTCACGCTAACAAACTAGTCGTACAGTAAACCACGTTATTTCTGGTAAAGACACAAGTACAAGGCGTAGCCAGGTTCGTATGGGAGTGGGTGCAATAAAAAAGTAGCTTAAAGTAGCATTGCACCGGGTTTTTATCCCATATGGCTCAGTCTCTTTCCGCAGGGCAGAAATCGTGGCACAAAGCACGAACTCCGTATCTCCAGCGACGACCCTCTGGAGTCTCCGAAAAAATGCACTCGTGAAATGAAGGAATCGAACATACAACCCTCGGAGCCAGAGTCAGACGGCTTGACCACTTCACCACGGAGATTCCCGAGAGGGGTGCAATGTGTAATATTAGTAAAGACAGAGAATGTACAGAGGTATGGGGTAAATAATGTGTAAATTGACAGGAAAGTAGAAGGAATATATTTCTTACCTTATTTTTCATTTCCTTCTTGTTTCTTCAGCTGCTGGTTGATAATTGTACACAAGTATTCATGTTATTAGGATGCATTTAGCTTTTTATATTGAGCTCGTGAAAGCTTCCAAATATCTGTGCGTTAATGGTGCGTATGGAGTGACCAGAAATGATACCGCAATTTAGTCATCATGTTTCCATTTTTAAGGATCTGTTCAGCTGTCTGTGTAGTTTGTTCACACGTACACATGGGTGACAGACCCGCTGTGAGTCTTCGTGACAGACAGACAGACAGACAGACAGACAGGCAGACAGGCAGGCAGGCAGGCAGCCAGCCAGCCAGCCAGCCAGCCAGCCAGCCAGGCAGGCAGGCAGGCAGGCAGGCAGGCAGACAGACAGACAGACAGACAGACAGACAGACAGACATTATATAGTATTCTTGAGCCAATCTCTAAATACATTACCATTAATCTTATTATGATAATCCCTATTGTCTGTATGCTTTGATACGAACACGAGCCCAGCATTCTGTTGCAAGCCATTATGCGTATTACCAGCATGGGCCATGACCAAAAGCTGTCCTATACTACTGGGCACATATCGCTTTATCTGTCCATCCACTGGTTGCCATTCCTTATCACTTGTGTGGTGCGCATTGATCCACATTTCATCCAAACACACTATGCCATAATTTTCTTTGCGCATTTCCCTTATTTCACGTAGGTATCTGCTTCTCATGGCTCTTAAATGCGGTTGCTCGCAAAGATTATTTCTACCGCCCTTGTACTTTCAAATAGTGAAGATAATGTCCTTATAATTTTCCACAAAGTTGTTTTGGATAGCTCTATGTTATTGTTCTTTCTGAACCAAACCCTAAGTTTTCTTACAGTCACTGTTTCTTTGGCATCCAGCATTTTTATAATGCTGGATAATCCTGGATATAAAATCCAAAATTTTTATAATTTTAGGAGTCTCTGTGGCGAAGTGGTCAAGCCTTGTGACTCGGGCTCCAAACGTCGTGGGTTCGATTCCAGTTCACGAGTTAAATTTTTCGGAGACTTCTGTGGGTCGTCGCTAGAGCTGCGTAGTTCGTGCTTTGTGCGATACTTTCCGTGCTGCGGAAAGAGACCGAACAATATGGGATAGAACCCGGTGCAATGAAGTCGACCCTGTCGTATATCAAGCGACTTTTTAAAGCATTTTTATAATAGCTCGCCTTATGACATCTTTGTCAAAACTGTCTACAATAATCTTTCTACCAACCGTTTGGTTATTACGTGGTGGTTTAATTCCAGATTCTTGCACCCTTTGACAAAATGCCCGTTTACTCAAGCCCAATGCATGCATTGTTCTTTTTTCGGAATTTGTAATAGTATAAAACAGTTTCTTGCGATCAGCTTCTTGGCAAAAATATGTGTACAACTTCATAGCGATTCTTTGAAGTGTACAATTTCGCATTAAAGCCCATTGAAAAATATTCACACATTTCAACGTTAGCGATAAGTGATAAGATTTTAAAAAAAAAAAAAAAACATATTAATCAGGTTTCATGAAATAACCCACATTTTGAGACACCTCTGAACAGTCTTAGTTTGAATAACGCGGGGGGTTGGCAAAAGGCCAATCCTGTGAAAACACGTACAATATTCAAAATTGAGCCCTGATTGTATGGCTACGCTGTAATACATTTAACATTATGAATTTCATGTCAGACCCGTAAATTATATATCTCATATAAACAAACTTTGAAATCTGCTGTAAAATCTCCAGAACAAAAAATGTTTTGTTGGGTGGACATAATGATAAGGTTATATATTAAATTTCATAATTTTCCCTCAGTTGGTTACTGAGATATTGATGTTTATATTGCGGCAAACAAATGTGGACATACTATAGTAGCTGTTATTACTGGGGAGTCCACGAGACTGATGTTTGCGCGTGGATTAGCTCTCCCTATTACTAGTATCCCTTGCATCTAGCAAACCCACCCCCGGTACAGAGGAACTTATAATTTACGTCCCCAAGTCAAGGACGAGAACTCAACATTGTAGTCTAACTGACCGGTGTAGGGGTTGAACCCGCTACCCCACCATCATCACACCGAAAGTTTAAGAACGCGTGCTCTTACCCTTTCAGCCATGATGACCTCCCTGTGTATCTTTCGTTCTTATAAACACAATGTGTTTGTTGTCATCTGCAGGATGATATGGTATGTCTCAGCTGCATTGCTCCAGCGTCTAAAGATGCCAGCTCTACAGAGAGGGTCTGCCTCGCAGCCGAAGGCTTTGGGAACCGAATGTGTTTCCTGGAGAGTGTCGCCAGCAGGGTGAGTACCTCTGTTACTTAAGCATTGTGATTAACCATTGGCTGGTTGGTTGGGAATTTTCTGGATGGCTGAGGTTCAACTCTTAAGTCTGGTTCATGTTGGCTGAGCCCCTAGAGAGGATTACGTCTGTGTAAGGGAGGTTGAAATAGAATCTTGTCTTCTAACTAGATACCAAAGAAGCATCTTCACGGGGACTGTATTAAAGAGGTCTCCTTAACCTCTTCAAGTACGCAAACTAGTGGGGTGTGCAAGACTGTTAATGGAACAGCAAAATCGATGAGGAAAAGAATGAGAAGGAAGAGGAAAGAGGGAGGAGGAGGATTCGAATTAAGAGGAAAAAGAAGGAATAGGCGGAAGAGAAGGAGGAGGAGGACGAGGAACGCTTCTTTGATCGGCTAGCTAGATTATGACAATAGTAATGTTGTGAAGACTTTCTGGGATCAACTGAAAAGTGCAGCCAAACAAAGTACGCACATCTGGAGACGCTGGTTCAGCGGGGAGTGAGCAGAGAGGGTGACTCTCAACCCGTAGAGAAATATTCAGGAGGGCATTCAATCAATCTGCCACTGGTAGCACCAGCATGGGAAATCTACGTTGGCTACTGAAGAAGGTGTCAGTCAGGTCTTAGTCAGATATGACTGAGCTACCGTATAACAGTGGACGGTACTACCTGGTTTCTGTTAGCGCCGAGCGTTGGGCGGCGCTTACCAAACCCGACACCCCACATTGTGCCAACGGCTTCGGGCGGAAGAGCGCAATTGGGAGGGTACAAGCCTTACCCTGGTGCGAGGAAATGCAAGCTAAAGACAAAATTGTCATGGCAGGGCGGACCAGGCCCTAAGCCTTGGTTGGCGACTGGTCTAGGATCGAAGCTCCGACAGGCGGACAGTTGGAGCATTGCTTTGCTGATCCGGCAGCTTCTGCAGCTTGTCTTGTTCCAGATGTAGGGGTGTTACCTTTCCTCTGGAGTGAACTAGGCAGGCCGAGAGAGGGATCGTGCTGCATGGGCAACACATGATCTCTATATTTTAGCCCAGGCTTTGTGCTATGGAGAGGCAATAACTCCATCCCTGGTCTTAACTGGTCTCGGAATCAAAGCGAGAGGCAACTGTTACGGGTTATAAGTCCTTGTCAGTTGGCGTAGACATGGGGCGCCACGCGTTGCCTCTGACGGTGGGAGACACCTATAGGTGTCACTGATCAGCTACCGCCCGCCTCAAGCTGGGCAGCCCCCAGCCAATTGGGTGCTGATCCGCCACAGCCTGCCTGCTTCAATGGGTGCTTGGGGCTAGGACAAAATCTGAATCGCAGGCTGTAAAACCAATGCACCAGGTACAAACAAAAATATAAATAGAAACCTCAAGCTACGGCTTGCAACCTGGAACGTGAGAACCATGTGTCCAGGATTTTCCACTGACTTGACCAATATTGACGATGTGAGAAAAACGGCTGTGATTGATGCCGAACTCAATCGTCTTAACATTGATATTGCTGGCCTGCAGGAGACTCGCCTCGTTGAGGAAGGGTCACTCAGGGAAAACAACTACACCTTTTTCTGGAAGGGTAAAGGGCAGGCAGAAAAAAGGCAACACGGTGTGGGCTTTGCAGTGAAGAATTCGCTACTGGGAATGATTGAAATTCCAGCAGGAGGAAATGAAAGACTATTATCCCTGCGCTTGGCAACCTCTTGTGGGTTTGCCACCATTATTACTGCATATGCACCGACACTCGATTCCTCTGATGATGTGAAGGATTTGTTCTATGAGGAGTTAGACTCTGTGATTAAGGCAGTTCCAAAATCCGACTACATTTATATGCTCGGTGATTTCAATGCTCGTGTGGGCAAGGACTCGAGTTCATGGCCAGTGTGCCTTGGAAAATACAACATCGGTCGCATGAATGAAAATGGTCAAAGGCTGCTGGAGCATTGCACCAGTAATGACCTATGTATTACAAACTCTTTTTTTAAAACAAAAGAGATGCATAAGGTCACATGGAAACATCCAAGATCCGGCCATTGGCACCAGCTGGACTTCATCATCACACGGAGACAACATCTGAACCATATATCATTGACTCGTAGTTACCACAGTGCTGACTGTGATACGGATCATTCTTTGGTTGTTGCAAGGGTTAGACTGAGACCAAAGAGAATCTACACAGCTAAACACAAATCTAGCCCCAGGATTAATATTATTAACACTCATGATCCTGAAAAGTGCTTTCAGTTTCAACAGCAACTTGAAGACGCTTTCACTGATACACCAGAAAATTGTACAGTAAATGAAAAGTGGGGTCAAATTAAGGAAACTCTTTGTAAAACTGCCGTAAGGGTTTACGACACTGTGGATCATAAGAGGCAGGACTGGTTTGCGGCCAACAGAGAGACTCTGCAGCCCTTGATTGATAAGAAGAAGAAAGCTCTCTTAAGAAACAAGGAAAGACCAACGCGTAACACTCTGAGTGAGCTAAGGCAAGCTAGGAAGGATGTGCAAAAGGCTGCCAGGCAGTGTGCAAATGATTATTGGATCAAGTTATGTGAGTCCATTCAAATCGCAAGTGATAAGGGAGACATAAGAAGCATGTATGAAGGAATAAAGAAAGCCTGTGGTCCAGTGATCAAAAGAAGTGCACCATTGAAAACCTTGACTGGAGAAGTCATCACTGATAAGAAACAGCAGATGGACAGATGGGTAGAGCACTATTTGGAGCTTTACTCAAGTGAGACCAAACTAGCGGATAATGCCCTCAACGCCATAGAGGCTCTACCAACTCTTGACCACCTGGACACACTTCCCACCATAACAGAAGTTAAGTGTGCTATAAATGAACTTGCATCTGGCAAGGCTCCAGGTAAGGATGGGATTCCAATAGAGGTTATCAGGAGTGGGCAAGACACACTCACTATACAGATCCACCAGCTAATAGAGCTATGCTGGCGTGAAGGACAAGTCCCACAGGATTTCAAAGATTCAAGCATCATAACACTGTACAAGAACAAGGGCGATAGGAGCGACTGCAACAACTATAGGGGTATCTCACTTCTGTGTATTGTTGGAAAAGTATTTGCCAGAATTGTTCTGCACAGACTTCAAGTCCTAGGAGATCAAGTCTACCCCGAATCACAGTGTGGCTTTCGACAGAACTGGTCTACCACTGATATGATATTCTCATTGCGACAAATGCAAGAAAAATGCCGTGAACAGAATCAACCACTGTTTATTGCCTTCATCGACCTCACAAAGGCATTTGATTTGGTCAGTCGTGAGGGTCTGTTCAAGGCACTAAAGAAGATTGGCTGCCCACCAACTCTTCTGTCCATTGTGGAATCGTTCCACACAGGCATGAAGGGTATAATCAAGTTTGATGGTGCAACTTCTGAAGAATTTGAAATCAAGAGTGGAGTTAAGCAAGGTTGTGTACTAGCTCCCACCCTCTTTGGAATATACTTTTCACTTCTACTGAAATATGCCTTTCGTGATCAGGATGGTGGTATATACATTCACTCACGCTCAGATGGCGGCCTCTACAATGCTCAGAGATTGAAGGCTAAGACCAAAATTAGGAGGGTACTGATCAGAGAGTTGCTTTTTGCAGATGATGCTGCAGTTACGACCCACTCTGAGGAAGAATTGCAATGTCTACTATCTGCATTCTCCAATGCTTGTTCTGAATTTGGTTTAACAATTAGCAAAAAGAAGACACAGATTATGTCACAAGGTGCACATGGGGTACCATCAATCTTTATTGACGACGCCGAACTAGAGATAGTAGACCATTTTACATATCTAGGATCAGTGGTAAATAGCAAATTATCCCTAGATCAGGAAATCAACATCCGGATTGGTAAGGCAGCAACAACAATGAACAGGTTAAGAAAAAGAGTCTGGGAGAACAGGAAGCTTACTGCCAAAACAAAAGTCCTTGTCTATCAAGCCTGTGTCCTTAGTACTCTTCTCTATGGCAGTGAAACCTGGACAACTTACTCACACCAAGAGAACAATTTAAACAGCTTTCATATGCGGTGTCTGCGAAGAATTCTTGGTATTAAGTGGCAAGACAAAATCACAAATACTGAAGTATTGGAAAGATCAGGTTGTGTGACAGTTTATTCCATGCTCAGTCTTCGTAGACTTAGATGGATAGGACATCTTAGGAGGATGGATGATGGTAGAATACCAAAGGATATCTTTTTTGGTGAATTACAGATGGGTAAGAGATCTCAGGGTCGGCCTCTACTACGATACAAAGATGTGTGTAAGCGGGACATGATTGATACAGGCATTGATAATGCACATTGGGAGCAAGTCGCCGCTGAACGTGTTGCATGGAGGGCAAATATCAGAAATGGAATAAAGTCAAAGGAGAAAATTATTGCAGAAAAGTCACACACCAAGCGTTTGAGACGTAAGATGGTGCATGATGGTGGAAATGACCACGTGTTCACATGCACCCACTGTGAACGGACATTTACAGCGCAAATTGGCCTTATCAGTCACACTCGCTACCGCCATAGTTAAAAGTTATTATGCCTTTTTAAAGCACAAACTATCGTCTGTCAAGACGGCAAGGTGCCAATGAATGATGACTGAAGAAGGTGACGGATCACGCGATGGAATGTCCGGTGATATTGATTCATTATTTCATATTTCACAACATATAAGACCACAAAACCCCAAAAATGATCTGCATATAGAGCAAGATTATGATCAAGAAATAGATAGGCTACGATCCCGTAATGATAAAATAAACGAACACGAACACGGCGGAAACATGGCGACATATTTGGCCTTGGCCACACTGCACGTCTACGCTAAACGGCAATTGTGGGTTAATAACTGAGCCATGTTATACCCAGGGTTAGCCAATAGACAGTTATGGCTACCCCATTGTGGATTGTGACATCTACTTCGTTGTGGTTTGAGATGTTTACTTCGTAGTGGTTTGAGATGTCTACTTCGTTATGGTTTGAGATGTCTACTTCGTTATGGTTTGAGATGTCTACTTCGTTGTGGTTTGAGATGTCAACAATATTATGGTTTAATATCTCTACACTATTATTGTTTGATATGTCTACACTATAATGGTATGATATGTCTACACTACAGTGGTGTGATATGTCTACACTACAATGGTGTGATATGTCTACACTACAATGGTGTGATATGTCTACACTATAATGGTGTGATATGTCTACACTATAATGGTTTGATATGTCTACACTATAATGGTGTGATATGTCTACACTATAATGGTTTGATATGTCTACACTATAATGGTTTGATATGTCTACACTATAATGGTTTGATATGTCTACACTATAATGGTTTGATATGTCTACACTATAATGGTTTGATATGTCTACACTATAATGGTGTGATATGTCTACACTATAATGGTTTGATATGTCTACACTATAATGGTATGATATGTCTACACTATAATGGTATGATATGTCTACACTATAATGGTATGATATGTCTACACTATAATGGTATGATATGTCTACACTATAGTGGTGTGATATGTCTACACTATAGTGGTGTGATATGTCTACACTATAATGGTATGATATGTCTACACTATAATGGTATGATATGTCTACACTATAATGGTATGATATGTCTACACTATAGTGGTGTGATATGTCTACACTACAGTGGTGTGATATGTCTACACTATAATGGTATGATATGTCTACACTATAATGGTTTGATATGTCTACACTATAATGGTATGATATGTCTACACTATAATGGTATGATATGTCTACACTATAGTGGTGTGATATGTCTACACTATAATGGTTTGATATGTCTACACTATAATGGTATGATATGTCTACACTATAATGGTTTGATATGTCTACACTATAATGGTATGATATGTCTACACTACAGTGGTATGATATGTCTACACTATAATGGTATGATATGTCTACACTATAATGGTGTGATATGTCTACACTATAATGGTATGATATGTCTACACTATAATGGTTTGATATGTCTACACTATAATGGTTTGATATGTCTACACTATAATGGTGTGATATGTCTACACTATAATGGTATGATATGTCTACACTATAATGGTATGATATGTCTACACTATAATGGTTTGGTATGTCTACACTATAATGGTATGATATGTCTACACTACAGTGGTGTGATATGTCTACACTACAGTGGTGTGATATGTCTACACTATAATGGTATGATATGTCTACACTATAATGGTATGATATGTCTACACTATAATGGTTTGATATGTCTACACTATAATGGTATGATATGTCTACACTATAATGGTTTGATATGTCTACACTATAATGGTATGATATGTCTACACTATAATGGTATGATATGTCTACACTACAGTGGTGTGATATGTCTACACTATAATGGTATGATATGTCTACACTATAATGGTGTGATATGTCTACACTATAATGGTATGATATGTCTACACTACAGTGGTGTGATATGTCTACACTACAATGGTGTGATATGTCTACACTATAATGGTGTGATATGTCTACACTATAATGGTGTGATATGTCTACACTATAGTGGTATGATATGTCTACACTATAATGGTGTGATATGTCTACACTACAATGGTGTGATATGTCTACACTATAATGGTGTGATATGTCTACACTACAATGGTGTGATATGTCTACACTATAGTGGTGTGATATGTCTACACTATAATGGTGTGATATGTCTACACTACAATGGTGTGATATGTCTACACTACAATGGTATGATATGTCTACACTATAATGGTGTGATATGTCTACACTACAATGGTGTGATATGTCTACACTATAGTGGTGTGATATGTCTACACTATAATGGTGTGATATGTCTACACTACAATGGTGTGATATGTCTACACTACAATGGTGTGATATGTCTACACTATAATGGTGTGATATGTCTACACTATAGTGGTATGATATGTCTACACTATAATGGTATGATATGTCTACACTATAATGGTATGATATGTCTACACTACAGTGGTATGATATGTCTACACTACAGTGGTATGATATGTCTACACTATAATGGTATGATATGTCTACACTATAATGGTGTGATATGTCTACACTATAATGGTATGATATGTCTACACTACAGTGGTGTGATATGTCTACACTACAATGGTGTGATATGTCTACACTACAATGGTGTGATATGTCTACACTACAATGGTGTGATATGTCTACACTATAATGGTTTGATATGTCTACACTATAATGGTTTCATATGTCTACACTATAATGGTTTGGTATGTCTACACTATAATGGTTTGATATGTCTACACTATAATGGTTTGATATGTCTACACTATAATGGTTTGGTATGTCTACACTATAATGGTATGATATGTCTACACTACAGTGGTGTGATATGTCTACACTAAGTGGTGTGATATGTCTACACTATAATGGTGTGATATGTCTACACTATAATGGTATGATATGTCTACACTACAGTGGTGTGATATGTCTACACTATAATGGTTTGATATGTCTACACTATAATGGTGTGATATGTCTACACTATAGTGGTATGATATGTCTACACTATAATGGTATGATATGTCTACACTATAATGGTATGATATGTCTACACTATAGTGGTGTGATATGTCTACACTACAGTGGTGTGATATGTCTACACTATAATGGTTTGATATGTCTACACTATAATGGTGTGATATGTCTACACTATAATGGTTTGATATGTCTACACTACAATGGTGTGATATGTCTACACTATAATGGTTTGATATGTCTACACTATAATGGTGTGATATGTCTACACTACAATGGTGTGATATGTCTACACTACAATGGTGTGATATGTCTACACTATAATGGTATGATATGTCTACACTATAATGGTATGATATGTCTACACTATAATGGTATGATATGTCTACACTACAGTGGTATGATATGTCTACACTATAATGGTATGATATGTCTACACTACAGTGGTGTGATATGTCTACACTATAGTGGTATGATATGTCTACACTACAGTGGTATGATATGTCTACACTACAGTGGTATGATATGTCTACACTACAGTGGTATGATATGTCTACACTATAATGGTATGATATGTCTACACTACAATGGTGTGATATGTCTACACTATAGTGGTATGATATGTCTACACTATAATGGTTTGATATGTCTACACTATAATGGTTTGATATGTCTACACTATAATGGTTTGATATGTCTACACTATAATGGTGTGATATGTCTACACTATAATGGTTTGATATGTCTACACTATAATGGTATGATATGTCTACACTATAATGGTATGATATGTCTACACTATAATGGTATGATATGTCTACACTATAGTGGTGTGATATGTCTACACTATAATGGTATGATATGTCTACACTATAATGGTGTGATATGTCTACACTATAATGGTGTGATATGTCTACACTATAATGGTTTGATATGTCTACACTATAATGGTATGATATGTCTACACTATAATGGTATGATATGTCTACACTATAATGGTATGATATGTCTACACTATAGTGGTGTGATATGTCTACACTACAGTGGTGTGATATGTCTACACTACAGTGGTGTGATATGTCTACACTATAATGGTATGATATTTCTACACTATAATGGTATGATATGTCTACACTACAGTGGTGTGATATGTCTACACTATAATGGTTTGATATGTCTACACTATAATGGTGTGATATGTCTACACTATAATGGTTTGATATGTCTACACTATAATGGTTTGATATGTCTACACTACAGTGGTATGATATGTCTACACTATAATGGTATGATATGTCTACACTATAATGGTATGATATGTCTACACTACAGTGGTGTGATATGTCTACACTATAATGGTATGATATGTCTACACTATAATGGTATGATATGTCTACACTACAGTGGTGTGATATGTCTACACTATAATGGTATGATATGTCTACACTATAGTGGTATGATATGTCTACACTATAATGGTGTGATATGTCTACACTATAATGGTATGATATGTCTACACTATAGTGGTGTGATATGTCTACACTACAATGGTGTGATATGTCTACACTATAATGGTTTGATATGTCTACACTACAGTGGTGTGATATGTCTACACTATAATGGTATGATATGTCTACACTATAATGGTATGATATGTCTACACTATAGTGGTATGATATGTCTACACTACAGTGGTATGATATGTCTACACTACAGTGGTGTGATATGTCTACACTATAGTGGTATGATATGTCTACACTATAATGGTTTGATATGTCTACACTACAGTGGTGTGATATGTCTACACTATAATGGTTTGATATGTCTACACTATAATGGTTTGATATGTCTACACTACAGTGGTGTGATATGTCTACACTACAATGGTGTGATATGTCTACACTACAGTGGTGTGATATGTCTACACTATAATGGTATGATATGTCTACACTACAGTGGTGTGATATGTCTACACTATAATGGTATGATATGTCTACACTATAATGGTATGATATGTCTACACTATAATGGTATGATATGTCTACACTATAATGGTATGATATGTCTACACTACAGTGGTGTGATATGTCTACACTATAATGGTTTGATATGTCTACACTATAATGGTGTGATATGTCTACACTATAATGGTTTGATATGTCTACACTATAATGGTTTGATATGTCTACACTACAATGGTGTGATATGTCTACACTACAATGGTGTGATATGTCTACACTATAATGGTTTGATATGTCTACACTATAATGGTTTGATATGTCTACACTACAATGGTGTGATATGTCTACACTACAGTAGTTTGCTATGACTATACAATAGTAGTTTAAAATTCTACGAGGAAAGACCAGATGGACATATAATCTGATTGCAGCTGTAACCATTGGTATGGGGACCTGGTGACTCTTCGCTGGTTGTTAAAAAATGAAGACAGAACACGTATGTGAATATCCCACGTGCTGTGACGTCGATTCTGGACACAACTCAGTTAATTAACAAACACATTCTCTATTCTCATCGTTAATGATTTATCTCGCATATGTCTCCGCCAGGCGCAGTAATTTCTTTCCCGCGATATTACCGAATCCCTCCAATTGTGAACAGCCTTGAACTTTGATCTTTAACATCACTCGTGCATTATTATTCAGTGATTTATTTTTTGTACAGCAGCTGGTAAAGATGTTAGACATGAAATGAAGATGCTGCACTGAGCATGAAGACTAGGATTCATTGTACTTTCCTCCGTCTGTTTATATATCTGTTTCTAGGCTGGTTTGTCAGTTAAATTTTCTTCACTGTCTGTACACCTGTCTTAAATTTATGCCCATGTAACTGTGTTTTTCTCTAACTAACTGGCCGATCACTTCATTATATGTAACAAGTAAAACAGCTCCTTTCACAAGCCTTGATGCGTACTGGGTAAATGGCGAAGAGTCCTAATTGTATCATAAATAAACAAACATGTATTGTTTGGCCCTCATAGAAGTAGAAGAAAGAAGTAAAGATTTGAGGACCCACTAGACAACATAACACATTTAAAGCTATACAGTAGTTACCGACCGGAATTCGAACCTGTCACCTCCAAATGACCACACCGCCTCGGTATGGCACATGATGATGATGATGATGATGATGATGATGATGATGATGATGATGATGATGATGACGTAGAGCTCAGTTAGCAGTCAATGTGCGGTAGGGTAAATATCTTACAGGCCACCTTTACTTCTGAGCACTTTTCCGGGTACCCCATGTAGTTGCGGGTAGTCCATGCCGTGTGGCGTCGGCGATCATGTCTGTCCACATATGCTGTCTCTTATGCTGCCAATCTTCTTATAATTCATGGCGTGTGGCGTCGGCGATCATGTCTGTCCACATATGCTGTCTCTTATGCTGCCAATCTTCTTATAATTCATGGCGTGTGGCGTCGGCGATCATGTCTGTCCACAGGCTGCTGTCTCTTGTGCTGCCAATCTTCTTATAGTCCATGTCGTGTGGCTTCGGCGATCATGTCTGTCCACAAGATCTGTCACTTATGCTGCCAATATTCTTATAGTCCTTGCCGTGTGGTGTCGGCGATCATGTACTGTCAATAATTTCTGGTACCGATGTTGTCATGATATCAAACTGTCCAGCATCATCTGTTTTGGTCTGTGCCTGCTTCTGCTTCTTGATATGCACAGTCCCAAGATGGCGGTCTGGTATCACCTGTAGCACGTGCTGACTGATGCCTCCCGGACGAGGCAGTTCTTGAATTCCCCGTAACGTCGTTCACGTTAAATATATTGCACACAGACATGATATGCAAGACATCTTTACTGAAGGTAGTTTGCCATTGCTGTTCTTCTTAGCAGTGATTATTCTGGTCGGTGACAGTCCTTTGTAGAGAGAGAGAGAGAGAGAGAGAGAGAGAGAGAGAGAGAGAGAGAGAGAGAGAGAGAGAGAAGAGGGAGAGAGAGAGGCAGGCAGGCAGGTAGACAGACAGACAGACAGACAGACAGACAGACAGACAGACAGACAGACAGACAGACAGACAGACAGACAGACAGACAGGCATTCAGGCAAACAGACATTCAGGCAGGCAGGCAGGCAGGCAGAAAGGAAGGAAGGAAAGAATAAAGAAAGAAAGAAAGAAAGAGAGAGAGAGAGAGAGAGAGAGAGAGAGAGAGAGAGAGAGAGAGAGAGAGAGAGAGAAAGAAAGAAAGAAAGAAAGAAAGAAAGAAAGAAAGAAAGAAAGAAAGAAAGAAAGAAAGAAAGAATAACATGTTCACATATCCTATACTTTCGGAAACGTTATCTTCGGGTACACAAGCTCACACCTGGAAGAAAAGGTTGTGCGAGTTATATTGACCACATGACCACTTGAGTGACAATTGATCTATAAAACTATGGGCTAGCGTCACACGTAGAAATCGTATTACCATGTGAACAGGGGTCTGTTACTTTACTTATGCAATCTCAAGAAGCAACATGGAGGATAGGCGGTTGAGCTTTTAAGGCCTCCGGAGTGTTTATGCTTGTGGCTACGATTTTCTTATGCATTTTCTTCATGTTGGATTGGTAGTGCATGGTTCCGTCACGCTGCTACGGGTTGAGTGCGTGGAGCGACACTGTGAGCTGCGAATTTCGTGTGGAGTGCTTTTGCATCTGTCCCTGGTTGTTTGTAGCGTGAACTGCATGTTAAGAAAAATGGCGGTCGTCCGGTCGTTAGACTAACTGTGTTGTCTTATACAGTAATGTGTGGCTGCTGGTTTTCTAGTGACTGCCGATTCCATCGACGATGAACGGTATTTTCGCAGCGGACGTTTGTGTTGACATTCTAACAGCGGCATTATGCAATGTATACCTGTGTGGGCTGTTGGTTTATCGAGACTCCTGTCTGTTCCACTTTTCACATGGAGCCCTGAGGAGCATTTTGTGTGATATTCACTGGCACAGGAACGGAGCATAATAGGGCGACCTTTTGCCGTGAAGTTGGAACCGCGACTAACTAATTTACTTATGCAATCTCAAAAACTACTTCTTTTACAAACTAATTTTTTTGAGTAACTATGAGAGTCATCACTGATATTTGTAATGAGAAGCTCATTGTTATAGATCGACTATTAACTGTGTATTCCACCACATGTGAACACAGATATTAACAGACGTGACTTGTGAACATACTGGTATGGAATACCCATAAAACTCCGGTAGCAGTAACTTTCTGTGGGTATGTGGAGTGTTAGGATGATTACAGTTTGTAGGCCTGAGTGCTCAGGGAAATAGGCAGCATTTCCCTCCCATAGCGAACGTCGAGAGCTCATATTGAACCCTCGCCCGACTGTGCTTACGCCATTGTAAGCATACTGTCCTAACCATAACATCCACGCGCCCGCTTGGAATGAAATAGGAGTTGAATGTATAGAAGAAAGCTGAAAATTCATTAGACAGCCAAATGAGCAGCGTGGACATTTTGAGGGAGGCTAAGTCGCAAAGACAACTTATTACAGACATTAGAAAGAGGCAGCCATAATCTTTGGCCGCATTATGAGGAGACAAAAGCTGGAACATGTGACAACAAGAGAGATTTGTGGAAAGAGAACGAACGAACGAACAAACTTTATTTTCAAAGGGTTAAGAATTAGGCACGCAGGTATGTCTAACATTGTGCCTTTCTACCACTTTCTTTCATACATTATTTCATCCATACATCACTTGTGGCTAACCGAGAACAACAACAATATCAAAATATGCATTATAAGGGCATGGGAAATGTACAAAAATGAATACTACATGATTCACCAATAGTGTAATTATTGTTGTGGTAGTTATTATTAGTTGAAAGGGACTGGCTGTTATACTATTCGCATATCCTTTACAGGACAACGCAGTCAACATCAGCATCTCTCGGCTGATTGTTGATTTCTTGGCAAGATTACGCGCAGTAGTTTGCCATTGCTTTCTGAGCGACCGGCTCACATACCCCGTAAGTTACAGACGCGGAGAGAACCGCTACTGCCAGACGACATCTCGGGGTAAATAATATTAATTCCAACAGGATAACTTTATAACAAATACGACTCGTAAGCAATAGCGGTCAACTGCAGATTCAAGAAGCCAAACCTGAACTGAAGAAGGAAATCTACTCCAATGGACTTTGAAGGTTGAAACGTTGTTTATTCTCCGCAGTGCTCAGGTTTGCAACAATGCCATTAATACACAATGATCTACTGTGCCTGTTCTGACCAGGTGGGCAGTAGTATAATTAAAATGAATATTAGTAATATGTCCAAAGCCATCTACACTCGAATTATAAATAATGTCTTTGCTCGTCCAGGCGTCCTTCTCTCTATCTTCGCAATGTCCTTCCTGCCAATTTTCAGACATCAAGATTCGGCGTTTATCCGCCTGTTTATTTGTAGCTTCGATACACGTTGTGTCCACAGAGTGTTTCGTCCATTCCAATTACTAATTCAGCCACTGATGCGGTATAAATCCTGTATTTAGCCGACCGATATTTCCTAAATCAACATGAGCTGCCGCTCCGAAGAATCTCCCAAGTCAGTCTGCCGTTGTTGATGTTGACGATCTTTGATGACGTTTCTGCGTTGACACGTCATGTGCTTGGTTTTTTTAGCGTTTTGTTTTTGGGATTCTCTGCTATTTATAATTTATACTATTGCGTCACACCTGCTACTTGGCAGCTACCAATTGTCGCGCACGTCACGTTACTCACGAGAGTATACGGGATTACGGAGAAAGTCGTGTAACCTCTAGACCAAGGAGGTGGGAGGCTGTTATACTAGGGTTTTATTCTTCTTCTTCTTCTTCTTCTTCTTCTTCTTCTTATTATTATTATTATTATTCATCTCATCTCATCTCATTTCATCTCGTCATGTTCCTCTTGTACCTTGCGGTGTCCAGGTGAAGTATAAACAGCGGGAGTGCTCCCGCTTATGGGCTTCACGTATCGATATTCCCATGGACGCTGTTATTCCCTGCGTCCATTGTTTACGTGGTCCGCCTTTTCCTCTGCTTCCCTCTGGTCTGTACATCATTGCTTGTTGTGGTATACTGTTAGTTGGTAACCTTCTTGCATGACCAAACCATTTGACTCTGCTGCCTTCTAATAAAATCGAGTGCAGCTATAACCCCCACTTTAGTCCTGATTTCTTCATTTCTGATCTTATCTCTTCTTGATATATTGAGTATTCTTCTCAGGAATCTCATTTCTGTTGTTGTGATTTTTCTTTTCTCTTTTTCTGTCATTGTCCAGGTTCGACATTGGTAACATAGAAGATTGTACTGTAAAGTGCTTTCTTAGTAGTTATTGATACATGTCTTTAGTATTAGTGCCATTTGTCCAATGAGTTGGTTTGCCTTATTTCATCTATTTTCGATCTCGTCTTCTGATTAGCCATTTGATAATATTATACTTCCTAGGTACTTGAAACTCTTTACTTGTTTCAAGGGATGTTCGTTTAGGTGAATCGTTGTTGCTTTTTTTTCTTTAGTTATAGTCAATACCTCTGTTTTACTTCTTCTTCTAATTTTCATGTTATGTTCCCTACACGTTTCGTTTAGATTATTTATGTGGTCTTGTAATTCAGCATCTGATTTTGCTATTAGTGCTTGGTCATCCGCAAACTCTAATGGTTAGATTTGCAGATGGTTCTTCTTCTGTGGTCTCGTCATGCGGTATTCTTGCTGTATCTGCTTGGCTGGTTTCTTTACATATGTTGTCTATATATGTTACAAACAAGAGAGGGGACAGGACACAACTTTGTCGTACTCCAGATGGTGAAGGGTATTATTATTATTATTATTATTATTATTATTATTATTATATTATTATTATTATTATTATTATTATTATTATTATTATTATTATTATTATATTATTATTATTATTATTATTATTATTATATTATTATTATTATTATTATTAGCAAAGACAATTCTTGACAGTCTTGTCTCATAGCACGGGAGGCAGCCAACATATGAATTAATCCATGCCGTCGGAGATCGTAATATGTGGAGAAGCATGATCGCCCATGCCAGCAGGCAAGGCACTTAATAATGATGATACTTTAATTACTCGGCAAATGAAGATGATTAACTCATAGAGGCAATCGAGGTGGAGTGTACACGGGATCTCCGTGGCCAAGTGGGTCAACCGCTTGCCTCGCGTTACAAAGTTTGTCGGTTCGTTTCCGGAAGCCGTCATTCGGTTTACGTGTGCATTGTTCTCAGAGACTCCTGGGGGTCGTCGCTGGAGCTACAGAGTTGGTGCTTTGTGAGACGCTTTCGACGGATCACCCTGCGGAAAAAGACTGGGCCATGCCATATGGAATCAAACTCGGTGCAATAAAGACGATCCTTTCGTCTTTAAACCTCCCTTAAAGAGGTGTGGGGGTAAATTTTGGGTGATTTTGGAGTCACACAAAACTAACATTTAACACTCGCGTGCTAAGATAATGCAAACTTCATGCGGGTTAGAAAGCAGTACGATGTCGATCATTGTCTTGTACTCTCCCTATGGGCCAATGTTAGTGACTGCTGGATGTGTCGTTGAAATCCATTCATTCTTAGACCTGTCTTGTGCAGAATGCCGCACTATCTATATTGAAATATGGGATTCAAATTAAAACAGGCGGTAGATGAATCAAGAGGGAAATATTAACTTTCAACAAGACATGAACATATGAGGCGGCTTCAAACGAAAAATTAAAAAAAAATTTTTTTGTAACTCTTCGAGTTGTCCTAACAGGTGGAAATCACTTGGGGCTAGTTCTGGAGAGTACGGGGGATGTGGTAGTACACACGGAAAGTGGAGGTCTTTGATGGTTTCAACCGTTACACTGGCAGTATTATATAGTCGAGCATTGTCATGTTGCAAAAGAATACATTTACTCAGAAGTCCACGACGTTTGGATTTGATTGCGGATCGAAACTTCCTACTCCACTCATACACTTGCTGGACCGACATGCATGCATCACCATACTGGACCTTCATTTGCTGAAGAATTTCTATAGGTTTCACTTCTTCGCTGATAAAAAAAAAAAAAAAAATAACGGATAACACGACGCTGCTTCTCTTGCATGTCAAAAGTGGGGCGGACATCTTTAAACTGTCCCTATGGCGTCACTATGTTCGTCTGTACGGTGATGTCACGTGCTTAACACTCTTTACAACATTGACAGGTTACAAGAAAATAGCATGGTTATCGTAATTTCTATCACACTTTAAGGTGTTCATTTGAAGCCCCCCTCGAAGAAGAAAACGGCCACTCAATCAACGCATGCAAAGCCCTGTACAGGCGTATTCGTGACTGATTGGATTTGGCAGCTAAAGTTTTTTTTACGGCATGAGAGGGCATGTTTCATGTCAACCCTCCATCAATCAATAGGGTGCCGTCTTCACACTGAAGGTTGGCTGCAATGGATCTCCAAGGCTGTCTGTCTCTCGCCTTGATTGTACATTCTGTCAGACTGCTGTTCGTCCATCTCTTGGTGTTAATTTTCTGCTTTTATCGATGTCTGCCTCTTGCTCTCTTGCTTTCATCCGTACCCTCCATTATGATTTTTATAAGAGTGCTATGTCTTTTAATGTGGCCGAAATATTTCACTTGACTCTTTTTGTATTTCTTTCTTCAACTCTGTTCATTCCCAGTTTTTCTAGAACCTCGGTATTTGAGTTTTTTTTTTCATGCAATACGTCATATTTTTCTACATACCTATATCTTCAGGGCCTTTATTCGATGTTCTAATTGTTTGTTCATTATCTGGCTGGGTGGCTATAATACCAGGTTATCTTTCGGGAGACCCGAGTTCGAATCCTCGATAAGGTAATGGATTTTTTTCTGTCGGGGGAAGAAAGAAAACCCTAACCCTAACCCTAACCAGTTCGCGGCGACTGTACTAGCCAGACGGCCTTAAAACCTCAGGCTCAAGACCTCATGTCCTACACGGCAAGACACTATAGGCAGTAGATGACAATGGCATCGTTAATTGTCCAGACTTCCGCGCGATATAGTAGTGGGAAATATACATACCATTTGACAATTCTCATTTTAAATGCGTTGTCAATTTCTCCAGATGGTAATACTGGTTTTATGTTGTTGAACTTGTTTTTGCCAATTCCTATGTTTTGTTAAATTTTTGTTTCACTTCTGCCATCATATGTTATTTCATATCCAAGATAGGAGAGTGTTACTTGTTCTAGTATCTCCCTGTTTATTAAGATGTTAGGTGATTGCCTCTCCTTTCCACTGCTAATTATCATAGTTTTCTTTCCTTTTTATTTTGTTTTGATGTTAATATCTAAGTCACATTCTGCACTATGCCTGTTTACTTGCTCAATTAAGTTTTATAACTCTAGCTCGCTTTCTGCTAGCAAGACTGTATTGTTTGCTTATATAGTCGGCTCTCTCGACATGCATGATAGACATTCGTAATAATAGTCATTGGTCACCTTTTGGGCCTCGTTAACAGGCGGATGATTTTGTAATACTAGTGTTGCCTAATTGAATTTCTTAACGGCTGGATCATTTTGTAGGCAAAACATCGTTGTCGGTAAAATTATTCTTTGAGTTAGCATTTAACAGCGACACATTAACATTTTGGGGAATGCATTTTTTGTTCTAAATGCATGTCATGAATCTTGAATTTAAAACTAATTTGCATAACTCCGATTGCAGAGCAGTAATGTTAACTCATTAGCAACGTTGTTGTTAAAGGGCCTAGACCGAATTAATCGTCTGGGTTGCAAAATTGCACTATTGTGATCTAGTTCCACTTTGATGGCTGGGCTGCTTGTGACGTCAATTAATTGACGAGAAAAAGAGTGTTGAAGCGCTACATAGAACATGTTCTTCTGTATGGATGTGACACATAGACAATGATCAGACAAGCTGAAAAACATCTAATAGCTGTGAAAATGTGGTTTCTGAGGAAAATGCCAAGAATACCATGGACAGACAGAAAAACTAATGAGGGC
Organism: Cepaea hortensis; assembly: GCA_963921405.1. NCBI lineage: Eukaryota > Metazoa > Mollusca > Gastropoda > Stylommatophora > Helicidae > Cepaea > Cepaea hortensis. The sequence continues at coordinate 113,205,831 of OY992881.1, forward strand.
GTCTTACAAGAAACAAATGAAAACGGTAAACTGATTAGAAAAATTAGATATAGGCAATCAACAGTTCTTTTTGGCACGTTATGAGAAGAAATAAACTATAAAACTTGGATACAATTGGCAAGATTGCGGGAAAAAGAACGAAAGGAAGACATAGTAGTAAATATCTGGATGGCCTGGACACGTGGCATAATCGAGTCAAGAACCCAGCATTGATCCACTACTCTGGGATCGCGTGAGATGGCTAACTATGGCCACCCAGGCTTATCGGCACGTCGAATGGCTTTTAAACAAACTCACGAACTTTCTTCAGGAACAATGTTCTTGATAATGCGAGGCGTTTTACTTGGACAAGTGCAGATCAGCAAGGACCAATGGATACGAGCTCTCGATGTTAAACATCCGGTGTGCTGATGCCAAGGTAACGGCTTCAACCCCTACACCGGTTAATTGGACTAAAATGTTGACTTCTCGTCCTTGACTTGGGGACGTAAATTACAAGTACCCCCAGAGTAGGTTCGCCTGATGGCGAGGGACAATGATAATAAGGGAAGCTAATGGACAGGCACAAATCAGTCCAGTGCACTAGAAACAGTAGCACGTGTATGGACTACGTTTGAGTTCAAAGCGAGTGAAGAGAAACACTGGAAAAGCTAGGAACCTTCTGGCCCGTGAGTCACCGGGGTCCTAGAGGGGAAGTAAAGAATAGGGACACCAACGTCTCGCATGAAGGCCGTGAAGGCAGCAATAAAGGCCTGGTGTGAGATGGCTACTTCATATCCTAGAAAATGTAGGTCAGCATGGTCGAATGAATAAGAACACGTGTTCTTATAACACCCGGTGAGCTGATGTAGAGGTAAGGGTTAGTTAGGTAGTTAGTTAGTTAGTCGCGGTTCCAACTTCACGGCAACGGGTTGTCCCCATATTGCTCCGTTCATGTGCCAGTGAATATCACACAAAATGCTCCTCACTGCCCCATGTGAACAATGGAATAGACAGGAGTATCGGCAAGCCAACAGCCCGCACAGGTACACTGTGCATAATGCCGCCGCCAGAATGCCAACACAAATGTCCTCCACGAAAAATACCGTTCATCGTCGATGGAAATAGCAGTCACTAGAAATACTTCATTGATCTGGGTTTTATCCCATATGGCTCGGTCTCTTTCCGCAGAGCGACCCACCGAAAGCGCCGTACAAAGCACGAACTCCGTAGCTACAGCGACGACTCTCAGGAGTCTCCTGAAAAATGCACTCGTGAACTGAAAAGGCAAACCAGTCAATCCAGCAACCGCCGGCCTTCATCGTTTCGAACATGCAGTTCACGCTAAAAACAACCTCGGACAGATGCAAAAGCATTCCACGACAAATTCATAGCTCACAGTGTCGCGCCACGCACTCACTCAGTAGCAGGGCGACGGAACCATAACCTCCTTAGTCGCCTCTTACGACGTGCATGGTAGACAACAGTGTTACTATTCTTTGCTTTCCCGTATGGGCCCCGGCAACACACGGGCGTGAGGTATGGGGGGGGGGGGGGGGTTTCAACCCCTACACAGGACAGTTGGACTAAAATGTTGACCTATCGTCCTTGACTTGGGGACGTAAATAACAAGTATCTCTGAAGTCGGAGTGGGTTCGCCTGATGAAGAGGGACACTGTTAATAGAAAAAGCTAATTCACACGCAAAATTTAGTTCAGCATGGACTATACTTGAATATTAAGCGAGCGAACAAGACAAAATGTGTGTGTGTGTGTGTGCGCGCGCGCGCGCGCGTGTGTGAGCGCGTGTGCGTGCGTTTGTGTGTGTGTGTAGGGGGAGGAGTTTCTAATAACCCCTATCCCACTGTATAAGTGGCCACGAAAGTGTGTTCACAGATTGCCCATAACATAACGCAATAAATCATTCACATGCCCTGGCCCCCGTTCCTATTCTATTATTAATGTTAGTAATGCGCCGCAGAATTACCCATTTATTTCTCATCCCTGTAGATCTATTATCCCGTAGCGATCTTACTTAATAATGTATGTATATTAGGATGCATATCCGTTACTCTCCCTCCCCCCATCTTATCTCTTATGTGATTCGCGGGTTGTAATCAATACAGTATAAGGATGAACTGACCTTTCCTCGGGGTTATTTGCCCTCCCATTCACTCATTCCCTAGCCAAGGGCCAACCTGTAACTTCCTTCATTTTGATAACTACAGTTTAAAAAGCTGACATGATGTTAAGTTATGTCAGGTTAAGTTTGTAAACAGTAAATTCCTTCGTGTTGATAACCAGGGGCGTCACTAGGGGGGTGCGGGGGGTGCGGGCCGCACCGGGTGACACCATCAAGGGGTGACACCAAAATTTAAAAAAATTGCAAATTTGACAAAGCAGACATAGCTCTGTCTAGTCGGGTTTCATAACCGTTCATTGTTAATTTTAGAAATTTTAATGTTAAATAACAAAAATTTAACTTTGTCCGAGTTTGTCGAAGTTCTTTATTTATGTTTTACCTGAAGTATTGAAGTTATATTGTTCAATTTGTTTTCTTTCTTATGTCCTTATTAACTTTTTGACTTATTTTACAAACATTACTATATGCGATTATATATGGTACAGGAACACTCGGAAGAAGACCATGGTGAAAGTCTAGAGGGGTGACACCAAGAGTTTACCGCACTGGGTGACACCAACCCCAGTGACGCCACTGTTGATAACTACAGTTTAAAAAGTTGGCATTATGTTATGTTGACATTATGCATATCCTTGACTGTACCCGGGATCAAACCCAGATCACTGGCGTGTGAGGTGGGTGTGTAACCACTAGATCACGCGATATGGGTTTGATCCCGGGTCTTGTCAAGGATATGCACTACTGATGAGCTCAAACGGGAGCCTAGTGCTTCCATATTGACGTGAACAAGGCCTTGGGTTCGTACAGGAATGCGATCAGCGTTGCCTGTAGTGGGTTGTTAGTTAGTTAGTTAGTCTTTCCTCTTGAGCCTAAGGCGGCGCATAGGGCAGAAGTCCTGTCTCTCCATGCCTGGCGATTCGCTGCTATATGTTGTAGATCTTGGATATTTACTTGGCCATTGAATGAGCCTTCTCTAATGATGGTTCTACGCAGGGTCTCTCTTGGTCTTCCCCGTTTTCTTTTCCCTACTGGTGACCATATGAGGGCTTGGTAGGGGAGTCTTGTCTTGTCCATTCTGAGTACATGGCCGATGTAGTTCCAACGGCGTCTTCTTATGAAATTGGATACTGTATCTTGCTTAGTCTCTTGTCTTATTTGCGAATTGGTTCTGAATTCTGTCCAGTGGATGTTTAGAAGTCTTCTAAGACATTTGTTCTCAAAATTGTCTAACTTTTTATCTAAAGCTACCGTTGATTTCCAACTTTCACATCCATACGTTAACACTGGAATCACACAAGAGTTGAAGACTTTAAGTTTTGTGTGTTTGCTGAGTGTCTTTGACTTCCAGATGTTTGACAGTTTATTGAAGGCACTAGATGCCAGTGCGATTCTATATGATATTTCTGGTGTTGAGTCCCCTGTAGATGTCATTTTGCTTCCTAGGTATGTGAAGCTGTTGACTTTTTCAAGAACGTAGCTGTTCAATTTGGTGTCATCTGAACTGTTGGTAAGATCAATAGTCTTTGTTTTTGTGGTGTTAATTTGGAGACCAATTTGCCCTGAAACATTTTGGAGGTGGTTTATTTTCTCTTGGGCATCCGGGTGTGTTGAACTCAAAAGCACTATATCGTCTGCAAAGTCCAGGTCTTCTAGAATTGTGTCGACCCAATGGATACCCATATTTGTGTTGTTTGTGTATTTGCGCATGACCCAGTCGATAGCTATTCCAAAAAGCATCGGTGATAAGACACAACCCTGTTTCACTCCTGTTTCGACTGAGAACCAGTCAGAGTTGCCTGTTTCTGATCTTACGCAGCAACGTGTCTCTTTGTAGAGTGGGTTGTGCTCAATATTTAAATTTCAAATCCCTGAAAAAACGAAATAAATAAACTATCTGAGACCGAGTAAGAAATGATGTTGTCAGACAGACAGTGAGATCAACATCTTGTGCAAGATACACTGAAATGCAGAAGATCAAACGTCTCAGCCATCGCATTAGAATACGGCACCATCAACTACCAGCACTGGCCCTACATCAAAGAAGATCTGACACGAGAGCAAGAGAAGGCCCGATAAGAAATTGGATTGACGACATTAAAGACATTGTACAACCACACAGAATGACACTATCCAGTGCCACCCATTTGTAACGTCAATTATACCTCCTAACGACTCTTGACGGGGAAAATGGAAGATGATGGTGAAGATGATGATGATGATTTTCTACATTTAATTCACTTTTGTCAATATAATCTCTTTGTTCATCCTTCGGGACTTAACTATTTCAAAGTTGTAATTAGTTTTCCGATACCACACATTCCACTGCCATCTTTTATTGGCCAAAGTTGCCATAATTGTTTTACCTCTACAGGAAAATAATGTGATCTATGCCAATTCCTCAGCTCAGATTGGCAACGTGTCAATGAAATGTGGAGATCACAACGCCAGCAAAACAGCTCAGTTCGTAGTTGAAAACGAAATAATAGTCTCAAAAACAACAACAAAAGTGTTGCGGAACGTATATTTTGTGTGTGTGCGGCGTAATGCATAATGCATACAGATAAAATCACTATGGAGAAAGAAATGTATGTTAATGAGGAAAAATTGGAGGTGGTGGAAAATTGTGAATATCTTGGGTCATTGATTACCAACAACGGTGACACAATGAAAGAAATTAAACGACGACTATCAATTGCTTTTCAAAGACTAAAACAACTGAATAAATTTATGGAATGGGACAGACAGAACTACAAAAATTTGATTTTTAAGAGCATGCATCTTTCCCATTGCAACATACGCCTGTGAGACCTGGACACTTACTAAACAAGCTGAGCAGCGCATAAATGCCTTTGAATATAAATGTTATAGGCGAGTTCTAAGAATATCTTGGGTAAAGAAAAGAACAAATGGATCAATACTTCAAGAGCTGAATATTGAAGAAGGTTGGCTATTAAAAGCGATAAAACAAAGAAAATGTAAATAGTTTGGTCACTTGAAACGTCACGAAAGATTGGAGAGAACAATAATGGAGGGGTATATGCCTGGGAAGAGAGGAAGAGGAAGGCCAAAGAGAAGATGGGTGCAGGATGTGGCAGATGATCTCCAGATGGGTGTATCGGACACGGGACATCTTGCTTATGATCGAGAGGTTTTCCGGAAGGTTGTTATGGGAGTGAGGTTCTGCTAAGGTCATACTACTGAATGAATGAATGAATGAATGAATGAAAGAATGAATGAATGAATGAATGAATGAATGAATGAATGAATGAATGAATGAATGAATGAAAGAATGAATGAATGAATGAATGAATGAAAGAATGAATGAATGAATGAATGAATGAATGACGGCTTAACTGATATGCTGGCTCTGCGGCGATGGGGTTATGGACGCAGTTTGCAATCCCACATACCGCGTTGGAAACACAGCTACCTGCGATTTGGCAGAAGACCGCATTGAGTTGGTTTTTATAAAATGGTATGAGTGCCGGTCGCTCAGAAAGCAATGGCAAATTATTGAACGTAATGTTGCCAAGAAACCACACACACACACAAAAAAGCAAAAGAATTCCGGTGTTGACTGCGACATATTCTGTAAAGCAGTAGTTCTCAACCTTCTATGGGGGGGGGGGGGGGGGGGGTTAAGATTATTTCAAGATCGCGGGTTAAGATTATTTCAAGATCGCGTTAATACAAGAACCGATTGCTTGATATATTTTTCTCCTCCATACTTTACGGTTCTATATACTTCTGGCCCTTCTGAAATTCGTTTTATAACGTAAGTAAACTCGCAAATCACGTTTTATGTAGACGTCTAGGCTTGTTCAAGTATGTGTTATATTAAATTTAGCTTCCATTTTTACGTATACTAAGTAGGAGCAGGGAGGGGGGGGGAATTTATTGGGAGGAAATACGAAATGGGGGATGACGTTCTGAACATATGGTGAAGGGGTGCATGGGCCAAAAAAAAAAAAGGCTGAGAACCACTGCTGTAAAGGATATGCAACTAACTGATGTTTGTTTTTTTTAATTATTATTTTTATATGTTTTCAAAATTCATAATATACAAGTTGTTCTATCGCGTCAAAGATTACAGATAGAATGGATTACAAACAAGTAAGTGCATTATGACCTAAAAGACGTTAGAGAAGATAATTGAAGAAAGAGAAAAGTGATTTACTTGCTAGTAGCATGTGGTATGAAGTAAAAGACAGAACAACCTACATGTGAGCGGTATCATCATCATCATCAAGTGCCTTGTCAGCTGGCGTAGGTGTTCTTGTCTCTCCACAGATCTTGGTCTATGACGTCCTTCGTCTTCTTCTGCGTTCATCCTGAGCTTTGAACTTCTACGAATGGATTCGTGCTTTTCCACCCTTGCAACGCTCACTCAATGGGCTTTAGATACTGACTTTCCTCGTAATGGATTTGCCAACCGAGAAATATTCCATTGCGTGCCCCAGGGACGCTTTTTCCACCTTTGGTAACGCTCACGAGGTAGACTGCAGATGCTGCCGGCTCAGCATCTCACCTCTATTCAGCAGAGGTTGAGTAACGGCCAGGCTCTCACATCCGGGGGACATTGACTTAAAGGCGTTCAGCCATATCCCTTAGCTAAGAGCCGCAGAACAAGTGTCTGTACCAAGCATGTAGTGGCCCTTGCAAATGATTCGGCCTTTATACGCAATGGATCTTTGGTGTTGTGTATCAACTCTACTGATGATATACCTCCATGCACCGTCTTAGTCCATCCAGCATAATTTCTCTTGGTCTGCCTCTGCCTCTCTTTCCCTTAATCTTTCTGGTCGTCACGATGTTCTCCAGTGCCTCTCTTCTCATCACATGCCAAAATAAAACCGTTTGTCTCTTTCTTATTGTTGTATACAATATTCTAGTTTCATTAGCCTCTTTCAACAGTCGTTGTTAATTACTCTGGCAGTCCAAGAAATTGGCAACATTCGTCTCAGGAACCACATCTCCGTTGCTTCCAAGTTCTTCCTGATTTGCACCTTTCCGTCTTGATTGAAGATAGTTTGTAAAACTGGAATTACACCTCTCCATAGCACAAAGTCTGAGCTGAATTTAAAGACTACGTGTTGCCCATGCAGCATGATCCCTCCCTCGGTCTGACCAGTTTACTCCAGAGGAAAGGTAACACCAGAACGTCTGGACCAAGACAAGCTGCAGAAGCTGCCGGATCAGCAAAGCACCCTTCACAGTGGTGCTAAGAATATCGTCGCACATCTGGGTGGAATTCTTACATAGAGGCGTTCAGCCTTAATCTCTTAGATGGTAAACAATCCAACCATTTCTGAATTCTGCTTCGCAACGATAGAAAGAGCCCATTTTGTTCATTAGCGGCTAACAACAGGAGGATTTTTGTTAACCCCATCCATAGACTAACTGCTTTAAAAATGTCGCTGAAAATTCGAGAGGATCGACTTCATAGCACAGGGTTTTATCCCATACGGCTCGGTCTTTTATCCCTGCGCGGGCTGCCGAAAGCGTCGCACAAAGCACGAACTCCGTAGCTCCAGCGACGACCCACATGAGCCTCCTCTATCACGCCGGACTCTAATTTAGGAGACTGAGGTTCGAATCCTTGATAAGGTGATATATATATATATATCTTTTTATATATATATATATATATTTTTTTTTTTTTTTTTTTTTTTTTTTTTTTTAATCGCTGAACAAAAAAAAAACAAAAAAAAACCAACCTGCAAAATTTGCGGTGACTGCCCAGGTCAGGCGACCTCAATCTTGTCTCCTTTTCCTTCTCCTCCTCCTTCTTCTCCATTACTTCCCCCATCCACACTGTCCAGTGGTCACATCATTCTAATTAAATTTCAAGCAGATATTTCTCTAGAAAACCACAATCGTCCCACGCAATGCTACCCACATCACCCGTAACCTGTTATTAGTCCCAGAGGTCATTGTTCTAACATTTATTCTACAAATTCTGTAACTACACGTTAATGCATTTACTGTACGTTTCTTTCAGAAACATATATTTTCCCCAGTGGAATATTATTTGCCAACATGTGCCCTTAGCACATTGAGCAGTGTTGCCCCGGTCTTCAACACTCACCTCATTAACTCGTAAAAGAGTGCAAGACGATATCTGTGGTCACAACTCCAATCGTTTTGATGAGATCAAGTATTTGTAATCGATAGCGTTACATCGTTTTCCAAACGTGTTTATGCACTTTATATTTATATACTTTTTCAGCCGCCGTATATATCAGATATACGGGTTTTAAAACAGAAGAGCTCTTCATATTTTTGCATAATGGTTATCTCCCCTATTCACCAGAGTCCCTCATTATCAGGCAGACGCTTTCCGACTTCTGGGGTTCTTGTAATTGACTCCCCCAAGTCAAGGACGGGAAGTCAACAGCTAAGTATAAACTGACTGGAAATTAACCCATTACGTCGCGATCAGCAGAAATAATTTAAGCGCTTTAAACCTCACAGACACACCGATCTCAATTTTTGCATATTTTCTAGCAGTCATAGAGCTTTCGTAAACAAAAGAAACATCTTAAACATTAATTAAATTTAATGCGGAGCAATTGAAAAGAAGCGAAATCTGACACTGAGTCACCAGAAGTATTGGGTTCGATCCGTGTTTTTTTTTTTTTTTTTTTTGCGTTCATTCGCTTAGGACTCAAGCATAGTACATATAAGTGCTACTACTTCGGGTTCACTGGACTAATTTTTGTGTGTGGAACAGCTTTCCCTATTCCCAGTGTTTCTCGCCATCAGGCAAACCTACTCCGACTTCTGAGGTACCTACTATCAAAGACCAGAAGTCAATATTTAATCTAATTGACCAGTATAGGGCTTGAACCCGCTATTTCGGCATCAGCACAGGGAGCGGGTTAACCCCTACACCGGTCAGTAATGGAGTCGACCCTCTCGGCATTAGTACTTTTTAGTACAGTGTGTATTTGTAATGGCTGTCCAGTTTTTATTTTAATATTGCCGTTCCGAGTTTTGTATTTACCTATTATATTGCACTGTGTTGCATGAACTCCACAGTAAAACTTGGAACGGCAATATTTTCAAAAACTGCACAGTTATTAAAAATACACCCTATACTTTACACTTTGGTACTTTGTGTAGTAAAGGTGACAGTTGTAATAATGACAACATGACCTATCAAGTGTGCATTACTCTACAAAATACGGGGCTAACCCCATTGAACTGATTCAATATAAAATAACACAAAGTAATGCAGCTTTACATAACAGAATTACGACACATACAGGACGTTGCGGCAACTAGCCTTCATCAGCTAACAAATGCACACACAAAACACAACATAGTTACGGAGAAGACCCTCCAGTGACTACATTAAGGCGTAACGACGGGATGAGAAGAACACAAATATGGGGGGGGGGGGGCATGAAAATTTGAAGAAGAAAAAAATGTTCCTACTTACCTCAGAATCCTTTTTTTATTTTTATTTTTATTTTTTTTTTTTTTTAAATGTTTTTCAATGTTTCATCTTTTTATGCTTCTCGTCCCGTCGTTACGCCTTAATATAGTCACCGGAGGGTCTTCTCCGTGACTATATGTTGTGTTTTGTGTATCTATTCGTTTGCTGATGAAGGCTAGTCGCCGCAACATCCTGTATGTGTCATAATTCTGGTGTGTAAAGCTGCATTACTTTGTGTTATTTTCCCGATGATGCCGGGATTTTTTCTCGTGGACTTCTAGTAATAAATTTCCCCTGGTCTCTGGGTAGTGAGATCGGACGCCCGTGTGTATTGTTGCGCACGTAAAAAATCCCTTGGCAGTTGGAAATCGAAAAAAGAGCAGCCTAACGGCGCTGCCCTGTGCAAAATTTCGAGTTAAAAATCTACCCAAAGTATTTCAGGATCCTCGGCGGTGCTGCGGAGTTCGTGCACTGAGCTGAGTTTCTCCAGACTCAGGTTTGAGTTAGGAGAAGAACGGAGCACTTATGGGTTGCACCCGTGTGCCGTGAAGTTGATCCATAAATTAAACTAAACTAAACTAAACTATTTTATATTGCTTACATTTTCACAGCTTTACCGCAGTTCCACCAATTTTTATTCATATTTGAACTAATTCAGTGCCAAACAAAAGAGGTTTGGCCCAAGCATGGTACGCAATTACATGAACAAGTATTATAAGAAACATTTCCGTTCACTGAGCAATAAAATTGCGGAAGATACCACGAAATAAAATAAATAACACGTAGACCCTAGTATGGTGATATGTCGTCCTTCTGTCCAAATAGGATGTACATTTGGCGATATATTATCCTTCAGCAATGAATCAGTTGAACAATACACCTCGAAATCAGATAACTGTTTTAATTTATTTTTTATATGCCATAAGCGGCGCATTTTGTTAAATGCTACCTCGGTCAGGCAGTCTCTGTGGCGAAGTAGTCAAGCCGTTTGACTCGTGCTCCGAAGGTTGTGGGTTCGATTCCGGGCTGCACCCTTCGGTTTAGGAGTTAAATGTTTCTATGACTCCTGTGGGTTGTCGCTAAAAGCTACGGAGTTCGTGCTTTGTGCGACGCTTTCCGCGCTGCGGAAAGGGACCGAGCCATATGGGATAAAACCCGGTGCGATGAAGTCGACCCTGTCGACTTTTAAGCAACCTTTACCTCGGTCATACATATTCTCCTAAGCTTAATTGTTCTATTTCTTTAAGATCCTGTTCTATTTCAGTTAACAAAGCATCGTCGTTTGCCTATCTGATGTAGTTTATTGATTTTCTACGAATGCAGAGCTCAGGTCTTCGGTTTGAATAGCTTCTCTGAATAAATAATAAACAGGCATGGGGACAATTCGCACCCTTGTCTCACACCTCCCTTTATGCCTTTTAGAGTTGATGCACGTTATCCGGATCTTATTGTTGTTGTCTCTTCTCTTCTTTTCTCTTCTCTTCTCTTCTCTTCTCTTCTCTTCTCTCTCTTTCTCTCTCTCTCTCTCTTTCTCTCTCTCTCTCCACTTGTTGTTGTCTATTCTCACCATCTCTCACACACTCCCTCTCTCTCTCTCTCTCTCTCTCCCTCCCCTCCCTTTTTGTTGTCTATTCTCACCGCCTCTCTTTCTCCCTCCCCTCCCTTGTTGTTGCCTATTCTCACCGTCTCTCTCTCTCTCTCTCGCGCGCTCTCTCTCTCTCTCTTCCTCTCTCTCTCTCCCTCCCTTCCCATATTGTTGTCTATTCTCATCGTCTCTCTCTCTCTTCCTCTCTCTCTCCCTCCCCTCCATTGTTGTTGCCTATTCTCACGGTCTCTCTCTCTCCCTCCCCTCCCATGTTGTTGTCTATTCTTACGGTCTCTCTCTCTCTCTCTCTCTCTCTCTCTCTGTCGGTCTCTCTCGCTCTTGCTCTCTATTTCTTCCTCTCTCTCCCTCCCTTGGTGGGCATTTGTGTTGTACATATTGTCGGTATCTGGAGATCGTGAAGAGTAGGCTGTACGACGCGCTGCCCAGGTAACATTTTAAAGTTAGCTTTATGTTAGTTCCATGTCCTTTACAGGACGTCGCAGTCAACCCCAGTATTTGTCGGCTGTTTGTGATTTACTCAGCTAGTTTGCTACGTTCAGTAGTTTGCCAGTGATCCCTGAACGACAAACGTTCATACCACTAAATGAAAATTATATCAGATATTAGAAGGGTTTGCTAAGGAAGAAACTGTGTTGTCCAGTTTGATCTATCGACCAGGGAGTATCCGTGGCGATGTGGTTACACCACCTGCCTCCGAAGGTTGTGGGTTCGCTTCCGAGCCACGTTATTCAGGTCACGCCAGCAGTTTTCTCGGATACTCCTATGGGTCGTCGCTGGATCTATGGAGTTATTGTTTTGTGCAAAGCTTTCTGCAGAAGGCCCTGTGGAAAGAGTCCGGACCATATGGGATAAGACTCGGTGCAATGACGTCGATCGTCTTACCTGTAAAACCCTTTTTATGAGGTACAGAGTGTATTTTTAATGATTGTGCAGTGTTTAAAAATATTGCCGGTTTAAGTTTTGTATTTACCTATTATGTTGCATGGACCGGCAATATTTTCAAACACTACACGGTCATTAAAAATGCACACTGTATCTGTCAATGTTGCAGACGCATTTCAGTATTTTTCGTTTACTGTAAAAGCCTTCAATTCCAAAGCTGTACACACGCCCACTTTTATATTTGATTGTTGTTAAAAGAAAGTAATCAAGCTAACATCGTCACATCACACGTGATAAAATAGACAGACAGACAGACAACAGGCAGGCAAGCAGGCAGGCAGGCAGGTAGGTAGGTAGGTAGGTAGGTAGGGAGGCAGGCAGGCAGGCAGGCAGGTAGGCAGGTAGGTAGGTAAGTAGGTAGGTAGGTAGAGAGAGAGAGAGAGAGAGAGAGAGTGAGAGAGAGAGAGAGAGAGAGAGAGAGAGAGAGAGAGAGAGAGAACTACCAAGGAAGAGGCTGGCAAATAAAAATAAGGAACACATATATTCATAAAAATACAGACATAGAAGGTGGTTAGCACATCATGGCCGAATGAATAAGAGCGCCCGATGTTAAACTTCCAGTGTGCTGATGCCAAGGTAGTGATTTCAACCCTTACACCAGTCGGTTGGATTAAAATGTTAACTTCTCGTCCTTGACTTGGGAAAGTAAATTACAAGTACCTCAGAAGTCGGAGTGGGTTCGCCTGATGGTGAGGGACACTGATAATATGGAAAGCTAATCCACTCGCAAAAATCAGTCCGGGGTACTAGAAGTAGTAGCATGTGTATGGACTACACTTGAGTTCAAAGCGAGCGAACGAAAAACGCACGCACGCACGCACAAACGCACGCACGCGCGCGCGCGCACACACACACACACACACACACGTGGAAATAGGAGAAACAAGCAGCGAGACGGAATAAAATATGGAAATATAGAATGAGAGAATGAGACAGATGGGTGAAGAAAAAGGACACTTTAAGAAACCCAACTCTGATAATCAGGAACAATACAAGCAAATGGAGACCGTTTTGAATAAATGAGAAAAAAAAAACAGCCAGATTTAATCAAGATTGCAAAGCGCAGTAATAATAAAGCACATTCTGTGGAAGTAAAGTGAAAAGACTTGGAATAATAAACAAAGACAAATAAGATGAAACAGAATCCGTTGAGACAAGAATAACCAGGCGAGGGAATAGCAGGATTAGACAGACAGTACAATGTGCACCTGATTGGTTTACCAAGAGAAAAGAAGCACTGATGATGGTGATGCTGGTAAAACAATAATAACGTAATAATGATAATAATAGTAACAACAATAATAACAGTAATTACAATATAAATAGTAATCATTTATAAAAAGAAAAGAAAAAGAAAAAATAATAAAAAAATTATTATATTACATTAAAATAATAAATTGGGAGCTGCGTGATCTCGAGGTATGGTGTCCGCCTCGAGTGCTGGAGGTCCCGGTTCAAGCCCCCGGTGATGACCGGGATTTTTTTCACGTGGACTAGTGAGATCGGACGCCCGTGTGTATAGTTGCGCACTTAAAAAATCCCTTGGCAGTTGGAAATCGAAAAAGAGTAGCCTAACGGCGCTACCCTGACAAAATTTCGAGTTAAAAATCTACCCAAATTTTTTTCAGGATCCTCGCCGGTGTTACGGAGTTCGTGCACTGAGCTGAGTTTCTCCAGACTCAGATTTGAGTTAGGAGGAAAACGGAGCACTTATGGGTTGCACCCATGTGCCGTGATGTTGATCCATCGACTAAACTAAACTAAATAGTAATAATAATAAATAATTATTTATGGTGAGTATATATGTTGCCGGCTTCGTGGCTTAGAGGTTATGACTTTTCTCCGTAATCTCGTATACTCCCGTGGGTAACGTGATGACGGTGAGAATCAGCAGTGGTTCGAATCGCATCGGTAACTTACGGGGTATGTGAGCCGGCCGCTCAAAAAGCAATGGCAAACTACTGAGCGTAATCTTGCCAAGAAATCAACATACAGCTGAAAGATGCTGGTGTTGACAGCGATGTCCTGTAAAGGATATACAAAAAAAAAAAAAAATTACTTATGTTGATAGTATTCCGGTACGAAACTTGGGCTTTGTCCACGACAGATTGGAAGCACTAGTCTCGAGTTTCGCTCTCGTTTAAGCTCATCAGTAGTGCTTATCCATGATTGGATCCGGGGTCGAACTCCGGACCACTGGCGTGTGAGGCGGATGTGCGACCACTGACCACGCGACTCGCGCAAGACGCGACCAAATCATCATACTAGAATATCACAACGTCATCCATTGTATGCTATAGCTCAAAATTTGCTTGATCGCCGCTACTGACATCCGTCAATCGATGTGGCCCTGAATGATCAGGTCTTCTCGATCTAGCAAGGCACACGAAGCGCTTAAAGTCCACCAAGCAATGGACAAGGTCCAAGGTTCGTACCGGAATAGGATCAGCGTTGCCAGTAATGGGTTGTGCCCAACCTTCAAACCTCAAATCCCGAAACAACAAAATAAATCTATTATTTATGTGTTTTTAATACGTTTACAGACGAGTAATAAAAATTCATTCGACGAGAAATGAGAACAAACAGATAAGAAATCTGAATAGGAGAAAATTGTTATTACCTCAAATAAAACCGAGGAAAATTAAATATTTTAGGCATGTAAAAAAAAAAAAAACAGGAATGTCTGGAAAAGATAATTATCTTGTGAGGAGTAACAGGAAGTAGAGAAAATGAGACCAACACTTAGATAAATTCAGGATCTGATAAGTTCAGGATTTGATTGACAATTTGCACAACACCGCAACAGTTACAGGACATATGGCTTATGATAGAGAGACATTTCGAAAGAGAAATATGGGTTCATATGTTTTACGAGAAATAAGCGACTGGATTGGTTGATTATTGTTCGTTAATGTTTGCTGTTGTTACAACTGTCAATAGTTTTTAAAATAAATTGTTTATAAACCTTTATCTCATCTCATCTCATCTTGTTCCTCTTGTACCTTGCGGTGTCGAGGTGAAGTATAAACAGCGGGAAAGTGCCCGTTTATAGGCTTCATGTATCGATATTCCCATGGACTCTGTTATTCCCTGCGTCCATCGTTTACGTGGTCGACCTCTTCCTCTGCTTCCCTCTGGTCTGTACATCATTGCTTGTTGCGGTATACTGTTAGTTGGTAACCTACTTGCATGGTCAAACCATTTGACTTGCTGCTTCCTAATAAAATCTAGTGCAGCTATAACCCCAACTTTAGTCCTGACTTCTTCATTTCTGATCTTATATCTTCTTGATACATTGAGTATTCTTCTCAGGAATCTCATTTCTGTTGTTGTGATTTTTCTTTTCTCTTTTCCTGTCATTGTCCAGGTTTGGCATTGGTAACATAGAGTTGGTAGGAAGATTGTGTTGTAAAGTGCTTTCTTAGTAGTTATTGTTACATGTTTGTTCTTTAGTATTGGTGCCATTTGTCCAATCGATCTCGTCTTCTGATTTGCCATTTGATGATATTATACTTCCTAGGTACTTGAAACTCTTTACTTGTTTCAAGGGATGTTCGTTTAGGTGAATCGTTGTTGTTTTATCTTCTTTAGCTATAGTCAATACCTCTGTTTTACTTGTGCTAATTTTCATGTTATGTTCGCTACACATTTCGTTTAGACTATTCACGTGGTCTTGTAATTCAGCTTCTGATTTTGCTATTAGTGCTTGGTCGTCCGCAAACAGGAGTTCTTTAATGGTTAGATTTGCAGATGGTTCTTCTTCTATATTCTCGTCGTGCGGTGTTCTCGCGGTCTCCGTTTGGCTAGTTTCTTTACATATGTTGTCTATATTTGTTATAAACAAGAGAGGGGACAGGATACAACCTTATCGTACTCCGGATCTTATGGTGAAGGGTTCTGAGTGTCCTCCAGTTGCTCTCACTATGCATTCACTGTTGTTGTATAAACTTCTACATAGGTTTGTTAGATGTGTACTCACTCCATATTGTTTAAGGATTTCCCACAGCTTGTTTTTATCTACTCTTTCAAATGCCTGTTCTTGGTCGACAAAGGCTAAGTAGAGTGTTTCATTGAATTCGATTGATTTTTCTATAAGTTGTCTAATAGCAAAAATGGCATATGTGCATCCTTTGTTTTTCCTAAATCAAAGTTGTGTTTCGCTTAGCTGGGGTTCTATAATAGTTCGTAGTCTTTTTTCAAGAAAGTTGCAAAATATTTTCCCAGTATGACTCAACAGTGAAATGCCTCTGTATTGTGTGCAGTCTCTTTTGCTGCCTTTGTTTTTCGAAATTGGAATAATTATGGCGTCCAATTACAAATACTGAAACATCCAAATATACCTATGTCCGCAAAACGACAGATCATAAATATCATATTTACATCAACCCTATGCTACAAAAGTCAAACTTGGACCATTATCCAAATCCCACTAACGAAAAATCAACACATGTGAGATGATGAGATGCTTGAGGAGAGCTGTCATCTTACTATCTGAGACCGAGTAAGAAATAGTGTTAACAGACAGACAGTGGGATCAACACCTTGTGCCACATTTATTGAAAGACAGAAGATCAAATGGTTTGGCCATTCTATTGAAATGCAACACCATCAACTACCAGCACTGGCCCTACATTAAAGAAAAATTGCTACGAGAGCAAGAGTATGCCCGAGAAGAAAATGGATTGACGACATCAAAGACATTTTACAATCATACGGAATGATACTATCCAGTACCACCAAACAGGCACTAGAACGCGAATTATTCCTCCCCACGACGCTTGACGGCAAAAGTAGAAGATGATGATGATGATGATGATGATGATGATGATGATGATGATGATGATGAAAACCGGTGCCATAACAAGTTAAAATGATTCCTGACGGGAGCTGGGTATTATAAACAACAATAACAGAGACATATATAGGGACATCGTGGGCAGAGTGGACAAAAATCATTACCTTCCAGAAATTAAGGCATCAAGAAAATTTGAAGTTCAAAACATTGTTTTCCTGTTGTGAGTTTGAGTGAGAAGACGCAGCCAATATATTGCACATTTTATTGTCTGACGTATTTTGCTGAATCTCATCAGGTGCATAATAAAGAATTAATTCAACATATATTAAAGCTACGTAATGAACCCTTTTGGCTTAAATTCGAAAAACAAACAAAAAAACTCACGTGTTTACTTGTCACCATGGTGTCTCGTTCGTTTTTCTGTCCGTCCATGGTTTTCTTTGCATTTCCCTTAGAAACTATATGTCTACTGTCATGAGATGTTTCTCAGCTTTTCTGCTGACTCTCATTGTTAGATAATACAATATTATTGTTAAGAACGTGTGTTTCTCATCAAGAAAATAAATCTAAAACGATAACAACAGCGATAATAGACAGAGAGGAAGAGAGAGAGAGAGAGAGAGAGAGAGAGAGAGAGAGAGAGAGAGGGGGGTGGGGGAGGGGAGAGAGAGAGAGAGAGAGAGAGTATGCCAGGGAGCCTGGTTAGTGGACACAATATAAATAAACTGCTTGATGATAATGACGTGGTCTCGATGGCAACAAACAAGTTAGAAGAAAGTACAGGAAATGCTAAATACAATAGTTATAGAAAGGGAAATTTTGGGCCCTATCTTACATAATAGGACGACTGAAGTCATGGCGATATCAAAGAAGCATACAGTATTATTTTAAACTGATTAAGTGCCATGGGATGATTAATCGTTTTACGCGATTATCTGTATTTGCCAGTGACTTATATACAGTAGTTTTCCCAATGCAAGCCCCTATAATTTGGGAAAGAATACAGCATGCCTGCTACAATATTAAGAACTTTAAGTCAAAACTGAGACACACCCCTACTTCCCATTTTCCGCCATTCATTTTTGTCGGGTCCAAATCTACTGGTTGTTAGACATTGAATCTGTTAACAGCAGTCGTTTGCTTGTGTGTTTCTCAGTGAAATAAATAATATAAAGACAAAACAGTAGCAGCAACAACAACAACAACAACAACAACAACAACAACAACAACAACAACAACAACAACAGACATATCCTCTACTATCAAACAATTTTCCAAATTTTCTCAAACATTCGTTGTGTGTGTGTGTGTGTGTGTGTGTGTGTGTGTGTGTGTGTGTGTGTGTGTGTGTAAAATAAATAATATAAAGACAAAACAGTATAAACAACAACAACAACAATAATAATAATAATAATAATAATAATAATAACATCAACAATTACAACAACAACAACAACAGTATCCTCTACTATCAAACAATTTTCCAAACTTTCCCAAACATTCGTTTGTTTGTTTATGCCTCAGTTAAAAAATAAAGACAAAACAATAACAACAACAACAACAACAACAACAATATACAGAGATATCTTCTTGTCCATCAACCCATTTCCCACACTCGTCACAGTGCCGGCCCCACTTAGCATCTGATGGACGAGCCAAAGAATCCTGTGTTCGACTCTAAATGTCACGGAACTCAGAAACGGAACTAACTGCTATCGGCTGCCGTCTATCGATTTTGTTTTTCCAACGTTTCAGATTATGCCATAAACTATCACAGGAACAGGGAATCACGAAAAGGACAGTGCAGCAAAGTGTATTCAGCACGCTATAATAGATTATAGTGACTGTGTTATGAGGAGAGCTGAGCTTGAAAACTTAATGACAACTGGTAAACTGTATTCAACGGTTCTCATTTATTATAGCGCGTAATGATGCTGATGATGATGATGTTGGTGATAATGATGATGATATTGTTAATGATGATGATGACAGCAGAATAATAGTAAACGACCTAACAGTGTGCAATATCATCATCATCATTAAGTGTCATACCAGCTGGCGTAAGCGTTCATGTCTCTCAACATATCTTGGTTTCTGGGGTTCTGGATCAACTCTGCTGCTGATATACCCCCATGTCACCGTCTTAATCAGCCTAGTTTAATTTATCTTGCTCGGCCTCTGCCTCTCTTCCCCTCGATCTTTCCAGCCATCACGATGTTCTCCAATGCCTCTCTTCTCATCACATGACCAAAGAAAGTTCTTTGCAAACTATGTGCAAACTAGAGTGTAAACTATTGTGCAAACTATTAACCATTAATTCTTTGTCGACGGGAGTCTCTGGAACAAAGTGGTTACGCCGCTGCTTCGCTCCGACGCTCGTGGCTTCGATTCAGGACTAAGTCGTTTGGTTCACGACTGCAATTTTCACGAATATTCCTGGGGTTCGTCGCTGGAGCTACGGATTTCGTCTGCCTTGCAGAAAGGATAAAACTCGGTGTAATGAACTCTAGACTTTTACACCATTTTATCCTTAGGTGACAGTCATCAGCATTTACAGAATTATTTGTTTCGCTGTTCCTGTTTATAACTTTTTCGCATTGCATTTATACAGGGCGTATTTTTAATGACTGCACAGTGTTTGAACATATTACCTTCTAAATGTTGTATTTACCTATTATGTTGCATGAACATTACAGAGAGTGAATACAAAACTTGGACCGGCAATATTTTCAGACACCGCACAGTCATTAAAACTACACCCTGTATTAACGTGTTACCATCCTTTTGCGCTACGCTGATAAGCGTTGGCAGTCATGGTTCGCCCGCCATCTCACACGATCACCAGAATCTTGGATCAGGTCTGTATTCTTGTCCCCGATTATGCCACGTGGGCAAGTCATCTAGATATTTATCTCACAGTTGTCGTTGTGCTCATTTCCCGTCATTGTTTTCGAATGTCGCAAAGTTTTCTATTTCTGCTCATGACGTGCCCCAAAAAAATCTTCGCTGTCTACGTCTAATTTCTTTAATCAGTTGACGGTTTTCAGTTGCTTCTTCTACACCTGACTCATTCATTTTTAATTTCATTGTTATTAAAACCACATTTGCACTTTCATGAGATTTCTCTGCTTTTGTGTTGATTGTCGACGACCACGTGCCTACGACAGTATAGGCTCTATGCTGCACTTCACCCTTTCTCTCATTGAAAATGACAGCAACACTCATCAATAACATTAACTGAACACATTTTAAAATTGCTCTCCTATAAATTGTAACAATCTTTTACGTCAGGTTATTCATTCGAAGAATGGTATGAGATTTCTTAACATGTCCTGCATTCAGACCAGTTGTGATCTTCTCACAAACATTCTTAGGAAGATAGTGTGATGGGTTCCTCTTGTCTTCCACATTCTCACGGGTGATTGTGATGGCCCTCCCCCCCCCCCCCCCGAACCCCAACAGTGAGGCAGTTTTAGGCTGTCAGGGCTCTCATTTGCTCAGGTGCGGAGTTGTCCATTTCTTCTGGTACATACTCCATACCCTGGTCTGTGTTTGCTAAAACCGTCTGAGTTGCCTGTCCTCTACCATTAGCTGATCCGCGACCCTGGTTATCGTGTAAGATGGTGAAACATGACCGACCACGCGTATCGGCACGGCACATGATGATGACGAGTCTTCTAGTTCTCATTTCTCACTTGTCTCACAGAGTTAAATTATGAATACAGTTCAAAAACGAACTCTAGCGTTCGCCACTCACACTGCTTCAGTTATGATGTTTATCCATCTTGTGCGAGCACGGCTGGCAATATATCCTCCAGAGGCCTGTCCGCTGTGGAACCTCATACCCAAAGTCTTTGTTAATTTATCTATGTTTATCCAGATGCCCTGCCGCTGTTGTTGTTGTGTGTAAATTATCTGTCACATCTTGAATCTATCTACGATGAGGTCTTTATCCTTCCGTTTTCACAGTACACGTCACACCATAATTTTTTTTCTTCCAGACTTGTCGTTTTAGATGACTAAAATATGTCATTTTCCTCAGTATTATTCGTCTTGATAACTAATCATTTTCAGTACGGATTCCTTGTTGGATAGATTTGTGTGTTCGTTTTTCCACGCAGTTGATATTTATAATGCATGAATCACCAACAAGCTAAAGTAGATAAGTCACCTCTACTTGAGCACGGTTACAAGTGATGAAATGTACTCTGAGGCTAGAGCCTCCGTTAGCACACAACCACTAACATAACTACATGACAACTTTATCACTATATATATATATAGTGAAAAATATATGAATATACATATATGCTGACGAATGCCTTCGAAAACATGGACATTGGAATAGACATCAACTACCGCATGGATGGAAAGTTGTTCAATCTCAGAAGGTTGAAAGCTAAAAACAAAACTACTAACGACACCGTTAGAGAGCTCCTGTTTGCTGGTGATTGCGCTCTATATGCCAATGTTTCATAACATTGAAATGTTTCAGATTTCTCATATGCCTGTGCCAACAGTGGACTCAATATCAACTTGGAGAAGACTGTAGTCATGTACCAGCTAGCTCCAGGGAAAAATCACACCGTGCCGAATATCAAAGTGAATGGTAACAGACTAAGTGTTGTGGACAAATATACACCTATCTTGGCAGCTCTGTGTCACAAGCTGCCACAACTGATGACAAAGTGAATGCAAGAATCTCCAAGGCCAGCGTGGCCTCTGGCAGACTCTACAAGAATGTGTGAGACAGAAATGGAATAAGCCTGCAAACAAAGTTGAAAGTCTACATTGGCACCTTGCCGTCTTGACAGACGATAGTTTGTGCTTTAAAAAGGCATAATAACTTTTACCTATGGCGGTAGCTAATGTGACTGATAAGGCCAATTTGCGCTGTAAATGTCCGTTCACAGTGGGTGCATGTGAACACGTGGTCATTTCCACCATCATGCACCATCTTAAGTCTCACACGCTCGGTGTGTGACTTATCTGCAATAATTTTCTCCTTTGTCTTTATTCCATTTCTGATGTTTGCCCTCCATGCAACACAATGAAAGTCTACAAAAAATGTTATGCATATCCTTTACAGGACATCGCTGTCAACATCAGCATCTTTCAGCTGATTGTTGATTTCTTGGCGAGATTACGCTCAGTAGTTTGCCATTGATTTCTGAGCGGCCGGCTCACATACCCCTAAGTTACCGACGCGGTTAGAACCACAACCGATTCTCGCCGTCGTCACGTTACTTACGAGAGTATACTTGATTACGGAGAAAGTCGCTAACCCCTCGGCCAGAGAGACGAAAGTCTACAAAGCAGTCGTATTATCCACACTGCTATATGCTTGTGAAACCTGGACTGTTTATCAGCAACACGCTAGGAAATTAAACCACTTCCACACAGTCTGCCTTAGGAAGCTATCGAAGATTAAATGGCAAGACAAGATCCCAGACATTTAAGTTCTAGAAAGAGCGTCCGTGCCCAGTATCCACCCTATAGTAATGAAGAATCAGATTGATTGGACTGGTCACTTGACTCGCATTCCAGATCACAGGCTCTCTAAACGAATTTTTTTACGGCGAGCTGCGTTTTATTAAACGCTCCCAAGGCTGCCAGAGGAAACGCTTTAAAGACACTCTGAATATCTCACTAGAAGCTTTTAGAATTCATCACCACACTTGGCAGACTACTGCCAAAGACCGAAATTCGTGGCGTACATCATTACACAAGGGTGCAGTCACATGTGAAGCAAACAGGACTGCAAGAGCTGTGAAAAAATAAAAGGCTGGAGAGAAAAACCACTGCAGGAGATCTTCTTCCTGGAACGTCAAGCATTCTTTGCCACATTGTCAAAGAACATTTCGAGCAAAAATAGGCCTTATCAGCAATCTTAGAACTTACGGCTCCATACTTTCAATCCCACTGGATGAAGTGAATTGTCATCATCATTCTTGATGGACAAACAATAACACAACATGTTTCTAACACCTATCAATAGCACAAAGTCTGGGCTGAATTTAGGGACCATGTGTTGATGCATCATGATCGCCCCTTTCTCGGCCTGCCTGGGTTACTCCAAAGGAAAGATAACACCAATACACCAGGAATAAGACAACCTGCAGAAGCTGCCGGATCAGCAAAGCTATACCTGTCGAAGCTTCCATCATTAACCAGTTGGCTAACAAGTTTTAGGGCCTGGTCTGCCCTGCCATGACATTTAGTCTATAAGTTGCATTTCCTCACACTAGGATAAGGCTTGCACCCTTCCAACTGCGCTCCTCCGCCCAAAGCCGTTGGCACAATGTGGGGTGTCGGGTTTGGTGAGCGCTGCCCAATATTCGGCTCTGACAGGAAGTAGATAGTCTCATCTTCTATTACAGAATAGCTCAATCATATCTAAAACCTGGCATATATAGTATGCGAAAACGTAAACAAACGACTCGCTATTCTGTCTATTTAAAGCGAACATTTAGAGAGCGCCTATTCATAAAATGGAAATGCGAGTGCCATATACAATACCCTGCTTAGTTAGACGCAGAGGATACTTAAGAAGGTCTAGCGCTATAGCCATGGAAACAGTAATTGAGATCAGTGTTTCTCAAAAAGTAGTCCTCGGACCCGTTGGGTTCCCCCAGACACGATTAAAATCGTCCTTGTGTGTTTGCTGTGGGAATTATGATATTTGATGTGGGCGTCGAGACGAGTAGAAGTAGCTGTTGTCAAACCTTGTCGAACAGAATTACTTATTCATGAATTTCTTGAAAAATTATAGACTGGTGATTGATATCCACTATTAAAAGAGTAGTAAGGTGTCTCCTTCCCCCCGCTAGCCTACGGGACACCCTTGGCCAAGGTGGAATACCTGTTTAGCCCTCTGATCAGGGTCACGTGCAGGTGGTGGATGAAGTTGAAGAGATAATTGCAGATTATGGTCTCCAATTTCACGACAGTAAGCAGAGGATATATTTTTGGAGACAATGACTGCGGTTATCGACCAGTATGGTCATTGCTAAGAAGGAAAGCAATGGCAAACTACCTTCTTTATAGATGCCAATAAAGTAATGTTTTGAAGTTTGATAGAAAAATCAGAGAAACGGCGTAAGTAGGTACTCCATAGGAGCAGCCTCGTACTGCAGGGGTAGTCTTGTGCACCAGGTGACCCCAAACCGCCAGCAAGCGACTGAGTGCAAAAGATAAACGTCATTGAAAATGGGAACACGGTATAAAAAGTAATAAACTAGAGAACTTGGTGACAATTGGCAAGATTGAGGGGGAAAGAACAATGGAAAGGCAGAGATAAATATCTGGATAGCTTTACTACATGGCATAGTCGGGATAAGAACACAGAGCTGATCCACGACTCTGGTGATCGCGCATGATGGCGAAACATGACCGCCCACGCTTACCGACAGGGCAAATGATGATGATGGCTTAGCTTCATCCCTTTAGGCAAAGAGCACAATAATCCCCAGCATGCTCGTTAGCTCTCCGTGTGTTGAATATAGCTGTCATTTTCAATGACAGAAAGGATGAAGTTGTCTTTCTTCATTTCCAACGGTTAAGCTGACACATGTTGCAAACCTCTGTAAATGTGTATATCTTCCCAGTCTCTATTCCCTTTCTTCGTTTAGGATGTCATGAATATTGCTGTTTACTTCTACCTGTGATAAGTATATCTTCCCTATCTATATTCCTTTTCAACGTGTATATTGCCAGGACAGTTTTCTGTTGACCTCTTCATGTTATATACCTTCGTATATCTTCACTGTCTCTATTTATTTATATGTATATCGTCTCTGTCTCTCTTCTCTTTCAACGTTTATGTAGCCACATCATTTTTCAGTTTACCCCTGTCCTATTAAACATCTAAACGGCTTTGATCTGAGGTGAATAACCAGTTCTCCAAAAAACATTCTCTGTGGATCTTTTTTTTGTGTGTGTGTGTGTTGCATATCCCTTACATGACGTTGCAGTCAACATCAGCATTTTTCAGCTGCTGTTAATGTACTAGGCAAGATTACGCTCAGTAGTTTGCCATTGCTTTCTGAGCGGCCGGCTCACATACCCCGTAAGTTAACAATGCGGCGAGAACCGCTACCGATTCTCGTGTACGGTTACGTTACTCACGAGAATATACGGGATTACGGAGAAAGACGTTAACCTCTAGGCCAGGGAGCCCGGCGATCTACTCTACTTGTAAATCTACGATAATACAGCCCACACAATTCACAGCTCGTTAATATTTTCGGTAATTTAAAAGAAATTATAGAGGTCACTACTTGTGAAATGAAGTAGTAGAAAAGCAGCAAACAAACCAAGAAAGGACCACATTAGAAACGAGGAGATCTGTAAAATAGTAGGAGCAACATCAGTTGTTAAATTCATTTATTGACAAAGACTTGCCTGGTTAGGACATCTAGTGAGAATGAACCCAATGTCGCTAGCAGCAAGAGCATGAAAATGGAAACATCAAGAGGCAGGGGAATACCACGGAACAGATGGATCGACGGAGTTATCAATATCTTAAAAACCCACAAGATCTCAGCACACCAAGCGACCGAGCGAGCCTTAGTTCGTAAACCAATCAAATCATCAAACAAGCCTGCGACGCCTAACGCCATAGAGCAGCGAAGTACAATAGAAGAATAAAGAGGTCCTGCGCCAAACAAGATTAGAAACATTGAAGTTGTTGTAAGCAGCTAAAATACAATTAGCAACAGTGCTCAGGTATTGATGCTATTTTAGTTTCTTCTGCCATTTGTTATTATTGGCACTGCACACGCCCAGAATATTTCGCCTGTAGAATTGGATATTACATTTCGCGCGCTTCTCTCTACATATCAATGTTTGGTACTACTCTGCAGAGGTTCCCAACTTTTGCTTTCTTAATAATGATCCGCCTTGTGAGTTGGGTGTCGCGGTAGCGCAGTGGCTAGTAATATTAGCAGATTCTGTGAGAAACAGATAGAAGGTTGGGACCAAAACCATGGCGGAAAATTGAATTAGTATAAGTATCACAGTTATGACTTAAAAGTTGTTAATATGGTAGCATACATATTGTATTATACATAAAATTAAAGGGGTGGCACAGGGAAAACTACTGTATTGCCATGTTAACTATTTGATTTATAAGTCCACGGCAGTTACGGGAAGCTCAATAAAGACGATACATCATCCCACGTCACTTAATCAGTTATCTGTGATTATGCGGTTTAATCGGACACCATGGCACCGCGCCTGTAACGTTACATGCAACCAGGGCCAGCCGTGAATCACAAATTCCAGTAAATAATTAGTTATTATTATTATTATTATTTTGCGTTCGCTCGCATGCATATAGTGATATACATACATGCTGCTACTACTTAGTAGCCCGGCAGAAAATGTGAGCAAGAAGAGCCCAGGAGCCCGGAAAGGCAATCTGCCTATAGCTGGGGGGGGGGGGGGGGGGGGGTCCAGAAAAAAAAACCGCAACCGTCGAAGTCGGAAGATGTTGGCCCAAGTGGCACGGGGATAGAATATGGAAATCTACGCACTACAATGCATGCTATGTACCGCAAATAGCAAACATTGATCATAGAAGAAGATGAAGAAGAAGAAGAAGAAGAAGAAGAAGAAGAAGAAGAAGAAGAAGAAGAAGAAGAAGAAGAAGAAGAAGAACAACAACAACAACAACAACAACAACAACAACAACAACAACAACAACAAGAAGCAGCAGTAGCAAGCAGCAGTAGCAAGTAGTAGCAGTAGCAGCAGCAGGGGGAGGAGGATGGGATGAGAAATTGTATTGAAATTGCAGAAGATAAACGAAACACAACAAACAATACTATGACCCTAGTGTGGTGATATATCGTCCTTCTGCCCAAAAGGAAGATCACATTTGGCGATATATTATCCTTCGGCACTGAAACTGCACTCCCGGAGACCAGCATGGCCGAATTGATAAGAGTGATCGTTCTTAAACATCCGGTGTCGAGGTAGCGGTCAGTTGGACTAAAATGTTGACGTCTCGTCTTTGACTTAGGTATGTAAATTACAAGTACCTCTGACGTCGGAGGGGGTTGGCCAGATTGCGAGGGACACTGGTAATAAGCATTAATCCAATCTACACGCAAATATTTCCACTCTATCATTACTCCTACTCCGTTCAATCTCAGAAGAGAAATTATATTAGGGTCCATCATCTGGCTCAGATTAATAATCTTGTGTCCGGGTCTGCCATAGGATATTAATATGAAGATGATTGTTGTTTGTCCAAAGAGGGTAAAGAAGCAAACATCAGTCCCATCATCACTAGAAGTAGTAAAATTTGGTGGAACTACGGTAAAGCTGTGAAAGTGTAAACAATATAAAATGACACAAAGTAGTGCAGCTTTACATAACAGAGTTAAGACACATACAGAACGTTGCGCACTTCCATTTCTCCATGCTTTTGTTCTTCTCGTCCTGTCGTCACCTTCTGATGTAGTCACAGGAGGTCTCCTTGACTGTATGTTGTGTTTGTGAATGTGTTTGTTTGCTGATGAAGGCTAATCGCCGCAACGTTCTGTATGTGTCTTAACTCTGTTATGTAAAGCTGCACTACTTTGTGTCATTTTATATTGTTTACGCTAGAAGTAGTAGCACTATATTGACTGCCCTTGAGTTCAAATCAAGCGAAGGGGAAAAAAAAATGGAAAAAAAACACAAAAAAACTGCTCTCCTCAACCGAAGAGTTCGAAAATTAACCCACTACATTTGGCATGGAGATATCTCCATCTCCCCTCCTCCCTCGGCTACACTCCATAATTTTAACGTTAGTTGCATATCCTTTACAGGACGTCGCAGACAATACCAGCATTTTTTGCTGTTGTGATCTCTCTGCAAGTTTACGTTCAGTAATTTACTATTGCTTTCTGAATGATCAGCGCGCATACCATTTCGTAAAAAAAAAAAAGAAACAACGCAAGGCGGTATGCTGCCAAATCGCCCACAGCTGTGTTTCGAACGCGGGTATGGGGGATTACGAACTGCCTCCGTAACCACTTGTCACCACGGAGCCAGCTATACTACTAGGAGTTCATAGGAAATACAGTTGTCAAGGACATATCTTGTCTAGACATAACATATGGCCTGCAAACAGCAACAGGGGATGTAAGCATTGATCATATGTTCGGCAGAGAAAGTCAAGGCGGGTCCTCAGAAACTTATTACGTCCCCTCCGCTGGGCAATACATGATAACTGATGTGGTCATCTAGACGTGTAGCTGGGTTCCCCCATACTGAGAACCGGGCCATGAGGTGCGTCTTGAGATCCACTTCTATGGAGAGTTGTCTTCGCTCATGTCGTGACCTCGCGTGTTTCTGCAGATCTGTTTGGCGTCTTGCCCCAGTGTTTACTGCAACTATATTTCATGGCAGATACGTTTCTCTCTCTCTCTCTCTCTCTCCCTCCCTCTCTCTCTCTCTCTCCCTCTCTCTCTCTCTCTCTCTCACTCTCCCCCCTCTCCCCTCTCTCTCATCGGTTCTCTGTTGCATCTCTCTATTTTCCTTCTTCTGCTTACATACTCATGAGATTTAATTTTCTGCGTATTTCTTGGGTGGCTTTCTCTTATGCGTACATGCTTATGTAGTTTCTTTTTCCGTGTACATACTCATGTGGTTTCTTCTTCTGCGTAATATTCATGTAGTTTCTTCTACTTCTTCTATGTACATGCTTATCTCTCTCTCTCTCTCTCTCTCTCTCTCTCTCTCTCTCTCTCTCTCTCTCTCTCTCTCTTCCGCGTGGTCGTATCTTCGTCTTATTCTTCTTATTCTTCTTGTAATGCTCATGTAGTTTCTTCATCTGCGTAATGATCAGTAAATCCCACAGCATGTAGCGGTTCAGGGCATCAGTTCTGTGTTGGTTTATTCATCTTCTTTGGTTTCCTGCATAGTGTTCTTGTCTGGCCACACCTCTTTTAATTTGCTGTTCTCGCAGTCTGACCATGGTTGTAGATTCACAGTCAGAACTTAGTTCTCGCAAAAGTATTACTTCTCGTAGAGCATTCCGTATATCAACCAGGTCCATGTTCACATTATCCGTATAGAAGGCATTGCATTAGCCATACTGTCAACGAGGAAACCCGTGGCATAATCACCAAGCCAACCATTCAGCTCCCATTCCCCAGCATTGAGTGACGGCAAATCCCATATGGCTAAGCCTAAATTGATTACTCTCCCAAGAAAACTGTAATGCCATCGTGCCGTCTGACTGCATTAGAAGAAAGTTCTGGTTCTCTGGCAATTTATTATTTATGCCATCCAGCCTAGATTTTCTGGCTTCAGTTTTCGCCCCTGTTGATATAACAAACATCGAGTTATAACTGTACACACATGTGAAGTCACGCACCGAACTGAACGATCGAAGTTAAATTCACAATCTTCTAAATTGCATTTTATTAAACTAATGTATATTAGATAGATTTTTGGGTGACGCAAATTACGTTCATTCATTCATTCAGTAGCATGTCCTTTACAGAACCTCGCTCCCATAACAACCCTCCGGAAAACTTCTCGATCACAAGCAAGATGTCCCGCGTCTGATACACCCATCTGGAGATCATCCGCCACATCCTGCACCCATCTTCTCTTTGGCCTTCCTCTTCCTCTCTTCCCAGGCATATACCCTTCCATTATTGTTCTCTCCAAACTGTCGTGACGTTTCAAGTGACCAAAATACTTCAATTTTCTTTGTTTTATCGTCTTTAATAGCCATCCCTCCTCAATATTCAACTCTTGAAGTATGGATGCATTTGTTCTTTTCTTTACCCAAGATATTCTTAGAACTCGTCTATAACCTTATTACGTTACCAGGTAATATTTATTTCTTTTTAGACTTAAACCCTGCCATTTACGTAATAGTGCAGTCACTGAATAATTTGAGTATGTCTTTTAATAACTCGTGTATGTATTCTATTCCTTCAATCTGGATAATGTAAGGCGACTAAGAAATCAGCGTGGCCGCGAAGCTTAACGCATGTGCGCTTAAACTTCCACTGTCGAAAGGTAGGTGGGTACCAAGATGGAGGAAGGTATTGCATAGCTGGGGAAAGTAGTTGGGCAGTGAGGAAGGTAGGTTAGTAGATGGGGAAGGAAAGAAGGTGCCAAGATGGGGGACGATATTACGTAGCTGGGGAAAGTCGGTGGGTTGTGTGGAAGGCGGCTTAGCAGATGGGGAAGGTAAGAAGGTAGATACCAAGATGGGGAAAGGTATTAGATAGCTGGGGAAAGTAGGTGGGCAGTGAGGAAGGTAGGTTAGTAGATGGGGAAGGTAAGTAGATTGGTACCAAGATGGGAGAAGGTATTAGATAGCTGGGGAAAGTTGTTGGGTAGTGTGAAAGGTATGTTAGTAGGTGAAGAAGGTAGATTAGTAGATAGGGAAGATATGTAGATAGGTTCCAAGATGAGGGAAGGTATTACATAGCTGAGGAAGGTATGTAGATAGGTACCAAGATGAGGGAAGGTATTACATAGTTGGGGAAAGTAGGTGGATAGTGAAGAGGGTAGGTTAGCAGCTGGGTAAGGGTTGGTAGATAGGTTGGGAAGGTAGATAGATAGGTAGCTATCAAGGTGGAGAAGGTACCCTGACGTCGGGGAACGGGTTTTAATCCCTATATCGATCAGTTGGAATTCAACGTTGACTTCTGGTTCATAAATTCATGGCAAATTACTGAACATATACTTTCTTAGTCAATCAACATGGAATTGGGGTTGAGCGTAACGTCCTACAAAAGACATGCAACATTTAAAGAGGTCCTTAAGTATGGTTGAGGTGAGGTTGGATATTTCATCCCACAGAAAACTGTAGCTGCAAAATTCAGCCAATCATGAACACGTTTACAAAGAACAAGGGAAGAGACGGTTGAGAGCCGGTACTTCATTGAGAGGTGACAGGTCCAAGAACGAGACAGAACTGCATGACGTTAAAGGACACTTGTTCCTTCAGGAAGTCTCCGTGGCGAAGGTTTTACACCGGAGGCTGGGGGTTCGATTATGGGAGTGTCGTTCGGTTCTCGAGTGCAATTTTTTCCTAGACTCCTGGGGGTTGTCGTTGGAGCTACGGAGTTCAGGCTTTGTGTGATGCGTTGTGCAGGCAGCTCTGTAGAAAGAGACCGAGTTATATGGGATACAGTACGGTGCAATTAATCAAAGGAGATGTAAGACGCCTCCTTTCCTCCGGTAGTCTACGGGACACCATTGGGCAAGGTGAAGTACCCGTTTAGCCCCCCAATCAGGGTTACGTGAAGCCATGGAAGCAGGTGGTGGATGGAGTGTGAGAGCAGCCGACAAATTGTTGTTGGTTATGGTTTGCACTCTGCGGCGATAAGCAGATGACGTCATCAGTAGAGACAATGGCTATGGCCACCGACTAGTACAGTCACTGCCCAGAAGGAAAGCATTAGCAAGCTACCTTCTGCAAAACTTGCCAAGAAACCATAACAACTATGACTAAAACAACTGAGTAAATTATAGAGTGGGACAGACAGAACTACAAAAATTAGATTTTTAAGAGCATGCATCTTTCCCATTGCAACATACGCCTGTGAGACCTGGACACTTACTAAACAAGCTGAACAGCGCATAAATGCTTTTGGATATAAATGTTATAGACGGGTTCTAAGAATATCTTGGGTAAAGAAAAGAACAAATGCATCCATACTTCAAGAGCTGAATATTGAAGAAGGTTGGCTATTAAAGACGATAAAACATAGAAAATTGATATATTTTTGTCGCTTGGAACTTCATGAAAGTTTGGAGAGAACAATAATGGAGAGGTATACGCCTGAGAAGAGGGGAAGAGGAAGGTCAAAGAGAAGATGGGTGTAGGATGTGGCGGATGATCTCCAGATGGGTGTATCGGACGCGGGACATCTTGCTTGTGATCAAAAAGTTTTCCGGAAGGTTGTATGGGAGCGAGGTTCTGCAAAAGACATGTTACTGAATGAATGAATTAATTAATCTTGCCTGTTAAACGTTTTCTGGAGTTAGGCTGCTGGGAAAGAGACAAGATGCGGAACGACGATATCAGAATTATGACATCGTGACAACTAGAAAATCAGCGGTAGAAGAGAAAAAGGCAAATTGAAGGAAATGATGCTTGGTGGTAATATGGCATGGCGGAATAGCACTACGTTCATTGTTTCAGAACATCAAGAACCGTGATCTGTGAAGTGACGTGAACGTCTATGCTACTTTGCAGGGCACATACTGCTGATGATGAATATCATGACTCTATTTGAGCGAGTACAAAAAAGATGTGGTATGGACATCTTTTGAGAATGAAACCTGATCAACTACCGATAAGAGCAACTTCATCATCATCACCATGCGTTCTGTCAAAGGGTGTTGGCGTTCCCATAAATCTTTTTCTGGATCAATTCTAATGATGATATTCCTCCATGCCACCGTCACGGACCATAAAGCACCATTTCTCTGTCTGCTTCAACGTCTTTGATCTCTGATTTTTCCAACTGTCAAATATTTGTTTATACCTCTCTTTTCATATATGAACAAAGAACGCAGTTTCTCACTTCCGTATTGTTGTGTATAAAGTCAGGTCTTGGTCAAATATGACTGAGTTACTATACGACAGTAGACGGTACTACCGCCGAATGCTGGGCGGCACTCACCAAATCCGACATCTTACATTGTGCCAACGGCTTCAGGCGGAGAAGCGCAATTGGGACGATACAAGCCTTATCCTAGTGCGAGGAAATGCAACCCAAAGACTAAATGCTGTGGCATGGCAGACCAGACCTTAAGTCTTCGTTGGAAATTGGTCTAGGATGGAAGCCCTGACAGGAGGACAATTAGGGCATTGCTTTGCTGACTGGCAGCTTCTGCAGCTTGCCTTGTTCAAAATGTATTGGTGTCACCTTTCCTCTTGAGTAAACTAGGCAGGCCGAGAGAGGGTTCATGCTGCATGGGAAACACATGGTCTCTAAATTCAGCCCAGGCTTTCTGCTATGGTCCATTGTACAAACTATCGTCAATAAAGACGGCAAGATGACAGTTGGGTATTATTGTTTCACTATCATTAGCATTTCTGAGCACCATGTTTTAGTTACTATGGCAGACTTAGGTATTCACAACATTCTCTCAGAAACCACATCTCCCGTGCTTTTTTTTTTTTATTTCTTTCTTGTTGTATGTGTGTGTTATTTTAAAAAAAAGAAAAAAGGTTTTCGTAATATGTTCATTCACATTCCAAGATTAATGGTCATACAGGAGAACAGATACATCAATATATCATTTCAGTACTGGTTGCCTGGCATTTAATTATAGTGATTTATTATATGAGAAGCGTTTCATCTTCAGGAATGTCGCATTTGCTTGGCCTGTTCTGCTATTACTCTCTGTTGCGCATTTCCCTTCTGATGTTATGATTGCCCCTAGATATTGGAATTTATGAACTTGGTTAGCATTGTCCCTTCTAATGATATATATATTATATCTCAGTTTGCTCCTATCTATTTCTTTGAACCATTATTTATGCTTTGTTGTTGTTGTTGTTGTGGTTGTTGTTGTTGTTGTTCAAAACAATGTTTTCCAGTAGTGAATTTGAATAACGAAGACAGACAATAGATTGCACGATTTATTACCTGGTATATTTCGCTGCATCTCGTCAGGTACATACTGCAGAATTCACACAACACAAAATGAAATAACTAGATAACTCCTTCAAGCTGAAATATACACATGTTCGCACAGTAATGTCTGTTGTCTACCACGGTTGTCCTTTTCTTTTCCCAAGATATCCTTAGAACCCGTCTATAAAATTTGATTTATATTCAAAAGCGTTTATGCGCTGTTCAGCTTGTTTAGTAAATGTCCATGTCTCACAGGCGTATGTTGCAATGGGAAGGATTCATGCTCTTAAAAATCAAATTTTTGTAGTTCTATCTGTCCCACTCCATAATGTATTAAGTTGTTTTAGTCTTTGAAGAGCAATTGATAGTCGTCGTTTAATTTCTTTAATTAAACCCGCTCATAGCTTTGAAAATTGACGAGTTCTCACATGAACCGTTTTAATGATGGCGGATAATATAGCAGACGAGACACGCCAAGCCTGAAGTATTTCTCTTATCCCTTAATATGAGATTGACATATTACATACACAATAGTCTACATGCATATGGATGAATTGTAATCATTTATTTGCGTGTGCGTGTATTATAAGGAATTGACTTGCTTTGGTAGAATTATAGAAGAATTATATTCCGTGTGTGGGTTTGATTTTTTAGTAGCTCAGCAGCTGAGTTAGTTTATTATATTTTTTTTAGTTCCATTAGGGTTAGACTAATTTTATTAATTAGAGATTAGTTTAGGTAGTTGAGACTAAATTGAACTGTTACTCAACTGTTTAGTTAGCAGTTCTAGTAGTCGTTTCTTCTTCTTCTTCTTCAGCGTTCCGAGCCATTGAGGTTCTTTGCTGCAAATACAATCCGTCTCCATTCGTCTCTCTGGTGGACCTTCTCTTGCCAGACGTTGATTCCAAGTGCTTGTAGGTCTGTACATGTATTATCTCTCCATCGTCTTCTTGGTCTACCTCGGGGTCTGCGGTCATTTATTTCCTGAGTGTAAGCGAGTTTTGTTTCCCTATTATCTTCCATTCTTTCTATATGCCCCAGCCATTGTAGTCTATTAGCCTACCAGTGATTAGCAGGGACTTAAACAGATCATAAATGTCTTTGTTACTTCTTCTTTTCCACTCTCCACTTTGTGTATCCCTAATGGGTCCAAAGATGCGTCTTAAAATTTTGTTCTCAAAGGTTTGTAACAAGGCTTC
The DNA here is from genome assembly GCA_963921405.1 of Cepaea hortensis. Classification (NCBI taxonomy): domain Eukaryota; kingdom Metazoa; phylum Mollusca; class Gastropoda; order Stylommatophora; family Helicidae; genus Cepaea; species Cepaea hortensis. Next base: position 113,240,545 of record OY992881.1, read on the forward strand.
GTCTCCTTTCGTTGTACTCCAGGTTTCAAAGCCATACAGCACAACTGGTCTGATCAGTGTTTTGTATATTGTGATTTTGGTGTTACGAGATAGCGCCTTTGATTTTAGTAGATGTTGTAGTGCATAGTATATCTTATTTCCAGAGTTAATTCTAGTTTGTATTTCTTCCCTTATGATGTTGGAGCAGTTGAAGATCGTACCCAGGTATTTGTATGTTTCCGTTCTTTTAATGGTCATATTATCTATTTGTATGTGGCCAGAGTTTCTAGCCATTCCGTCTCTTGAAATTACCAATAGTATTAGTACAAGTAGTATGCTGACCAACTGACCACGAACTCATTCATTCATTCAGTTGAAAACTTCTCGGTCATAAGCAAGATATCCCGCGTCCGATACACCCATCTGGAGATCATCTGCCACATCCTGCACCCATCTTGTCTTTGGCCTTCTTCCTCCTCTCTTCCCAGGCATAAAACCCTCCATTATTGTTCTCTGCAAACAATCATGACGTTTCAAGTGACCAAAATATTTAAATTTTCTTTTAATTTTTAATAGCCAGCATTCTTCACTATTCAGCTCTTGAAGTATGGCTGCATTTGTTCTTTTCTTTATCCAAAATATTCTTAGAACCCTTCTATAATATTTATATTCAAAGGCATTTATGTTCTGTTCAGCTTGTTTAGTAAGTGTCCAGGTCTCACAGGCGTATGTTACAATGAGAAAGATGCATGCTCTTAAAAATCTAATTTTTATAGTTCTATCTGTCCCACTTCATAATTTATTAAGTTGTTTTAGTCTTTGATTGAAGAGATATAGGTGTTCATCTTTTAATTTCCTTCATTGTGTCACCATTGTTGGTAATCAATGATCCAAGATATTCGAAATTTTCCACAACCTCCAATCTTTCCTCATTAACATATATTTCGTTCTCCACAGTAGTTTTATCTGTATGCATTATCTTTGTTTTTGCTATGTTAAGATATAGCTTGGGATTGTATCTATTCTTTTTGGGTTGAAGTTATTAGTTCTAAACCATTCTGTGATGTGGATAGTAATACTGTATCATCAGCATATCGAATCTCTGGTATGTCATGACCACCGATATTTAGGGCATCGTATTGCTCCCTGTCTATATCATCTCTGACATTTCTCATTATATTTTCGGGTAAAGGTTAAACAAATAGGGGGACAGCACACAGCCCTGACAGACTCCTTGCTTGATGTCAAACCAATCTGATATCTTGCCATCTGTTCTAACCACTGCTTGTTGGTCTAGACCAGTGGTTCTCAACCAGTGGGGAATTCCCCCAGAGGGGGGAATTTTAGGGTTTCCAGGGGGAGAATTAAGATTATTTCAAGATCGCGTTAATACAAGAACCGGTTACTTGATATTGTTTTTCCCTTCGTACTGTATGGTTCTGTACGACTCACCCTTCTAAAATTCAATTTATCAAGTAAGTAGACCCACAAATCATGTTTTATGTGGACGTCTATACTTGGTTTAGTATGTGCTATTAAATTTAGCTTCCATTATTACGTATACTGTGTAGGGGCGGGGGCAGGATTTTTAGGTAGGAAATATGAAAGGGGGGAATGACGTTCTGAAAATATGGTGAAGGTGGGCACTCACCAAATTTTTAGGTAGGAAATATGAAAGGGGGGAATGACGTTCTGAAAATATGGTGAAGGGGGCATGGGCCAAAAAAGGTTGAGAACCACTGGTCTAGATAGAGCATATTTATGAGTTGTACTACATGTGATGGAAAGCCCATATTCCTGATGATTTCCAAAAACTTCTGATGTTTTACACAGTTAAATGCTTTTGAATAATCCACAAAACATGAGAATAGGTTTACATTAAATTATCTGCACTTCTCTATTATCAAATGCATGTTGAGTATGTGATCTCTTGTTCCACTTCCTTGCCTAAATCCAGCTTGAACTATGTTAATATTTTCTTACAAAGTCCTCCCATTATGATTTTAAGTAGAATTTTACTTGCATGACTGATCAGGGCTACAGTTCTATAGTTGGTGCATAATTTCAGGTTGCCCTTTTTTTGGTATTGGAATGAATATAGTTCTCTTCCAATCTTTTGGCCATATACCATATGTCCATATCGTTTTACATACTGCGTGATAGATTTGTATGCTTCTTCTCCTCCCGCTTTAATTAGTTCAGCTTGTATCTAATCACATCCTCGTGATTTACCATTCTTCAGATTCTTTATTGCCCATGTAATTTTATCTAATGGGTGTTAATGTTCTGTCTCTGCTGTCATTGGTTCATCTATCTCATTCATATCTTCACAGTCATTCATATCATACATTCCACTGCAGTATTCCTGCCATCTTTCTAGAATTTTTCTAGATTCTGTTAGGGTATTTCCCAACTTGCCAGAGATAACATTTAATTGAGGTTGAACATTTCTTGACAATAACTTAATTTCTTAGAACATTTCGTAATCTCTTCCATCTTCCATTCTTATGATAGTGCTCTATTCTGATACAGCAATCTTGTATATATTGGTTTTTGTCCTTTCGTGTGTTCTTTCTTATTTCTCTAGTTAAAGATTTATACTTCATCCTGCTGTTATCGGTTTCACCTCCTTTCTGTTTCAAACCACGAGTTGCTCGCTGTTAATTGTTTACAATGTGAGAAGAGAAGAGTTCAATTAATAATTATCAACCAGTGGTCAGGTCGGATGTTTTCCAATTCGACACAGACCAGTTCTAGTAATGTAAAATGCGTACAATATATTGTTTATAACCGGTCTCCCTGGCCTAGAGGTTAACGTCTTACTCCGTAATCCCGTATATTCTCGTGAGTAATGTAACCTGCACGAGAATTAGTAGCGGTTCTCGCCGCGTTGGTAACTTACAGGGTATGTGGGCCGGTCGCTCAGAGAGCAATGGCACACTATTGAGTGTGATCTTGCCTAGTACATCAATAGCAGCTGAAAATGCTGATGTTGACTGCAACATCCTGTAAGGAATATGCAAAAACAAACAAAAAAATATATTGTTTAAGAAGGAAGCAAAAGCAGCGAGGAAGATAGCTCATTCTGTGACATAAATAATCATTATGTTGTCCCATAAAAGTGAAATTTTTGATAGAAGTTCAGCAGAAGTAAACAAAGCCCTACATTATTGACTATACAAAGGCATTCGATAAAGTAAGACATTAACATGATAAAGATGTTTGCAGATTTATAAATTGATGGGAAAGCTTATAAAATATATTGGAAACAACTAGTCGCAATAACAATTTATAATGAAGAGTCGGTCAATATCAACCTATCAAAAGAGATGTGCGAAAAGGGATACAGGTAAGTAATGTTTCAAGATCATTTTACCCTATACAGTTATAATATTTGAGGATATGTAAGGAATCACCATCAGAGGACATAACACCAATACTATAAGATATGTAGTTGATACACTATTGACTGGAGACAGTGAACAGGATTTGCAACATTTAGTAGATGTGGTTATTGTACACAGTGAAAAACCAGTGTTAGAAATGTAAGAAAACAGATTATGATCATTACTAAGAAGACAGAAATACCATAGTTTAACGTACAGGTATCTGGGAAAAATTCTTAAATTAGTAAATTGATATAACTATCTAGGAACAGGCATAACTACTGATGGAAGGTGCTTTTTAGAGATTAGAATAAATATCACTAATTAAAAGGTAGCCTTTTACAAGATGAAAAATGTACTGACCAATAAAAAGCTGTCAATTGCTGGTCTCCCTGTCGAAGGGGGTTAAGGGCGTTGTTCGTAATCCCGCATACCCACGTACGAAACACAGCTGCACGAGATGTCTGGCTGGGCAGACTAGGTCCTAAGCCTTTGTAGGCAACTTGTCTAGTGTGGAAGCTCCGAAAGGTAGAGAATTGCTTGGCTGATCCAGCAGCTTCTGCAGCTTGTCTTGTTCAAGATGGTATTGGTGTTACCTTTCTTCTGGAATAAACTAGGCAGGCCGAGAGAGGAATCATGCTGCATGGGCTCTACAATTCAGCCCAGACTTTGTGCTATGGAGAGGTATAACTCCATCCCTGGCTTTACCGCCTTGGGTTGTAGTTATTATGCCTTTTTTGTTTGGTAGCAATATATAACAAATTATTGTCTGTCAAGACAGCAATGTGCCAATGAGTGTTTTCTCATACTGTGATGCAAATTTAGTTTTATAACTATTTTCACTATTTCTTCTTTCTCTAGGATGTACCACCAGATTTATCAGTGTCCGTGTTTGTACTTGAACAAGCCTTGTCTGTCAGGGCTCTACAGGAAATGGTTGGATCTTCAAATCAAGAATCTAAGGTATGGCTATTTTCTGTGCATCATAATTTCCCTTTTAATATAATTGTTTGGAAAAAAAAATAATAGCCAGACAATTGTTCAAATCAATGATATTTTTATCACAAATATACTGTGCAAATGAAAATCTGATTGTATTAAGTAATAGGAATTTTATTATAAAGTGCATGGAAGAGTTTGGACAAAAAAAAAACTAATTTCAGGACAAACTGGCTCTTAAGTAATACCACATGTATGGGTCATGAGGATCAAGCATGCTAAATAGCGATTAAAAATAGTTGCCCTAATATCAACTTGCACTGTGGATGAACAACGAGGCGCTGTTAAGTTTTTTGTGGTTGGAGGGCGTGAAACCTTGTGGAATCTACATGTAGAATGCTGATTCAGTAAAGAGACAGCTGTTTGTGTCAGGGGAGAGTGCATGAATGGGTAGAAAGAATTCAAAATCTGCAGGAATCCGCTGGGGAAGTCATGACAACCATCTTTTGGAATGTCAGGGGCACTATATTGGTGCATTTCTATAAAAGGGGTGAAACTGTGACTAGTGCTGGACACAGTGACATGCTAGTGAACAACATGAAGCCGGGGATATGATCAAAACTCTGAAACTTCTCTCAAAAGGGTATTGTTGCTGCATGACAACGCCTGCCCTCATACTGCTGTGCCTACAGTGGATACACTACATGCTCTGAAATTTGAGATCTTAAAACATCCAGTATACAGCCCGGACTTTGAGCCATCTGACTTTCACTTGTATGGACCCTTGATAGAACATTTGTAGGGTCAGATGTTTGCTGATGACAACAAGGTAATTGAGACGGTGAAAAATCGGTTTCGTTCAACACCCAGAAACATTTTCCTAGGAGGCGTCAACAAAATAGTAGACAGGTGGACCAAGTGTTGCCAAGCAGGGGGACTATGTTGAGAAATGACACATATACAATTTCTGGTTCGCACTATTGTTAAAAAGTGATTCATAAAATTTCTGTTACTTAATTATTTCCCTTCATATAATACAATTATTAAACAAGTAAAGTTATTTATTGTGTGAATTGTTTCATTATTTCCTGATGCATTACAAATTTTATATTTTAAAAATGTTTCTCAGTGAAATAAATGTCTATTCTAACATGGGAGCTGCTTTGGTGCAGTGGTTAGCACACTTACCTACTGGTCCTTTAGCCACATGTTCAAAACCCCATCAAGTCATATTTTAAATTGTTCTGAGCTTCCAGATTGACACAGCCAAAGTAGGTACCAGAAAATGTTGTAGGAAACAAAGGTGGCCCTGGGTGATATTAACCACATCATCTGTTTAGTGCTACAAGCCCAATGGTCATGTGTTTAAACCCCCATCAAGACAGATTTTTAATTGACCTGGGCCCCCCAGGTTTCATTATCACCCGGTGCCTTGCTGACTGCCATGGGCGATCATGCCTCTCCACAAATTATGATCTCTGACGTCAATCTAAAATATTAACCAGGAAATGTTCTAGGAAGAAAAGGTGGCCTGCATGATATTAACAACATCACCCATCAAGTATTGATTGATGTATAAACATATGGCGTTAGCAACATATACTCAATATTAACAACATCACCCATCAAGTATTGATTGATGTATGGCGTTAGAACCATATACTGAATATGCCTCAATTACTGTTCTAAAATAAAGTTGGTTATTTATAATCTGGAATGTTTATACTTCTTCTAATTCATGGGTTCGAATCTGCATCAAGGAAGATTTATTTATAACAAATTAACCTTGCCTACCATCCCAGGTCGACCCATCCTCACAGGCCAACCCATCCTCCTAGGTTGACCCAGTCTCCCAGGTTGACCCAGCCTCCCAGGTTGACCCAGCCTCCCAGGTTGACCCAGCCTCCCAGGTTGACCCAGCCTCCCAGGTTGACCCAGCCTTCCAAATTGACCCAGCCTCCCAGGTCAAACCATTCTCCCAGGTCGACCCAGCCTCCCAGGTCAACCCAGCCTCCAAGATTGACCCAGCCTCCCAGGTTGACCCAGCCTCCCAGGTCAAACCATCTTCCCAGGTTGACCCAGCCTCCCAGGTTGAACCATCCTCCCAGGTCAACCTAGCCTCCCAGGTCAAACCATCCTCCCAGGTCGACCTAGCCTCCCAGGTCAAACCATTCTCCCAGGTTGACCCAGCCTCCCAGGTTGACCCAGCCTCCCAGATTGACCCAGCCTCCCAGGTCGACCCAGCCTCCCAGGTCGACCCAGCCTCCCAGGTCAACCCAGCCTCCCAGGTCAAACCATCCTCTCAGGCCAACCCAGCCTCCTAGGTCGCCCCAGCCTAAAATGGGTTAATGGAAATTAAAGGCGGCTGGCATTATATTGATGACATCACTGACAGAGTGCCGATTGACCTGTAAAAATATGGGTCTAGCGCCTTATGTCCAAGTCACCTTCTGGTGTGTAAAACGGATCCTGTATTGTTAAACCACTTGGGACAGCATCTGCTCCGACATTGTCCTGTTTGCTTTGGAATGAGATATTCACTGATCAAGAGCCATGGGATGATTAATTGTCTTAAGCAACATCCCATATCTGCCATGGGCTTATATATTGCCAAAATATGATCATTGTAAAATGTCTCAATGAAAATATCAGTACAGTAGTTTTCCCTAAGCAACACATTTAATTTGATATATAATACATGTCTGCTGCCATATCAACAACATTTAAGTCATAACTGTGACACATCCATACTTTCAATTTTCCGCCATCCATTTCCGTTCGGTCCAAACCTACTTTTTGTTTGGTACCGAATCTGTTAAGTATTATTATTTTGCAAATGCCAAGCATTATTATCTTTTGTTTTTCTTTCTGTAAATGTAGGCAGCTCAATCTGGTCACCGCACACTACTTTATGGACATGCCATTCTGCTCAGACATTATCATGGCAACATGGTAAGTGAAATATTGTTGTCAGTCTCATTTATTGTGTTGTCCCTGACATATTCTGGCATGTCATGACAGTTTGTTTTAGAAATTAAATGAGACTTATTGTGAACATATAACATTTGGTTTGATTTAACTGTAAGGAGATCATCATTCACCAACTCTATGAAATGAATTTGTTCATATCTTTTACAGGATGTCGCAGTCAACCCCAGCATCTTTTGGCTGTTTGTGATTTCTTGGCAAGTTTACGTTCAGTAATTTGCCATTGCTTTCTGAATGACCGCACTTATACCATTGTATTGAAATCAACGCAAAGCTGTCTGCTTCCAAATTGCCCACAGCTGTGTATTAAATGCATTATGTAGGGTTATGAATTGCATTTGTAACACCTTCGCTACGGAGCCATGAATTGGATTAGGCTAACATAAAAAGCCATTTTTAAGATAAGTTAAAAATAGTGCCATTCGATAAATTTCCGGATTAAATTTCAAAGCTAGACAACCTGCACACAAAACAATATTTGTAATATGTGTGGTTCTGGATCCTCACTGGTGCTATGGAGTTGGTGCACTGTGCTGAGATTGTCCTATGTTGTGATCTATAGAAGGAGACTGTCACTCTTATAGAGGTGTCTCTTTGGAATGAAAGTGGTCTTTAACAAACCAAACCAAATTAAAATGAGAGTTTGATAGAAATCTTTCTTGTGGCATCATACTGATGGACAAGGACAATTTTGCAATCACTAAAGAAAACAATAAGAGTTTTTTAAAAGTTATGTCAAAAGTGGGGCGGCCATCTTTAAACTAACCTTATGATCTCACTGTGTTTATCTGCACCGTGATGTCATGTGCTTAACACTCTTGAAATCCTTAGCAACAAAATTGACAGATTACAAGACATTGGCATGGTTATTGTAATTTCTATCACACTTTTAAGGTTTTCATGTGAAGCCCCCTCATATATGGAGGAAATAGGGAGCTGAAGGAGATAGCCAAAGGTATGACAACTTGGCATGAGATGGATGGTGGTCTGTGCTTCACTGGGGGAATAAAAGATAGCAGAACAAGACAGTTCTAACTTGACCAGCCTCATGAAATGGACACTGGATAATTTTCAGAATTGTCTGGCAAATTATTTGGGAAGTTTGTGATTAAGAGAACTGGCCACCTCACCTCATCATTCTGTGACCTAGAATATGTGAAGGTCTAAGACTTAACCCAACGACAGGAAGCATCTGCTATGTAACTACTTGTATGTTAAAAAAAATAAAAAGATCATTTTCACTGCTTTGATGCATATTGGTACTAGCCCCATATCTTTGTAGACTAATCAGCACATTCTCCTATACGGAGAATTAGCCACAGGGAAGAGACCAACCGGAAGATCCCAAATGTGTGTAAACAAGATATGAATTCGCTTGGCATAGATACAGACATGTGGAAAAGAGTTGCAGCAGACAGATATTCTTGGAGAAGAGATGTATGAAATGGACTGGTGCTCTTTAAGCGCAATATGATCCAACAAACTGAGGATAGACGGCAGAGGCATAACATTCAGTCACTTACTGCAGGACCTGCCATGTCTTACAGATGTGGAAACTGACAGAGATTGTCACTCTCACATTTGACTATACAGTCACCAGCGGTGCTGCCAGGTGCCTCCCAAGTGGCACAACTCTATAGTCCTACAGGACTGAAAGAGGCCTACTACTAATCTGCACACAACTGGTGATTTGGTCAGTATCATGCTTGTCGCCTCTACTTCCCAGGATATTTCAGCTGGGTCAGCCTTCGAGTCAGTTTAAACAAATCTTCCCCCATGGGAATTCAAACACATGACCAATGAACCAATAGACAAGCATGCTTTGCACTACACTACCACTTCCCTCACCTGTTTCATTACATTACTTTAATTCTGTAAGACATTTTCTAGCAACTCTAGGTTGGAAGTTTACAACTTCTTAACTTTTCACTGTTCATGGCCAATTTTGTGCTGACAAGCCCTAGTTATATATCCCCCAAAAATTGGCCATTGATTTCATTTCCTTTAAATTTGAGGTCTCTCCGCATAAAATAGAAATTCACATTTCTAAGGGTTAATATTTCCTGTATGATACAGCAGGAAATCAAGAAAAATATAGTGTTTTATGAACATTTCATAGAATATTGATTCTGCAGCCAATTTATACTATGAAGATGCTTATTTTGGGAACTAATGAGATTATTTCTCTATGTCAAGAATGATGTGAGCTCAGACTTGTCATATATATCTCAGTATTGATTGTTGGGTAATAACATTTCATTATTCTAATAGAAACAGTTTTCAACACTGTCCGTAGACCTTATGTATCAGGTGCAGGGACTTGTTTCTAGGCCAAATGTGGCTTATTAGGAACAAGGCAACAGTTCCATATTTTGGTGACCAAATGACATTCAGTGGGTACTATATAAAGACACTGTTAGTATTAACAGATTCAGTGCCAAAAATAAATGAGGTTTGGACCAAATAAAAATGGATAGCGGAAAATGGGAAGTAGGGGTGTGTCACAGTTATAACGTAAAAGTTATTAATATAGTAGTAAATATGTATATAGTAGTAAAAATGAAGAGTATCTTATGCAATAAGTCGCTATCAATGAATGTAAGAAAGAGAGTGCTAAAATGCTATATAGAACCAGTTTTGCTGTATGGCAGCGAATCTTGGAATGTAAATGAACAAATTAGGAAGAACTTAGAAGCAACAGAGATGTGGTTTTTAAGACAAATGTTGCGAATTCCTTGGACTGCCAGAGTAACTAACAACGATTGCCTGAAAGAGGCTAATGAAACTAGAACACTACATACAACAATAAGAAAGAGACAAACAGCTTTTTTTGGTCATGTGATGAGAAGAGAGGCATTGGACAACATTGTGACAACTGGAAAGATCGAAGGGAAGAGAGGCAGAGGCAGACCAAGAGAAATGATGCTGGACGGATTGAGACGGTGGCATGGAGGAATATCATCAGCAGAGTTGATCCAGAACACCAAAGACCGAGATCTGTGGAGAGCCATGAACGCCTATGCCAGCGCGCACGGCACTTGATGATGATGATGAATAAATATGTTTGTTGTATTATAATGCAGTGACAACATTTCAACGATATATAAGCCCATGGAAGATCTTAGAAGTTGCTTAAGACAGTTAACCATCCCATGGCACTTAAATCAGTGACATGATGAACTGTCACAGATGTTTTCTATGACTTCTACATATCTATCTTTTGATCTAATCTTCATTTAGAAAATGTTATGGTTATCTTGCATGTTGGCCTTTCCCTACAACATAGTTTTTTTGCCATCGTTACTATCATTATGTGCAATGCCAATGGGCATGGGCAGTCATGGTTCGCATCTCATACAATCACCAGTATTATGTCAGGTTTGTGTTCCTGTCCTGATTATTCTGTGTAACCAACCCTAACAGGTATTTATATCTCTGCCTTTCCTTTGCTCTTTTTGTTTCATCAATTTTGGCAGTTGTCATTAAGTTTTCTAGTTAATTTCTTCTTATAACGTGCTAAATAAATCTTCACTGTCTATGTGTAATTTCTCTAGTCAATTGACAGTTTTCATTTCTTTATTGTTGAACTGTCTCATTCACTTTTTTGTTATTTCATGGTATTCTTTTCATTTTCCTCAAAAACCACATTTCCATTCTATTAAATGTTTCTCAGATTGTCTGCTTATTGTCCATATTCGCATGCATATAACATACAGATTCTATATACTGCAGTTCCACGTATTTCATTTCTAGGCATCACCCATTCCCTGAACTGCTACTTAATTTTCCCACTTCATCATAACTATTTTGCCATGAAGAACGCAGAGTTCTCTAAAACAGAGTAGGACAGTATACTGTTTGTAGAAAAAATTGATATTGAAATCTAAGATCATTTCGAAGCCAAAGTCCTTGTACTCATCTAATTTTTCTAATTAACCATATGACTAAGATGTTAATTCTTTCTTGTAACTGCTGACAGGCCATGAATTCACACCAGGTAACACTTTAGAGCATACGTAGCACTTGTTGACGATTTCACACCATATAACTATGTAAAGTATACATAGCACTTTAAGATGACTTCGCACCATATAACAATGTAGAATATGTGTAGCACTTGTTATACCTCAGTTTTAAACCAAAACATAGTTGTTAACCTTTTAGAATATTTTGACTTTTGTGGAAGATTAAAGTGGGGGTTATAGCAGCGCTAGATTTCAATAGGAAACAGCAAGTAAAATGGTTTGGCTGTATAATTAAGTTGCCAACCAACAGTATACCGAAAGAAGCAACGATGTACAGACCAAATGGAACCAGAAGAAGAGGCTGGCCATATAAATGATGGACAGAGGGAATAACAGAGTCTATGGAAATTTGATATATGAAGCCCATAAATGGGCACTCTCTTGCTGTTTATGCTTCACCTTGACACCGCATGGTACAAGAGGAACAAGATGAGATGTGATGAGATGAGATGATGTAGAATGCAACATTGACCATTTTAATTCTCAACATAACAAATGTTTTAGCATGTTATCTGTTACTGAAAATAAGACAAATGTCACTTGTGTAATAGCTTTCTTTCTGTTGATTTTTCTTGCAGTATCTTTCATGTCTTTCGACAAGCTCATCAAATGACAAGCTAGCATTTGATGTAGGTTTGCAAGAGACAGCACAAGGTTTGTATTGGACTGTTATTAGTCATTGGTATAGAGTTCCTAACATTGTCAGCTGTCATTAAATATGTGCCAGATTTTTCAGAATCTGAAGGCCTAAGTCGCCTAACAAAGTGGCATATTTATCATATTACTCATGTACCTTTCAGTCATTTAATTTATGGGCCTAATCCCATATCTACATTACATTTTAATGATATGTTGTTGTTGTTATTGTTTCTCAATGCTGCTGAGTTGTATACTATTGCTTTCTTCTATTTCTCCTTCTTCTTTGTCTTCTTCTAAATATTATTCTTATTATATTTATTATTATTATTGTTACAGTAAAGTGGTGTTATTAGTTTGAATTTTATGAATAAAACTTCCTCATGAAAATGTTATTAATATGCAGTCTGTGACAGATACATTTGGAGAGTCCTTTTCCTCCTTAGTTGGATTGCTGCAGCCCTCTTCCAACAGAAATTAGTTTTAGGATGTGGCAGTTGGACTTCAGAACCAACCACCATATATCCTGGCCTACTACAGGAATCACTGTTATCTCTGGTGCTTTTCAACGCTTACACTGTGAGAATCACCAGCGAGCAAATCATAGAACCTGGGAGGACATTGTCATATGCAGACGATGTTTTAGTGTATCGTCAGGGTAAGGATAGAGATCAGGTTGCTGTGGAACTACAAACCAAACTCAATTGCCTAAGCACTTGGTATGTTGAAGCTGGGGCAATGGCCAACCCAACAAAGGCAACAGTGACATGGTTCTCTTTGAATAACCATATTCTCAACACCCCAAAGCCAACTGTAAATCTGGGTTTAGAGACGGTGGAAAGAACACAGGCAATGAATTACCTGGGGATAGGATTTGATTGAAGCCTAGCTTATACTGAGCACGTAAACCAGATGATAACAAAGGCCAAGTGGGGTTTGGCTGCGATGCAGGTGATGGCGGCGGCAAACTGTGAGCAGCATCATCTATGTCTTCTTTATGAGGGTCTGGTCCTTTCTGTTTTGGTGTATGCAATGGCGATCCTGACTCTCAGCCATAAGCAGATAGAAAGGATACAGAACGAAGCTGTGTGCATTATTCTTGGATGTACAAGAGCTAAGCATGCAGGGCGATGTGCTACCTTCTTGATTTTCCAACTATGCAGGACAGAATACAAATTTGCCAAGCACATGCCTATCTCAGAGTCAACGCAAACACACAACATCCACTGCACACTGAGATTAAGAAGGTAAAGGGCAGCAGGTTAAAAAGAGTATAGTCGTGGATGGGTCAAGCCGAAGACATTCTTCAGCAGGCGTGTTTCCTTGAGGACTTAGAACCTGGCGAGGAGTGGGTACAAGTGCCAACAGAGTTTTGTACACCCTTTTCAGTGTGCATCCAACTAGACAGAAAATGCAGAAAAGAAAATCCAGCTGCTGAGAAGGCTGAAGTACAGGCTCTGATCTTCGAGAATTCTTTAGAGGATGACGCTGTCATTTACACGGATGGGTCGGTCATCCGAGGAGTGAGAAGTTCATGGGCCTTTACGGCTCAGGCCGGAGGGAAAACTGTGAAGGAAGAGTCTCGCGCTTTTGCTTTGACCACAAGCAGCCTGACTATAGAAGTCATGGCAGTAAGTAAAGCAATAACATGGCTTGGGACACAGAAATTCAATTGGGCATGTGTCCTTAGTGACTCAATGAGTATGCTCAGGAGGATAGAGATGGGGTGGGTCCGAAGAGAGTGGCTGCTGTCTCTGGAGCTGTCTCGGCTGGCAAAGATTAGTTTCATCTTCATGCCAGGGCATGCAGGTGTACAAGGGAATGAGCAGGCTGACAGGTTTGCAGGTAGGGCTACTGTGGAAGGCGGATGAGCCATGGACCAGGCAGACATTCTGAATGCTCTATGAGAAGTAAGTCATTTATGAGAACCAAGCGATGACTGGGAATCTACAGCCATGGTTAGGCTGCGGGAACAGCAAGTTAAAAGAGGTGTGGCCAAACAAGAACACTATGCAGGAAGCCAAAGAAGAGTAATAAACCAACACAGAACTGGTGTTGTGAGCCGCTACACGCTGCAGGATTTGTTGAGGAGGGGATCCGAGCACTTATGGACTGAGTGGTTCGATGTGCAATGAGGATGATCTGTCGACTAACTAACATTTGGAGATTTTACTATTGTCTCGTTGTAACGCAAGTAAATATTATTATGTTTTATGAGTTACCGACATTGAGTAGCTGACATTGAGTAACCAACATTGATAACTGACATGTGGATAATGTGATAATCTCGTTTCATACCAAAAACTTAAGAATTTAAGAATCCTACATGTAATTTTCAGGTGAGTCCTGCTGGTGGACAATACATCCTGCATCCAAACAAAGGTCAGAGGGTGAAAAGGTCAGAGTTGGAGATGACCTCATATTAGTGAGTGTATCTTCCGAGAGATATTTGGTAAGTGTTTGTTGAACTCATTTGTTACACACAACTCACAGAATGTTGATTAATTTCTTCTTACATGATATACTTTTCTAAGCGCTTTCTCTCCCAAGCAGTTCTGATAAAGCCCACTCTATTCCCAATTGTGACTTTAACTTTTTCTTTCCAATTGTAATCATCACCATGTAGGAGTTAACAGTTTCCGGAGCTAACGGGAGTCTCCATGGCGAAGTGGTAAAGCCATTTGACTCGGCCTCCGAAGGTTGTGGGTTCGATTCTGGGCTGCGTCTTTCGGTTCACGAGTGAAATTTTTTGGAGACTCCTGTGGGTCATCACTAGAGCTATGGAGTTCGCGCTTTGTGCGACGCTTTTTGCGCTGCGAGACCGAGCCATATGGGATAAAAATCGGTGCAATGATGTCGACCCTGTCGACTTGTAAGCGACTTTTTTAAATGTAGGAGCTAATGTGTCTCAACAGATCTCTGTCCATGGTGTTCTGAATCAGTTCTACAGCTGACATTCCCCCATGCCACCATCTTAGACCATCCAGCACCATGGCTCTCAGTCTGTCTCTACTGCCGTTGATCTATCCAGCTGTCACATTGTTCTCCATTGCCTGGCTTCTCATTATGTGACTCATGAACATTGTCTGTTTATTATAATTGTGTATAATGTTCTCATTTCAATAGCTCTTCCAGGCAGTCGTTATCGCTGTGTGTATCCAATCCAGCATTAACATCTTTACCTTGCCGATTGTTTTGCAGGAATCTGTCTCGTTCTTTTACTAGACTCGACATTGGTGATTCTGTTGTACCATTTTAGAGGGATATATCCTAGGAAATATTTTACTAGTTGGTTTGTAAGTTGGTTGGTTGTCTTGTTGGTTGATTGGCTGGCTAGTTGGTTGGTTGGTTGATTGGATGGTTGGCTGGCTAGTTGGTTGGTTGGTTGATTGGATGGTTGGCTGGTTAGTTGATTGGATGGTTGGTTGGCTAGTTGGTTGGTTGATTGGATGGTTGGTTGGCTAGTTGGTTGGTGGATAGGCTAGTTGGTTGGTTGGTCCCAATGTACCATTTCCGCACTGTGTTCCAGAGCTTTCCTCTCTCTCTCCAAACACAGAAACCAGCAAAGTGTGCCTGACCAGGTATGGAATTTGACATCTGTGGTGAGGCATATAAGGATATATCTTTATTCAGCACAGCACACGGCCTATCTGTGATTAGACCTGTGTTGGTAATGTTTAGGCACTTCACTGCCAACAGACTCCAATGCTCAGAGAAAATTGCAGGTATAGATACAAGAATCGCTAGCCTTTTGCAAGATGGAACACATACTAACCAATATAAAGATGTCAATTGCAACGTGAAAAAGAGTGTTGAAATGCTTCAAAGAACCTGTACTTTTGCATGGATGTGAAACGTGGACAGTGAGCAGGCAAGCTGAAAAACATCTGATGGCAGTGGAGATGTGGTTTGTGAGGAAAATGCAAAGGATACCATGGACAGACAAAAAAACCAATGAGCAAGTCTTACAAGAAGCAAATGAAACCCATAAACCCTTTAGGGAAATTAGATGTAGACTTTTTGGACACATTATAAGAAGAAATAAATTAGAGAACTTGGCAACAACTGGCAAGATTGAGGGGAAAAGAACAAATGGAAGACATAGAAGTAAATATCTGGATGGCTTCGCCACGTGGTGTGGTTGAGACAAGAACACAGAGCTGATTCACGACTCTGGTGATCATGAGAGGTGACGAATCATGACCGCCCATGCTTATCGGCATAGCACATGATGATGATGATATATTGGGATAGAAAATTCACTGCATGAATATCACCCTGAAAAATACCACTTTCTAATTGCTTCTTTTTGGTTATCAGCACATAGGAAGTGGTTGTAGCGTGATTGCCTCTTTCCAACAAACACTATGGACTGTTGTACCCATGTGCTCCGGAACTGTCAGACAAAAGACACTTGGTATGTTATTTGTTTTGGCCATGTAGTTGCTTGAACATGATTATATTATATTTAAAATATTTACAGAAGATGTAAAACTGGTTCTCAACCGGTGGGGAATTTTAGGGTTTCCCGGGGAGTGGGGGGATTAAGATAATTTCAAGACCTCGTTAATACATGAACCGATTACTTGATATTGTTTTTCGCTCCATGCTTAACGGTTCTGTACTTCTCGCCCAGAATCAGCTATGGAGAGAACCAGACAGATTCCAATGAATCAAGAGATAAGGAAGAGACGCTGGTGATGCATAAGACACATTGGGGAAAAAAACCTGATAATAGTATAACAGGAAAGTCCTTTTGGAATGCACAGGGAAAATGATATTGAGGGAGACCTGAAGATATATTTAGAAAAGAATTAGAGACAAAGATGAATTATATATGGAGAAGACTTAGAGGGGGCTGCAGGAACTACCACAATAAAGGAAGTGTGGGCATGAGTTGTTTGGGGGCCTGTGCTTGCACCAGTGGGAGATGAAGGGCAGAAGACTATATCAGCAAAAGACATGGAATAGATAAATATTCTTATGTGGGATCATACTAGGCAAGAGAGGCAGAGAAAGATAAGATGTATGTGGGATGAAATAAACTGAGCAACAAATAATGATGTAAGCAAAAACAACTTCATGACAATATCAAATGACAGTGGTTGGAAAGCCATGATCATCAATATCGGCTTCAGACCAGGCATATGAAAAAGGAGAAGAATGGAAGAATCAGATATTAATTATAATGAGGATGAGGCAATCAGCTAATCACATTAGATTTATGTTTGTTCTGATGTGTTTTGTTCTATTTATTGCCAGGATATGTATTTGGAGGAGACGTACTCAGACTTTTCCATGGTCACATGGATGAATGTCTTACAATCCCTGAGGCCAGAAGTGAAAATGAATTTAAGTAAGTATTCTGGAAATTTCTTCTCTTAACAGCGTAGTCTTTTAAAATTTTCCCAAACTAGACAGTGTTTGCTTCATTTCTTTTTTTCCTGAGCAGTGTTGCTTCATGAATACAGATCACTCTTCATATCTCGTGATCTCCAGCAAACTACATTTGAATTGATTCAATGCCAAAAAAAAAAAAAAAGATTTGGACCTAATATAGTGCACAATAAAATGTACAAGTATTATAATGTAAATTGACATTACTGAGCAAACAAACAAACAAACAAACTTTATTTTCAAAGGGTTAAGAATTGGGCATGCACGCCTGTCTAACATTCTGCCCTTCTATCACTCTCTTTCATACATTATATCATTCACACATCATTCAAGGCTAATTATAAACAGCAACAATATAAAAGATATGCAATATAAAGGCATGGGGAAAATGAAAAATCAATACTACACGACTCAGTAATAGTAATGACAGGTGTGGCACTTGTTATTAGCTATGTAGAATATACTGGCCTACCAAATGGGGACTGGCTGTTATACTAGGGTTTTATTATTATTTATATTATTAAGGGGGAAGGTAATCCGTACTGAGATAGTGTTTGAATAATATGATAATATGCGATTATATGTATAGGGATTGGTCATAAGCATAAAATTGAGAAAGATACAGTGAAACAAAGCAAATAACTTGATGACCCAAGTATGGTGATATATTATCCTTCTGTTAATGCGAGGCCACACGTGGTGATAATCTAACCTTCGGCACTGAATCAGTTAATTAATGAATACTGTTGTATGACTTGAAGAACAAGAGAAAACACACAAGTCCCATAGCACGAACCTGCTTTGGCTATGTGAATTTTTAGGACCTGGTAATTTGTGTTCAATCCTGGGTAATTTGTGTTCAGTCCTGGGTAATGTGTGTTCAATCCTGGGTAATTTATGTTCAGTCTGGGTAATGTGTGTTCAATCCTGGGTAATTCATGTTCAATCCTGGCTAATGCGTGTTCAATCCTGGGTAATTCATGTTCAATCCTGGGTAATGCGTGTTCAAACCTGGGTAATTTGTGTTCAGTCCTGGGTAATTCATGTTCAGTCTCGGTAATGCGTGTTCAATCCTGGGTAATTCATGTTCAATCCTAGGTAATGTGTGTTCAAACCTGGGTAATTTGTGTTCAGTCTGGGTAATTTATGTTCAGTCTGGGTAATTCATGTTCAATCCTTGGTAATTCATGTTCAATCCTGGCTAATGCATGTTCAATCCTGGGTAATTCATGTTCAATCCTGGGTAATGCGTGTTCAAACCTGGGTAATTTGTGTTCAGTCCTGGGTAATTCATGTTCAGACCTGGGTAATGCGTGTTCAATCCTGGGTAATTCATGTTCAATCCTGGGTAATGTGTGTTCAAACCTGGGTAATTTGTGTTCAGTCTGGGTAATTTATGTTCAGTCTGGGTAATTCATGTTCAATCCTTGGTAATTTATGTTCAGTCTGGGTAATTCATGTTCAAACCTGGGTAATGCGTGTTCAAACCTGGGTAATTTGTGTTCAGTCTGGATAATGCGGGTTCAATCCTGGGTAATTCATGTTCAATCCTGGCTAATGCATGTTCAATCCTGGGTAATTCATGTTCAATCCTGGGTAATGCGTGTTCAAACCTGGGTAATTTGTGTTCAGTCCTGGGTAATTCATGTTCAGACCTGGGTAATGCGTGTTCAATCCTGGGTAATTCATGTTCAATCCTGGGTAATGTGTGTTCAAACCTGGGTAATTTATGTTCAGTCTGGGTAATTTATGTTCAGTCTGGGTAATTCATGTTCAATCCTGGGTAATTTATGTTCAGTCTGGGTAATTCATGTTCAATCCTGGGTAATGCGTGTTCAAACCTGGGTAATTTGTGTTCAGTCCTGGGTAATTTATGTTCAGTCTGGGTAATTCATGTTCAATCCTGGGTAATGCGTGTTCAAATCAGGGTAATTTGTGTTCAGTCCTGGGTAATTTATGTTCAGTCTGGGTAATACATGTTCAATCCTGGGTAATGTATGTTCAATCCTGGGTATTGCTGGAGTTTCAAAATGAAAACAGTCCTAGTCTGTACACTAGATCTGCTTGGTCAAGAAGTCTTTATTCCACAGTGGGGCACCATTTCCATGCCACGAGATGTAGTCAGTGTATGATACTAGTCGAATACTTTTAGACCAGTCAGCTCTCAATGCCAGATGTGGTCAGTATATGATGCTAGCCGAATACTTTTAGACCAGTCAGCACTCAATGCCAGATGTGGTCAGTATATGATGCTAGCCAAATACTTTTAGACCAATCAGCACTTAATGCCAGACATGGTCAGTATCAAGCCAGTCACCTTTACTTTATCAAACATTTTCTGGTAACCATTTTAGGTTGCGTCAGCCTGGAAACCCTGATTCATAAAAAATGAATACCTGCATTTGAGAGGGGGATTCAAACAGTACCAGCAGGCAAGCATACTTGAATAATGAAACAAACAAACAATGCAGTAGCCATTTTATAAAAATAAGTCTTAAAAGTCGAGAGGATCGACTTCATTACCCCGGGTTTTATCCCATATGACTTGGTCTCTTTCCGCACAATGACCTGCCAAAAGCGAAAGCCATTTTATAATATTGGGTTTACCCTAAAGTCATACTGGCAAGCGAAAAAAAAACAAATTTGGTCACCAACTGGGGATGAAGCCAGACCACTCTGTTGGCAAGTAAGTGCAGTGACCACCATTCCATCATAGCTACTATTTAAACTGTGTCATAATATATTGGTTTTAATTGAATATTTATTTTCTATTTCAAAAACATGGCAGCTGTGTTATGTATGAAACTGGCGCTGTTTGCAGTCATGCAAGGTCACTGTGGAGACTTGAGCACATCCGAACAAAGTGAGTGCTGAGCTGTGAAATATAGCTACTGAAATTTCCATTGTGATGTGTGTATAGTTACGTGTGTGGGTGGGGTGGGGGGAGAGATTTGGTGTGTGTGGAATTGCGTGTGTGTGGCTTGGGTGTGTGGGGGATGTTAGTAGTTTGTATGGAAACAAGTAAAGAGCTTCGAGTACCTAGGAAGTATATAATATCAAATGGCAAATCAGAAAACGAGATCAGAAATAGATGCAAAAAGGCAAACCAACTCATTGGACAAATGGCACCAATACTAAAGAGCAAACATGTATCAATTATTCCTAAGAAAGCACTTTACAACACAATCTTCCTACAAACTCTATGTTACCAATGCTAAACCTGGACAATGACAGAAAAAGAGAAAAGAAAAATCACAACAACAGAATGAGATTCTTGAGAAGAATACTCAATGTATCAAGAAGAGAGAAGATCAGAAATGAAGAAATCAGGACTAAAGTGGGGGTTATAGCAGCGCTAGATTTTATTAGAAAGCAGCAAGTCAAATGTTTTGGCCATGCAAGTAGGTTACCAACTAACAGTATACCACAACAAGCAATGATGTACAGACCAGATGGAAGCAGAGGAAGAGACCAGCCATGTAAACAATGGACGGGGGGATTGGCAGAGTCCATGGGAATATCGATGCATGAAACCCATAAGCGGGCACTCTCCCGCTGTTTATACTTCACTTCGACACCGCAAAGTACAAGGGAAACAATATGAGATGAGTTGATGTACTATTTTTTATGATTATTTTTACTTTTTATATCCTAAAATACTGTTTTCCATGCCCTAGTCAGGTCTATCAACTGCCAATGCATTTTATTGTTGCTTAGCTGATGTTCAGTTTGATTCAAAATGTAAGCCATCTTTGGTTTATTATTTCGTTTGATTGCTGTGTCTGCATGCAGCAAGTTGTTGTATGTTGATCACATTATCTCTTCTCCTTCCCCCCCCCCCCCCCCCCCTCCTGCTATCCAATTTTAATGATCTTGAAATGTAAGCTTCTTAATGGGAGATGTGCTGATGATAGGGGCAGGGGGCACACATGCCAGAGAGAGGGAATATTCTGTGGCGATAGACAACATCTGGACATGGGCTGCAACAAAGCGTGTCTGGGCACAAAGACCATGAAAATAAGAGCTGTCAAAGTAAAGTTTAAAATAAGGGCGAAGTGTCATAGATAGCTGTTATTTGTTGACCTTACTCTCTTTACTGTTGTTTCTTGTTAAGCAGTGTTGGAGCTTATTCAGTCACAATCTGGGAGGGGAAAAAGAGAGAGAGAGCAGGCATTAAGACATTTCAACCTTTAGCCAAATACATTACATGATGCCCGTATGTTACCAGGACCTATATAAGAAGCAAAGAATAGTAACATGGTAGTAACCTACATTACATGTCGTAAGAATCAGCTAACGAGTGTTGATGTGAGACTGGCTACCTTGTCTCATGGGCTTGAATTTGCACCAAGGTGGATATTACAAATTGACCTAGCTTCCCAGGTCCACCAGCCTAAAATGGTTACCTGGAAATGTCTTGGGAAGTAAAGGTTGCCACAGTAGTATTAGCAACATTAACCCTGGAGCACTAATTGATCTATACAAATATGGGTTTAGCATAATATGCCCAATACTTCACTTAACACACAGTGTGACTTTATATTAGTTTATAATAAACGAGCAGTGTCTTGACTAGGTAATTTACTGAATGAAAAGTTATTTAATGTCTTGATAGGTGGGCAGGTGCATTCATGGGCTGGGGACAGCAGTGTCGCATTCGCCATGTGACATCTGGCAGGTACCTGGCAGCAATGCCAGACCAGTCGGTGCAGACAGTTCACAGACAGAAAGCTGACGAAGCCAGTACTGCCTTTAACCTGATGATGTCAAAGGTTAGTCATCCATGTCTTATTCTGGGAATATTGTGATGTTGTTAGCTGTTGGTTCTGGAGCGTGTCTTATTATGGGAACATTGTGATGTTGTTAGCTGTTGGTTCTGGACCGTGTCTTATTCTGGGAAAATTGTGATGTTGTTAGCTGTTGTTTCTGGACTCTTGTGCCTCGTTGTTCCTTATTTAGCAGTGTTGGAGCTTATTCAACTGAAAGTATGTCATCTTGGGTTTCTGTTATATTTTCCTAGGATTTCATGTCAGTCCCAGGTTAGTCTGATAATTGCTTCATTCTAGGAGCAGCTTCATTGCTAGCTTTTATTCCTGGATCTTACTCTCATACCTTGTTATTTCTTATTCAACAGTGTTGGAGGTTATTCAACCACAAGCATGTCATCTTTGTCGTCTCCTTATTTCCTTGACATATGTCACTCCAAGGTTAGTCTGATAACTGCCTCATTCTGGGAGCACTGTTTCATTTCTAACTGTTGTTTCTAGACTTAATTTTTACATCTTGTTGTTTATCATTCAGCAGTGATGAAGCTTATTCAACCCACAACCTGTTGTCTTTATTTTCTCCTATATTTCCCTGGGATGTCATGTCAGTCGCAGGTTAGTCTAATTATTGCCTCATTCTGAAAGCTCACTTACATTGCCAGTTGTTGTTCCTGGATTGTACTCTTATACATTGTTCCTGTTTCAGAAGTGCTGAAACTTGTTCAACCAAAAGCCATCATCTTTGTTTTTCTCCTGCAATACCCTGGGGTATAATGTCAGTCCTAGGTTAGTCTGATGATTGCCTCATTCCAGGAGCACTGTTTCGGTGCTACCTGTTGTTCCTGACTTTATTTTCAGGTAATATCTCTTTCTTCTTTTGTGTGTGTTATAGAGAAACAGAGAGAGAGAGAGAGAGAGAGAGAGAGAGAGAGAGAGAGAGAGAGAGAGGAAAGAGGAGAGTATGATACTTATGAATTGTTTGATTCAACCTTCCTCAATCTTAATTAATTCTTCTGCTTTTTCTTCTTCTCTTCTCCTCCTCCGTCTCCTCCTCCTCCCCCTTCTTCGTCTTCTTCTTTACCCTTTAACCCCTAATGGTACAGTCATGTCCATATTTAGGCTGATCAAGCTCGATCTGATTTTGTAATCTACAGCAACCTTTCCAATATCTGTCTTGCCCGTATGCGGACATGGTCTTTTTTGGTGGGTAGTCTTTCTGACTCTGAAGATTGGTCAAACCTGGTTCATCTGTGGTCAGAGTTTGAGGCTTTGCTCAACTATTCCTGATGAATATCCATCAGGTTAGGTTAAGTAATTGGTCGTTCTTGCTGATTGCTAATGTAAAAATATGTTTGCACAGGATGAGAAGAAACAGTCAGATGCTAGAGAAGATGAAGGAATGGGTCTAGCGGACATCAAGTACGGAGACTCCATGGTTTACCTTCAGCACAACTCTACAGGGCTCTGGCTTTCCTATCAGACATTTGAGACGAAGAAACGAGGCGTAGGGAGAGTTGAGGAGAAGAAAGTAAGTTCTGAACTGTTACATTTTGGAAAGTAATTATTTTCTCCAACGACATTATTAATTGTTTACTAACCATTAAATTTGATTGAGAGTCATTTAAAATTTGTGACATTAAATTAATAAACTATAATATAAATCCACTACTCCGCTATCAGCACACAAGAAGTTCAAGTGTGAGTATGATTAACCTATCAGCCAAACTGAACCCTTTAATAAAATGTAACATAACACAAATCTCAACAACTCAACACAATATAATATAATATATTATAAATTTAATGCAATAAAATACAACATAACAACTATACATACAGTATTTTATTTGTGTATTGTTCGGTCTCCCTGGTCGAGAGGTTAGCAGCTTTCTCTGTAACCCCAAATACTCTCATGGTTGACGTGAGCGCACGAGAATTGAAAGTGGTTCGAGTCGCGCCAGTGACTTATGAGAGTATGGAGCCGGTCGCTCAGAAAGTGGTGGCGTGCTGATGAGAGTAATCTAGCCTAGGAATCAACGTACAGCTGAAAGATGCTGATACTGACCGCAATATCCTGAAACAGGATGGAAACGCGGGGGGAAAAAAAATTGTTTTATGCACTAAATTTCCACTCACATGTTTATCTGTCTTCCTCTGCCAATTATTTTTATTTTTGACACTGACGTTCCTACATGTCATAACGTCAAACTACCCAGCATTTTGTCTTGGTCTCCCTCTGCCTCTCCCCCACTCCAACCTTCCCATTGTGACGACATACTCTACCTTCCCTCTTCCCATGATATGCCAAAAGAACGGGGGACTTCTTCTGATGTGAGTAACCAGTTATCATTGTGAGTTAATTTCTGTCAAGATATTTTCATTGCTCTTTCTATCCATCTATGGTGTGTGAGTTAATTTCTGTCAAGATATTTTCATTGCTCTTTCTATCCAACTATGGTGTGTGAGTTAATTTCTGCCAAGATATAATCATTTCTCTTTCTATCCATCTATGGTGTGTGAGTTAATTTCTGTCAAGATATTTTCATTGCTCTTTCTATCCATCTATGGTGTGTGAGTTAATTTCTGTCAAGATATTTTCATTGCTCTTTCTATCCAACTATGGTGTGTGTGTTAATTTCTGCCAAGATATAATCATTTCTCTTTCTATCCATCTATGGTGTGTGAGTTAATTTCTGTCAAGATATCTTCATTGCTCTTTCTATCCAACTATGGTGTGTGAGTTAATTTCTGCCAAGATATAATCATTTCTCTTTCTATCCATCTATGATGTGTGAGTTAATTTCTTTCAAGATATCTGCATTGCTCTTTCTATCCAACTATGGTGTGTGAGTTAATTTCTGTAAAGATATCTTCATTGCTCTTTCTATCCATCTATGGTGTGTGAGTTAATTTCTGTCAAGATATTTTCATTGCTCTTTCTATCCATCTATGGAGTGTGTGTTAATTTCTGTCAAGATATTTTCATTGCTCTTTCTATCCATCTATGGTGTGTGAGTTAATTTCTGTCAAGATATTTTCATTGCTCTTTCTATCCATCTATGGTGTGTGAGTTAATTTCTGTCAAGATATTTTCATTGCTCTTTCTATCCATCTATGGTGTGTGAGTTAATTTCTGTCAAGATATTTTCATTGCTCTTTCTATCCATCTATGGTGTGTGAGTTAATTTCTGTCAAGATATTTTCATTGCTCTTTCTATCCATCTATGGTGTGTGAGTTAATTTCTGTCAAGATATTTTCATTGCTCTTTCTATCCATCTATGGTGTGTGAGTTAATTTCTGTCAAGATATTTTCATTGCTCTTTCTATCCATCTATGGTGTGTGAGTTAATTTCTTTCAAGATATCTTCATTGCTCTTTCTATCCATCCATTTCATCTTTCTTCTATAAAGCCGCCGGTCTCTCTGGCCGAGGGGTTACAACACTTTCTCCGTAATCCCGTTAATCACGCTGAGTCTCGTACTGGGGCGAGAGCTTGAAGCGGTTCGATCCCCGCTGGTGACTTGTGGGATAACTGAGCCGGCCGCTCAGAAAGCAGTGGCAAACTACTGAGCGTAATCTTGCCAAGAAATCAACATACAGCTGAAAGATGCTGATGGTGACAGCGATGTCCTGTAAAGGATATGCAAAACAATTATCTATAAAGCCACATCTTGCAGCTCCTCCCATTGATTAACTGATTAAGAGCCAAAGGATGATAAATCATCTTATTCACACATTTTGTAACTGCCACGGGCTTATAAATCAGACTATGGTTAAAATATCAATAAGTGGGCATTGGATTGGAGAACATCGTGACAACTGGAAAGATCAAGGGGAATAGAGGCAGAGGCAGACCAGGAGAAATGATGCTGGATGGATTAAGACGGTGGCATGGAGGAATATCAGCAGAGTTGATTCAGAACACCAAAGACCAAGATCTGCGGAGAGCCATGAATGCCTATGCCAGCTGGCAGGGTACTTGATGATGATGATGATGAGTTTTTTCTACGCAACCTCTTTTAATTTTATAGTCAGACAATATATCTGCTACCATATTAACAACTTTTAAGTCATAACTGTGACACGACCCTACTTCCCATCTGTTTCCCGCCATCTATTTTTGTTTGGTCCAAACCCTCATTTTGTTTGGCACTGCATCTGTTAACTCTGATATAATTCTGTTCAATTTCCATTCCTCAGGCTATCATGTTAGTAGAGGGCCACATGGATGACGGCTTCACGTTCTCCCGGGCTCAGGAAGAAGAGTCACGATCTGCAAGAGTCATTCGAAAATGCCAGAGTTTGTTTAACAGGTTTACGAAGTAGGTTTAGAAATGTAGTGAGCTTGGTGTGCTAACCTCAGATGCTGCCTCAGAGTTCTCTACAGTTGATTTTTGACATCCATTCAAATCTCTTGTCATGTCTTTGGGAAACCTGGAGGGGGGCAATTGCTAGTGTACATATTTCTAGCAAATGTTGCATACTGGCAACTTTTCTGTCAAAAGATAAATGCTTTATCTTTACGGTGTTTTGTTACCTTTCTTTCCCAAACTAATTTTGCGTGAACGTTTTAAAACTTTCGTCTGGTTGTTCACAGACTTGAGTGGGTTTTCATTCTTGCTTAGTTGCGGTGATCTGAAAGTTCTTAATCTTTGCTTTAAAATCTGAATCTAAAAAATAGAGTTCAGTGAGCTGATTAGAATCTAAACAGCAAAGATAGTAAAATTCTGTGAATAAGTAGTAATTCAAGAAGATAAACAGTAATTATAGAAAAACATTTGATTTCTAATTTGATAAAGTGCTACCGAAGTCCCATAAATACAGTTGTGTTTCATCTTACATGGACTTAATATATGCAACTTGTGACACTCATATTAACAATTATTCAAAGAATTTGTCAAGTAGACATTTAATGTGTGATACTGTATGAAGTCTTGTCATGCTGTGTAATAGTAGGCCAGAGTAAGCACCCTTTGGCTGCCTCTCTTTATGTTCTAGAAGGTTCACAACACATGCCCAAGGAAGAGTTCCAAGTGCATTACTTTCAAAGAGGCTAAATTCACACTGGAAGTGGCTAAATACACACTAGAAGTTGCTAAATACACACTAGAAGTGACTGCAAAGGAAGCCAGATTTCTTTAGTATGCTCAACCAAATATCATCATCATCATATGTGATGCAGATAAGCGTGGGCAGTTATGTTTCACCTTTTCACACTCTGTGTTCTTGACTCAACCATGCCATTTGACCAAACCAACCAGATATTTACCTTCCTTCCCCTTGTTATATTACCCTCAATCTTGCCAGCTGTCACCAAGTTCTCCAGTTTATTTCTTCTCATAATGTGCCCAAAAATCTTGACGGTCTACATCTAATATTTCTAACCAGTGTACAGTTTTAATTTGTTTCTTGAAGAACTTACTCATTGGTTTTTCTGTCTGTCCGTGGTATTCTTAGCATTTTCTTCACAAACCACATTTTTCAGCTTATCAGCTCAATGTCCACATTTCTATGTAGCATTTCAACACTCTTTTTATCATTACAGTTGACATCATTTTTATTGGTCAGTATGTTTTCCATCTAGTAAAAGGCAACCTTTGCCATATCGATTTGCCATATCAATTAACCAAACTTGTAGTAGTATTCATATCAACAATATCCTGTTCAACCCCTCTAGGTTTTAATTGGGATATATAGTGTCTTATGTTTTTTCTCCCCAGGCAATGGATGTTCATGTTTTTCTAATTTGTACTTTGCTATTTCATATTGTTTACACTATATGTTTGTCTTTTCAACAAATGTAATATTCATATTATGCTATCCATTCTCATTCCTATGAGCATATTTACAGCCTCTCAATAATTGACGTTAATTATTAGTACAGTGCTGTGCAATATTCACTCCCTGTATAGAAGTCTATCTTTAATCTGTTATCCATTGCCATAGGTTTGTTGCTGTGGGTCATATATATATTGAAGGAGTGGAATTCTTTGGATTTCATATTTCTTTGGACATCAAACCATTTTAGAATAAGGCAAACAAGTTGAAGGAGCTGTATGCAGGTTGTGCATGTTCAAAATCCATCAGCATTTGGAAATTGAAAGGAGCAACTTTAAAAGACGGCTGCCCAAGTTAAATTTCAACATTGGAAATATCCCACTTACTTTCACCTGCAGTTCTGCTTTTTGGTTCTTGCATCATTTTTTTCCACACCCTTATCTTGTGCTGCCATTCTGTATTTTCCTTTCCTAAACTTAGGGTTTTGTTCACATTGTTCTTTGAAACATATGGATAACTTATTTGTGATTATGGTATGTCAGTTGTCTAGTTAAGAATTTTTCTTTTTGTTACTTGATAAAATCTTTGATAGAAAAGTTTTCTTTTTCTGTGTGTGTGTGTGTGTGCCTTTCCTTTCATCGAGCTTTCCGATTACATTTTGATTTTATTTATATTTTTGTATCACCTTGAAAAGCATTTACACCTGTCATTTATCATGTACCTGCTGTTTATAGAAAATATGATAGTTCCATATATATATATATATATATATATATATATATATATATATATATATATATATATATATATATATATATATATATATATATATATATATATATATGGTTTCAAATATGATCAGTGTGCTTGCAATAAACATAAGTAGTAAAAGTAATTTAACATGACCAAACAAAAATATAATACTTAAGTAACCAGTACATGTTTGGATTTCCAGCACATAACTTAGTTAGGTATCGTCCATGTCAAATGTCATACAACCGTATATTCTGAGAACAGGGGAAAAACTGCTGTTTAATTCTCAGAATTCTGTTGCTTAAAAGCTGTTTTGGAATAAGATTTCTAAATCCTATATAGTTAAATTCATACAGTATTCTGAAAGTCCTAATTTTCACTGAGCAGATTCATCCTTTCTCTTGTAGTCCCAATTTCTAGTCTAATATGCCCATTCTTGTTGTACCCAGTTTCTCTTATCCATATTTCCCACTTTTGGTGTCCCCAATTTCTCATATCCATGTTTCCCATTCTTGCAATTTCTCATATTCATGTGTGCCTTCAAACTTGGTCAACTGTGACCATACTCTGTGCTAGGAGTTCAGCTGAAGGTAAACTTACATTCCATTTGCATGATACTGAGTAGGAAGTTGATATCTAACCTCACTCTCCAATAAAGTGCATTGTGAGAATTCATTAGGGTGATAACTGCATCTGCATAATCATATTTAGAATTACTGTATAATAACACATGCTATTATAGCAGAATAGTAGATAGTGCAGTCACTTAACAATACAGTGGTCTATGGTTCACTCCTCTGTAATGCAGGGTTGGAATTACATCATGACCAGTACTGCTATTGCCTATGAGTTGCCAGGGCTTAAAAGGGTAACAAAGAATAGTAACACTGTACCCGCCAAGCATGTCATAACAGGCAACAAAGGAAGGTTGGAATTACATCGTGACCAGTACTGATATCGCCTACGTGTTACCGGGCCTATGAGGGTAACAAAGAATAGTAACACTGTACCCGCCAAACATGTCATAAGAGGCAACAAAGGAGGGTTGGCGTGAGACTGTCTACCTCATCCCATCTAATTCATTAGCTGCAAAATCCAATCAAACATGAACAAGTCTACAGAGGGCTTGGCATGGGTTGGTTGAGGGATTAAGCCCCACTGGTATATGAAAGGCAGGTGAAGAAGGAAGTACTGTTTTAGAAAGAAAAGAAATAATTCAGTCAGTCAAAATGATTAGAGCCTCTCCTTAGAAGAAGAATGACATGAAATGGGGGAGTTAAAGATAGAGATATGTAATACAGGAAAGATATGGAAGGAGATATAAGAGGATACAGAACTTAGTGTGAGATGGTTGAATTGATGTACTTCATTGATGGGTGGAAGGCATACAAGGAAGAAGTACTGCCCTGGGGTCACCTCTGTCTTGTAAATAAAGCAACATAATTGTCTGGGAAGAAGGACACGATATGGAGGAGTTCAGAATAAAGATGTGTAATAAGGAAAGGCGTGGAAGGAGCTACAAGAGATAACAAAGTATAGTAGAACTTAGTGTGAGATGGTTGAATTCATGTACTTCATTGAGGGATAGAAGGCATTCAAAGAAGAAGTACTGCCCTGGGGTCAGCTCAGTCTTGTAAATAAGGCAACGTAATTGTCTGGGAAGAAAAGACAGAGAGGAGTTGAACTGGTTACTACACTTCATTGTACTGTGGTCTTGTATGTGCAAAGACCAAAACCTTAATACCTGCAGGAAAATATCTGCCATGTGTTATAACTGTTTTGCAAACATATCAGTCATGCATTATATTTATTTAATTATACCCCGACACTCTTGTTATATAGTTGTGATGGAAGTATATTTTAAGCTTTCAAAATTAGCTCTGTATAATTTATGTTCACATAGATGCTTTGTCTCTGTGGCTAAGGGCTTGCGAACGCGGTTTGTGAGCCTGTATATCCGGGTTCGAAACACGGCGGTGCTGGTTTTTTCTAAAAAGGTATAGGGACCGGTCGTTCAGAAAGCAATGGCAAACTACTGAATGTAACACTTACCTAGTACATCAACAGCAGCTGAAAATGCTGGTGTTGACTGCAATGTCCCGTAAGGGATACGCAACCAAAAATTTTTTAGATGCTTTGTCAGAGTTTTATTACAGGAGTTTGCATTGCCATGTTGTAAGGAACAGATCACTAGGCTTGGAAATATATTAACTCTTATAAACATTGCTTTGTACATACAGAATTGGTCTTGCATCCCTTAAACAACCTCATGCACTGAAATAATTAAATGTAGTGTAATTCACACTTTATTTAAGTGTAGTGATTTCACATGGCAGATTAACATATTATTTCTTTTGTTGAACTAGAAGAAGTTAAGATATTGTTTCAGCTTTATTATTTCTGCCTCGAATCATGGCCTTAGCTCAGTATATTCTTTCTTGGATCACTTGATAAATTAAATTATTGTGACATACATAAATATACACATATTGTTTGGCTCTCATAGAAGAAGGGGAAAGAATTAGAGACTTGATAATATAAAAATTGAAAGCTATAGTTACCAATCAGGATTCAAACCTGTCACCTCCAAATGACGACAGCGCCTCGCTGTGGGAACAAGTGCTCTTTGATGCATGAGCAACTAGACCCCTAAAAAAGGTTTCTTTGTTAGCCAGGACTATCATCCACATGAACTCACAACTATGGAATACAGACAGAATTTATATCTAACCATTGAAATAGCACCATAGATACCAATTCTGTCCATATTCCATAGTTGTGGGTTCATGCAAATGATAGTCCTGGCTAATGAAGACACCTTTTTGTAAGGGGTGTCTAGTTGGTCGTGCGTCAAATTACACTTGTTCCTGCAGTGAGGCGCTGTCATCATTTGGAAGTGACTGGTTCGAATCCCGGTCGATAACTATAGCTTTCAATTTTTATATTGTCTAGTGCTTCCTCTAGTCTCTAATTCTTTCCCCTACTTCTATGAGCGTCAAACAATACATGTATATTTATTTATTAACTGTCTTAGTGGCCTCAAAGGGTTCCCCAGTGGATATTTTTGTGTCAGTTATTGGAAATCTACCTAGGGAAGGGTCATGGTTGAGAGGTTGCATTGCCCGCCTCAGTCTCACAATGTATTTAGTTTGATCTCTGCATAGGGCCGGCAATTTGTCCAAGCAGCACTGGCATCAGTGATATCACACATCCCCCTGATCTATTGGGTTGTGAGAATAGACAGGTTGTCTTTTTGGTTAAAGGCAAAAAATAAGAGATTCAGTGTTCAAGTTGTGCATGTTAAAAATGCGTAGTTGGAACACAAAAAATTTAGTAGGCCATAAGGTCATAAAGCCTACCCACGAGTATAATCCGTTACTCTGATGGAATCTGTCTAGAGGAATCAAACAATACACCAACGCATGCCAGAGTTGGAAACGTGACCTTTAAAGTGAATATCTAAGTGAAAGAGGACCAAGGAAGAAGGATCTCTAGTTTATGTAATCTGAAATCATTTTACGTCATTTTTTGTTCTAGACCCACTTACATTAGTTTTAAATAGTGAATATGCTGTGATCCATGGATATTAACAACATTAGTCAATTTAGAGGGAGAGATATAGAACACTGAGGAAATCCTGAGAACCATCAATTCATTGTGTCTATAGTTTTTAGTTTGCCAATTGTCTAGTGAGCTACCCTTTAGTAAGTTATCCTCTTCCTCATCTTCTATAAATGCCAATCAATACCTGTGCATTTATTTCTTCTCTGGTCTGAGTAGAAAAGTATTATTGTTAATTATAGCATGATAGTTTTAAACTCAAAGTAGTCATAGTTCGAAGTGACTTTCCTGGCTTAGTTATGTTTCCTTGAACTTGGTTTTAGGAACCTAATTCAGCTCATAATGATTTGAGGAAGTTCCTGCATGGTAGTTATAATATAGTTAGTCGTTAGTTAGTCTCGGTTCCAACTTCACTGCAAAAGGTCATCCCCATAATGCTCCATTCCTGTGCCAGTTATATTATACCAAGGTGCAGGTCTGGAGCATACATTGCGGTCTCAGACAATGCACCCACCTGCAAAATCCTCAAGACAAATGAACGTAAAACTGACCAAGGGGCAACAGACAAAAGGCGCATATAAAATCGCAACCAGACTATTTCAGTGAACAAAAAACAACAGGAAAACAAAATATTAGACTGACAACAGAGATATCACATCCCAAACATAATAGCAGTAATCCAAAAGTAACAACAAAATAAAACGTTTTTCTTTATTTGTTGAGCTTGCTGGTTACATTTTATGTCCATTTGTCTTTGGTATCAGCTTAATTGCATCATCAATGCCAAATCTGAGCAAGTCAAGGCTTTGTATATTTATGCTTAGCAAACACAAGCAATATGTTAATTTAACATAAACAAAAATATAAATTCTTGACACAAATGCAGATGAAATTATAAATTACTGTAAATGTTGGAAAATTGTCATTGGCTGTAGCTAAAAGATATTATGTGGTTTGAATTTTATTGTAGAGTTAGTTAGTTTCCATGTGTTAGTACTTTGTGGCATTTGCTAGGAATCTTTAGTCTTTGCATCTTGGGGTATCTGAACTATTAGTCCCATTATGATTAATGTTGTTGGGTGGTGTTACATCTGGGGAGTTAGTAGCATTGTTAGTCTGTACTATGTGACATTGATGTTGTTACATGGGGAAGCCTATATTATGTGACATACATTTTGTCACATGGGTAAGTCTGCATTATGTGACATTGATTTTATCACATGTGGAAGTCTGTATTATGTGACATTCATTTCATCATATGTAATGTCAGCATTATGTGACATACATTTTGTTACATGTGTAAGTCTGCATTATGTGACATACATTTGGCCACATATGTGAATCTGTATTGTGTAACATTAATTTTGTCACATATGTATGTCTGTATCATGTCACATTCTGACAGTAAGTTAGATTTGAAAGTGTGTTGTCACATTCAGACATGTACTCATATTTGGATAAACTGCATTGTGATAATTAATTATAAGAGCTGGTCTCTGTGGATAAGGGCTTGCGGATGTGATTCGTGAGCCCGCTTACCTGCATTTGAAACACAGCTGTGACCAGTATGGTAGCAGACAGCGGCATGCTGGGTTTTAATGTGTTGGTATGGGAGCCGGTCGTTCAGAAAGCAATGGCAAACTACTGAACGTAAAAAACTTGCCAAGACAACAACAGCAGTAAAATGCTGGTGTTGACAGCGATGTCCTGTAAATAGGATAGGCAAAAAAATATAATGATAAGAGGAATCTAAAAATAACTGCATATTTTAAAGAATACGTTCCACCCGGTAAAGGGTTAATGACATAAAACTAGAAGAAATAATTAATGTCTTCTGATTCTCAGATTTTTAGACACATTAGTAGGTTTTACTGTTTTCACATTCAATTTTTACTCCCTTCGTTGTCTTACAAAATTATATCTGCATGCATAATGTGCAAGTTCTGTAGTCACAGAACTTGATGTTATATTGATGGCTTGATTCTGTGACATAAGGCAGTTCCAGATGAGAGGAATACAAATGGGAAACCCATCAGTCTGTGCATTTGTTATCTTTACACATTGTATGAACACGATATTACACTTTAGAAAGTGTTAGTTGCATAACCATAGCTCTGCAGTCTATAATTATAGTTTAGTTTTCATTGTTGTATACACTTATCGTTAATTAGCTCTGTTTTTAACATTTTAATTTTTTTTAATTTAACGAAATATTATTTGCTGCAAGATTATAAATCAAAAATTTAAATTATACATTTAATAAATTTATTATATAAACAGGTACAATCCAGCAATACCTTTTGTACACATTTCTTGAAAGTGTAAAGTTTATGCTGTAACTATTGTTCACAATTGTTTATGTGGATTCAAATGGGTTAGATATGTAATTTAAAATAAATAATTTGAAGAAATTGTTTCACTAATGTTGAATCTTTCAAAAGTTTTAAATATATTATTTTTAACTGTTTATTTAAAGTTTGGAGACAAACCTAAGTATAGATTCTACATTGTGTTGTGATTGTAGTTAGCAGATGAAGTGTAACTGTATCTCTTTATTTGATTGTATGTAAAATAATTGTTGCAGAAATTCATTGTGTTTAGAAATTAAATGTTTGTTGTAAGAGTAGTCAGCAGTGGTGCAATCTAGTGGTTATTTTGTTTTCAAACCTCAAATTATAATTTAACAAAATGTGCATGAAAAAATGATTATGTAGTGTTTCATCAACGTAATTTCCTTTCCGATACCAGAGCTCTGGAGTCTTTGAAAACCGAAGGCCGCACAAGTCCGTCGTGGTCTAGGCTGAGTTTATCAGAAGTTATCAAATGCCTGGAAGATCTCATAGATTATTTTGCACAACCAGGAAAGGATGTAGGTATGTGAAGAATTGTGATTTGATTCTTAAAACAGCTTACCGTTTTTGGTGAGTGTGTTAATGATTTGCTAGGAGGTTGTAATGGTCACAAGGGTTCGATGCCTGCATTCATTGTCCACTAAGAAAGGGAAAGACTGGCCAACTGTTTTTCTATGCATTAAAAAAAAAGTTGAGTTGAGAAGATCAACATCATTGCACCAGGTTTATTCCCATATGGCTCAGTCTCTTTCTGCAAGGTGGCCTGCCGAAAGTATCACACAAAGCACAAACTCCATAGCTCTAGCAACAACCCCCAGGAGTCTCAGAGAAAAATGCACTCGCGAACTGAAAGGTGTAGCCCGGAATTGAACCCACAACCTTCTCAGCGCAAGACGGATGGCTTGACCACTTTGCCTTGGAGACTCCCGCTCTTGCTCTATGCATTCATATTGAGAGAAAGACTGCATCTATTCCTCCTTCAACATGTTCTTTGCCATTTGGCATAGGCATTCATATCTCTCCACAGATCTCAGTCCTTGGTGTTCTGGATCAGCTCTGCTCATGATATTCCTCCATGCCACGTTTCATTCCATCCAGAATAATTTCTCTCTGTCTGCCTCTGCCTCCTTTGCCACTTATCCTTCATGGTATTTTTAAATGTCTCTTCTCATTATAAAGAACGCTGCCTCTTTCTTGTCGCTGTAAATTGTGTTCTACTTTCATTAGCCTCTTTGAGGCAATCGTTAGTTACTCTGGCAGTCCAATGTCCAAGGTATTCACACTATTTGTCTCAGAAATCACATCAAGGTATTCACACTATTTGTCTCAGAAATCACATCAAGGTATTCACACTATTTGTCTCAGAAATCACATCAAGGTATTCACACTATTTGTCTCAGAAATCACATCACAGCGACTAGACACTTGCTGGTGGTCACGTGTTTAATCCACAGTTGGTTGGATTCAGAGTTAAGAAACAATTGATCTGGGCTTTCCAGATTGACCCAGTCTAAAATTGGTACCAAGAATGTCTTTGGAAGTAAAGGTGGCCATTGTGATACTGACTTCACCCACCCAGTGCTGATTGGTCTGTAACAATATGGGTCTAGCACCGTATGTCAGATGCACTTTAAGGCTTGTGACAGGGACTTTTGCTTTACTGACTCTGATCTGCAGAATTTCATGAAATCTTGGGAAGATAATTTTGAGGTTTTCTCTTACCTTCCACATCCACACGGGGGTATATTACCACTGTCTTTGACAGCAATTTCCATCTGTCAGTACGAGTTGCTTGCTTGCTCGTGTTCGCTGGCTGTGAACTCCAGCATGAAGTCCTGTATGTCAAATGAAGACATCCTGTTGTCCAACATCAGTGTGATTTCATACAGGACCTGAGGTTTGCGTGAGTATCCGTTGTCCCATGTCAGGCTTATTGGTGTGCAGACTGGTGGTTCCTCGCCTTGCAGGCAGATACTCTCCGGCTTCGGAAGAATCAGCGATCCTACTATGTTAGCCAGGACCCCGAAGGGACCTGTTTCCTAGGACGCATGACTAGGACATGTTAGTAGGTCTTGGCCAGTATAGAACCTGGCTCTGGTGCCTTGGAAACACCTCTGCGTCCCTGTCAGGACAAGTGAGTGCCCTATTCTGCTCATGTTTATTTTTTCAATTTTGAAAACTTTAAAAATGTGGGCATTAAATATTGTCCTTCTGTTCTTTAAGAGTTAAATTATTGAAAATAGTTTCTAACTGAATAGAATTTGTATTAACTTATTTGAACTTATGGTTTTCACAGAACATGAAGAGAAGCAGAATAAATTGAAGGCACTCAGAAACAGACAAGATCTATTCCAAGAAGAGGTATGCAGTTTTCATCTCATCTCATCTCATCTTATCATGTTCCTCTTGCACCTTGCGGTGTCAAGGTGAAGTATAAACAACGAGAGAGTGCCCGCTTGTGGGCTTCATGTATTGATATTCCCTTGGACTCTGTTATTCCCTGTGTCCATCATTTATGTGGTTGGCCTCTTCCTCTGCTTCCTTCTGGTCTGTACATCATTGCTTGTTGTGGTATACTGTTAGTTGGTAACCTACTTGCATGGCCAAACCATTTGACTTGGTGCCTTCTAATAAAATCTTGTGCAGCTATAACCCCCACTTTAGTCCTGATTTCTTCATTTCTGATCTTATCTCTTCTTGATACCTTGAGTATTCTTCTCAGGAATCTCATTTCTGTTGTTGTGATTTTTCTTTTCTCTTTTTCTGTCATTATCCAGGTTTGGCATTGGTAGCATAGAGTTGGTAGGAAGATTGTGTTGTAAAGTGCTTTCTTAGTAGTTACTGATACATGTTTGTTCTTTAGTATTGGTGCCATTTGTCCAATGAGTTGGTTTGCCTTATTGCATCTATTTTCGATCTCGTCTTCTGATTAGCCATTTGATATTATACTTCCTAGGTACTTTCAATATCTTTGATATATATATGACTCAAAGGTAAAGTTAGTTGCATATCCTTTACATTATGTCACAGTCAACCCCAGCATTTTATTGGCTGTATGTGATTTCTTGGCAAGTTTACATTCAGTAGTTTACCATTGCTTTCTGAAAGACCGGCACTCATACCATTGTATAAAAAAAATCAGCGCAAGGCTGCCTGCTGCCAAATCGTCTGCTGCTGTGTTTCAAACACGGTATGCAGGATTATGTGTATGACTAGATGCAACTAATACCAGCCAGTCTGCATGTGCTGTGCCGAACCATGACCTGGCGACATCTGGTATGCCTCCTAGCACATGTGAAGACCCAGTACTGGTCACAGACATTCTGCTAAGTTTGAGCTTGGTCAGAGCTGAGGAAGGAGGAAGAAAAGGGTTTTACAGACAAGAGGATTGATGTCATTGCTCCTAGTTTTATCCCATATGGCTCGCAGAGCATCCTATAGAAAACATCACACAAAGCATGAACTCTGTAGCTCCAGCAACGACCCCCAGGAGTCTCTGAGAAAATTGCACTCATGAACCGAATAATGTGATTCAGGATCCAACCCACAACCTTTGGAGCATGAGGCAGGTGGCATAACCACTTTGCCACAGAGACTCTCAGGAGGAAGGACAGCTGTGCAACACGCTTCCTGTGGAGATGCTACTTTGCTACAGGGTCAAGGAGGAAAGTCTCGACAACAACATCACTTCCTGTGGAGATGCTACTTTGCTACAGGGTCAAGGAGGAAAGTCTCGACAACAACATCACTACGATTGATGCAAGTCCTTGTCAGGGCTCAGGTGGCCTCATGACCAATGCATCTGAGTTAAGAGTTAAAACTCTAAGCCTTTGAGAGGATTAGTAAATAACAACATTTATATACGCAACTGCCCACACATGTATGCATGCATCCATAAACTCAACAACAACAAACAAACAAAAACACCCACACACACATAGGTAAATTAAGCCACCATTTTATATATGTGTGCGTGCTTGCTTACATGAGTGAGAGAGAGAGAGAGAGAGAGAGAGAGAAAGAGAGAGAAAGACACAGAGAGAGAAAGACACAGAGAGAGAAATAGTCAGTTTTTAGTCAGATATGACTGAGCTACTTTATGGCAATAGACAGTACTATCTGCTTTCTGTTAGTGCCAAATGTTGAGCAGCGCTCATTAGTGCCGAATGTTGGGCAGTGCTCAACAAACTAGACAACGCACATTGTGCTAATGGCTTCAGGCAGAGCACAATTAAAAGAGTACAAGCCTTATCCTGGTGAGAGGAAATGCAACCTAAAAGCTAAATGTCAAGGCAGGGTAGACCTGACCCTAAGCCTTAGTCAGCAGCTGGTCTGAGATCGAAGCTCTGACAGGCGAACAGTTAGACCATTGCTTTGCTGATGCAGCAGCTTCTGCAGTACAAGGTGTATTGGTGTTGCCTTTCCTGTGGAGTAAACTAGGCAGGCTGAGATAGTGATCATGCTGCATGAGAAGCACATGGTCTCTACAATTCAGGCCCGGTTTTTTGCCTTTTGTTAGTTAGTTAGTTAGTTAGTCGAGGTTCCAACTTCTTTTGTGAAGCACAATAACTATCATCTGTCAAGTCTGCAAGATGCCAGTACAATTCAGCATACATATAATTTACGTATTAATATGACATACATGATTGACTCTCAATAGGGTATGATAGCCCTAATTCTGGAAACCATTGACAAGTTCAGCTCCTACAAAAGTCGCAGACAGTTTGCTCATTATGCTGGAGAAGAAGCTGCAGGAAAGTGGGATGACATCTCCAGCTACCTCTACTTACTGCTTGGTGAGTAAATGGCCCTGCAGCTTTGATTGCTGTTACATGTTAACAGATTCAGTGCCAAACAGAAATAGATTTCAACCAAACAAAAGTGTGTGGAGGAAAAGGGAAGTAGGGGTGTGTCACAGTTATAATTTAAAAGTTGTTAATATGGTAGCAGACATGTTATATTATATATCAAATTAAAGGGGGTTGCAATGGGAAAACTACTGTGTTGATATTTTAACTGTAGTGTGGCTTATAAGCCCATGACAGTTACAGGAAGTATGAATAATACACTTTATCATCCAGTGGCACTTAATCAGTTAACTTAAGTGGTACCATCATTGCTTTGATTTTGGTAAATATGTAAACCAGTCCCAGTTACTGTTTGTCTTTACATTCTTCACAGATCAGATTATCATCATCAGAACACATTTATGAATTATGATAATCATCATCACATGGCCTGTCAGCTGGCATATGCATTCACAGATCTTGGTCCTTGGTCTTGTGGATGAGTTTTGTTGATGTTAATCCTCCATGCCACCGTCTTTTTATATCCAGCATCATTTCTTTTGGTCTACCTCTGTCTCTACTCCCACTGATCTTTCCAGTCGTCACACTGCCATACAGCAGAACAAATTAAAAATTTCAGATTATATTAAAAATCATATTTTGTTCGTATGTCAGCATGACCGAGTGGATAAGAACTTGTGCTCTTAAATATCCTTGTCTTGGGGACATAAATTACAAGAACCTCTGAAGTAGGAATGGGTTCGCTAATCTACATGCAAAATTCAGTCCAGCACTACTAAAAGTAGTGTGCATGGACTATGCTTGAGTTCAAAGCGAGCGAGCGCCAAAAAACTAGTCTGTTGAAATCACATACTTTTGCTAACTTACATGTGTGAGGATTTTATTTTCAATTGTTAGTTGAATCGTTCTGTAGCCTATTATTAATTAATACTCTGTATCAAATGAAGAGCCGGCTTCGTGGCTTAGAGGTTAGCGACTTTTCTCCGTAATCTCGAACACTCTCGTAGGTAACGTGATGACGGTGAGAATCAGCAGTGGTTCGAATCGCATCGGTAACTTATGGGGTATGTGAGCCGGCTCAGAGAGCAATGGCAAACTACTGAGCGTAATCTTGCCAAGAAATCAACATACATCTGAAAGATGCTGGTGTTGACAGCGATGTCCTGTAAAGGATATACCAAACAAAATATTAAATGAAGAAAGACCACCAACATATGATTATATCAATAGAAGGGCAAATGCTTCATCATGTCAGTACATTCAAATATTTGGGCACAATCATAAAATCATGTGGAAGATGAGTAACAGAAATTAGAAGCAGAATAAGCAATGCATAAGCTGCATTTCACAAAATTAAATGTATAGGGTGTATTTTTAATGAATGTGCAGTGATTGAAAATATTGCCAGTCCAAGTATTGTATTCACCTTTTGTAAAGTTCATGCAACATAATAGGTAAATACAAAACTTGGACCGGCAATATTTTCAAACATTGCAGTCATTAAAAATACACCCTGTATCTAATGCAATTTTTTTTTCTTGTTCGCTCGCTTAGAACTCAAGCATAGTCCACTGTCATAGTCTTGCTCGTATCTAGATAACTAAACTTGGGTTCATACAGGCAACAATAAACCTGGTGGTTATGAGATCGAAGATTTATTGTATTCTCATATACAGTATGCGTTGGCGCAGTGGGTAAACAGACCCGCGCTATATTACATCTGTCAAATAGGAAACATCACACACATAAGTATCATTTAACAGTCTAGCAAACTATCTAGCCTATGTCTATATATCTATTGATATCTATAGAGTCCCTCAAAGGCAGGCCCTGTTGCCTCTCTCAAGTCCATTCGTCCTCTGCCGGTCTCCGCGTGTCCTAACCCGACACGGGCGGTAACTCTGTCCGAGTTCCTCGTGGACCCCGCATTAGGCGGGCCACATCAGTGTCCACAGAATCATGGACTCGGTGACCACCTTCTATCTAGAAGGTTCTAGCTTACTTGGGTCCTGCTCGACTCAATGGTTTCCCTTGGGCTGGAATTGCAGCCCTTTACTAGATATATATACGTGAGGCGGTGACAGGATCCCCCCTCCCCCGTGACCTGATTTGTTGTTGGGAATTAGATCCGTTCTAATTCTGTCACCGACTCACCTACAGTTGGTGTTGTAGTTTGGTGGATAGTAACCTGGCAACCTACCTATTAGCACTAAAAACTCGTGTATTCTACCATACAACACTTGTCTGATTTGGTGCAGAGATCCCTGTCTCTCGTGTGCTTAATTATGCTTATCAGACCGAAGTTCCATGGCATTTTAGTAGTTGTATTTACAACTTGCCCTTCTCATAGTACCCAAAATGGTACCCAGACAAATAACCCCTATATAACAAGGGTTAACAAGACCGAAGTCTTGGCTAAATAAGTACACCTTCAAATCTTGATCTGAGTGTGTATTTCTATACACTTTTACTCCCGTATGTTATATAATGCTAAATATGTAGTTACCTTGTTCTTTTATCCCTTTCATACTACAAGTGTCCCTGTTGGCTTGTTAGTGTGTTTTGACTAATAAGTTGATGTTTCTAATAAAGTGACTGTATTTTACCTTGATAGTGTTGAGTTTTAAGGTTTGTGTACTGTGTGTGCTGAATGTGTGGCGTATTTCCAAGCGTCACGAGTTGGGATAACCTCAATCATGAAATACTGCACTGTGTGCAATACATGAAAAGGCATTCCAAGTAGTGGTGCTTAGATGTATCCTAACTGCTAAGCTAAGTATATTAACTCACTATTAAACTAAGTACTACACATGTATTCACAAATTAGACAAGTCAAACAATTTACATGAAAGACGCAGACAAATTAAAATAAATACGGTTTGCGTACAATTTGTCCGCCAAGTGTATCGTTCTCTCATTTAATCCATTCACACAGTCATTCACTCACTTTTGATTAAAAATAGTATTTGGTTAAAATATATAATTAAAGTTGAGGTAAGTGTTATTGCCCTTAGAAAAAATGGGCTAGGCGATATTTGCCCTTTAAGTAAATACGTACTTCTTGTACGATGAATGACAAATGGGTTACAATTTAAATAGAGACAATTGTATAGGACGGTTCTTTAGCTTAGGAATGGTACCGCCTGTAATATTAATGTCGAATATGTACAAATTACAGGTACAATTTATATACAACAATAATGGAAATATAATACATATTTAATCTTAAACTAATTAATTAAATAAATCCAACGATGATGTGCGCGTCGTCATCCTGTCGCTAGCGTGGTATGCCATGAATGGTAAAGCTAGTATGGATCTCTATTGAGTGTTGCCGTCGATGTTGTTCTGTTTCGGCTGTCAGTAAAGTTACGTAGTAACAGCAAGTATGGCATGTTCTTAATGTCCTATATAACGAGTTCTTACAGAATTCGGAGTTAGTTTGTTGGTTGATCTTATTGGTTGACACAAACACAGTTACTGTTTCTTGCTGGAAGTGTTCTAGCGCTTAGGCACTTGATGGTATAGTTCTCAAAGTAACGTATTATGTTTTTGGGTGTTGTAATTCAACTAATCACTGAGAGTACTCTAGCAGGTGTAGAGTTCCACTGTAATATGCAACCGACTAAAAGTATCACAGTTTATAATATGGCTAATGGTCGATGTGATCAGAGTCATTCTACTGGCGCATTCACTTGCCGTGACAAAAGGTCAGCCACAATGTTGTCGGTGCCTCTGATGTGGCGGATTTCGAAGTCGAAATCTTGCAGTAGAAGACACCATCTTTGTAGCCGATGGTT
The DNA here is from genome assembly GCA_963921405.1 of Cepaea hortensis. NCBI lineage: Eukaryota > Metazoa > Mollusca > Gastropoda > Stylommatophora > Helicidae > Cepaea > Cepaea hortensis. The sequence continues at coordinate 113,283,713 of OY992881.1, forward strand.
TTTAGGCGACCCCTGGTTAAGGACTAATAATGGCGAACTGTCAGTGAGGACCACAAAGTGACTCCCTAAGAGGAACTTTGATAATCTCAATATACAAAACACTAGGCTCAGACACTCCAATTCAACTGTGGCATACTGAGTCTCAGCCTTCTTTAATTTGCGGCTTACATAGAGAATTGGGTGTTTTATGCCATCCATTTCCTGCATCAAGCATCCTCCTATTGCGATAGCGCTCGCATCTGTGGTCAAAATAAAGGGTAAATTAATGTTGGGTAATCGTAAGACTGGTGGATTAGAAAAAATATGTTTCAATTTACACTTTGCATCATCTAAGCTGGTACTTTTACAAATTTTTGATGGATGATTTTTAGTTAACATATCAGAAAAGACTGAGGTTAATTCTGCCCAATGTGGAATAAATTTTGAATAATAGTTAATCAGCCCTAGTAAACTTCTAACTTGCTTCTTTGTGGTAGGTACTTCTAGCTTAAGGATCTTGGAAACAATTTTATCATCAGTCAACAATTTTCCTTCAGAAATTCTATGTCCAAGGAAGTCTATTTGTGTATAACCTATTTCAACCTTGGAAGGTTTGATAGTAAGTCCAAAAAGAGAGATTTGGTGGAAGACTTGTTTAAGGGTGAGTAAGTGAGAAGTCATATCAGAAGAATGGATGCATATATCATCAATATAAGCAACTACGTCATTAATTCCGTGTAATAACAATCTTGTTAGTCTTACAAATGTGGCCGGTGCGTTCTTGAGCCCAAACGGAAGATAAAGCCATTCGTACAAGCCAAGAGGTGTTGCGAATGCTGTTATATGTCTACAAGAAGGGTGTAATGGAACTTGCCAATATCCTTTAGCTAAATCGGTCTTAGAAAATAAGGATGATTGAGCCATATTTAAGATAAGATCTTCACAGCTGTTCATTGGCTCTGCATCCGTTGTTGTTCTTGTATTTAATACTCGATAGTCAATGCACAAACGAATTGTCTGGTCCTTTTTCTTCACCAGAACAATCGGTGACGAATATTGAGACATCGATTTTTGAATAATGCCATTTTTCTCTAACTCTAAAATTTCTTTATCTAAATTAGATCTGTAATGGAGAGGAATAGAATATGGTCTACATTTGACCGGTCTCAGATCTGTCAACACAATTGAATGTGTTATTTTATCAGTGCGTCCAGGTTTGTTAGAAAAGATAGATTTATATTCGTCAAGGATAGTTAAAATGTCTTGGCGCTGTTGTTGTGTCAAAGTGTCAGAGATATGGATGTCATTTATACTTCCGTCGTCAGTCATGATTGGTACAGGGATTTCAGTGTTGTCCACGTCTGTCTGATTTACCACAGATGCCACTGTTTGTAAATTGTCTTCAATGTCATTGTCGTCGTCGTCGAGATCAATCGTTGTCAATATGTCGTTAAAGTTGTCGTCGAGGTCAATATCACAGATTGTCGGTAATGTCCATATGTTTTCGTCGTTTTCGTCGTCGTAAGAGTGTGTCGTTAATGATGCTTCGTTTGTCGAGGTGTCATTTCGTTGAGAAATTGTCGTTTCGTCTCCGTCGGCAGTTCGTTGAGTCAGTTCATTTGTCTCATTGTCCTGTCTAACATAATATGGTTTCAACATATTTATATGGAATATTTTCAGTTTTCCATTTAAAGAGATTTCGTAATCTACTTCTGAAATTCTTCTAATGATCTTAAAAGGTCCTTGCCAGGAGGTTGACAGTAAATCTCTTTTGTCAGGTAGTAAGAGTAAAATATCCTGACCTGGATGTAGGACAATGGTTTTTGCCCTTCTATTGGCGTACTGCCTGTATTTAAAACCTTTCTCCTGTAGTGATGTTCTGGCCAATATACAAGAACGTATGATTTTGTCTCTGGTATCAGTGACCAAATCATAGGTGGAAATGGGAAGTTGGCTATCTACAGGTTGTGAGATGATCTCTTTATAAATGGTGAGAGGTCCTCTTGGGTTCGCTCCATACATCAATTCGAAGGGAGAGAACCCTGTACTTGATTGAGGGACTTCTCTGTATGCGAACAGCACCGTCGGGAGAAGTATGTCCCAATCGGCTGGATTTTCAGCTGTCACTTTAGATAGCATATGTTTCAGGTCCCCATTAAGTTTTTCGCAGATACCGTTTGCGGCTGGTCGATAGGGACTGGTGAAACACTGCTTGATGCCTAGTAACTTAGTTACTGATTGGGTGGCATTAGATATGAACTGGGTACCTCTATCAGAAATGATTTTCTCCGGGAAGCCAAAACGGGAGAAAATATTTAGTAATATGTCCATCACATCCTTAGAGGAGATAGATCTTAATGGTAACATTTCGGGCCACCTTGTACATAAATCTACGAGAGTAAAAATGTACCTATTCCCCTTATTCGATATGTGATTCAACGGACCTACTAGGTCAACTGCCACGATTTGGAAAGGCCTCGAGGCAGTTGTCGTTGATTGGACTTCTGCTGTAGGGTTTTTTCCCTTTTTCCCCAGTCTTTGACATACATCACAAGCTCTACAGAAAGTTATTATATGTTGGCAGAACTTTGGCCAATAAAATTGGGTGAGGACTCTCGCCCTGGTCTTTTCATATCCCATGTGACCTCCAAAAGGGGAGTCATGGGCTAATTTTAGCACTTTGTCTCGGTGTGCTTGTGGTAGTACTATTTGCTGTGTCGTGGCCTGGTTTGTTGTGTAAAATCTAGTTAAGATGTTGTTCTGTAGCCTAAATGTCCACGATGCGTTCTTTGTTAATTTTGGCTTAAGGCCTACTAACTTAAAGTATGGTGCTAGTGTAGGGTCGTTTTTCTGTTCATTTCCAAAATTGATGTTAGTTGAGTTTGGCGCTACTATTTCTAATGATTCCTGTAGTTGGTCGGTGTTGGTTTTGTGGGTTGTCTGTCGTGTTATTGCGTTTGTGTGTTGTGTGTCTAGTTGCACATTTACAGGTTCGGTATTTGGTAGTTTGGTCGCATCTTCAATTCGAGGTTTTAATTCGGTCGTATCGTTTCTTGATTCGACCGCCCCTGCATTGTACACCTCGGTAAATTCTTCCTGAAATACCTCAGTGGTTGTCTCCCTTGGTATTTTGGCAGTTTGAGACAAGCAAGAATGGTGTTTCTCTTTTGTGTCGCTATTTCTGTGGTGGATGCCGTGTTTTTGCTCCCATCTTTTGATCTCTGTTTCAGAGCATGGATGTATGTTGGGTAAATTACCAAGTATAATATCCGCGATGGGATTTTCAAGGATAGCACACAATACTTGCCCCGATATGAATGGTGTTTGAATTTCGACCAAAGCAAGGGGGTATTTTTCTATTGTACCTGAAAATGTGCGACACGTCACATGTTTGTCTGTGTAGTCTTTAGCGTCTATCAATGTTCTCCTCACCCCACAGAGAGTTGCGCCGGAATCACGAATTAACGTTCCTTTCTTATTGTTAACAAACCCTGTATAAAAAACTAGCTTGCCTGTAGATGATAAGGCAGCGTTAGCTATTTCGTTTGCAATTGGGATAATGTGACCACAATGTAGTGTTGTGTCCAGTTGGAACTTTGTACAGGTGTTGCATGTACTGTCTGTTATGGTGTTTATGACGTGTACAGCATTCCCAAGCTCGCTCTCATTGTCGTGTTGATTTTCACATTCATTTAGTGACTCAAGCTCTTCGTCAGTCGACGTTTCTACTAATGCCGCATTGGCCTGTTTCAATAACTTTCGGCCTTGACAATCTTTATTATAGTGACCCCAGCTATTGCAGAAATAACATTTAACTACTTTGTGGTAAGCCATGCGTTTAGCTGTTTGCTTCTCTACCATCTTTTTGAGATGTTCCGGGTAGGCGGGTGATTTGTCACACATACCGTAAATGTCGTGATGAGCATTGCAATATTGGCACCTTACTACTTTACCGACATTGGATCGCGGTTTAAATCTGCTCTGTGATTGTTTGGAGTATTTGGTGTTCACTACTGCAGCTGCTGTATCATTGTGACTTATATTATGTTGAAAAATATCCCTGTTTGCTGTAAAAAATGCATTTCCTTTCGCCTCGATTTCCTGAATGCTTTTACAATCCATTTGTTTTAAGAACTTGGCAAAAGGTGTAGGAATGGTGCTAACTATTTTATCTATTATAATTAGTTCCTTAAGTTTATCATGGCTATTGTTGGTTTTAGCCGAGTTAATCCATTTTGTGCATATGTCTTGGACTGTACTGACATAATCTATGAAGGTTTGGTTTGGTTGTGGAGATAATTTGGCAAATTGTTGTTGGTAACCTGCAGTGTCTAAAGAAAAATGTTGGAGAATGCGTTGTTTTAGGTACTCATAGTCTTTTCGCATTTCCTGTGGTATTGTTTCTATTACTTTCAGTGGTTCAAGAGCCAAATTCCTCATTAGAATAAATGCCCAATCTGATTTACTGATTTTATGATGAGACATGAGACACTCAAAATTTTCTAAATAAGCGGAGATGGAATCTCCAGAACAGAACGCCTTGACGAGGCCTTTATATTTATTATATTTTTGTTCTTCCTCTTTGCTTCTTAGCTTATTTATAGATATTTCTGCGTTAGACTCAAGCTCCATCTGTTTTAATTTTATTTGTGTTTCGGCATTCAATTGGGCCTGTTTGGCCGCCGCCTCGAGCTCCATCTGTTTTTCCTGAGCCTGCATCTGCATTTTCTTTTCCTCTGCTTGTATCTGCATCTGCATCTGCAGTTTCTTTTCTTCGGCTTCGATTTGCAATTTCTTTTCATCTGCTTGCATCTGCAATTTGTTTTCATCTGCTTGCATCTGCATCTGCAGTTTCTTTTCATCGGCTTCGATTTGTAGTTTCCTTTCCTCTCGTTCTATCGCTCTTTCTTCACGGGCAATGTTTTCTGCGTGTGTTTTCTGTGCCCATTCTGACAATTTCTCTTCTTTATAACCTAACTTTATTCCTTGCTCAATGCATTTATCTAAGGTAGACATTTTGTGTTTCACTTGTTTGTAATATTCCTAAAATTAAATCCCTTAGAAAAAATGTAGTGTAGTCGAAAATTTGGTTAACTCCCTTACTTATTAATGTGTAAATCAAAATGCAAGGTTATGTTGGTGAAAAGTTCATGAATATGCAACGAAATCAATATGATACAAAATAATACATTGATGAAACATGAGAAGTACAGCTTAGAAGTACAATGAGTATGAGGTGAAACTTAGCTCTGAATTTTGAAGCTCCTTGATGTTATCGTGCACTCTCGTTATTGTTGGAAAGGTTTCATCGGTTGGACGCGGCACTTGTTGCGGAACAATCTGCTCGTGGAGCGAGAAAACATTAGTGACTGTCACACACAAAAAAATGTCAAAATAGTAACATGTAAAAAAAAATCTTTACAGAATCAAAATAAAGAGGCGCTGTGGAGGCAATGGTGAGACATTGCCGAGGGACTCAGATTACTTCTATTTTATCGCTAGATAGCTACTAGTTCTATGTAAATTTACAACGTTAACAATTTCTTTGATTTAACAAATCAATGTGTTATCAAAAATCAATGTTTTATCAACAATCAATGTAATATGATTAAATAATTACTTTTACATGGCATTTAACAGGTTTTTAAGAAACATTCTATGCCAAAACCGGAAAACTAGCCCCCAAAAAGCCTGTCATAGTCTTGCTCGTATCTAGATAACTAAACTTGGGTTCATACAGGCAACAATAAACCTGGTGGTTATGAGATCGAAGATTTATTGTATTCTCATATACAGTATGCGTTGGCGCAGTGGGTAAACAGACCCGCGCTATATTACATCTGTCAAATAGGAAACATCACACACATAAGTATCATTTAACAGTCTAGCAAACTATCTAGCCTATGTCTATATATCTATTGATATCTATAGAGTCCCTCAAAGGCAGGCCCTGTTGCCTCTCTCAAGTCCATTCGTCCTCTGCCGGTCTCCGCGTGTCCTAACCCGACACGGGCGGTAACTCTGTCCGAGTTCCTCGTGGACCCCGCATTAGGCGGGCCACATCAGTGTCCACGGAATCATGGACTCGGTGACCACCTTCTATCTAGAAGGTTCTAGCTTACTTGGGTCCTGCTCGACTCAATGGTTTCCCTTGGGCTGGAATTGCAGCCCTTTACTAGATATATATACGTGAGGCGGTGACATCCACACTGGCCTTATTTTTGCGTGTTGGCCAGCTTTCCCTGTTACTAGTCTCCTTCGCCATCAGACGACCCCACTGCGACTTCTGAGGTACTTGTAATTTACTTCCCCAAGTCAAGGACAAGAAGTGAACATTTGTGCCCAACTGATCGGAAGAGGGGTTGAACTCAGTACCCCGCCATCAGCACACCATAGGTTTTGGAGCCATTTGGCCATGCTGACCATCTTATGCAATAAGTGACTGTTAGTTAGTTAGTTAGTTAGTTAGGTAGGTAGGTAGGTAGGTAGGTAGTGTAACAGAGCACCATCTCTGTTGGGGATTTAGTGAGTTAATGGATGCTGTGCAAAATGGGGAAATAGGTTTGTGAACGCGTGAGCACGATTAGTTTTAGGTATCTAGGGTTGCTCACGCGTTGACGTAAACAGATTCCATATTAGCCGTCTATAAGAACAAGACGTATGATTTTCATCTGGTCGGTATTTTTATAAACTGATGTCAAATAAACTTGAATACATCGTCAAGTTGGACTTTGTTATCTATCGACACGTGCCATCAATTGTATACAGCAGCCTTGTTCTCCTATAACACTGTTATAGTAGGTAGGTAGGTAGGTAGGTAGGTAGGTAGGTAGTTAGTTAGTTAGTTAGTTAGTTAGTCGACAGATCATCCTCATTGCACATCGAATCATTCAGTTCATAAGTGCTCGGACCCCCTCATCAGCAAATCCCGCAGCTTGTTATTGAATGTCAGAAAGAGTACTGACATATTATATTAAACCTATTCTGCTGTATGGCAGGACATGCATGTTTTACTAAACACTGAGAAGAGAATACATGAGAAAGACCAACAAAAGCTTTACGACCTCTTTTTTTATTTGCTCGCTTAAACTCAATTCTAGTCCATATACGTGCTACTACTTCTAGTGCACTAGACTGATTTTTGCATGTGGATTAGCTTTCCCTATTACCAGTGTCCGTCACCATCAGGCAAACCCACTCCAACTTCAGAGGTACTTGTAATTTACATCCTCAAGTCAAAAATGAGAAGTCAACATTTTAGTCCAACTGACCAGTGTAAGGGTTGAACCCGCTATCTCAACATCACTAATATGGATTTATAGGAACAGTCGCTCATATCCATTCAGCACTGCTAACCTCCATAACCTCCTTAATGTGTATGTTTTAATAATGTTTTATTTTTCAGCCGCCATGATCCGAGGCAACCGGGCCAACTGTGCACAGTTTGCTCAGTCCTACCGACTCGACTGGCTGGTCAACCGCCTCGAGAGTCAACAGTCTTCCACAGGTAAGTATTGTTTGTCAGTATTAGGAAATTGGAAAGTGAATCTATGTAGTCATAATTCTTCTATCTTCCTTCTTTTAAAAAGCTATTTTGAAGAATTAAATTTGCAAGAAGGCACCATCAGAACTACAAATTTTGTAAAATTATAAATAAATTTACAGAAACTGTTAATGCAGTTCAAGCTATAGAAACTTATATTAAACATTGCCAGATTTTAAGTTAAGCAATGACTAAATGTAACAGGGGTACTAAAATGAAATTAATTGGTTTATCACAAATGACCAGCCAATTAGTTTATTTCTTATTGCTTGATATAAATGAAGTCAGTTTCAGTTTCTGACATGCTTTGTTCAGATTTAGGATATATTTTTCTACTGTTCTACTGTCTCCTTACATCTGGTTCTTAGGTGTCCTTGATGTTCTCCATTGCGTGCTCATTGACAGCCCTGAAGCCTTGAACATGATCAAGGAGAAACATATCATCACAATTATTTCTTTGGTTGACAAGCATGGCAGAGATCCAAAGGTTTGTATTAAATATATGGGCATGAGTTGTCTTTTTCTGCAATTATAAGTTCACTCATTCAGTTCCCAGAAGACGCTACTTTAATTTATCACAAGTAATTGTTTCTTTAAATAATAAACATTTTGGTCTGCAAGAGTTACAATAATGCATTAATGGACTGAAAAAATTAAGCATACATTGGTTAATGAGCAGAACAGAAGGAATTATCTATTGGGATAGTTTTCTATTGTAACTTCTGAGTGGTACAGAAGGAATTAATTATCAGTTGGCTTGGTTTTTAAATTTAAATTGCAATTGGAACAGAAGTATTTTTAAGTATCAGTTAGCATAATATTTTACATTTAACTTCAGAGTCGGACAGAAGAAATTAAGTATCATATAGTATAGTCTTTTATTGTAGCTTCTAAGTGGGACAGAAGGAATTGAGTATTAGTTGGCATTGTCTTTAAATTGAATTAAGTGGGGCAGAAGGGATTTAGTATTAAACATTGTTTTTAAATTGAACTTCTAAGTGGGACAGAAGGAATTTAGTATTAAACATTGTTTTTAAATTGAACTAAGTGGGACAGAAAGAATTTAGTACTATTTGGCGTTGTTTTTAATGCAGCTTCTAAGTGGGTTGGAAAGAATTATCAGTTTGTATAGTTTTTAATGTCTTAGCTGAAATGTAGAGACCATGTATTGCCCATGCAGCATGATCCCTTTCTTAGCCTGGCTAGTTTACTCCATAGGAAAGGTAACACCAATACAGCTGAAAGAAGACCAGCTGTAGAAGCTGCCAGATCAACAAAGAAGTGCTCTTACTGTCCGTCTGTCAGAGTTTTGATCCTAGACCAGTTTTTGTCCAAGGATTAGGACCTGGTCTGCCCCGCCTTGACATTTAGTCTTTAGATTCCATTTCCTCGAACCAGAATAAGGCTTGTACCCTCCTAATTGTGTTCCACTGCCCAAAGTCATTAGCACGATATGGGGTATCGGGTTTGGTGAATGCCATCCAACAGTTGGCGCTAACAGAAAGCAGGTAGTACCATCTACTTTCATACGGTAGCTGTCATATCGGACTAAGACCTGACTAATCTCATTATGTTATGATTTACTAGCCAAACATACTGCCATGTACAGAGACAGTGTTTTGTTAGATTCTGAAATATCTTCCCACTTATTTGACAGTGTGTATTTATATAGTATAAGTAATAATTTTGCAACTTACAGTTGTTAGTTATAAATATTATAAACATTATGAATAATATATTAGTTGTAAATGATATAATGTAGATAGACACGGTTACAATTACATGAATGATTCTGCTCTGTCATGCATCTTCCATCTGGTGTTATGATTGAGTATGTATACTAGGTTTCATTGTTAATTAAGTTTTAAGTAATTTATTGCTTGCAGATGTTTAGAATTTTATTAAAAATTACACAAATTTTCCCCAGGTGTTGGATGTGTTGCGTTCCTTGTGTGTTGGTAATGATGTCGCAGTCCGCACAAACCAGAACCTGATCTGTGATAACCTACTTCCTGGACGAGATCTGCTGCTGCAAACTAAATTAGTAGACCATATCATCAGGTGAGAAGCCATCCTGGCATAGAAGTTAATGTGCTTCTTCTTCTGTGACCCTTTGTCCACCATTGAGGAATAGGATGAAGAGTTCAATACAATGTTTTGAATAAATGTGACACGAACATTTAGTCACTTAATGAGATGCAGCCAGATTTGTCAGGAATACTTGTACCACCTATTGTATGTGTCATCTTTATTCAAATTCATTATGGGGAAACATGTTTTTGCTTAAACTATGTCATGTTTGATTTATTTTGCATAAGCTATGTCATGTTTGATTGATTTTGCTAAACATATGTAATTGTTTAAACTATGTCTCCAGTCTGCGACCCAACCTCTACACTGGTATTAAGGTAGGATCAGCCATGTACAGGAAGTGGTACTTTGAAGTGATGGTGATTCAGTACCAGGCAAGCACACATCTGCCGCCAGTTCTCAGGGTGGGCTGGGCCAATACTTCGGGCTTCGTACCATACCCTGGAGGTGGAGAGCATTGGGGAGCCAACGGCTGTGGAGACAATCTGTACTCATACGGCTTTGATGGTGTCAATCTTTGGACAGGTAAGAGCAACTTGAGACTAGCTGCAACAGCATGTTAACTGTTAAAGTTATAGCGATTAAACTATTAACATTATACTCATTTTATAGAAGATGATCAGTGTCTGTGGCTTAAGGAAACGGTTTCACAATCCGGACAGATTCAATGCCAGCCGCAGGCAATTTGCATTTATTTTCAAAGTGGTATGAGTGTCCATCGTGAAGCAATCTTCAGCGAATGGCTGTCGTCTTCTGGAGTAATTCTTTGCACTTCAAACAGAATGGTGTTATCAACGGAAGAAATAATATTTTGGTTGAACAAGTGTTTCGAAATGATGTTCGATAGATATGGAAATAACAACAGACATGTTGCAGAAGGTATTTGACAATATGAAGAGATGTGTACAGTCATGTCTTGAAGCCTGTGGTGGACATTTCAAACACCCGTTATAACGAATATTTCATTGGTACTTTCCAGCTTCCAAAAACAGCAATGACTATTGTCACTAATTTAATGAATTTTTTAGCACAATCTTTTTATGAGCCATGTTCTACATTTGTTCTACATATAAATTTTAGTGAGACTTTACAAACACCTGGTACCTGGTGTAATAATGACCGGAAAGATCAGCAGAGACAGGTGGAGACAAATAATGCTGGATGGTGGCATGGAGGAATATAAATAGAATTGATCCGGTACTCTAGAACTGAGATCTGTCGAGATACATTAACACGTATGCCATTTAGCAGGGATTGTGATGATGATGATGATTTCTGTTTCAGTGCTGATAATTGATCCCATGGCAGATACTACCATGAAGTGTAAGCCTTCACATATTCGAGGTCATGGCACAAATGAGGTGAGGTGGCCACATGAAAGCTGAAAGAAAACAACACACTCTGATGTTAGTGAAATCTTAGTTGTTAACTTTTGATGGATAAATCAGTCAGGTGCCATCTCCACAATGGAGTTTGGTTGCAGTGGATCTCCAACACTGTCTGCATCTTGCTGCACATTCTGTCAGACTGCTGTTAATCCATCTCTTGATATTATCTTCCTGCTTGTATCATTGTGTAGCTGTCGCTCGCTTGCCTTCGGCTTTACCCTCCAGTATGGTTTTTATAAGAGTGTTGACTTTTAACATGGTTGGAATATTTCACGTGCTTCTTTATTTCTTTCATCAGCTCTCATTTCCAGTGGTTTTAGAACCCTCAGTATTTGATTGGTTTTGTTTCCTTCAAATACAACACATTCTTCTGTATATTCAAATCTCCAAGCTTCTATTCAACTTGCTAATTATTTGTTCATTGTCCAGGCTTCTGTGCCATATAGTAATGTTGAATATACACAACATTTGACTATTCTCATCTTTAATGCATTGTTAACCTCTAGATATTAGTACTGATTTCATGTTGTTGAAAACATTTTTGGCCATTCCTATTCGCTTTTTGATTCCTGTTTCACTTCTGCCATCATCTGTTATTACATGTCCAATATAGGAGAAACTTTTTACTTTGATAGATCTGTTTTGTATAAAACCTTGCACTCTTTCAGGTGGAAAACACAAACAGGTCCGCATCGCACACGAACCATTTCAGAAAGGAGATGTCATTGGCTGTACCCTTGACCTGACTGTTTCCCAGATCATCTTCACCATCAACGGGGTTAGAGTCCAAGGGTTTTTCAAGGACTTCAACACAGACAGCATGTTTTTTCCTGTAGTCAGTCTTTCAGCTGGAGTCAGGTTAGTCATCTGTTCTTACCACCTCCTCCACCTCATCTTCCTCTTCTTCAGTTACTACTCCTTCTCCTTTTTCTTCTTCTGCTTCTTCTTCTACTGCTTCTTCTTCTGCTGCTTCTTCTTCTGCTTCTTCTTGTATGTTTTCTGCTGTTCTTCCTCCCTTCCTTCTTCTCCGTCTCCTTTTTCTTCTTCTAAAATCAATAAATACCCCACTCATGGACTAGTGTGACATGCCACTTTGTAAGCTGCTTTCAAAGAATTTGTCATTCTCCATGTTTCTAACCCATGCTGCATACTTATATAGAGTTAAAGATTCATTTAAAATGGGTGCAGGATGTGGCGGATGATCTCCAGATGGGTATGTCGGATGTGGGACATCTTGCTTGTGATCGAGAAGTTTTCCTGAAGGTGTTATGGGAGCTAGGTTCTGCAAAGGACATGCTACTGAATGAATGAATGAATGAAGTTTGGTACTAGTTTTAATTTCTTTGGCTTTCACAAATTTCCTACCGCTATTAAAACTCCTTTTGTCTTTTGAATTCTTATTTTAATATCTCTGCCTGTTCTTGCACCTTTGTCTAGATTGCTACCTAAATTGGTGTTTGATTCCACATCTTGAAGTTCATCATCATCATCAAGGGCACTGCCAGCTGGTGTAGGTGTTCATGGCTGTCACAGATCTTGGTCTTTGGTGTTCTGGATCAATTCTGCTGCTGATATTCCTCCATGCTACAGTCTCAATCCATCCAGCATCATTTCTCTTGGTCTGCCTCTGCCTCTCTTCCCCTTGATTTTTCCAGTTGTCACGATGTTCTCCAATACTTCTCTTCTCATCACATGACCGAAGAAAGATGTTTGTCTCTTTCTTATTGTTGTATATAATGTTCTAGTTTCATTAACCTGTTTCAGGCAGTCATTGTTAGTTACTCTGGCAGTCCAAGGAATTCGCAACATTCGTCTCAGGAACCACATCTCTGTTGCTTCTAATTTCTTCTTAGTTTGTTCATTTACATTTCAATTCTTGAAGTTACAAAATTAATTGTTTCTATATTACTGCCAACAGCTGTCGTTTCATCTTTGGTGCTGATCATGGACGCTTCAAGTTTGGGCCGCCAGAAGACCATGCTCCTGTCATTGAATCTTTACCTCCTAAAGAGAGAGTGAAGATTGAACCATGCTTCCACTTTGGTGACATGAGCAAAAACATTCTTAGTGGTCCCACAGAAATGTGTGAATACCAGCCATTCGTGCCTAACCCGGTCAGCACTTCACATGTAAGTAGATTACCCAAATATTCAGCATTCCACATGTAAGTAGACAACCCAAATATTCAGCACTTCACATGTAAGTAGACAACCCAAATATTCAGCACTCCACATGTTAGTAGACAACCCAAATATTCAGCACTTCGTATGTAAGTAGACAACTCAGATATTCAGCACTTCACATGTAAGCAGACAACCCAAATATTCAGCACTCCACATGTAAGTAGACAACCCAAATATTCAGCACTTCGTATGTAAGTAGACAACCCAAATATTCAGCACTTCGTATGTAAGTAGACAACCCAAATATTCAGCACTTCACATGTAAGTAGACAACCCAAATATTCGGCACTCCACATGTAAGTAGACAACCCAAATATTCAGCACTCCACATGTAAGTAGACAACCCAGATATTCAACACTTCACATGTAAGTAGACAACCCAGATATTCAGCACTTCACATGTAAGCAAACAACCCAAATATTCAGCACTCCACATGTAAGTAGACAACCCAGATATTCAACACTTCACATGTAAGCAGACAACCCAAATATTCAGCACTTCACATGTAAGTAGACAACCCAAATATTCAGCACTTCACATGTAAGTAGACAACCCAAATATTCAGCACTTCACATGTAAGTAGATGACCCAAATATTCAACACTCCACATGTAAGTAGACAACCCAAATATTCAGCACTCCACATGTAAGTAGACTACCCAAATATTCAGCACTCCACATGTAAGTAGACAACCCAAATATTCAGCACTCCACATGTAAGTAGACAACCCAAATATTCAGCACTTCGTATGTAAGTAGACAACCCAAATATTCAGCACTTTGTATGTAAGTAGACAACCCAAATATTCAGCACTTCGTATGTAAGTAGACAACCCAGATATTCAGCACTTCACATGTAAGTAGACAACCCAAATATTCAGCACTCCACATGTAAGCAAACAACCCAAATATTCAGCACTCCACATGTAAGTAGACAACCCAGATATTCAGCACTTCACATGTAAGTAGACAACCCAGATATTCAGCACTTCACATGTAAGCAGACAACCCAAATATTCAGCACTCCACATGTAAGTAGATTACCCAAATATTCAGCATTCCACATGTAAGTAGATGACCCAAATATTCAGGTCTTCACATGTAAGTAGACAACCCAAATATTCAGCACTTCACATGTAAGTAGACAACCCAAATATTCAGCACTCCACATGTTAGTAGACAACCCAAATATTCAGCACTTCGTATGTAAGTAGACAACCCAAATATTCAGCACTTCGTATGTAAGTAGACAACCCAAATATTCAGCACTTTGTATGTAAGTAGACAACCCAAATATTCAGCACTTCGTATGTAAGTAGACAACCCAGATATTCAGCACTTCACATGTAAGTAGACAACCCAAATATTCAGCACTCCACATGTAAGTAGACAACCCAAATATTCAGCACTCCACATGTAAGTAGACAACCCAGATATTCAGCACTTCACATGTAAGTAGACAACCCAGATATTCAGCACTTCACATGTAAGCAGACAACCCAAATATTCAGCACTCCACATGTAAGTAGATTACCCAAATATTCAGCATTCCACATGTAAGTAGATGACCCAAATATTCAGGTCTTCACATGTAAGTAGACAACCCAAATATTCAGCACTTCACATGTAAGTAGACAACCCAAATATTCAGCACTCCACATGTTAGTAGACAACCCAAATATTCAGCACTTCGTATGTAAGTAGACAACCCAAATATTCAGCACTTCGTATGTAAGTAGACAACCCAAATATTCAGCACTCCACATGTAAGTAGACAACCCAAATATTCAGCACTTCACATGTAAGTAGACAACCCAAATATTCAGCACTTCGTATGTAAGTAGACAACTCAGATATTCAGCACTTCACATGTAAGCAGACAACCCAAATATTCAGCACTCCACATGTAAGTAGACAACCCAAATATTCAGCACTTCGTATGTAAGTAGACAACCCAAATATTCAGCACTTCGTATGTAAGTAGACAACCCAAATATTCAGCACTTCACATGTAAGTAGACAACCCAAATATTCAGCACTCCACATGTAAGTAGACAACCCAAATATTCAGCACTCCACATGTAAGTAGACAACCCAGATATTCAACACTTCACATGTAAGTAGACAACCCAGATATTCAGCACTTCACATGTAAGCAGACAACCCAAATATTCAGCACTCCACATGTAAGTAGACAACCCAGATATTCAACACTTCACATGTAAGCAGACAACCCAAATATTCAGCACTTCACATGTAAGTAGATGACCCAAATATTCAGCACTTCACATGTAAGTAGATAACCCAAATATTCAGCACTTCACATGTAAGTAGATAACCCAAATATTCAACACTCCACATGTAAGTAGACAACCCAAATATTCAGCACTTCACATGTAAGTAGATTACCCAAATATTCAGCACTTCACATGTAAGTAGACAACCCAGATATTCAGCACTTCACATGTAAGTAGACAACCCAAATATTCAGCACTCCACATGTAAGTAGACAACCCAAATTTTCAGCACTTTGTATGTAAGTAGACAACCCAAATATTCAGCACTTCATATGTAAGTAGACAACCCAAATATTCAGCACTTCACATGTAAGTAGTCAACCCGAATATTCAGCACTCCACATGTAAGTAGACAACCCAAATATTCAGCACTTCGTATGTAAGTAGACAACCCAAATATTCAGCACTTCACATGTAAGTAGACAACCCAAATATTCAGCACTTCACATGTAAGTAGATGACCCAAATATTCAGCACTTCGTATGTAAGTAGACAACCCAAATATTCAGCACTTCACATGTAAGTAGATGACCCAAATATTCAGCAATTAGTATGTAAGTAGACAACCCAAATATTCAGCACTTCACATGTAAGTAGACAACCCAAATATTCAGCACTCCACATCTAAGTAGACAACCCAGATATTCAGCACTTCACATGTAAGTAGACAACCCAAATATTGAGCACTTCACATGTAATTAGACAACTCAAATATTCAGCACTTCACATGTAAGTAGATGACCCAAATATTCAGCACTCCACATCTAAGTAGACAACCCAGATATTCAGCACTTCACATGTAAGTAGACAACCCAAATATTGAGCACTTCACATGTAATTAGACAACTCAAATATATTCTTGTTATTATCTCTTTCTTTTAATTATATATATATTTTTTGGGACACTTTGAACTTAAGTGTACTACTTCATTGGATTTTGCGTGTGGCTTAGCTTTCCCTATTACCAGTTTCCCTTGCCATCAAGCAAACCCACTCTGACTTCAGAGGTACTAGTAATTTACGTCCCTAACTCAAGGACGAGAAGTCGACATTTTAGTCCAACTGACTAGGGAAGGGGTTGAACCTGCTACCTCAGCATCAGCATACCAGAAGTTTAAGAACGAGCACTGTTATTCATTCGGCCATGCTGATCTCCATAATTATATTTATGACCATATATAAGAGAACTAAGAAGGCTTCCTAAAGTAATAACATTGAAGACTTGTGGCTTGGTTACACCCTAGGACATGACGGAGCACCAGAGAGGGTACTGGAGGGTACAATACTGGGGACAGGAGGAAGGGGCAGACCAACATTGATAAGACCGACATACACAGATGTACATAAAGTAAATAAATAAACAACTGCCCCTCGCCATCATGCAAACCCGCTCCAACTTCTGAATTATGTCTCCAATTTATGTCCCCAAGTCAAGAACGAGAAGTCAACATATTAGTCTAACTGACCGTTTCAGCCTGCTACCTTGGCATCAGCACACCAGATGTTTAAGAATAAGCACTCATAACCTTTCAGCCATGCTGACCTCCACTTCAGTACGGAATCAGGGAGAAAGTCTACACACTAACCCCTGCAGGACTTTCTAGTCCTTCTGGGGTTAGTGGTTAGTCCTCTAGGACTTTCTAGTCCTTCTGGGGTTAGTGGTTAGTCATCTAGGACCTTCTAGTCCTTCTGGGGTTAGTGGTTAGTCATCTAGGACCTTCTAGTCCTTCTGGGGTTAGTGGTTTGTCATCTAGGACTTTCTAGTCCTTCTGGGGTTAATGGTTAGTCCTTTTGGACTTTCTAGTCCTTCTGGTGTTAGTGGTTAGTCATCTAGGACTTTCTAGTCCTTCTGGGGTTAGTGGTTAGTCTTCTAGGACTTTCTATTATCAGGTTGTCTCAATGTGTCCTATCCAGCATCAGTACCGTTTCCTCACCTCTATAAAAAATGTCTTAAAAGTCGAGCGGATCGACTTCATTGCACCAGGTTTTATCCTATATGGCTTGGTCTCTTTCTGCAGGGCGGCCTGCTGAAAGCTTCACACAAAGCACAAACTCCATAGCTCCGGCGATGACCCCCAGGAGTCTCTGAGAAAAATGCACTCGTGAACCGAAAGATACCCGGAATCGAATCCATAACCTTCGGAGAGTGAGGTGGATGAGACTCCCTTCCTCGGCTCTTGTTTCTCCGGTATCTGTCTAGTTCTCTCTCTAAGCTCCCCATGAGTAATTCTCTGGTTTATTATCTATTAGATATTCATGACCTTTTCTGTATATTGTCACAGATTCAACTTCCAACTTACATTGAGAATGTCAGAGACAAACTGGCAGAGAACCTTCATGAGATGTGGGCCATGAACAAAATTGACCAGGGCTGGTCCTACGGAGAGGTAAGATGGAA
The DNA here is from genome assembly GCA_963921405.1 of Cepaea hortensis. Taxonomy (NCBI): domain Eukaryota; kingdom Metazoa; phylum Mollusca; class Gastropoda; order Stylommatophora; family Helicidae; genus Cepaea; species Cepaea hortensis. Next base: position 113,301,592 of record OY992881.1, read on the forward strand.
GAGTTTTAGGAATTCTGCATTAGGTTCTATATTCAAGACTCATGTTTTTAAGACTGCATTGTCTCATGAATACATGCTGTGTTGCTTCACTTTTTAAAATGAACTTTTTCATTTGAATCAAATATTTAAGAATCATGTTTAGATTTTGTTCATTATAGATATGTTATCCAAATCACACTAATGAAAAATCAACACCTGCGAGATGGGATGCTTTAGGAAAGCTGCCAACTTAACTATCTGATGTTATCAGACCTACAATGGGATGAACACCTTGTGCCATATGTAGGTAAAATGGTTTGACTATCTTATTAGAATGCAACACCATCAACTACCAGCACTGGTCCTACATTAAAGAAGCTCTGCTACGAGAGCATGAGGACGCCCGAAAAGGAAATGGATTGATGACACCAAAGACATTGTATAATCACGCAGAATGATACTTTCCAGTACCGCCCATCAGGCGCTGGAGCGCCAACTATTCCTGCCACTTTCCTTTGCCAGTACTCCTGGTCATGTACCCTCATGCCCAGGTCTGTCCCTTGTCAATACTCTTTTCTCATGCACCCTCAAGCCCAAGATGTCTGCAGTGTCCTATGCCTATCTATGTACTGGGCAACCTGTGCTTCTTCTTATAGAAACCCTGCCTTCCATCGCTGTTTGTTCCAAGTCACTGTGGTATTTAATATGACCAAAGTATTCCAGTTTCCAAAACATGGTACGGCTAATGAGCCAGTTTTCTTTGATGTTTAGATCTTGTGAAATGTCGGTAGTTTTCTTATCTATATATTATTCATACATGTTGGAAGTGCTATTATGCTGCACTTTCTTCTTTTAATAGCTTTATTAAAAATTCAGAACTAACAACTAAAAGTATGTTTTGGACAGAAAACTTACTTTTAGCAGCTGGTTCTAATTTATTTTTAAGTATACTTATGCTTGTTTTTAATATTTATTTCTCCTGTAATCTACAAATTTCATGTCTAATTATATTTATTTACTATTTTAAAATGTGTATATCCAGATTAATATTTATCTTTTACCGCTATCTTTACATTTTATGCTCAGTATTTAAAAGTATTTCGTCTGTAATTTCTATGCAGAATCGTGACATGGAGAGAAAGGTTAATCCTTCCATCAATTCATTTGAGAAGTTGCCAATATCTGAGAAGAAATACATCATTACAGTGGCATTTGAGACCCTGAGGTAATATTTATCTTAACACTTGCAAGTTTTGTTTCATAGAGAAAATATTATTTGCCAATAGTTTGACTTTGTTTTGAATAACAAAGACACGAACAATAGATTGCACGATTTATTACCTGCATACCTGGCATAAGTATTCGTCATTAATTTACAGTCTCTCTACAATTCTTTTTGTTATGGAGAGGTAAAGCTCCATCCCCAGTCTTACTGCAATCTGTTGTAGTTATTATGCCTTTTTTAATCACATTGTAACAAACTATCGTCTGTCAAGATGGCAAGGTGCCGGTGTGTGAGTGATGTAACATATGGTATTAGCTGCTCTGTGTAAAGAGATTGAGCTAAATGGGTTAAACATGGTGCAATGAAGTCAATCCTCTTAGCTTTTAACCCCTTTATAACTATAGTTCATTTACACAGATAAAGGAGTTTAGAAATAATCTGCTAATTTTCATACATCTTATGGAAAACAAAATTGATTAGAAGATAATTTTGAAATTTTCAGAACTTTGCTGGCACTTGGCTACCATCTCGGGATAATACCTCAGGAGCTACCAAACAGCAGATTGAAGACACTTAAGCTGGGAAACAAGTGAGTCATGCCTCTGATCTCCGAATCTCACAAACTTTACTATACACTGTGCACCATTATGCTTTTATATATGTGCACATTGCTATGATTAAACTACTGGTTTTGTACCACGATTCGACATGTATTAGTCACACCAAGAAAATGCATGTACCATTAACTCTGAGTTTTATCTCTTTCTGTTTCCATTTTCTCCCTCTTTTTCTGTAATATACTTTATCCTTTTTTTCCGCTTTCCATTCTGTCCTTCCACCATCTTCTGTTCTGCCTCCTTTATTGGACTAGGTTACGTCCCTCCCCTTCTCTGGTCTGACAGTTACCCTTCCCTCTGTCTGACCACACTTCCTGTTCTGTCTGACCACACTTCCTGTACTGTCTGACCACATTTCCTGTACCATCTGACTTGACTATATAATCAGGTTCCATTTGACATCAATATGTTTTCCTCTGCTTCAACCAGACATCTCTTTAATTTCTCTTTATTCTATTTGTTTTTCAGTTTTGTTGTAAATATTTACATAATATTATTGCACTCTAATATAGTTATTTTAGCCAGGTTCAGTTCGTAACAGGAGCAAGATTTCCAATCAGTGCAACAGCCTCATAAAATGGGTACCAGATAATTGTTGCAACTGGGAATTGGCCACCCATCTCATTACACCATAAGCTAGAATATGTAAAGGCCTAACATTTCACACCTCTATCACAGTACCTTCAATTGTGGTATCTTTACCCAAAGCACAAATAAAAGAATGAGAAATACTTCAGTAAAGTTAGAGAGTAATTTTAATTGGGGCTGTATTCTAAAGAAGTAAATACCGGATAGCTTGGCTACATGTTATGGCCGAGACAAGACCACCAAGCTGATCCATGATTCTGGTGATCGTGTGAGATGGCGAAATATTACCGCCCATGCTTATCAGCATGGCACATGGTGATGATAATTCTAGGTACTTCTTATTCCTACTTTTCTAACAAAGGCATATTGATTTGACAGCTACCTCCAGAGTAATGGCTACAAACCCAATCCCCTGGACCTCACTGGGATTATACTAAATGAGAAAATGCAGGAGCTAGTGGATCTGCTGGCTGAGAACACTCACAATGTCTGGGCCAAAGATAGAATCAAACATGGCTGGACTTACGGTCTGCATGAGGTGAGTGAGAAGTTGTCCTCTTTGTGTCTGTTCATACTAGCTATTATGAAGCTCTCTTGAGGTTTTAATTGTTTGCTTGCCGTTGTTCAGGTTAAAATGTAAATCGCCTTTATTTTGTTTGTTTTTGTTCACTCGTTTTGAACTCAAGCATAGTCCATCCACATACCACTACTCCTATAATGCTCTGTCAAGGAGGGACATATGGACGAATGAATCTGAAGTGTTCACAGTTTACAGCCACTATGGCACAGAAATGATCACTATCTACGCCCTGCATAATTTGCTGAGAGAGATGCAGCATGCGTGTCGAGTCCAGATAGAGGTGTAGCACGAGTTAAACGAGAGTAAGAGTTAAGTAATTATCTAATCTTTAACAGAAACAGACCATCATCATCATGCCTCTCCACATATTATGATCTCCGATGTCATGGATCAATTCGTGTGTTGACTCCCTTCCGTGCCATGAAACAAGACTGTCAAGAATCTTCTCATGCTGTCTTCTTCTATTTCTCTTTCTGCAAATCTTTCCTGTTGTCACAACATGTTTAAGTTTTTGTCTTCTCATTGCTTGCTTACTTGTATTCGTTGGCTTGAGCTCCAACGTGAAGTTTTGTATGTCGGATGAAGGCATCCTGTTGTCCAACATCAGTGTGATGTCATACAGGACCTGCGGTTTGCGTGAGTATCCGTTGTCCCATGTCTGGCTTATTGGTGTGCAGACTGGTGGTTCCTCACTGTACAGGCAGACACTCTCCGACTTGGAGGAATCGGCGATCCTACTGAATTTAGTCAGGACCCCGAAGGGACCTGTTGCCTAGGACGCTCGACGAGGACACGTCAATAGGTCTTGGCCAGTATATAACCCGGCCCTGGTGCCTTGGAAACACCTTTGTGCCCCTCTTCTCATAATTCTGGATATTTTCACATGGATGTCTATGAGGGTAAGTTAATAAGTAAGTCACAAATGGCTGTAGAAAAATAACTAAATATGATAACAACTTGAAACCAGTTTATTTGTATACATACATTGTCCCTTTATTTCTCAACATAATTTCCACCAACATTGATGAAGTTATCCCATAGTTTTATCGGTTCTCCCAAACCGGCTGCATAGAACTGCGTGCTCTGTTTTCTAAACCCCGTTTTCACTTCACATTCAACTTTGGCGTCATTCGCGAAATGTCTCCTGCCAAGGTGGGTTTTCATTGGACTTAGACCCTAGCAATTTCCAGTAAAGCAGTGCATAGTTACGAGGGCGAGTCAATAAGTAAATCACACAGTTCTGTGGGATGGTAGGTAAATGAGAACAGTGCTCGCAGATCTATGCAGTCAGTTTGGGAGAACTGATAAAACTATGGGATAAGTGCATCAATGTTGGTGGAAATTATGTTGAGAAATAAAGGGACAATGTATGTATACAAATAAACTGGTTTCAAGTTGTTATCATATATAGTTATTTTTCTACAATCATTTGTGACTTATTAACTTACCCTCGTAGTAACAAAAATTTCCCCTAGTCTCTGGATAGTGAGATCGGACGCCCATGTGTATTGTTGCGCACGTAAAAAAAAAAACCTTGGCAGTTGGAGATCAAAAAAAGAGTAGCCTAACGGCGCTGCTGGACAAAATTTCGAGTTAAAAATCTACCCAAAGTATTTCAAAATCCTCGCCAGTGCTACAGGGTTCGTGCACTGAGCTTAGATTCTCCAGAATCAGGCTTGAGTTAGGAGTAGAACGGAGCGCTTATGGGTTGCACCCGTGTGCCGTGATGTTGATCCGTCAACTAACCTAAACAGAAACTTCTCATAGCATGGACAAAAAATGATGACTGCCTCTTTCTGATGTTTGTGATAAGTTGTCTTTGCGACTCAGCTTCCCTTAAAACATCCTGATTGCTCATTTTAGCTGTCCAATTAATTTTCAGCATTCTCCTATAAAGCCACATCTCCAAGGTTTTCAGTTATTTTTTTCGCCTGTTTTCAGTTTATTGTATTTCATTGTAATACTTAGATAACCTCCTGTGAATGACGCTAGATACATTTATGTTCAGCTAAGTATTCTTGCTTTCCATTGTTTCTTTGTTGACACAGTTTTATAGAAATGTTCAATTATGCATCTGTTTGTGTCGTTGTTGGGCATCTCATTCATATTTCATGATGATGTCACAATGGACATCAGCTCTATAGCAATTAATCCAATATTTGCTACTATAAGTCTAACTTTGTTGCTACCCACGAGTGTACTTTGGAGAAGTAATGTGATAGTTGCATCATTGAGTCCCATAACCACACAAAGATAATCAGCATCCGTTGGATCTTTTTCCCAGCATATGCTGGTGTGTTGGGAAATGAGCTAGCAGACAGACAGGCTGGGTCTGCTCTTCTGGGTGGGATATTGCTGCATCTGGGGTCAGACAGATGTGGCCAAGGCTTTTTGAGATCATGTGAATAATGTGGAATAACAGGTACATCATCATGGCCTGCAGAGAATGGTGTGGTAGGAAGTAACCAGAGGATCTGGCAAAAACTCAGTACTTCGGGAAAAGATTATTTGAACATATAATCAAACTGAAACTGGTACCATTAATACTGGGACTCTTCGCTTGTTATTGAAGATGGGGACGGAGCATGGGTGGGAATATCCTGAGTGTTGTAATGTTGGTTCTTCACTCAACTCAACTCATTTCAACCACATAAAAGAGTTCAACCATATAAAACAGTTCAACCACACATAACAGTTCAACCACATAAAACAGTTCAACCGCATAGAACAGTTCAACCACATAAAACAGTTCAACCACATAAAACTATTCAACCACATAAAATAGTTCAACCACATAAAACAGTTCAACCACATAAAACAGTTCAACCACATAAAACAGTTCAACCACATAAAACAGTTCAACCACATAAAACAGTTCAACCACACAAAACAGTTCAACCGCATAGAACAGTTCAACCACATAAAATAGTTCAACCACATAAAACAGTTCAACCACACATAACAGTTCAACCACATAAAACAGTTCAACCACACATAACAGTTCAACCACATAAAAAATTTCAACCACATGTAACAGTTCAACCACATAAAACAGTTTAACCACATAAAACGGTTCAACCACATAAAACGGTTCAATGACACATAACAGTTCAACCACATAAAACAGTTCAACCACAGATAACAGTTCAACCACATAAAACAGTTCAACCGCATAGAACAGTTCAACCACATAAAACAGTTCAACCACACATAACAGTTCAACCACATAAAACGGTTCAACCACATAAAACAGTTCAACCACATAAAACAGTTCAACCACACTTAACAGTTCAACCACATAAAACAGTTCAACCACATAAAACAGTTCAACCACATAAAACAGTTCAACCACACATAACAGTTCAACCACATAAAACAGTTCAACCACATAAAACAGTTCAACCACACATAACAGTTCAACCACATAAAACAGTTCAACCACACATAACATTTCAACCACATAAAACAGTTCAAACACATAAAACAGTTCAACCACATAAAACAGTTCAACCACATAAAACAGTTCAACCACATAAAACAGTTCAACCACATAAAACAGTTCAACCACACAAAACAGTTCAACCACACATAACGGTTCAACCATATAAAACAGTTCAACCACACATAACAGTTCAACCACATAAAACAGTTCAACCACATAAAACAGTTCAACCACATAAAACAGTTCAACCACATAAAACGGTTCAACCACATAAAACAGTTCAACCACATAAAACAGTTTAACCACATAAAACAGTTCAACCACATAAAACAGTTCAACCACACATAACAGTTCAATCACATAAAACAGTTCAACCACATAAAACAGTTCAACCACACATAACAGTTCAACCACACATAACAGTTCAACCACACATAACAGTTCAACCACACATAACAGTTCAACCACATAAAACAGTTCAACCACATAAAACAGTTCAACCACACATAACAGTTCAACCACATAAAACAGTTCAACCACACATAACAGTTCAACCACATAAAACAGTTCAACCACACATAACAGTTCAACCACATAAAACAGTTCAACCTCATAAAACAGGTCAACCATGTAAAACAACATGCAACAAATGTTCTATTATTCTCACAGGAGTCTACCAATAAGAGAACTCCACATCTGGTCCCTTACAATAAGGTAGACGAGCACATTAAAAAGGCAAACAGGTAACAATCAGTTATTTATTTGTTTGTTTATTTTGCTTTTTTCCTATGATGATACAGTGGTATCATTACAATCATTATTATTATGTGTTATCACTACCAGGAACTGTTGGATATGGCGCGGGGGGGGGGGGGGGGGGGGGGGGGGATCATTACTATGACACAGCCTTACTTCCAATTTTCAGCCATCAATTTCTGTTTGGTCCAAACCCACATTTTTGTTTGGCAGTGAATCAGTTAAAACTATGTTCTTCAGAGACACTGACATTGATTTATTTGAAACTATATGTCCTTCAGGGACACTGCCATTAATTTATTTGAAACTATATTCTCCAGGGACATTACCATTAATTTATTTGAAACTATATGTCCTTCAGGGACACTGCCATTGATATATTTGAAACTATATGTTTTTCAGGGACATTACCATTAATTTATTTGAAACTATATGTCCTTCAAGGACACTGCCATTAATTTATTTGAAACTATATTCTCCAGGGACACTGCCATTGAAGCTGTGCGCACATTGCTTGCTTATGGATACACCATTGAAGCTCCCACTAGTGAAACTGGAGAAAGCAGTGCAGCAGGTACAGATTGTGTTTGATTTGCTATTTTTAGTGGTACTTTTTAATACAGGAATGTTTAGTTTATTTTGTTTTTAATCACAACATAGAGTTTTGATAGCTATTCTGTTCAGTTTTGTTATAGTTGACACTTTCAGTAGCCGTTTATTTTAGTAGCAAAGTATCTATCCAGTTAGTTAGTTAGTTAGTCTTTCCTCTTGAGCCTAAGATGGCGCATAGGGCAGAAGTCATGGCTCTCCATGTCCGGCAGTTCGCTGCTACCTGTTGTAGATCCTGGATGTTCACTTGGCCGTTGAATGAGCCTTCGCTGATGATGGTTCTACGCAGGGTCTCTCTTGGTCTGCCCCATTTTCTTTTCCCTACTGGTGACCATAAGAGGGCTTGGTTGGGGAGTCTTGTCTTGTCCATTCTGAGTACATAGCCGATGTAGTTCCAATGGCGTTTTCTTATAAAATTGGATACAATGTCTTGCTTAGTCTCTTGTCTTATTTGCGTATCTATCCAGTTAGCTCAGATTATTGACTATGTGTCTCACTCTTTCGTTCTTGAACAGAGGACTAACTGATATGGTGATTGATACTATACAGATATAAATTATGTTATTGTTTGTAGCTGTAGCACATACATATTTTTACAATTACATTTTACTTTTAGGAATATTAGGAAATAAACAAGGCTAATGAAAACTACTTAACGCAAAACTTGCCAAGACATCAACAACAGCTGAAAAATGCTGGTGTTGACTGCAATGTCCTGTAAAGGATATGCAAAAAAAAAAGACATGAAGCATAGCTAAGTTCTTAGAGACATCAAATTTTGGTGGTGCAGAGAACATGACTATAATAGATAATTATGATGAAAAGATTAGATTTACTTAGTTCTCTGGCCTGGTTCTAGTGTTATGTAGAGACATTAAAACTCAGTGAAGAAATTTCAAACATAATAAAAATACATGGCTCCATGAAGGATTGGCTTTTAAAGAAAAATGCTGTTTCTAGATTTTTATAAAATACACATTTCCTTTTATTGAGTATATAATTTTAATATATAATTTTAATACTTTACTGAAGATGTAGTAGTCACATAAATGTTAAATATTTGTATATACATACATATGGAAATATCATTGCGATCATCATTTGCCTCTTCTCTACTCCCATTCTCTACAAGTCTCAATTCCTTACTGAAGTTGTTCCATGTCATGATGCAAGACATCCCAGAATTGTCCCTCTATACCCTCCACAGTTCAGAATCTTCTCTCTTTGCCTTCCTTTATATGTTGTTCATTTCCCATTATACTAACCAGGTGGCAAAACTTCCAGTTTGTACTATTCTTATCAAGTCGGCTCTGTGGCGAAGGGGTTACAGACGCAATTCACAATCCCGCATACCATGTTCAAAATGCAGCTGCAGGCGATTTAGAGGCAGGCAAAAATGCTGGGGTTGACTGTGACATCCTGCAAAGGATATGCAAATAACTCTTATAAATCAGGCATGTAATGTTGACCTTTCTCTTTCTGAAGTCAGTGATTGGTTTTCCCTATGTTTTGGCCTTTAAGAACATTTAGAATACTTTACTTTGCTTACCCATGGCGTTTTTACCATTCTTGTGTAAAATCATATTTCTGCAGCTTTTCAAGGGCTGTCTTGTTTGTTATTTGTCAAAGATCCACAGCAATATGTAACTATATATTGAGATTGGTTCCTTCTATCGTACACAAGTTCCATTTCTAACTTAACAAGGTATCATATTTAATGCATTCTACTTTTTTGCAGAATGCAGATAACTTTGTTTATTGTTTTCTTCTATGATACATCTTGCATCTGATGTTGTTCTTGTAGCTATATGCTTGAATTTCTTTATTTTGTTTCACATTAATACCATTGTCTTTTATCTGTACATTTGGACAAGATATGAATCTTTGATATTATCCATTACTTTTGTCTTCTTGCTGTTCAAGCTATTAAGCACTTTCTACCACCACTATATTGTTCACTTTCTTTAGTTCCCTGTGACTTTGTATATACATATATCATTGCAAATACTCATTGTAATTGTATATTTATGATGTAATATTTATAACTGATTTATTACTATTTCTTTAAGAAAATATGAATATCACATATTTGGCATGTCACCAACAATGTCACAAAGCTTTGAGTGTTATCACACACACGTTAATATTACTAGTTTGTGGTTGTGAATTAAATATATATATCTCTCTATCGTTTCATCCACCTTTCTTTTTCCAGTTGTCTTTATATCTGTCTCAGTTGAAGTTTACCACTATCTGTAAGTAAGCTGCAGTAACGCAGTGGCTAGCACACTTGCCTATCAACTGTCATGTTTCCAATCTCTCCAAGGCAGGGGTTTTAAAAACATGTCCAGATCTTCAGGTCAAGCCAGCCTAATGTATGTACGGAAAATGTCTTGGGGAAATAATTCCAGTGTTGATTTTTTTTCCATACCCTTTTGCAGGACATCGCTGTCAACACCAGCATTTTACTGCTGTTGTTGATGTCTTGGCAAGTTTATGTTCAGTAGTTTGCCATTGCTTTCTGAATGACCAGCTCCAATACCTATTCGTTAAAACCCAGCGCAACATGGTCTGCTGCCAAATCGCACACAGCTGTGTTTCGTACATGGGTAAGCAGAATTATGAACTGCGTTCGTAACGCCATAGACACGGAGCCAGCAAGTGTTGATTGGTCTGTACAAATATGGGGCTGGCACCCAGTGTGTCCCACAGTGTGTGAAAGGGAGTCTCCGTGGCGATGTGGTCAAGCCATTTGACTCAGACTCCGAATGTTGTGGGTTTGATTCCGGGCCGCTTCCTTCGGTTCACGAGTGAATATTTTCAGAGACTCTTGGGGGTCGTTGCTGGAGCTACGGAGTTTTTGCTTGGTGTGACGCTTTCTGCGCTGCGGAAAGAGACTGAGAGCCATATGGGATAAAACCCAGTGCAATGAAGTCGACCCTGTCGACTTTTAAGTGACTTTTTTAAGCTCTTTACTTTTGCTGACTATATATCCAGTAGACTTGGGAGTGGGTAAAACAATCACCCAACGTTGACCAAACTCCACTGAAGTCAGTTAAGGACCGACATCACAGCACTCACCTCGATGTGGTTTAAAATAAAATCACCTGAAGTTGACCAAACTCCACCGAGTCGAGTTGAGTTGAGTTAAGAACTGACATCACAGCACTCAGGACATTCCCATACATGCTCTGTCCTTATCTTCAACAGCCAGGAAAGAGTTCCATTACTAGTACTGATGTGCCTAGGAGTCTCATGATGACTTTCTAGAGGTGGACCATCACACAGTACTTACTCTCTTGTTCTATCTCAGAAGCTCTGTTGAGTTGAGTTGATCCATGAACTGACATCACAGTATTCCGGACATTTCCCATACATGCAATTACCAGACTCCACTTAAAGTGGCTACATATTTGAGACTTGCTAAGTCCAGATTCAATTAAATATTTGGCTCATATTCCATTCCCGTATTGTTACATGTCCCTTTTGGTCAAATATGTGTTGACATGTGGGAGCATTTGCAATTTTAAGTTGATCTGAACCAGTTAGCTTTAAATTACTATAACTGATCAAGACCTGAAATTTTCTTTTAAAAATAGCTTGTGAAATGGCGGTCTTCGCGTGTTTCAACGAAGAGTTATTAGATCCCCTCTTATTCCATTATAAAAAGTGTGCTTACTACTGTTCTGGAGCTTATCTACCATGTATCCATATCTGAGAATGTTATGTCTGCGTGTCTCTATCCCTGTTTTGTCTTTTAGCATCTGGTTTAAAGAACCTGGCCTTAGCTATAAGGTCTCCTTCACACATGGTGGTATTCACTGTCTTCAATCAATCATGTGCCATGCCGGAAAGCGTGGGCGGTCATGACTCACCATTTCATTCGATCACCAGTGTCGTGGATCAGCTCAGTGTTCCTGTCTCGTCCATGCCATGAGGCCAAGCCATCCAGGTATTTTCCTCTCGGTCTTCCTCTTGGTCTGTTCCCTTCGATTTTGCCAGTTGTCACTAAGTTCTCCAATCCATTTCTTCTCATAACATGTCCAAAAAATTTTGACTGTCTACGTCTAATTTCTCTAATCAGTTTACGATGTTCATTTGTCTCCTGTAGTACTTGGTCATTGGTTTTTCTGTCTGTCCATGGTATTCTTTGCATTTTCCTCAGAAACCACATTTCTGCAGCCATCAGATGCTTTTCAGCTTGACTGCACATTGTCCAAGTTTCACATCCATACAAAAGAAGAGGCTCTATGTATCCCCTCAACACTCTTTTTCTCGTTTACCATGTGACTTCTTGCTCTGATTCCATTGTGTTTATTTTTTGCAGTTCCCTTTATGGCACTGTTGTGTTGTGATGTTGTTACAAGAATGAGTCATCCCATGTGCTGTTTTGTTTTAATGTAGTCTTAGACACCAAAAGATTAAACCTTCAAGATTGCTGGCACTGAAATTACATATCTCGTACATTATCTTGTATTTCTGATTTTGTTGTGTCTTCCATGCATGCACAAAAGGGAGCAAACTGCAGGGTAGATTAGCTGCTCTTGGTTTAGCACCAGGTAACTCCCCTAGTGTAAGGATCTGTCAACTGTAAACATGTGGTCTGTTATTTTGGCTGAATATTCTGTGTTTTTGCATGCTTCCTAGCATGTCTTTGTACAACCCCCTTTTTTATTGTGGTTTTTTAATAAGAAATGTATCACAAATTTGTTAAGGACATAAATAAATGTAAACCCACTATTTAAAATCACAGCAGATATTACACATCCTATTTATAACTCAGAAGAATCAAACAAAATAAGACATCTTTAAACTCTTTCATGTATAACCATTTGATCAATATCTTAAAGACACCATAATTCTGCTCTCAGCCCCATGGCTAGGATCAGAAAATCATAGTACGTATTGAAATTTGAAATACATTCTTGAGCAAATTGCTAAATCCTGTTTCAAAAAAAAAAAATTGTAAATTTGTACATCAAATAACCCACTATACAGTTAGCTTCTTTTGCCCTAGCAGTGTTTGTTTACTAATCCACTATGTTTTAATGATTAATTTCTACCCTTATTTCCTGTTTAATTTTTTTTTTTTTTTTTTTTCATTTGAAACCACACTGAGCATTACACTTTTTAAATTTCATAATGACAACATTTAATATAGCACTTTCCTTCCCCTGGAGCCTAAGATTCAAATTTGCAGATTTTTAAAATCAAGCCAGCCAAGAATGGGGACCAGGAGAATGCTTGGGAAGTGAAGATATTCAGTGTGATGCCGACCACATCAGCCACTGAGTGCTGCTTGGTGTATACAAATATGGGTTTAGCTCCATATGCCGTGTATAGCTTCCAAGAGGAGGAAGAGAAAGTCCAAAGGATGACTGTGCTGTTGCAAAACGTGATGCGAAACAGGTCAAGCACAGAGAAAAGGCACAAAAGGAAATGAAGCTACTAAGCCAAGGAATGAGTCCTAAGGTTTATTTTTTGTTGCGTTTCCCTTACGGGACGTTGCAGTCAACAACAGCATTTTCAGCTGCTGTTGATGTACTAGGCAAGTGTTACGTTCAGTAGTTTGCCATTGCTTTCTGAACAACCGGCCTCTATACCTTTTTCGAAAAAACCAGCACCGCCGTGTTTCGAACCCGGGTATACGGGCTCACAAACCGCATTCGCAAGCCCTTCAGCCACAGAGACTAAGGTTTACATCCACTCAAAACAGATGAGCAATGAGCCTTCACTGACAGAGGGGAAAAGCAAGAAGAGACAGATACAAAAGAAACAGCACCCGCCAAACCCCCAGCTGATGTGACAGGCATTAAGTTCTATGCAAAGAAAAGTCAACAAATTGACACTTAAGAAAAAAGACACTATGACCATGCTATGAACTACCAAAATTATAATCAAGGCTGAAAAAGCTGATTGAAAGAGGTGAACTTTTGTTGTTGTTGACATATCGGATCGGATCAAATGTATGCCTAGTGTGCTTTAGGTATGTCAAAGGAACCTTGACATTTACTTACTCCCATTACTCCGCATATCATGTTGCGTAAGCTGTAGTTGATTATCGCTTAATGTACAGCCATAATAAATGTGAACTTGATCAGCTGCAAACCTTAACTGTAATACTTGCTTTCTTTGTATCTATGTGAGCTATGAGATGTAACATCATCTGTATAATAACTTAACTGTTTCCATAACCAATCAACTCAGCATACATTCATCTGTTACTTATTATGTTGTCACTGCATCACATGCTGCCACAATTGATGATGAAGTGAATGCGAGAATCTTCAAGGCCGGCATTGTCTTTGACAGACTGTACAAGAATGTGTGGGACAGAACTGGAATAAGCCTGCAAACAAAGCTGGAAGTCTACAAAGCAGTTGTATTATCCACACTGCTATAGGCTTGAGAAACCTGGACTGTTTACCAGCGACAAGCTAGGAAATTAAACCACTTCCACACAGTCTGCCTTAGGAAGCTATTGAAGATTAAATGGCAAGACAAGATCCCAGACACTGAAGTCCTAGAAAGAGTGTCCATGCCTAGTATCCACACTCTACTAATGAAGAATCAGATTTGCTGGGCTGGTCACTTGACCCACATACCAGATCACATTCTCCCTAAACAAATATTTTAACAGTGAGCTGCGCTGTGGTAAATGTTCAAAAGGTGGTCAGAGAAAATGTTTTAAAGACACTGAAGATTTCACTAAAAACTCTTGGAATTCATCATGACACTTGGGAGACTGCTGCCAAAGACTGAAATTTGTGGCGTACATCATTATGCAAGGATGTAGTCATCTGTGAAGCAAACAGGACTGCAAGAGCTGTGAAAAAAAGGCAGGACAAAACACCACTGCAGGAGATCCTCCTCCTGGAACGTCAAGCATTCGTTGCCACATTGTCACAGAACATTTCGAGCCAAATTGAGTTGAGTTGAGCTATGAATCGACATCACTGCACTCAGGACATTCCCATATGTGCTCCATCCCCTCGTTCAACAGCCAGCGAAGAGTCACACTATTAATCGTGTTCCCACCGCTATCTGATTGAAAGTTCTCTTAGTCTTCCCTCTCAGCTTTGAGACCAGAACCCCTGCCAATCCCCCCAATCTCATCCTTTCCACATACGGGTTCTCAGTCTGTTCCTCCACCTTCTCCATCTGGTCCCACAGGTGCATGACCACCTCTCCCTTGTCCATAGGTAATTGACCACCAAGAGGTGCATTCCTTGCCAGCCTATCAGCCTGTTAGTTTCCCCATACTCCTGCATGGCCAGGGCAAAAAATCCATACAATTATTACAGTCTGTGACCTCTGAAGCAAGGATTCCACACATTCCTTTCTCCACTTTACTAAGCATACTCTTTGAGTCCATGATGAAGACAATGTGTGTTGCAGTGGTCTCCTTTAACCAACGGAATGCTGCTGTGACTGCTTCCACCTCCATTCTCATGCTGGAGGTTGTTGCCTCATATGCCATACTCTCCTTTTTCAAGAATCGTGCAAAACAGGCTTTATGAGCCATCTGAAAATTCACGACTGCAAACTTTCAACACCACTGGATGAAATGAACTCTCATTATCATTCTTGATGGACACACACCATGTTGCCAGAATGTATGCAGGTTTTCTTTACTTTTTCACTTCCAGATAGTTATTACTTAGCTACGTCTGTGGCCTAGGGGTGGTGAACACAGTTTCATAATCATACCAGGTTTGAATTCCACTGCTGGCGATTTGGGAGCAGATCGCTTAGTGTTGATTGTCACAATGGTATAAGTGGTGGCCATTCAGAAAGCCTTGGTAAACTACAAAATTGTTCATTCCCTAGAAAAACACAAGCAGCCATTAAATGATAGGATTTGTTGTGACATCTTGTTAAAGGAAATGCAAATAACTGTTTATTGCTTGTACTTACTATGTCATTGCTGGTGCTTTCTATGTCATTGTTGGTACTTTGTTTGCTTCTGTCATTTAACTCCTAGTTTCTAGGACAGGATAGTTTGCCAGGGCCCTTAAGGGAAACAAAGAATAATATCATTGTCAGCTGCCATGCATGTCATAAGAGGCAGCAGAGAAGGATTGATTGATTGATTGATTGATTTAGGAACCGACATCACAGCATTCGGGGAATTCCCATAAGCGCTCCGTCCCCATCCTCAGCAGCCAGCGAAGAGTTCCAACACTAATAGTTCCAGTAGCAATCTGATTATATGTCCGTCTCGCCTTTCCTTTGAGCGTCGAGCATCGGCCAGATCCCCTCGTCACACTTCACTGCCTCATTCTTACCAGACTATGGTGATCCATTTGCTCCTCCGAGGTGTACATGTGCTCCCTCAAGGTCGCAACCACTTCTGCCTTGTCATGCATCAATACTCCACCAAGTTTTGCCGAGCCAGCCAATCTGTCCGCCTGTTCATTCCCCAGCACACCGTCATGCCCCGGAGAAAAGATCCAGATGATGCTTGCTACCCGTGACCTCCGAAGCGAAGCAAGCCACTCTGCACGAAGCCTGCCTGTCCTCACCCTCCTCAGCATGCTTTCTGAGTCAGTTACAATTACAATGTGTGTATGTATCGTGTTCTCCATCCAGCGGAAAGCTGCACTGACGCCTCCACCTCCATTCTTAAGCTAGATGTTGTGGCATCATACGCCAGGCTCTCCTGCACCAAACGTCAACCATTAGCTTTTGCTAAGAGTCTCCAAGCACTTCTCCTACCTCTCAACACCGAACCATACATGTAAATAATCACATCACCTGGGCGAGCATTATCCTGAATTAGTTGCTGAATTTCCACTTCCGTGGAAGGATTGGTCATGGAGCTAGGTACTCCTTCCCTTTAACTACAATATCTAACCAACCATCAGCAAGATTAAAGATAATGAAAATAAGAAGAAGATCTCAGCCAACCAAGAGGAAATGAGGTTGTTCTCAAACAATGCAATGTGGAGAAGGCTGCAACAACTGGTTTGACAACTGACTTCCTTTCACTGAGGAAATTCTCCACAATTGGCATCTGGAACACTAGAATGATGTAGGATTTGGGAAAGACAGCTCAGGTGGTAGAGGAAATGAAATACACATGGAGAAGAGAGCTAGAGACAAATATAAGGGAGGACATGGATCAAGTTACCGGAGATAGCAAAAGGTAGGACAGCTTGATATGAGTTGACTGCAGCTCTATGCACCAATAGGAAATAAAGTGCAGAAGAGAGAAGCGTGGAGAATAGTTATCACCTAACTCTTTCTAGCTCTAGTTGTTATTTTGAAGCAGGGATTGCATTGAGTGGAAAGATATATAAACTGAATTGGTGAACCCTTGCTGTCCCTGGCAATTATTATTTTAAAATAATAATGCCGTGTCAGTCAGAATGCGTTAAAGTAACAACTGTCTCGATGCTCAGAGGAAAGGCGAGACAGACATATAATCAGATTGCAACTGCTACTATTGGTGTTGGAACTCTTTGCTGGCTGCTGAGGATGGGGACGGAGTGCCTATGGGAATGCCCCGAATTCTGTGATGTCGGTTCCTAAATCAATCAATCAATCTGTCATACATTGAAGGAGCTAAAGTAACAATAGCCAAGGATTGAAGGAACAAACAAGTAAAGGACCTATTTACACATCCTTGAGTCGTTTAGATATATGGTTTTAAAAAAAGTTAGTTGCATATCCTTTATGGACGTAGCAGTAAACTCCAGCATTTTTTGGCTGTTCGTGATTCTTGGGCAAGTTTACGTTCAGTAGTTTGCCATTGCTTTCTGAACGCACCCATACCATTTCATAAAAAACCAACACAGTTGTGTTTCGAACGTGGTATGCAGGATTATGAACTACGTCCATAACTCCTTCGCCACAGAGCCAGAGATATATGGTACTAGACTCATATTTTTATACATCAATCGTCACACTATGGGTTGATTGATTGACTGATCTTTATTTTTTGTAGTTCGTAATCCTGCATACCACATTCGAAACACAGCTGTGTTGGTTTTTTATGAAATGGTATGGGTACCGGTTGTTCAGAAATTGATTGGGTGATGTGGTCAGTATCACTCCGTCGACCTCTTCTTCTCAAGACATTTTCTGGTGCCCGTTTTCAGCTGGATCGCCCTGGGAACAAAAGTCAGTTCTAAAAATTCATCTGCCTCGATGGGGATTTCAACACATAACCACTGGGCTGGCAGGCAAGTTGCGGCCCCTGGCTCCCTTGTGCATATAAATGAATATGAAGGAAAATTACCGTAACATCTTTTCACAAGGACATGCTGGTGTGGTGGGAAATGAGCAGGTGGACAGACTGGCTTGGTCTGCACCGCTCGGTGGGGTATTGGTGCATGATAAGACAGATGTGATTAAGACCCTTTGAGATCATGTATATAGTGCAGAAGAACAGATGGATCATCATGGCTTGGAGAGATTGGTGCTGCAGGGAGTGACCAGAGGATTTGGCAGACACTCTAGACTGAAAAAAGGCCAGACAGACACATTATCAGACTGCTGTTAGTACCATTAGTATTGGGACTCTTCGCTGGCCGTTGACGATGAGAACGAATCATATATGGGAATGTTCCTAGTGCTATAATGACTTGACTCAACTCAACTCTTAGTTTTCACCAAAATAATGCAATTCAAGTTACACATGGAAGGGGTAATTGCTCTAAGTTTTATACAGTCTTCTCCTCTTTTAAATAAATTCCAGAGCAGCACATTTGATAAATTGTATTTTTTCCAGAAATGCATTTTTACTATATACTTTCTGTTGGAATAGGGGTTATGTTGAAAGCAGTGGGAAATATGTTTCTTGGTTAATTTGATGGTTTGAAACTATACATTTTTTGGTGGCTGAAATTTCATGATTTTATAATTTTCTTCTGAATGTTTTTGCATGACATAACCTAAACATGACTATAAATCTGCACTGTTATTGATTAGAATGTTATTTTACGTGTGAAAAATGTTTGATCAAGAGCTTTTTTATTGATGCCATTGAATTTGGATAGAATAATTCTGGCCTATTCAATGTTAGTGAAATAAATGACATAACTTAGTAACTTTAAGCTAAGAATATGCAAACAACATATTGCACAATTCAATGGCTGGCATATTATTTGGAAGCTGCGGGTCTGGTTTTATGGAAGAATAATGAGAACACTGTGGACTGATCGATTGATTGATTGATCTTTAGAAAGAGCAATGATCTTGTTTCTTTGAGATCTATTCCCACAGGTGCAAACTACAGAAATAAATAAGTTGAAGCACCCAGAGGGTGGCACTGGATAGTGTTTTTCCATGTGATTGTACAGTGTCTTTGATGTCGTCAATCCATTTTCTTCCTTGGCATCCTGCATCATATCAAATCTTTGGTGTACACTTTCACTTAACGTTTCTTGACGTTAAAGAATTCAAATATCTAGGAAATATGACCTAAGAAGATGGCAGAATAGACAGAGAAATTGAAATCAGATGTCACAAGGTGCAGAAGATAATAATTCCACTGATACATTGGTTGTAAACATATCAGCTTTATCTTCGCATATATCCCTCCTTACTAGACACATCATAACTCCTCATTTGATCACCCTTGAATATGTTTTTTCATCCACCACTTTTTCCTTTAATTGTTTTAATACATTCATCAAAGTGTAGCTAACATTTAGTTTATTTTATTTAGTCAGAATAGACCAGAATTATCTGTACATAAAGAACTCTTCTGTCAGTTTGACATTACATACTTTTTCTCTGCTTTATTTTTCCATAGTTGTGGCAGCAGAAAACAGAGAGAAGGCAAGCATGACAAGAACCTACAGAGCTGAAAAGACTTATGCTGTCAGCAGTGGAAAATGGTAAGACATTTCCTGAAGTTGGATGCGTGTGCTCAGGAAACCTGAATAAAGCTGATCTTCTTTAAAAAAAAGTCGCTTAAAAGTCGATTTCTCTGCACCAAGTTTTTATCCCATAAGGCTCAGTCTCTTTCTGCAGCACGGAAAGTGTCGCACAAAGTTTGAACTCCGTAGCTCCAGCGATGACCCCCAGGAGTCTCCGGGGGAAAATGCACTCGTGAACCGAATGATGCGGCCCAGATCAAACCCACAACCTTCGGAGCCTGAGTCAGACGGTTTGACCACTTCACCATGGAGACTCCCAAGCTGATTTTCTGTAGAGATGTAACCTAAAGGGTTGTTTCATGCTGTGTTTATTAACTCATTTAATCTTCAGTGTAAGATTAGACTACTTTAAGGGAGCAAGATGGCTTACATGATAGAACTGTGGTTTTAAGTTGAAAAATTGGTTATGAATTAGTGTCTGGATGTTTACAAAATAGGATTCTGAGCATTTTAAATTGCTCCCTAATAATGGGGTAGTAGATTAATTGCCAAGCTTTTTTTGACACTGATGAAAGAGTAACAGTTCCTGCTATAATCGCGTTAAAAATCCATCAGCCATTGGATATCGAAAATGTCTGATCAGCCCACCTCAAGTTATATATAATTAGGAAGCCCATACACACACACAAATATTTATAGATTTTATAGCTCTAGTTACACATACTTGGAGCCTCACCCATGCTAAAGAGTAAGTGCACAGTGTTTGAGCTCTTTTTTATGATCTGTAGAAAGAGACTGGAGCAGCTCTGGGGGTATCTGTCTGCAATACAGGAGAAATCTTATATAATATGTCTGATAGAAAATCTTATATAATATGTCTGACAGAAAATCTTTTATAGTGTGAATATGTCTAACATGAAATATATCGGTCATGTATGTCTGATAGAAAATCTTGCCAACTGATAGGTGGCACTCACCAAATCCAACATCCCACATTGTGCTAAGGGCTTCAGGCAGAGGAGCGCAATTGGGAGGGTACAAGCCTTAGTGCGAGAAAATACAACCTAAAGGTTAAAAGGCAGGGCAGACAAGGCCTTAAGCCTTGGTCAACAACTGGTCTAGGATTGAAGCTCCAACAGATGGACAGTTAGAGCATTGCTTTGCTGATCCAGCAGCTTCTGCAGCTCATCTTGTTCCAGACGTATTGGTGTTAGCTTTCCCCTTGAGTAAACTAGGCAGGCCGAGAGAAGGATCATGCTGCACAGGCAACAATTTTCTCTAAATTCAGCCCAGGCTTTGTACTGTGGAGAGGTGTAACTCCATTTTACAAACTACCATCTGTCAAGATGGCAAGGTGCCAGCCATATTGTCTGTCAGATGTTTATGTGGCTTTTTCACACAGTAATTCTATATCTGTAGTTCTATCATTACTTGTCCAGGTACTATGAGTTTGAGGTGATAACAACAGGCTATATGAAAGTTGGCTGGGTTAAAGTCAATGCAGATCCATCGGCTGAACTTGGTACGGATGGAACTTCTTATGCCTTTGATGGATACATGGTAAGTCACTGATGAAGCTGTCGACTTTATTGTATAAATGTTGTGTGTTTGTCTGTTTATTTCTGTTGAAGATTGTAGGGATTTCATCAAAATATTGTTTGTATTATTATTCATTGTTTTCTTCTTCTCCCCTCTATTTCAAGTTTTAGAGTAAGTCCTTAATCAATTCATGCCAAGTTGTCTTATATTTTGCTGTTGCCTGGAGGTCCCTCCTTTCTTCACCATGTTATTCATCTCTGTCTCTGATTCTTATTTTCATGTGTTATTATCTCTCCCATATTTATTTTGAAAGCTGCGGTAGCATAGCTGCTAGATGCTCGCTTCGTTCTGGTGGTTATGCGTTCCATTCTCATCGAGGCGGATTCACATTTATTTTTTTAATTTATTTTAATGACCTGGGCTCCCAGGTGAACCCAGTCTAAAATTGGTACCAGGAAAAGTCTTCAGACATTTATTTTTGGGCACTTGCTCGCTTTGAACTCAAGCATAGTCCACACACACTACTTTTAGTAGCACTGGACAGAATTTTGCGTGTGGATTAGCTTTCCCTTTTACCAGAGTCCCTCACCATCAGGAGAACCCACTCCGACTTCAGAGGTACTTTTAATTTATGTCCCCAAGTCAAGAATGAGAAGTCAAGATTTTAGTCCAACTGTCCAGTGTAGGGGTTGAAACCCATACCCCAGCGTGAGCACACCGGATGTTTAAGAATGCACTTTCTTATCCATTCGGCCATGCTGACCTGTCAGTCTTGGGAAATGAAGGCAGCCGGTGTAATATTGATCACATGACCTGCCGAGTGCAGTTGGTCTATAAACATGTGGTTGAGCACCATATACCCAATCTGCACCAAGGCGTGTAAAAGGGACCTTTTTTTAGTAGGTTCCTGCTATGAGACCTGTTTTTTACTGTTTTATTTTAAATACTGAATACGCCTTAAGCCTGTAACGGAGTCTTTCTACTGCTAAAATTAATGCGTGCTTGTATTGTGGTTACAGTTGGTGTTCATTGTGGAGATGGCACTTTGTCATAGTCTTGCTCGTATCTTAGGTAACCAAACTTGGGTTCATACAGGCAACAATAAATCTGTTCGTTATGAGATCGAATATTTATTGTATTTACATATACAGTATGCGTTGGCGCAGTGGGTAAACAGACCCGCGCGATATTACATATCACAAATAGTGAACATCATACACATAAGTATCATTTAACAGTCTAGCAAACTATCTAGCCTATGTCTATATATCTATTGATATCTATAGAGTCCCTCAAAGGCAGGCCCTGTTGCCTCTCTCAAGTCCGTCTGTCCTCTCCCGGTCCACACGTGTCCCATCTCGACACGGGTGGTAACTCTGTCCGAGTTCCTCGTGGACCCCGCAATAGGCGGGCCACATCAGTGTCCACGGAACCCTGGACTCATTGACCCGTCCTTCTAGAAGGCTCTAGATTACTCGGGCTCTGTTCTCTCCCTTGGGCTGGAGTTGTAGCCCTCTAACTAATCTATCTATCGGTGAGGCGGTGACACACTTGATGATGTTGTGGTTTAGTAGCACATGTTAACAGTGTTATTTTCTTTAATTCGTAGGCCCGCAAATGGTATAATGGAGCAGAGGCATACGGCAAGAACTGGTCAGCTGGGGATGTCATCGGCTGTATGTTGGATCTCCATGACTCCACTATTTGTAAGTTAGTCAACATATCATCCTCAGTGCATGTCAAACTTTTAGTCCATAAGTGGCTCAGATCCCCTCCTCAATATCTCCCTCAGCTTGTAGTAACTGACACCACCAGTTCTGTGTTGGTTGACTATTCTTCTTTGGCTTCCTGCATGACTCTCTAGTCTAGCTTGACCATGTCTGACTTCATACTCTTGTAGTCTGGTCACAGCTGCACTATTTGTGAGCTACATTAGAAATCTTCTACTTATAGCCCATGCCATGTGGTTTTAGTTATATTTTCCCACAGCGTCCTGTCCTCTGGCAGCCATTTCTGTTACAGATATTCCTCCTTGCAATAAGGTCAAATTATGATGCTACCATTTAGTAGAAATCAGTTTCAGCCCGTGTATTATGGGGCCCATTAAGTGAAGCAAGGAATAGCAACACTGAACTATGACTTCACTGTTTGTAAGCTCTAATATAAATCTTCTTATAGTCCAATGGTATTGGTAATCTTGTCTTTCTCCAGCTTTCTTTTCTGTGTACTGCCAACCATTTCTGATACAGATGTTACTTTATGCCATGATATCAAATTTTCATTACCATTTTGTATAAAATGTGGGCAATCTGACTAAGGGAAGAGGAATTCAGACAAGAAACCAAGAGGTGTGGGACTAGAAAGCTAACATCTGTACACTGCAATGGATACTAAGTACCATGCATTGCGAAAACTGATCACAGAAGAAGAAGTAGAAAATAAACTTCTGCCCATCTGTTACCGGAGTCTATAATAAAAGCAAAGAATAGTAATAGCACTGTAACCTGTCATGAGAAATGTGATTGTTGGAACTGTAGTAAAGCTGTAAAAATGTGGTTAGTGGAACCGGAGTAAAGCTGTAAAAATGTGATTGGTGGAACTGCAGTAAAAATGTGATTGGTGGAACTGCAGTAAAGCCGTAAAACTGTGATTGGTGGAACTGCAGTAAAGCTATAAAAATGTGATTGGTGGAACTGCAGTTAAGCTGTAAAAATGTGATTGATGGAACTGCAGTAAAGCTGTAAAAATGTGATTGGTGGAACTGCGGTAAAGCTATAAAAATGTGATTGATGGAACTGCAGTAAAGCTATAAAAATGTAATTGGTGGAACTGCAGTAAAAATGTGATTGGTGGAACTGCAGTAAAGCCGTAAAACTGTGATTGGTGGAACTGCAGTAAAGCTATAAAAATGTGATTGGTGGAACTGCAGTTAAGCTGTAAAAATGTGATTGATGGAACTGCAGTAAAGCTGTAAAAATGTGATTGGTGGAACTGCGGTAAAGCTATAAAAATGTGATTGATGGAACTGCAGTAAAGCTATAAAAATGTAATTGGTGGAACTGCAGTTAAGCTGTAAAAATGTTATTGGCAGAACTGCAGTAGAGCTACAAAAATGTAATTGGTGGAACTGCAGTTAAGCTGTAAAAATGTGATTGGTGGAACTGCAGTAAATCTGTAAAAATACAATGAATAAATGATCAGCATTACTAGAGCACATCATCAGAGCAGCAATAACATGTCACATATGATTGTGTCCTAGTAAAGCATACCAGTTCTGCTTCTTGTATTTGCTTACTCATTATAATCTACCATGCATGTCATAAGAGGTGACTCAGGAGGGTTGGTGTGAGAATGGCTAACTCATCCCATAGAAAACTTAGCCACAAAATCCAACCAATTATTAACAAGTCTACAAAGGGCTTGGCATGAGTTGGTTGAGGGCCTATGCTGCATTGGGAAATGAAAGACCAAAGAAGAAGAAGAAATCAGTCTCTAATTTACTACACAGATTTAGTTGTAAGACCAAAGAAGAAGAAGAAATAAGCCTCTAATGTGCTACAAAGATTTAGTTGAAAGACAAAGAAGAAGAAGAAATAAGCCTCTAATTTACTACAAAGATTTAGTTGAAAGATCCAAGAAGAAGAAGAAATAAGTCTCTCATTTACTTTTTTTTTTTTTTAAATTGTTCGCGTATCCTATTTACAGAACATCGCTGTCAACACCAGCATTTTACCGCTGTTGTTGATTTCTTGGCAAGATTATACTCTGTAGTTTGCCATTGCTTTCTGAGCGATTGGCTCACATACCCCCGTAAGTAACCAACGTAACGCGATCCACTACCAAATCTCATGCAACTGCATTACCCTACGTGGATATACAGGATTACGGAGAAAGTCGTTAACCCCTTAGCCATAGAGACCGGCTCTCAGTTACTACAAAGATTTATTTGAAAGACCAAAGAAGAAGAAATAAGTCTCTAATTTACTACAAAGATTTAGTTGAAAGACCAACAAAGAAAACAAAATAAGTCTCTCATTTACTACACAAATTTAGTTGAAAGACCCAAGAAGAAGAAGAAAAAAGTCTCATTTACTACAAAGATTTTGTTGAAAGACCAACAAATAAAAAGAAATAAGTCTCTAATTTACAACAAAGATTTAGTTGAAAGACCAACGAAGAAGAAGAAATAAGTCTCTAATTTACTACACAAATTTTGTCTAAGAAGTGGTTTTCATGATAATGCACACACCTCATTTTGTGCAATAAATTGATTATGTTATGACATTCTCAATTTAGTTGCCCCAGGTGTTTCACAGAACTATAGTGGTGAGTGTTCTTGGCTGCCAAGTCAATGGTTGGGCTCAGTCCTCAACAATGGCAGGATTATTTTCTCCAACCAGTATGATCTGAAGTTGACCCAGTCTTACAAAATGGGCACCAGATAATGTTTTGAATTCCCTGGGGAAAACTATCTGCACTTATTAGACAATATAAAAATGGTAACGTAAGTTAACATGACCGAATAGATAAGAGTGCATGTTCTTAAACATCCAGTGTGCAGATGCCAAGGTAGGGGGTTCAAACCCTACACCGGACAGTTGGAATAGAATATTGAAATCTAATCCTTGACTTGGAGACGTAAATTACAAATACCTCTGAAGTTGGAGTGAGTTTGCCTAATGGCGAGGGATACTGGTAATAGGGATAGATTAGCCACACATAAAATTCAGTCCAATGCTACTAGAAGTAACGTGTGTGGACAATTCTTGAGTTCAAAGTGAGTGAACGCGCAATAAAAAAAAAATAAATAAACATAAAATAAAAACAGAAGAAAGAAAATAAACTGCAAAATGTCCTAAATAAGTTACATTGTCTCTTGTTTTGTTTTATGATAGCGTTTTCACTAAATGGAGAACTGCTGATGGACTCCATGGGGCAAGAGATTGCATTCAGAAATGTAAAATGTGGCCCCGATGAAGGTTTGTGTTGGTTTTGTTCTTGTCTTGTGTTTCTTTGTGACTGGAAGGATGTGGAAGATAAAGAACTCTCACTTCCTTGCCAACACAGCAAATGAAAGAAAGAATGAACTTTATTTTCAAAGGGTCACAAATTGGGCACACAAGCCCATCTAACATTTGGAGGTCATGCAACATTTTTAGTCCTTGTCATGGGAAGAAAACAACTGGAAGACTTTTAGATTAATGTTTGCTTTAGGATTTAACAGATTAAGTGCCAAACAAAATGTAGGTGTTAACCTAATCAAAATGGATGGCAAAAAATGGGAATTAGGGATTTTTTACAGTTATGACTTTAAAGTTGTTATGGTAGCAGCCATTTTGTATTATATATCAAATTAAAGGTGCTGTATGGTTTGTAAAGGTTTTGTTTGGTGGTTTTGTATCTCAAAATGTCGCATCAATCAATCAATCAGATGCCATTTCCACAATTAAGGTTGGCTGCAATGGATCTCCAACATTGTCTGTCTCTAGCACTGTCTGTAAATTTTATCAGATTGTTGTTCATCCATCTCTTGATGTTATCTTCCCACTTGTATTGTTGTCTACCTCTTGTTCACTTGCCTTCTCCATTACCCTCCACTATAGTTTTTATAAGAATGCTATGTTATTTACTTGGCCGAAATATTTCACCTGCCTCTATTTTTATTTCTTTCATCAACTCCTTTTTCATTTCCAGTACCTCTGTATTTGATATTTGTTTCCATGAAATACAACATATTCTTCTGTATACCCACATCTCCAGGGCCTATTCAACTTTCTAATTGCTTGTTTAATATCAAGGCTTCCAAGCCATACAGTTGTTTTGAATATAATATTTGACAATTTTCATTTTTAATGTGAATAGTTGTATAGTATGTTCGGCCAAATGTTGTGTTGAGTCAGCCATGTATATGTTGCATCATGTCGTACCCATGTAAGGTGAATTGAATAAAAACTTGGAGTTTGGGGATGGATGTTTTGTTGAATAGAGGTTTGGGACGGCTGTAGTGATAACCATTTAGATTTAGGTTTTCTTTAAGGTTTCAAATCCGTCTGGCAGCGTATGTTAATTACCATATCCTCCGGTGCAGTTGAATAGGGTCTGTACTAGGCCTCATTTGTACTGGACAGGTTCAAATCTGTGGAAATTTAAGTAACTGACGTGTCCATGTTTCTTTCCAGTACACTAATCTTTGGATGATGCCATCTGAAATATGCCAGGGGATAAATTGTGCAAAATAGTGCTATTGTCTTTATTATTAGCGGAACAAAATATGTCAGGCATTAAATTGTGCTATATTACATTTATTTATTTTTTAACTGCGATGTTTTTATCCATTTTCTGGTTCTTTGTAAGTCATGAACGTCTGCTTTTTCTCCGCAGAATTTTAACAATTTTCATTTTATTTTTAATTCTCAACAGACGACCTTTCACATTCTTTTTCTGCATTAGTAACCAATATCTCCAACAGTTTTTGATGGCACAAAAATGTGTGTAAGTGGGACATGATTGATATAGGCATTGATAATGCACATTGGGAGCAAGTCGCCGCTGAATGTGTTGCATGGAGGGCAAATATCAGAAATGGAATAAAGACAAAGGAGAAAATGATTGCAGATAGGTCACATACTGAGCGTGTGAGACATAAGATGGTGCGTGATGGTGAAAATTACGATGTGTTCACATGCACCCATTATTGACAAACATCTACAGCCTGAATTAGCCTGATCAGTCACATTTGCTACCGCCATGGGTTGAAGTTATTATGCCTTTTTTTTGTAGCACAATGTAACAAACTATCGTCTGTCAAGACGGCAAGGTGCCAATGATCTTGATGGCATTACTTCTGTTGAGTTTCTTTGTTTCAATTTCCCCTGGCTATAAATGGTAGACATACTCTAGATACCACTTATTACATCTATATAATTTTGAAAACCATGGACATATTTAACCCTTAATCTCTGACAACAAATGAAAACAGAGAGAAAACTACTGCACTAAACTTTCTTGTCCTTTAAGAGTTAATAAACACATTGGCAATCCTGCAGGATACATCCCTGGCATCACAATGGGTCCTCACCAGCAAGCCAAGCTCAACTTTGGGCAAGACATCAGTGTACTGAAATTCTTCACCAACTGTGGCCTACAGGAAGGATATGAACCATTCTGTGTGTAAGTATCACTTGTAAAATTTCATTCAATAGTTTACCACAGCCATCTACAGGAAGGATATGAACCATTCTATGTGTAAGTATCACTTGTAAAAGTTCATTCAATAGTTTACCACAGCCATCTACAGGAAGGATATGAACCATTCTATGTGTAAGTATCACGTGTAAAAGTTCATTCAATAGTTTACCACAGCCATCTACAGGAAGGATATGAACCATTCTGTGTATAGGTATCACTTGTAAAAGTTCATTCAGTAGTTTACCACAGCCATGTATTGGAAGGATATGAGCCATTCTGTGTGTAAGTATCACTTGTAAAAGTTCATTCAATAGTTTACCACAGCCATCTACTGGAAGGATGTGAACCATTCTGTGTGTAAGTATCACTTGTAAAAGTTCATTCAGTAGTTTACCACAGCCATCTACAGGAAGGATATGAACCATTCTGTGTGTAAGTATCACTTGTAAAAGTTCATTCAATAGTTTACCACAGCCATCTACTGGAAGGATATGAACCATTCTGTGTGTAAGTATCACTTGTAAAAGTTCATTCAATAGTTTACCACAGCCATCTACAGGAAGGATATGAACCATTCTGTGTGTAAGTGTTACTTGTAAAAGTTCATTCAGTAGTTTACCACAGCCATCTTCAGAAAATCAGAATGTTACAATAGTTGTCGTGTTGAAGAATATTGCTGAACAAATGGCTGATCACTCGCATGTTAACGGGATGAAAAGGGGGTTAAAGGTTAGTTGCATGTCTTTTATAGGACATTCCAATCAATCCCAGTATTTATTGGCTGATTTTGATTTACTTTTTTTTATGTTGCATATCCCTTGCAGGATATTGCAGTCAACACCAGCATTTTTCAGCTGCTGTTGATCTACTAGGCAAATTTTACGTTCAGTAGTTTGCCATTGCTTTCTGAATGACCGGCTCCCATACCAACACGTTATAAAACAATGTGACACGGTCTGCTGCACAAATCAGTCACGGCTGCGTTTCCAACGCCTGGTAAGCGGCTCACGAACCGCGTTCGCAAGTCTTTGGCCGCGGAGACCGGCTTTGATTTACTAGATACTTTTAATTCAGTAGTTTGCCATTGCAGTAAACAGGTGAGTGATTCATTAAAAAAAAATGAAAAAATATTACCTAATAAATACAATGTTTATCCATAATTCTGAGAGAAAATTAACAGTAAAAGTTATGTGCAATATACTCGAGATTTTTGTGTTAACGCCTTCTCCACTAAATTTGTGTTGCTTTGTTCCCCTTTATTCCAGACATTTTTAAACTCCCGAACCAGATTCATTACTGTAAAATGAAACTATGTATGGCAGCTACCTTTTTTCATTCCCACAATGTTGTTTGCAGTAGAAGCTCACTAGAGTAAATAAACCCTCCAAAAACCAAAGGGGTTATCTATACATTGGAAGTGATCACTGGGAATGATAGATTATTTTAGTATGCTCTGACCAAATGTAAAAATTGCAGAACACATTATATGATGGTTTCGATTCACTGGGAAGAGCCAATCCCGCACACAATTATCTTGGGACTGAAAGAGTTAAGTATGTAATGTACCATATAAATAATTAATGCACATTAAGTTTATTCGCCGGTCTCCCTGGCCTAGCGGTTAACGTCTTTCTCCATAATCCCTTATATTCTCATGAGTAATGTAACCTGAGCGAGAATCGGTAGCGATTGGTAATTTAGGGGTATGTGAGCTGGTAGCTAAGAAAGCAGTGGCAAACTACTGAGTATAATCTTGCCTAGTACATCAACAGCAGCTAAAAATGCTGATGTTGACTGCAACCTCCTGTAAGGGATATGCAGAAAAAAAAAAGTTTATTCATTATAACGAGTTAATCAACAATCAATACTGATACTTGAAGTTATCGTAGGTAGTCTGCATGAGACTGTGAAAGATGTGTTGTTCTTCATCATTGAGGAAGAAGCTATTAATGCATGTCTTTTAATACGCAGGAACATGATGCGCCCACTGACAATGTGGTATGGAAAACAACAGGCCATATTTGAGACAGTGGATGCCACAGATTCTGGTCTTCAGGTGTCTAGAATTGCTGGAGGGTTAGTATATCTTGTTAGTGATGTCTTATCTTTATTGCTCATATCCTCTGTGGTGCATTGAATTGAAGTCCTTGCCAGGTGTCTAGGCCCTGGTGGATGACGTCTGTCTTCCTCATCCACGCTTGTCAGTAATTAGAGGAGTGTGTTTGTATGTGTGTATGGCAGCAGGGGGTCCCCTGCTTGGCTTTCAAATGACACAGAATATATTGCCTTGCTTACAGTACTTGTCTATAGTTTGTTACATTGTGCTTAAACAATAGCACAAAGCCTGGGCTGAATTGTAGAGACCATGTGTTGCTCATGTAGCATGATCCCTTTCTCAGCCTGCCTAGTTTACTCCAGAGGAAATGTAACACCAGTACAGTTGGAAGAAGACAATCTGCAGAAGCTGCCGGTCTAACTGTCCGCCTATCGGAGCTTTGATCCTAGACCAGTTGCCAACCAAGGCTTAGGGCTTGGTATGCCCTGCCACAACATTTAGTCTTTAGGTTGCTTTTCCTTGCACCTGGATAAGGCTTGTATCCTCCCAACTGCACTCCTCCAGCCGAAGCCATTAGCACAATGTGGGGTGTCAGGTTTGGTAAGCGCTGCCCAACATTCAGTGCTAACTGAATGCAGGTAGTACCATCTACTGTCATACAGTAACTCAGTCATATCTGACTCAGACCTGACACTCTAGTTTCTATATATAATGAAACAAAAAGATATTTTTGCAGACATACAATAAAAACCAACAAATATACATACCTGACCAGGGCCTCAGGCCAGGTAAACAGAATTATCAACGCATGTGGAAATACATGAAACATTCTAATAATTCCCCCTGTGTTTATTTTTCTGTTTACCTTAACTGAGGACCAAGTCAGGTTTGCACATGTGTTATTTTTTATTGTGTCCACAAGATCTAAAAATATCTTTTTCGACATTGGGGAAATTGAAATATCTGAGCATGTAAAGAGACATGAATGTCTGGAAAAGATAGCTATGGAGGGAGGTGTACTAGGGAAGCAGAGAAGACAAAGACCACTTCATAGATGGATTCAAGATGTGATAGATAACTTGAGTTGATTGTAGTCAAGAACAGACATCACAGCACTCAGGATATTCCCATACCGTCCTCATCTGCAACAGCCAGCAAAGAGTCCCAATACTAATGATTATGTGTCCGCCTGGCCTTTTCTCTGAGTTTTGAGTGTCAGCCAGATCCTCTGGTCACTCCCTGCAGGACCATTCTCTGCAAGCCGTGATGATCTATCTGTTCTTCTCCTGATAGATATCTTACACATGATAGCAACAGAGGCAGGACATCATACTTATGATAGACAGCAGTTTTTGACTGCATATATTTTGCACATATGTCTTTAAAATAGTTTTAGTGCATTACCCTGCTTTCTTCGGTCACATGATGAGAAGAGAGGCATTGGAGAAACATCATGACTACTGGAAAGATATCAAGGGGAAGAGAGCAGAGGCAGACCAAGAGAACTGATGCTGGATGGATTGAGATGGTGGCATGGAAGAATATCATCAGCAGAGTTGATCCAGAACACCAAAGACCGAGGAGAGCCATGAATGCCTATACGCTTGATGATGACAATGCAGTGTGTTAAGTTGTATAAATTTAAATTTAAATTTGTTGTTGTTGTGTTATGTTGTATAAATTTATTTGTAAGATAGTATTTCCTTGTTCTAGACTTGCTGATGACCATGCAGTGTGTTATGTTGTGTGAACTTATTTGTAAGATAATATTTCCTTGTTCTAGACTTGATAATGACCATGAAGTGTGTTATGTTGTATAAACTTATTTGTAAGATAATGTTTCCTTATTCTAGACTTTATGATGACCATGCAGTGTGTTATGTTGTATAAATTTATTTGTAAGATAATGTTTCCTTGTTCTAGACTTGATGATGACCATGCAGTGTGTTATGTTGTGTAAACTTATTTGTAAGATAATGTTTCCTTATTCTAGACTTGATGATGACCATGCAGTGTGTTATGTTGTGTAAACTTATTTGTAAGATAATGTTTCCTTGTTCTAGACTTGATGATGACCATGCAGTGTGTTATGTTGTGTAAACTTATTTGTAAGATAATGTTTCCTTGTTCTAGACTTGATGATGACCATGCAGTGTGTTATGTTGTGTAAACTTATTTGTAAGATAATGTTTCCTTATTCTAGATTTGATGATGACCATGCAGTGTGTTATGTTGTGTAAACTTATTTGTAAGATAATGTTTCCTTATTCTAGACTTGATGATGACCATGCAGTGTGTTATGTTGTGTAAATTTATTTGTAAGATAATATTTCCTTGTTCTAGATTTGATGATGACCATGCAGTCTGTTATGTTGTATAAATTGATTTGTAAGATAATATTTCCTTGTTCTAGACTTGATAATGACCATGAAGTGTGTTATGTTGTATAAACTTATTTGTAAGATAATGTTTCCTTATTCTAGACTTGATGATGACCATGCAGTCTGTTATGTTGTATAAATTTATTTGTAAGATAATGTTTCCTTGTTCTAGACTTGATGATGACCATGCAGTGTGTTATGTTGTGTAAACTTATTTGTAAGATAATGTTTCCTTATTCTAGACTTGATGATGACCATGCAGTGTGTTATGTTGTGTAAACTTATTTGTAAGATAATGTTTCCTTGTTCTAGACTTGATGATGACCATGCAGTGTGTTATGTTGTGTAAACTTATTTGTAAGATAATGTTTCCTTGTTCTAGACTTGATGATGACCATGCAGTGTGTTATGTTGTGTAAACTTATTTGTAAGATAATGTTTCCTTGTTCTAGACTTGATGATGACCATGCAGTGTGTTATGTTGTGTAAATTTATTTGTAAGAGAATGTTTCCTTGTTCTAGACTTGATGATGACCATGCAGTGTGTTATGTTGTGTAAACTTATTTGTAAGATAATGTTTCCTTATTCTAGACTTGATGATGACCATGCAGTGTGTTATGTTGTGTAAACTTATTTGTAAGATAATGTTTCCTTATTCTAGACTTTATGATGACCATGCAGTGTGTTATGTTGTATAAATTTATTTGTAAGATAATGTTTCCTTGTTCTAGATTTGATGATGACCATGCAGTGTGTTATGTTGTGTAAATTTATTTGTAAGATAATGTTTCCTTGTTCTAGACTTGATGATGACCATGCAGTGTGTTATGTTGTGTAAACTTATTTGTAAGATAATGTTTCCTTGTTCTAGATTTGATGATGACCATGCAGTGTGTTATGTTGTGTAAACTTATTTGTAAGATAATGTTTCCTTGTTCTAGACTTGATAATGACCATGCAGTGTGTTATGTTGTGTAAACTTATTTGTAAGATAATGTTTCCTTATTCTAGACTTGATGATGACAATGCAGTGTGTTATGTTGTGTAAACTTATTTGTAAGATAATGTTTCCTTGTTCTAGACTTGATGATGACCATGCAGTGTGTTATGTTGTATAAATTTATTTGTAAGATAATGTTTCCTTATTCTAGACTTGATAATGACCATGCAGTGTGTTATGTTGTGTAAACTTATTTGTAAGATAATGTTTCCTTATTCTAGACCCAATGCAAGCCCGTGTCTGAAGGTGTCTTCAAAAACATTTGGGACACTGGAGAAAGTTCACTTGGAGTACTTGCGTCTCAGCCTGCCTGTGACATGTAAAGATGATTTTGTGTCAAGGTACAAAAATGTGTCTAAAGTTTTCTTTCTTTTCTGTTGTCTTATGTGGTCTGTTTGTCAATATTTTCAGTGGAACACAACTTAGAAAGTACGTGTTTGCATAGTTGGTAGGCAGCTACACTGATAATGTCATGAGGCTATCAGACAAGGGTGTGATGTCTGCGTTTGTCTGGCTAAGTGAGGAAAACAACTGGCCATCTATTTCTCAATGTGTTCAGGCATACAACACATCAGGAAAATGCAAAGAATACCATGGACAGATAGAAAAACCAATGAACAAGTTCTTCAAGAAACAAATGAAGATCATAAACTGATTAGAGACATTAGATGTAGACAGTCAAAATTGTTTGGGCATGTTATGAGACGAAATGAACTGGAGAACTTGGTGACAACTGGCAAGATCGAAGGGAACAGACCAAGGGGAAGGCAGATACGTAAATACTTGGATGGCTTGGCCACGTGGCATTGTCGAGACAGAAACACGGAGCTGATCCGCGACTCTGGTGATCGAGTGAGATGGCAGAACATGACCGCACACGCTTATCGGCATGGCACATAATGAATGAATGAAAAGTATACTATATTTTCAACATTTATATTGTCAATATCTGTCAGTATCTCGTGTCACTCCATAAAATCAGTCATAAAACAGTTCTTGATAATGTGTACTAAAATTTCATAATCACATACTTCTTTTCCACAGTAGATGTTCATAGTCACTACACTTTCACTGTAAAAATTGTGCCATGTACTAAATCTAAATATTCAGTCACATACTTAATTTCCACTCACTACATTCACTCATGTACTAAATGTTCATAGTCACATACTTTCATTTCCACTCTAAACATTTCATTCATGTTCTCAACATTAAAGGTCACACACTTCATTTCCACTCTGTTTCAGTTGTGTATTAAATGCTCTTAGTCACATACCTAATTTCCACTCTGAGCATTCCATTTGTGTTCTAAATGTTCATTGTCACATATTTCATTTCCATTCCAAACATTTTAATTGTGTACTAAATATCCATAACCACATACTTCATTTCCCCTCTCAACTTTTCAGTCGTGACAAAATCCTAGCCCAGCAGGTGTTGGAAAAACGACTGAACCTGGAGAACCTGCGTCGCCGGGGAGGTGACACAGACTTGGAGGAGGAGGTGCCAACAGGTACTGTCAGAGGCAAGAAATGCAGCAGCAGTAACAACACAAAAACCCCCACTAGTGTCACCTCCAGTAATCAGCGCAACAATGGCAGCAATAGCAACAACAGCATCACCACCAGCAGCATTGTTACCAATGGCAGCAGCATGATGAGTGCCCCTAACAGTAGCCAGAACTCAATGCTAGAGAAGAGCTCCGGAACTGCACGTTTTTCTGGTGCTTGTAAACATTCACATACTCACATACAACTGTGAACCATGCAAAAAAAAACATATCTATGTCCCATACAGATTATTAACATAAAACAGTAGATACAATTTTTTGGGTTCATTTTTGGGTTTTTAAAAATAAGAGGAATGTAATTAAACATTTTCATTTGTTAAAAACAGATATTGTATTAAAAACCTACAAAATGAGTGATGGATAAGGAAGTGCATGATAAAACAGATTATAAATATCTACATTTTTGAGGAGGTAAGCATGGCCGAATGGATGAATGCACTTGATCTTAAACTTCCAGTGTGCTGATGCCGAGATAGCGGGTTCAATCTCCACACTGGTCAGACGGACTAAAATGTTGACTTCTCGTCCTTGACTTGCGGATGTAAATTACAAGTACCTCTAAAGTCAGAATGGGGTCGCCTGATGGCGAGGAACACTGGTAATAAGGAGAGTTAATCCACACACAAAGTCAATCCAGTGCGCTCCTTAGTAATGGCAACTAATAGAAGTAGCAGCACTGATGTGGAATGGATTATGCTTGAATTCAAAGCAAGCGAACAAAAACAAAAGGATACATTTTTGGGTTCATATTTCTGTTTTTAAAAGTTGATGACTTATATCATGACTTTACCAAAAATAAAAAAAATAAAATTTTAATTAAAACCCTAATTTATGGTAGAAATAAAAGTACATGAACATACAGGTTATAAACATAGAATAATAGATACATTTTATTGTTTATTTTTCTGTGTTTAAAATTGGGTGACATATGTCATTAAGCACTTTGATTTGTTAAAAATTAAATTGTATTAAAATCTTTAAGAAATGAATGGTGTAGAAGAATATCATATAGATTATAGACATGAAATTGTAGATACATATTTGTTCATTTGTCTTGTGTTTAAAAATTGGTGGTGTATGTCATTACACACTATATTTGATTAAAAACATGGTAGAATAATCTTAAGAAGTTAGTGGTAGAGAAACGAAAGTAAATAATCAACCTACCTAAGGAATTTGCTATACACGAAACAAAAACAAAACTTAGTCTTGCATAAAATTGTCAGATTTTCATGAGATTAGAGACCATATGTTCACATAACTAAAAACGAGCCACAGTTTATCGAAATGGCCAAATATGGCAAAAAATATATGTCTAAAATTTGATCAAATATTGCTGAAATTTAAGTCAACTTTGATTGAAAATGACAAATCTAAAAGAGTATGTTTTTTGTAAATCTATTTGTTAAGAAAGTTTAAGGAAGTGTTAAAAACATTTAGTGTTAGTAAGTAATGTAAGGTCTTATTAAAGCATGGTTCACAGTTATATAGCTTTGATATGCTTGTTGATTTCAATTTTAAGAGAATAAAAATAAATAGTGTTGATGTTGCATTGCCAGGTGGGTATAAAGACAAGATTACTAACAACAACACAAATGTGACACCACAAGCATATCTAGTTGACCAGCGTGGATATAGATCTTTTGTTTCATGTAAAATGAGATATAATTTCGTTATTGATGAGAAATGAGTAGGTTGTATGTATTAGTCATTGTCACCATTATTGACTGGGCTTCTCCACTTCTTGTGATCTCCAACAGGTTTCAGTTTGTGTGCTGATTCCCTTCCATGCCATGACACAAGACTACCAATAATTTTCTCTTGCCGTCTTCCTTTATCTCTCTTTCCACTAATATTTCCAGTTGTCACAAAATGTTCCAGTCTTTGTCTTTTCATAATGTGTCTAAAAAATGAAGACTGTCTCTTTCTGAACTTTTTAATCAGTTGTCTTTGTTTCTTAGTCTCCCTCAAAACATTAGATGATTCATTTTGCCATTCTATGAATTTTCAGCATTCTTCTGTAAATTACATTTCTAAAGCTTCGAGGCATCATTTTTGCTTGTTTACCAGTTGTCCAGGATTCACGGCCGCATGTTAGAACTGGTCTTATCTAACAAAAATTCATTTTCTAGCTTCCAATGACAAGAATTTATTGCTTAAATAGTTCTTCATTTTGTAAAATGCAGTTTTTGCTTGTCTTTTTCTGTTCTTTATCTCTGTAATGCATTTTCCACCAGCTATTTCAATTTCAGCACTTGCCCCAAAATAACACTATTTACTCTAATTGTACATTTAGGCATGATTTGTTTCTTTAATATAACCATCACATATCACTGCCAAAACTAAATGAAAAAAAATATTGTCAGATAATCTACCCAGATTTTATTAGATTTTAAAAATCATGCTGAATATGGTATAGTTACCATGTTTCTTTCACTCTGTTACTCTCCTGGAATAAGTTTGTGGTGTTACATTGAGACTTTGTAAATTAAATGACTTAATTTAAGAACAGCATTTTATTAAACACATTTATTGTTTTGCAGTGCACTACACACCTATATTCACATTAGGTGCAATCTTTAGCTAACAATCTTTATTTGAATTGTTCAGCTTTATATAGACTCTGCTCTGGATGCATACATCTGCATGAATGCAAATGTTGTTCCACCAAATTTGCCGATTCACAATGATCAATCTTTTGTAACCCAGCTTGCTGAATACTAACCTACTCAAGTTTAGTTTATACATTTAGTATACTACATTAGCAAAGGCTGTGAAACTGGGTTAGAATTTATGTGTGTCCTATCTACTACTATCAAAGCATGCTTGATCCTAACATATAATACCAAATTCATATATTTTACTTTCTAGTTGGTCATTCTAACTTTTGAATAGTAGTAAAGGAAGTGTGCATGCATAACACACTATGTTGAGTATTACACAGATATTTGGCTGAAATACTGACACGGTACAAGATCTGAAATTCAATGGAAAAACGGCTTGTAAACAGCAGTGTGCCTTAAAAGTGGATATAATGTGGCCATATTAAAGGTCACAGTGTTTGGAAATAACAATGGAAGGTATGGCTCCTGGAAGATAAGGCAGGTGTCACCCGGCATGAAGATGGACACAGGACATAACAGACTCCTTGAGCTGAAGGGTGGATAAGGCAGGAGAAATTACCAGAGAGGGTCAACATTTTAGGGGCCAGTAATGAGAGCTAAGTTCTGCACAGAACTTGCTACATGATCACATTTGACTCAAATAGTCAAAGTAACTGGCACCTTGCCATCTTGACAGACGATAGTTTGGTCTGCCCTGCCATGACATTTAGCTTTTAGGTTGCACTTTCTCACGCTAGGATATGGCTCGTACCCTCCCAGTTGCACTTCTCTACCCTAAGCCATTGGCACAATGTGGTGTGTTGGGTTTGGTGAGCGCCACCCAACATTCAGCGTTAATAGCAGATACTACTGTCTACTGCTGTACAGTAGCTGAGTCATATCTAAGAAAATGTCCTATAAATAATATACATGTGGATCACCAAGCTGTGGTTTCATTTTGATGAGGATGACTTCCATGACATTTGGATATCTCCATGAGTGCTGGAGTCTCAGTGTATGCTCTCACACAAGTAGAATCTTTGCTCAGTGCATGAGGGTTCCAGAAGCATACATGCTATAAATATTCTTTTTTGTGGGTTCTAATTTTGAAATTTAGTCCAGATAGAGGCCTATACGGCAAGCTCTTTTCAGTTTCAAGCTGCAAGGAAATATTTGTGCACCATGTGCACAGGGCTCTGAGGTTTCTGCCTTGTCTGAGAAGGCTGGATGGTCAATTCATTTCCCCAGAATCAGGGAAACATGCCCTCCTTTTCTTATTGTGTAAAATTATTTAGTTCAGACCATGTAATGAGCTTGGTCTACATAAGTTAGAAGTAGACATTGTGATCTCTAAGCCACTCCATTACATACAACTGTAAGCTATCTCTTGCAGTTCGTACCATGCCTTCTTCATATTATTCACATCTTTTTGTAGCTCTTATAAGATTCCAGGTGCCAGTTCTGTAGTTTTTTCAAGGTGACAGGAAGTAAGTCTGTGATCCAGACTCCTGTGGTTTTCTCCACATTGCATCATACCTCTTCTAGAGCCTCCTTTCCTCTTGCTTGGCCGAGTTATTCTTTTTTAATTATCTCTAGACTTGTTCATGGCAGGTTGGATTTGACAATTACAGTTGTCTACAACATCGGGTAGCCAGCCTTAAAACCAGCCCTCCTAAGCTGCCTTTTATGACATGCATGGCAGGTTACTGTGTTATTATTCTTTGCTTCCTTATGAGGCCTAGTAACACATGCGCTAACTTGTTTATATGTTATTTATATAAAGGTAATGTAAAGGGCACTACGTTCATGTCATTGTGGCATATTTGGGATCTGTTGCTAGGCTTCCATTTGCTTGATCAGATGCTTCTAGACAGGTGATGGTCAGCATCACACTGTCCATTTTGCCTCTTGGAAATCTATCTGGTTCCCCTTTTCCAATGTTGGATCGACCTTGATGTTAGTTAGTTGCATATCCTTGACAGGATGTGGCAGTCAACTCCAGAGGTTTTGGCTGTTTGTGATTCTTGGGCAAGTTTATGTTCAGTATTTTCCATTACTTTATGAATGACCGGCACTCATACCATTGTGTGGAAATAAACGCAAGGCAGTCAGTCTGCTTCCAGCTGTGTTTTGAACGTGGTATGCAGTATTACAGCAACTACAAATCACTGGCCTTACATCAAAGATCATCTGCGACGAGACCACGAGGATGTCCAAGAAGAAAATGGATTGACGACATCAAAGACATTGTACAACCACATGGAATGATACTATCCAGTGCCACCCACCGGGCACTGGAACGCAAATTATTCCTTCCCACGTCGCTTGACGGTAGAAGTGGAAGATGATGATGATGATGATGATGATGATGATGATGATGCAGTATTACAAATTGCATTTGTAACTCATTTGCCACAGAGCCGGCAACCTTGATGTGGTCACAGTAAACACTTGCCTCAAGAAAGATTTGAACCTACAACCACCAGGTTACCAGGCATGGGTATAAGATACTACACCACCACAGCTCCCATGTCTGTCTATTTATCTACACAGACACACACAAACATGCGTCATGTGATTTGTAACACAAAAGTGCTCTAACATCCCCACTTCTAACAGAATAAATAGCCAATGATTAACCCTCCCCTTTGACAGAGACTGTAAAGAGGAATGGCATGACTGAGCATGATTCTGGATTCTCATTTACTAACAATATAGAAAACAGAATAGAAGAGGCTATACCTGAAGCAAGTAAGTCCACAAGGTGATGCTGTTGTTACTCTGTGAAAATGAAAAAAAATAAACACTAGGTTCTGTTTTGTTTAATTCTTAGTATACCGTGTACCACTTTAGGTGGTTCACAAATTGCCCTAAATTTATCAAGCTCCATTAGAGGGGCTCCAGTAGTTGAGACTCTTAAAACAAAATTTGTAGCATGTTTTCAATTCTACTGTTTTCGACAAATTACTTCCGGACCCCTTTGTGTTGACATGTAGTGGGATATTCAGATATCTATCAATCTGAAACAGTTCGCTTCAAATTACCTCCACTAGGAGCTTCGGAAAAGGTGGTTTTTGAGTACATATGCTAAGAGTTAAAATGATGCAATCCATCTCCTCCTGTTTACTACACAGTTTATCTGCAAAACAGTTATTTAATCTGGTCGAAGAGTTCACGTTTCAAATATAGTTTATATTGTTAAAATTGTAGCATGATTATAATTCAAGCAATTGAGCAACATTTTACCTTATATGTATTTTGGTCTAGTTTTGAGACATGAAAAGGCAAGAAAGGGACTCTTTTACACACCTTGAATCACATAGGGCATATGGTACAAGCCTCCTATTTATTTACAGACCAGTGGCAATCTTTACTTTCCAAAATATTTTCTAGTGCCTGGTTTATCCTGGGTTTACTTTGTTAAAGTTAGTTGCATTTCCTTTACGGGACATTACACTCAACCCCAGCATTTCTTGGCTGTTTGTGATTTTTTGGCAAGTTTACATTCAGTGGTTTTTCATTGCTTTCTGAATGACCAGCACTCATACCATTTTATAAAAACCAATGCAAGGCAGTCTGCTGCTAAATGGTCCGCAGCTGTGTTTTGAACATGGTATGTGGGATTACGAACTGCGTCCGTAACCCCTTCACATCAGAGCCGGTGTAGACCAAGTCAATTTAAAACATCTGCCTTGATGAATTCAAACCCGTGACTATCAGACCAGCAGGCAAGCTGCTAGACACTGCGCCACCTTTGTTAAAATTGTGGTGTAATTATTATTCAGACAATAGAACCACACAAACTGGGAGTAGGGACTGCTTAAGCATGTCAATGCCACCTTCATGGGAAAGAGATCAACTGCTCATGGGAACAGTGAGCTGAAATACTTTGGGATGGCTGCTGCATCAGAAGACTGAGAATTGCAAGGGAATGCCCAATGTCTAGCGTAACATAACATAGAACAGGATGCTGTCTTGTATGCATTTGTTTCTAGTTTTCAGACTTATTTGGGCGGTCAGCATGGCTGAGTGGATAAGAGTGCTCGTTCTTAAACATCCCGTGTGCTGATGCTGAGGTAGGGGGTTCAAGCCCTATGCCGATCAGTTGGACTAAAAGTGTTGACTTCTCGTACTTGACTTGGGGACGTAAATTACAAGTACCTCTGAAATCAGAGTGGGTTCTCCTGATGGCAAGGGACATTGGTAATAGGGAAAGCTAATCCACATGCTTGAGCTCAGAGCCAGCGAGCACAAACAAAATAAAAAAGACTTTGTTGTTACATTTACTTTCCTTGCTGGAAGTTAAATCTTTAGTCCATTGTGTACTTTTAGAGTTTTGAAAAAGTAATGTTTATTTTAAATAATGTGATAAACTTAATTTAAATCCAAAGTGTTTTTAAACAGCATGAGAGTTAATACATAATAGATGTCGTTTTCTTCTTGCAGATGAGGAGGACTATAGCATCAATGAAATGATGAATGGAGGGCCTGATCTCACTTTGAGAAAAAGTATGTTATTATCATGGTATTTTTGTGAATTGTTTGGTGAAGATTCCTCTCTTTCTCTCTCTCCCCCCGCCCTTTTAACACCACAACAATCCTTGGATTTATTTACAGCCCAAGATATGCTGCTAAAGTAGAATTAACAGATTCAGTTCCGCCAAACAAAAAAGTAAGTATGGATCAAACGAAAATGGATGGCGAAAAATGGGAAGTAAGGGTGTGTCACAGTTTTGACATTAAAGATGTTAATATGGTAACAGACATGTAATATAACAGTGACAACGTTTTGGTGATATATAAGCACATGGCATATACGGGAAGTCGGTTAAGACGATTGATCATCCCATGGTACTTGAACGGTCAAGGATCTTTGACATGCCTTGAGGCACACTGAGAATATGGAGCTTGACCAGTTGGCACTCAGTAATTTGGTCAGTATCATGTCAGCCGCATTTACTTTCCTGGCGCCCATTCTAGGCTGGGTCAGCATGGCAGCGCAGGTCAGTTTACATAATAATGACCATAGGGCCAGTAGAAAAGCATGCTAACTTCCACACTACCATGGCTTCAAAGATTATGCTGGTTGAATGAGCAGGCCGATGTGCTGGCTACATGGACACAAACTGGAGGAACTGAGAATAGACAAATGGCAATAAAGATATCACACATATAGCTAGTTTAATGACTGGCTGGGATGACATGGTCGCATTCATAATTA
Organism: Cepaea hortensis; assembly: GCA_963921405.1. Classification (NCBI taxonomy): domain Eukaryota; kingdom Metazoa; phylum Mollusca; class Gastropoda; order Stylommatophora; family Helicidae; genus Cepaea; species Cepaea hortensis. The sequence goes on from OY992881.1 coordinate 113,344,775, forward strand.
CTGTGCTGGAGGGACAATCAATATTCATACATTCTGACATCTGTTTAGGGAGACTGGAAACACAGCACTTTGATGTCAATTCTAGTTGATAAATCATTCAGTTGTTCATCACTACAGGTGTTTCACATCAAGAAAATGTTTGAATAGCATAAATTGTGATTAGCATCAGTTGTACATCACTGAAAATGTGTGAATAACATAACTTGTGATTAGCAACAGTTGTACATCACTACATGTGTGTTTCACATTGAGAAAATATGTGAATAGCATAACTTGTGATTAGCATCAGTTGTACATTACTGTAGATGTTGTTTCACATCAAGAAAATTTGTTAATAACATAACTTGTGATTAGCATAGTTGTACATCACTACAAGTGTTGTTTCACATTGAGAAAATGTGTGAATAGCATTACGTGTGATTAACATCAGTTGTACCTCACTGTAGGTGTTGTTTCACATCAAGAAAATGTCTGAATAGCATAACTTGTGATTAACATCAGTTGTACATCACTACAAGTGTTCCACATTGAGAAAATGTGTGAATAGCATTACTTGTGATTAACATCAGTTGTACATCATTGTAGATGTTGTTTCACATCAAGAAAATGTGTGAATAGCATAACTTGTGATTAGCATCAGTTTTACATTACTACAAGTGTTGTTCCACATTGAGATAATGTGTGAATAGCATAACTAGAAAGTCCTTTTTCTGTAACCTATAGGGAAAACAGAATTAAGGGAGGTTTCATTAATTGTGGATTCTAGTTGTGTAACTTGGTTACTGTCTCCAGCTCTTGTGCATTCATTTTAATGTTTCCATTTATTGATTCATTTTTTTATTTTATTTATCATTATATATGATAGAAAAAGAAAGAAAGGGAGAAGTTAAAAAAAAGTAGAAGCAGTCTTATGATGTATAAATGAACACTTTAATTGCCATAAACTTTATATTCTACAGCACTGCATCACAACTACACTGAAGAAGATGCCATGAGTGCAGCAGAACGGAGAAAGTCTTACTTGAAAGGCATTAAAGGTGGCAAAGGCCAGTCCTTGGATGATTCCAGCATTGGGGAGCCTTCCAGGGGATTGAAATCTGCAGCTAGTGAATCTCATCTGAATGACAGCATAGATTCCTTTCTCAGTCCACCCAAAGAGAAACAACGGGCAGGGTCTAAACTGTCCTTACTCGCTGATAAAGTTCTAGACACAGCAAAACTGATCACTGACAAAAATGCACAGCAGCAAGGTGTACAGGCTAAAAAGCAAGGCAAAACATTCACTTCCATATTCAAGAAAGGCAAATCACGTGACCCTTCTCCCAATAACATGGGTAGGGCTCGCAGCACAGAATACTCAAGCCTGGACAAGAAAGTTTCAGCCCGTACGGGACACCTCGACAAAAAGAAATCCACCAGCAAAGGCCCACCTGTGAAGATCAATGACTCTGACTATGATGAGACCACCGACAAAGATCTGATTCCCTATGAGTTCCAGGATGCAATGGCTGAACGAAGGATATACAGAAGTGAGGATTCTGACTTTGGCCAATCAGAAGGTGAGCTCAGCGAAATGAATGCCCTTGCAGAGCAGATGGATGAGTACTTTTATGCTGTTCGTGTCTTCCCTGGTCAGGATCCAGCAAATGTAAGTTTGACAATTTACTGTTGAATATTCTGTTCTGTCATTATAATTGTCTACTATGGTGATGTAGTTGTATGAATTGTTTGTGTTTGTTTTATTTGTTTTTTTGTTTTTTTTCATATCCTTTACAGGACATTGCTGTCAACACCAGCATCTTTCAGCTGTATGTTGATTTCTTGGCAAGATTACGCTCAGTAGTTTGCCATTGCTTTCTGAGCGGCCGGCTCACATACCCCGTAAGTTACCGATGCGATTCAAACCACCGCTGATTCTTACCGTTATCACGTTAACCCACGAGAGTATACGAGATTACGGAGAAAAGTCATAACCTCTAAGCCACGAAGCCGGCATTGTTTTATGTTTACAGCATTAATTTTTAAATGTGTTTGTTTTCCAATGTAAATGTAACATTCATGATCGAAAACTGGTGTGCGAAAGATGAGTGACTTGAAAGGCTGAAAGTAAGAAGGGCCTGCAGGCTTTTGAAAATAAAGTTTGTTTATTTGTTCATTATTACAGCACCTACTAACACAGTCATCTGGTTTTGATCTTGAGATGTCGCAGGTTAAATCTTTTCTAATACCACTTCGGAGTCAACCCAATTCCATTAAATAGGTGACTGTAATTTCAATGGAAAACTAAAGCATCCTGCATAATACTGACTATATGGTCAGATTTGATTTTTTTTTTCCTGCGTTTCCATAGTGTTTCAGGATATTGCGGTCAACACCAGTATCTTTCAGCTGTATGTTGATTCCTAGGCTAGATTACGCTCATCAGCACGCCACGACTTTCTGAGCGACCGGCTCCATACTCTCATAAGTCACTTTTGCGATTCGAACCACTGCTAATTCTCGTCGCGTCACATGACGAGAGTATTCGGGGTTAGCGGAGAAAGCTGCTAACCCCTCGGCCATGGAGCCGGCATATGGTCAGATGGTCACTGAAAATATAGGTCAAATGTAAATGTAGACATTAGAAGAAGAATTGTCTTGGCAAAAGTAGCCTTTTGCAAGATGGGAAACATACCAATAAAAACTATCAACTGCAGTGAGAAAAAGAGTGTTATGGTTCTATGTACAACCCACTCTGATGTATAGATGTAAAATATGGACAATAAGCAGACAAAAGTGCTGTAGAAGGCTGGAAAAAGAGCAAGAGGAAGACACAGGTAAACACTGAGTTATATATATGTGTGAGTGTGTGTGCACACATGCGTGTGTGTGTGTGGGGGGGTAGGTGGGTGGGTAGGTGGGTGTAAACTTACATATGAACATACCTACGTACAATATACGATATTATAAGATATTAATTTGAGTAATGCTGTTTTCCAGATCTATGTTGGATGGGTGACCCCAGGCTTCCACTACTATGAAAACACCTTTGATATCAAAAGTGTCAGACATGTTGTTATCTCAACACTGGACAGGGACTACAAACTCAAACAGAGGTAAGCCATTTTTTGGTTGTTGTTTTGTTCACTGGGTAGATGAACATATGAACAATAACTTTAATTGTAAAATATTTAAATAGCATTTGAACAAATTTATTTGTAAATCATTAAAATGGGGTATAAAATAGGTCCAATACTTGATTGTCCAACATCAGCGTCTATGAAACTACCTTATTAATAGATTTTAAATATCCTTCTTTATTATCACTAGTAACATTATTGTTTTGACAACTATGGAAATAATTTATCGTTGATCTTGTTCACTGGAGTCTGTCAAGTTCTGTCTCTAAGCTCCACATTAGCCATTTTGTCAGGCCATTGTAGTCCTGTTGTGTGCAGGCACCCGTTAATGAATGTTTATTAGTAATTGTTCTGTCATTATTCTTCTAGGGAGTCTCCACAATGATGTGGTTATGCCACCTGCCTCACGCTCTGAAGGTTGTGTGTTCGATTCTAGACTACATCATTCAGTTCATGAGTGCAATTTTCTCGGAGACTTCTGGAGGTTGTCGATGAAGCTTCGGAGTTCATGCTCTGTACAACGCTTTAGGCAGATCACCTATACCAGGTGCATAGTTTGAGGATCAAACGCACTCAGTGGATGATGTGATTAAGAGCAAGCAATTTCCTGACCTCCTAGACAGTTTTCTGATGCCTATTGTATAAGGCTGATTTAACCTAGAAGCCCCGTGGTCCTGTAAAAATTCTGCCCAGAGAGATTGGAATCCAGTACAATTGGGCCTGCATGCAAGTGTACTATGCTTCCACCACATATTTTAGCATAAAATACAAAGATAACATTAAAAGGTTACCATTAGAGGTTAAAGTCCAGGGATCAACTTCATTGCATAGATTTTACCATCTGGCTTAGTCTCTGGCCACTGAATGGCAAGCCACCTGCTAAAAGCATCACACAAAGCATGAACTCCATAGCTCCAGTGGTAACCCCTAAGGGTCTCTGGGAAAATAGCACTCATCTGAATGATGCATGTTGAAAATGTTCAGAGCACAAGGCAGAAGGCTTAAGTATTTCATTTTACAATGGAGATAGCCCCCTCCCCTTTATCTAAATATAGCATGAACAATGTATCAATAAGTAGCCATTAACATGTAATGAAACTGACATGTGTTGTTATATAACTTCAGTGTGAGTCGAAAGAATTGCTACATCATGTCAGCTGGAGACCTTCAACAACGATATGCAGATTCCAGCCAGGAGATGGCTTCCAAACGTGCCTCACCAGGTCTGGCTATTGGATGTTTCATTGATGCTGCTACTGGTATTCTCAGCTTTACTGTCAATGGCAAAGAAGTGGCCAATAAATTTCAGGTGGGGATAAAGTTATTTGTTGTTGTTGATTACAGTGCTGCTGAGGTGTCTACTACTCCAGTGCCATTTTTATATGAGTGAAGATCTTCTGTGACTGTTCCTGAACAGAATTATCTTGATAGCAACAGTATTGATTGTAATTGATGCTAATTGCATATGCTGGAACGAAAGGATTAGACTGCAGTGTTTCCCAACCTTTTTGGTGCTATGCCCCAACTTAGCCTTTCTAAAATTCTTATGCCCCCCCCCCCCCACACCCCAAATATGCATCATTTTTAATATTCAAAAATTGAAATGTTCACTAAAGAAACTTGAATTTTTTTTTTTTTAGAAGGGCTCACGGTTCCCAGAGGGGCCAGAGCACCCCCCCCCCCCCCCCCCCAAGGTCCCGCTGTGTGTCGGTTGTGTTGGGTGAATTTTTTTTTTTTTTTCGTTTGGCGGTTACCCTAGACAAGCTGGTTCCCCAACCTCCCCCTTTTTTGTGTGGACCCTTAGTCTCACTGTGAGCTATTGCCCACAGTGGTTCACCAGGCCCACATCTAAGGTGATGATATGTGATGGGTTTATATTTGATCATCCCAGCCCCCGAGCAGACCAGGCGCACAACTGGGGGGAGAGCAGCATATGCACCCGATCCTAGCTAAAGGACCGATAGGTTTTAGGAAGAAATCACTAGGAAATTATTGAGCAAACACAGTAAGTAAAATTTCAAAACATATAATGGAGAACTGAAATTCAAGTACAAAATAATTTTAATGAAAGATTTTTCTATATTATTTTAATTATTAGTAATTATTTAAATTTAGTGAGATCCTTGCGCTTGATGCTTGCTGCAAAGAAATCTTACGTCAAGTTCCAAGAAATCTTATGTCAAGTACCTTCAGTCTCAAGTCTGCCCGTTTTGTTATATCCAGCCGATTTCTTCCATTTTCGAATTGCCCCCCTTAACAACCGAATTGCCCTCCTGTGGGGCGTGGGCCCCACGTTGGGAAACACTGGATTAGAGGAATGGAAAATGTGTCTTGTTGGAAAAAGGAGAAAGAAGAAACTCAGATTGGCATCAAAGAACATTTGTTCTATAGAAACAATTATCATCTGTCATCTACTGCCTATGGTACCTTGTGGTGGTCTTTAGACTGAGAAATTAAGGCCGCCTGGCTAGTGCAGTCGCCGTGAACTGTGCAGGTTAGGATTTTCCTTTTGTCCTGGACAGAAAAAAAAATCCACACCTTAGCAAGGATTCAAACCTGGGTCTTAGCCATTCGGCCAGCCGCTCCCAACACCTGTATATTCTGATATCTGGGAGCCATGGTCATGTAGTAGTTAACACTCTCCTGCTGACCCAGTGTCAGGGGTTTGAACCCACATCAAGACGGTTCTTGAAAATGGACTTGGGCTTCTAGGTCAACCCAGTTCTAAAATGGGTTCTGGGAAATGTCTTAGGAAGTAAAGATGGCCGACATGATACTGACCACATCAGCCACTGAGTGCCGGTTGGTCTATGGAAATATGGGTACAGCAGCATAAGTCCAGTGTTCCTGTCATCATCATCATCATCAAGTGCCCTGTCAGCTGGTGTAGGCGTTTATGGCTCTCCACAGATATTGGTCTTTGGTGTTCTGGATCAGATCTGTTGATGGTATTCCTCCGTGCCACTGTTTCAATCCATCCAGCATCATTTCTCTTGGTCTGCCTCTGCCTCTCTTTCCCTTGATCATTTCAGTTGTTACAATGTTCTCCAAAGCTTTTCTTCTCATCACATGACCAAAGAAAACTGTTTGTCTCTTTCTTATTGTTGTATATAATGTTCTAGTTTCATTGGCCTCTTTCAGACAATCTTTGTTAGTTACTCTGTCAGTCCAAAGAATTTGCAACATTTGTCTCAGGAATCACATCTCTATTGCTTCCAAGTTCTTTCTAGTTTGTTCATTTACATTCCATGATTTACTGTTCTATGTTACTTTAGGCATATAAAATGGTACTTTATGTTTAAAAAAATATATGGTGACATCCACTGAGGCAGAGAGAACATATATGTATGGTGTCATAAGTGCAGTCATTTTGATTCATCGTGGTTACAGTAAATATGTTATCCACACAATTGTAATTAATTAAATATTTTTTTTTCTTTATATCACTGTTCTGCTAATTGATCTAGGAATATTTCAGAATTTGAAGATCACTTCCTTACTTTTCACAGTTTATCTTGTTCCCTTTTATATTTTGTGCCTAGTTAAGTGAAACATATTTCATTTCATTCTGCTTGCTTATTTTTATGGCCCCATGGTTCATGAAGTTACTTCAGTGTCAATTACGTGTGTGTTTGCGAGTGCCTGCATGCATGTGCATATGTATTGTTATAGTTTGTTTCTTATTGTTTGCTGATGAGAGCTTGTTGCTGCAACATCCTCTGATTTTTGTAATTGTCATTTTGTAAAGCTACATTTAGTCTGCACATGTGATAAGTGTTTTATTTCTTGGCCTACTCCAATGACAGATTAACATCAGCTAAGCAACTTTTGCAAATGTTTTGTGTAGTTGTATCAATGTCTGTTTGTTGTTTGTGTTGTGAAGTAGGCTCTCTATCACATCGTCTAGTTCCTCGCTGTCATTGCATTCTTGTGAAGCTTATCAATTCTTCTTCTCTTTTTTATTGATTGACTCACTGTAATTTTGTTTAGCCGACCTACACTTCATGTTTTCCTATTTTTTAATATTTGCACAGCTTTACTGCAGTTAAATCCATTTTATTGATATCTTGTACATGAACTATTAGGTTGAACCTGGCACCAAGCTGTACCCTGCAGTCTTCTGTGAGCCTACCAGTAAAGAGATCTTTCAGTTTGAACTTGGGAGCACAAGAGTAAGCATGAAGATTGTTAGTTTCATTTGTGATGTATTTTTGTGTGTGCATTAGCTCTCTTTGAGCTCAAGCATAATCCATATGTGTGCTTCAACTTATAGTGCACTGGACTGATTTTTACTTGTGGGTTAGCTATTACCAGTGTCCCTTGCCCTCAGGTGAACCCACTCCAAATTCTGAAGTACTTATAATTTACGTCCCCAAGTCAAGGAAGAGAAGTCAACATTTTAGTCCAACTGACCAGTGTTCTTATCCATTCAGCCAGGCTGACCTCCATTTGTTCATTATTTTACAAGATTTCTGTTGCAGCAGGTGAATATTTATGGTAGTCAATGGGGCTGTGGGTCTTACTACACTTAAACTTCCATTGTGCTGACGGCAGGTACATGATTCATTCCATAAACTGATCAGTCAATTAGACTTCAATATTTACTTCTAATTCAGAAAGTAATAGCAAACTACTGAATGTAAAATTCAAAACAATGTATTCTCTTAGTGAATTTAAACATAGATGCCATAAACAAAATGTCTGTTAGGCGGTTCCAGCCTTTGCTTTGCAAATAAGACTTCCTGTTAAATCTGAGACTTCTGTGGGGCTAATGGTCTCGACCTTTGAACTGTATCAACGACTGTGTACTTGGTATTTCAGCCTAGGTATTATTTGTTTGTCTACTTAATTTAATATACAACTCTGCAATATGTACTTGACCAGTTGCAACAAAATATGCCAGGCAAGAAATCATGCAATATTTTGTTGATGATGTTTGTGTTTGAATGTAAAATTACCTAATGAAACAACTTGGGGTTTGGAATTGATTGCAATGTCCTGGGAAGGACATGCAACATATATTTACGTCCGTAATATATATGTTTACAATAGTACATTAATTCATCTCTAGCATACATTTATACATAATATGATTGAAGTCTGTCATAACACTGGAAAGATGACAATTGGTAGATGAAAGCATTAATTTCAATTTATATCCTGAAAGATGACAATGAGCAGAAATCTTGAGCATCTAAGTGAAAGTCTTGTAATTTTCTTCAACTTCATGAACTCTCTCTGTTTATTCACCCTTTTAATTTTGTATGTGTCAGTTAAAGCAATTTGATCATGTGCTGTAAACATCCTACATTTTATACTCACAATGAGGCTATTTTATGATACAGATGTTTTGAATTTGTTTTAATTATTTCAATTTGTTTTCATAGCATTGAGAAACAGTCATCACTTTTATTGTGAATATACACTTCCAATATTCAAATAACTATCTTTGTATATATCAACAGTCATCCCTGCCCATTTCCGCTGCTGTCTTCCGAGGACCCAAATCCTTGATCCCTACATGTCCTCCTCGCCTGGATGTCCAGTCCTTGCGGCCGGCTTACTGGGCTCGCATGCCAAATGTGTCCTTGAAAGCTAGCACGCTCAAGTTGTCAGACATCAGAGGGTGGAGCATGATTTGTGAAGAACCAGGTATAGTAATTTTCCTGTTTGTTACGAAGAGCTGAAAGGAAAATGGAGAAAAGTTTTATGAAATGATTGTTTGTGAAGAGTTAGTTTGTTTGGTAGGTTTTGTTGTGAATCCCCCAGAAGATCAAGTTTTATTCTTCATTTTTGTCAAGTCACATTGCCATTTGCCTTGTATGGAAATTTGGTTGTGACTCACGAATTGCACCATTGCAACTTTCTTTCTTAAAAAAAATTTCAAGTAGGGCAGCATGCACAGTATTGTAATGCAAATCTTTGAAATAAACTCAACAGGTATTGATCAACACTTATATAAGTAGAAATTAGTGGACACACTTTTTTTTGGGGTGTGCATATCTCTTACAGGACGTTGCAGTCAACATCAGCATTTTTCAGCTGCTGGTGATGTACTAAACAAGATTACGCTCAGTAGTTTGCCATTGCTTTCTGAGCAACCGGCTGACATACCCCGTAAGTTATCAACGCGGCGACAACTGCTACCGATTCTTGTGTAGATTACGTTAAAGTTTTTTTGCATATCCTTTACATAACAATGCTGTCAACATCAGCATATTTCAGCTGATTGTTGATTTCTTGGCAAGATTACGCTCAGTAGTGTGCTATTGCTTTCTGAGCAACCGGCTCCATACTCTCATAAGTCACTGGCGCGACTCGAACCGCTTCCAATTCTTGTGCGCTCACGTCAACAACGAGAGTATTCGGGGTTACGGAGAAAGCTGCTAACCCCTCGACCAGGGAGACAGGCAGTTAGTGGACACACTAAACAATATAAAAATGTAAATATGTATTGACCACATTGGGGTTTGAAATATCACTGGGATTCAAACCTGCCACCTTCAAATGATGACAGCTTCTTGCTGAAGGAACTAGTGTATTTTCTGTTCATTGATTTGTTTACTTCCCAGTAATTAATTACAAAAATTAACATCCCCACCAAGAAGTGTGTGCGTGTGGGGACTTTCTTGAGGTTCTGTTGAATTAGTTTTCAAGATTTTTATAATCATGCAGGTCTTATTTTTTTTAAAGTTTGAAAATTTTTGTAAGTTACCTAATGTTTGTGTGTATGTGTACACCTGTGCATACATGTATGGGTGTATGTGTGCATACATACGCATGTACATGCAAGACATAAAGTAAGTAAATAACCCCTTGCCATGCCATGAGGTATTTGAGTATATGGGGATATCTCAATATTTTTATACCAGTCAGAGGGCACTATGTTCAGTATCTCGATATCTGCCTTTACTTTCTTGGAAATTGTCCGGTACCCATATTAGGCTAGGTAAACCTAAGAGATTAGATCAAAGAAGCACAAATTTGCACCTTGAAGCATATACATCTGTATACACATGCACATCACACACATTTAGTGACTTTACTCAGTGATATATTTTTTATTGTTCCAGTGCCAATGTTGGCAGTTTATGTTCCTGATGAAGATCGGTGCTATGATGTGCTGGAGCTGATTGAAAAAGATGAATTACTCAAGTAAGGAGATATCTGATTATAGCCTACATACTTAAATACTTAGTACACACACTTGATACAGGCATTCTACAAGATCTGAACAGTGGAACATCTCATTACTTTAATCTTATCATCTCATCAGGTTCCTCTTGTACCTTGTGGTGTTGAGGTGAAGTATAAACAGCGGGAGAGTGCCCTTCATATATCGAGATTCCTTACTTTAATATATATCCTGTATACCTTAACAATTAGTGTACACACTTGGTACAGACATTCTACAAGATCTGAACTGTGGAATATCCCCTTACTTTAATTTTTAACCTATATACTATAACATTTAATGTACACACTTGGCGCAGACATTCTACCAGATCTGAACTGTGGAACATCTCCTTACTCTAATATATAGCCTGTATAGTTTAACACTTAGTGTACACACTTGGTACATAAATTCCACAAGATCTGAACAGTGGAACATCTCCTTACTTTAATTTATTGCCTATAAACATTAACACTTAGTAAACATGGTACATACATTCCACAAGATCTGAACAGTGGAACATCTCCTTACTCTAATATATAGCCTATAGAATTTAACACTTAGTGTACATACATGGTACATACATTCCACAAGATCTGAACAGTGGAACATCTCCTTACTTTAATTTATTGCCTATATACTTTTAACACTTAGTGTACATACATGGTACATACATTCCACAAGATCTGAACTGTGGAACATCTCCTTACTTTAATTTATTGCCTATAAACATTAAACACTTAGTGAACACGGTACATACATTCCACAAGATCTGAACAGTGGAACATCTCCTTACTCTAATATATAGCCTATAGAATTTAACACTTAGTGTAAATACATGGTACATACATTCCACAAGATCTGAACTGTGGAACATGTCCTTCTTTAATTTATTGCCTATATACTTTTAACACTTAGTGTACATGCTTGATACAGGCATTCTACAAGATCTGAACATTAGAGAAACTGGCTGATGTCTTAGGAAACTAAAGCATTCTGACTACATTAAACATCCCAGTTGTTTTGAAAGTAAAGTAGTGGAAGGCATGGTTCCTGGAAGAAGACGCAGGGCCTGAGCAACAGGATGGTCGATATTGAAGACATTCAAGGCATGAACATGCATGGAGCAAGATAACTGAGAGTCATTCCGGCAGGCTATGATGAGAGCGTAGTTCTGCTAAGAGCTTGTAACATGTTGATTCATAAATAAACACACATAGTATTGTTTTGCACTCATAGAAGTGAGAAGAAGGAAGTAGAGACTAGACAGTATCAAAATTGAAAACTTTAGTTACTGACCAGGATTCAAACCTGTCACCTCCATATGACGACGGGGCCTCACAGCAGGAACAAGTGCACTTCGATGCATGACCAACTAGACACCCCCATGACTTCCTGTTACATGATGATGCACACTCAGACATCTCAGAGATTCTCATTGTATGATCTGTTCTGGGCGTTTAGAGGCCATAATGTTTACCAAACTTTTTGTTTATCTTTGTCCTTGTAAATATTTCTATAATATCTAGTATCTTGTATTGTAATTTCGACAAAAGTTATTAAACATTATAATCATGTTTTACAATGTTGAGATTAACGAAGAGAGAGATAGAAATGGTTATCATCATTATGTGCCATGCCGAAAAGCATGGACGGTCATGTTTCACCATCTCACATGATCACCAGAGTCGTGGATCAGCTCTGTGTTCTTGTCTCAACCATACCACTGGGACCAAACCATCCAGGTATTTACTTCTCTGCCTTCCTCTTGTTCTTGTCCCCTCAATATTGCCAGTTGTCACCAAGCTCTCCAACTTATTTCTTCTCTAAACATATTTAAAAAATTGTGAATGTCTGCGTCTAATTTCTCTAATCAGTTTATGGTTTTCATTTGTTTCTTAGGACTTGATCATTGATTTTTCTTCTGTCCATGATATTCTTTGCATTTTCCTAAGAAAACACCTTTCCACAGCACTAGATGTTTTTCAGCTTGCCTGCTAATTGTCCATGCTTCACATCAATAAAAAAATTGCTTGTGCTATGTAGCACTTCAACAGTCTTTTTCTCATTGCAATTGGCATCTTTTTATTGGTCAGTATGTAGAAATGCTACCCCATAGCTGAAAACACCATTACTTGCTTTTAGAGTGAAATTAATGCAACATGGCTGGTTCAGTTACTAGCATACAAGTTGTCATTCTCCAAGTCCATATTTATAATTTTGTTTTGTTAATTTCTTCACTCATTGATTTTAAATACCAGCTTCCATGCCAAAACCCTGGAGCTGTACCAAGCTGTTTGCTCCCATGGTAACCATCGAGTGGCCAACGCTTTGACCCAACATGTTGATGAAAGGCAGCTGATGTACTGTATCAAGAGTGAATGTGAGTCAAGCTTAAAACAGTCACCGACAACTTTATTCACTCGTAGAGTTAAAATTAGTGCATGCCCTTTACAGGAAGTTGCAGTCAGCCCCAGAATTTATTGACTGTAATTTACTAAGCATTTTGTTTAGTTCAGTAGTTTGACATTGCTGTCTGAATGGCCATTGTCTCATGTCTGCTGCGAAGTAACCCGTGGCTGATCTCGTACCACCGGCTCAGTATATCTGGGAAATTTGAAACTGCAAATTTCACTATCCCCAAAGCCACATGCTCGTGTATATGCTCAAATACTACTTTAAAAAAAATTCAAACTCATTTTTATATTTTGGGTCTTCCTAATGAACAAATAATGATGAGCTTGGAAGCAACAAGGATGTGGTTCTTGAGAGAATGTTGCAAATATTTTAGACTGCCAGAGTAACTAACAGCCTGGAAGAGGCTAAGGAAACATTATAAACACCTATAAGAAAGAGTCAAACAGCATTTGTTTGGTTATATAATGAGAAGAGAGGGATTGGACAATATAACTGGAAAGATCAGTAGGAGAAGAAGCACAGACAGACTCATAGAAATGATGCTGGATGGACTGAGATGGTGGTATGGAGGAATATCATCAGTAGAGTTGATCCAAGCACCAAGGAGTGAGATCTGTGGAGACACAGGCATGACTATGCCGATTAGCACGGCACATGATGATGATGATATTTGGAGTCATGATTCATAGCAGTAATTTGAAAGGCATTTCTTCACATCAACTCATAACTGAAAATCCCATAAACGTCAATTCAACACACAGATCAACAGGAGTGACTTGCAGAAATACTGACATGGATTACACACGATTGTAGTTTACTTAATCTTGACTTGTGGAGTTTTAACTATTAGAGCCACTCTAAGTGGACTTTGATAAATTTGGTGTGGTGTTTGAGCCATTAAAAACTATTGCACATTTTCTTCCTCTTCCTTCTTTTTCTCCCCTGTGTGAAGTCCTTAACCAGCTCATGCAAAGCTTGTGTACCTGTTGCTTTTCCTGCAGCTCGCACCATGTCTTCCCCACATTATCTATCTCTGTCTATAATTCTCTTCTCCATGTGTTTTTAAGTCTCCTCCTATTTCATGTACCCCAAAGGTTCCAGTGAAAGGACTTTCTAGTTACACGGTTCTCAAATATTCTAAATGTGGGTTCTATCCATGACCAGTACCTATCTCTCAGTGCTTGATTCATGGAATCTGTCTAGTTAGTTTGACTGTGCAGGTAAAGTTTTCTATGGGAAGGGGTAGCCAGCCCCATGACCAAACCTCCTTAGTTGGCTCTTACGGCCTTCATAGTAAGTTACAGTGTTACCATTATTTGCTTCTCTTATGAGTCCTTGTAATACATGGATGTAACTGTACTTAGTTGCCACCTATGACATGCATTATGGGTTACAGTGTTACAGCTCTTTGCTTCACTTATAGGTGCTTGTAACACCTGGCGGAAAATTCCTTAGTCACGTCTTTATGACATGCCTGATAGCTTGCAGAGCTACCATTCTTTGCTTCCCTTGTCAGTTCTTGTAATACATGTGTGCCACTCTCGTTAATCGCCTCTTAGACCTGCATTGTAATTTAGTGTTACTATTCTTTGCTTCCCTTATGGGTCCGATAACTCAGGGGTGCAACCCTCCTTAGTTGCCTATTATGACATGCATGGTAGGATACAATGTTACCATTCTTTTCTTGGGCTCTGGGGCACAATATACACCAAGAGTTACATTAATAAAGAAATTTTAAAAATCCCTTGAGGTCACAAATATGTGGTTGTACAGAAGAATGCTATATAGGGTAAACCAAGGTGCAAAGAATTTAAACCCCATTTTTAATTGTCTTAACATTAATAGAAAAAAGAGAAAGAATTAGTGAGAGAAGATTAACCTTGCATCATGAGAAGGAAAAAGTGTAAGCACGTGAATTAATACACTCTGCTAAAGTACAGCAGCTGCTATGATGATGATCATCCATATCAGTCAACAAGTCACTTGATGATATTGAATATGTGATGCATAGCAATTGTTGATCTGCTTGTTCTATTGGACTGCCCTGATTTCACTGAACAGAGGTAGGAAATCTGGCCTATATGAGCAACTCTTCAAGAAAAACTCTTTGGGAAGACCTCAAGTGAACCTTCATATTTGTGGCCCAAGCTGGAATAGATGCATTGAAAACAATCACAGAAGAGGGAAAAAGAAGAGTATTAGCAATATCTTTAAACTTATATTTGTGCAATCTAACTGAGCCTTCTAAACTTTCTCAAGGAACAGATTTTGACAATCACGACTCTCCAATCTTCTTTGCCATCTTATATATTTTAATGAAGTTGGTATTGCTTGTATCATTATTGGCTGCCCAGCTGTTCAAGGTTTGCCCATGTATCTTGGAAACCTGCTCATATAAACATAATCAATCTACATGCTCATTAAGTCATAATATTTCATTCAACAGACTTATCAGGTCCTATGAGACATGGCTTTCATAATCTGCTCATTGCCATGCATTTGGATTCACACACGCGATCCAAGTAAGTTTGCAACAACTAATTTCTGCAGAAAGGAGGAATGTATTTCTTATTTTTTTAATGCATAAAACAAGTATCAAGTATAGTGTATATTTATTAGCAGTGTGTAAGTAATTAAGTAAAAGACTCTTTGAGTTGAGTTGAGTCAAGAACCAACATCATTGCACTCAGGGCATTTCCATAAGTGCTTGTAGCGTAGCGTCAGCTACGATGATAAGGAATCTATCAAAGTGCTGTGGATAGACTTTCTATGAATAGAAAGTTAAGTCACTGGAGAAGACCAGACTGAATAGCTCGTAATTCTAGATGGAGTAAAGGTCCCAGAACAAGTCTAATCTTCTGACAGTGTTCAGGCAGACATGAATGGCGTACAACTATACTTGTATGAGAAAGACAGTCTGCCAAGGTTGTCTAGCTACGTGCCTGAAATAAAAAGCTCGAGCCCCCAAAACTCTAATCACTCTCACTGACACGGAGAAAGACAGAGTAAAATATATAACAGAGACAAACTTTCGTAACTTCTCACTCCACTATGACTAAGGGTACTAAGTAAGGTAACAACTAGTGGTTGTAAATTTTAAGAAACTAACAATGTTGCATTTTAATCATGGGATATGGCCTGACAAAGGTTCATATTATTTGCATGTAGATGGTGGTGGTGGCCAACGGTAAGTTTGGCCACTTATCTTCTGGCTCTCTGGCTTGCACAGTGAGTGAAAACCCTATTTAGTAGGCATAAGTGATGTGGTAAGTGATGCTTCACAATGAGTCAGTCACACAGGTTGGCGCATCTAAAGCTTGACGCTGAAGGTGTCAAATCCTTCTAATCTTCTGACCGCACTTGTCGGGTACGAAAACTGCTCTAGGAATCTTTCTAATATATCTAAATATATTTATGGCCGTAATACGCACCAAAGATAAAACTCTTAACACTTTATAAGTATTTTATAGAGCCTAGCGACTAGCAGATGTTTCTACACCGACGTCTGGATTGCAAAAGGCCGAGTTTTGATATTTCTCCCCTGACCGGAAGTGGTCGTGCCAGGGAGTTCGTTGTCGTAATTTCTCCGACCAAATTGTGAAATAGTCGTAGCCAAATTTATAGATTTGGCTGGGTACACTACTTTGTAAATGAAGCCTTATTCCTTATTATTATATTAATAACATTAAATAGGGGTTGATTTAAACTATAGACAGGTACTATCTATACATAGATATATAGGAATAACTACGAATATAAATTCGTAAATACAATTACATAAGGGTTTTTAAAGGATTATTCCTCAATTTAAGCAAAAGATGATGAGGAAGCTGGGGACTTCGTCACAGTGCTCAGTCCTCATCTTCAACAGCCAGTGTAGAGTTCCAATACTAATGGTGCTCATTACAATCTGACTATATGTCCGTCTTGTTTGCCTCTGAGTGAAGACTGTCGACCAGGTCCTCTGACCACCCCTTGCTGCCACATTCTCTCTAGACCATGATAGTCTATCTGATCTTCTGCATTGTTCACGCACCCCCAGAGGGCCTTCACCACATCTGCCTTATGCATCAAATCACCCCTCAGTGATGCAGCATCTGCCAATCTGTCCGCCTGTTAATTTACAACTGCACCATTGTGTCCTGGAGAAAAGATCCAGCGAATGCTCACAACCTGTGACACCTGAATTGTTGCATACCATTCAGCATGAAGCCAGTTTTCACTTTTGTATATGTTCCTCTGAGCAAACATGTAATGTTAACAAGTTACTGATGTATGTGAGTGGAATCTCTAGAAATCTCATTGTTTTACCTGTGTTTTCTTCTTCTTACTCACTGTGGTTCTAGTGGTGTCTATACAAGAATTCCCATTGTGTGGATGTATGTCGCTGTAACTGAGAGTTGTTTATGTATTTCGTGTGCGTGCGAGCATGTGTTTTTTTTTTTTTTGGGGTTCTCGTTCACTTTGAATTCAAGTGTGGTATATACATATACATGTGCTGCTACTTCTAATACACTGGGTTAATGTTTGTGTGTGGATTAGCTTTAATTTTTACCAGTGTCCCTCGCCATCAGGTGAGCCTACTATGACTTCAGAGGTACTTGTTATTGACATCCAAATCAAAGATGAGAAGTCAACATTTTAGTCCAGCTGACAGGTGTAGGCTTGGACTAAACAAAAAGTAGACTTGGACCAAACAAAAAGTAGACTTGGACCAAACAAAAAGTAGGCATGGACCAAACAAAAAGTAGACTTGGACCAAACAAAAAGTAGGCTTGGACCAAACAAAAAGTAGACTTGGACCAAACAAAAAGTAGGCTTGGACCAAACAAAAAGTAGGCTTGGACCAAACAAAAAGTAGACTTGGACCAAACAAAAAGTAGACTTGGACCAAACAAAAAGTAGGCTTGGCTTGGACCAAACAAAAAGTAGGCTTGGACCAAACAAAAAGTAGACTTGGACCAAACAAAAAGTAGGCTTGGACCAAACAAAAAGTAGGCTTGGACCAAACAAAAAGTAGACTTGGACCAAACAAAAAGTACACTTGGACCAAACAAAAAGTAGACTTGGACCCAAACAAAAAGTAGACTTGGACCAAACAAAAAGTAGGCTTGGACCAAACAAAAAGTAGGCTTGGACCAAACAAAAAGTAGACTTGGACCAAGCAAAAAGTAGACTTGGACCACATAAAAAGTAGGCTTGGACCAAACAAAAAGTAGACTTGGACCACACAAAAAGTAGGCTTGGACCAAACAAAAAGTAGGCTTGGACCAAACAAAAAGTAGACTTGGACCACACAAAAAGTAGGCTTGGACCAAACAAAAAGTAGGCTTGGACCAAACAAAAAGTAGGCTTGGACCAAACAAAAAGTAGGCTTGGACCAAACAAAAAGTAGGCTTGGACCAAACAAAAAGTAGGCTTGGACCAAACAAAAAGTAGACTTGGACCAAACAAAAAGTAGACTTGGACCAAACAAAAAGTAGGCTTGGACCAAACAAAAAGTAGACTTGGACCAAACAAAAAGTAGGCTTGGACCAAACAAAAAGTAGACTTGGACCAAACAAAAAGTAGACTTGGACCAAACAAAAATGAATTACAGAAAATGGGAAGTATGAATATGTCACAGTTATGACTTTAAAGTTGTTAATATGATAGCAGATGTGTTGTATTATAATGCAGTGACAACATTTTGGTGGTATTTAATCCCATGGCAGATATAGGAAATGACTTATGACAATTAATCATGCTATGGCACTTAATCAGTTAAATTATTGTTTATTGCCCAGCTGTTCAAGATTGCCCTGTGTATCCCGCTCCCTCAGCATCAGCACACTGAAAGTTTAACAGTGTGCACCATTCAGCCAAGCTGACCTCCTGAGAGTTTCTTTAGACTGCCAAATATGTGGATGTTTGTGTGTGTGTGTGTGAAAGTTCAGTTAACAACTATTAAAACATATGGCAGTCTTGAAACAATATTTTATATATTTGTGATTGATATCATGTTTCTTGGTTTATTTTCATGTGTGACCAGGATAATGACACAGAATGAGTACATCATTCCGCTGACACCTCGCATCAAGTCCCTGAGTCTGTACCGCCATGTTGCCTCTGAAACAGAAACCATTGGGATCAAGCAGCAGATTCCCAGTATGGATGGCAGTGTGTCCATCAGACCACAGTTGGCCATAACTGAAAAACAGATTCAAGACAGGTGAAGACAATCATCCATTTAATGAATATGTCAACATACATATTTTTGGCAGGGGTCAAGTGAAAAGCACCAGTGAATTGAAACACTTGTACAATATAATTATGGTCTTATAACTTTGAACCAGCTGGCCTTTAGTAGTGTATCTGTAAAGTCAGTTTGGAGATTTTGAGTAACAGCTGTGGACGATTTGGCAGCAGACTGCTTCATGTTGGTTTTCATACAATAATATGTGTGCTGGTCGTTCAGAAAGCAATGGCAAACTACTGCGTACGTAAACTTTCCAAGAAATCACAAGCAACCATACAATGTTGTTTGATTGAGACGTCTTATAAAGGATATGAAACTAACTTTTGTTTAATTTTGACTTTTTCCCCTATGTTAAATATAAATTCAGTAACTAATTTATTCTTCTCACATATACTGATTCTTTTGTAACTGACCTTTCTTCTGTAGCTTTACTTAGTCTTTAGAAACTGACTTATGATTCATTAACTTATTATTCAGTAACTGACCTATTAATCAGTTGACTTATTCTTCAGTAACTGACATGTTCTTCAGTAACAGATGAATTAATCAATAAGTGACTTTTTCTTCAGTAACTGACATATTAATCAATAACTGACGTATTCTTCAGTAATTGACATATTAATCAATAACTGACTTATCCTTCAGTAGTTGACTTATTTTTCAGTAATTCACTTGTTCTCCTCTAATTGATTTCATGTTTTATGTTTTCATCAACAGGATTCAAAGGAACGGTAAAGACTGCACGGCTCCTTTCTTCTCCATGGAAAAGCTCAAGTCATTCACCATGCAGGCGCTAGCTTGGGCTGTGGAGAAAGGGGCATCCCATGTCAGGGATCCCATTGGTGGCAGTAATACCAATCTGTTTGTGTGAGTGACAACACCTGTAGATGTTCTTCTCTTGACAGTTGAGGTCTCTTATGAGTGATAATACCTGCTGGTGTTCTTTTTTTGACTTTGAGGTCTCTAATGAGTGATAATACCTGCAGGTGTTCTTTTCTTGACTTTGAGGTCTCTAATGAGTGATAATACCTGCTGGTGTTCTTTTCTTGACTTTGAGGTCTCTAATGAGTGATAACAGCTGCAGGTGTTCTTTTCTTGACTTTGAGGTCTCTAATGAGTGATAACATCTGCAGGTGTTCTTTTCTTGACTGTGAGGTCTCTAATGAGTGATAATACCTGCTGGTGTTCTTTTCTTGACTGTGAGGTCTCTAATGAGTGATAATAGCTGCTGGTGTTCTTTTCTTGACTTTCATGTCTCTAATGAGTGATAATAGCTGCTGGTGTTCTTTTCTTGACTTTGAGGTCTCTAATGAGTGATAACATCTGCAGGTGTTCTTTTCTTGACTTTGAGGTCTCTTATGAGTTATAACAGCTGCAGGTGTTCTTTTCTTGACTTTGAGGTCTCTAATGAGTAACAATTTTGCATCATCAAGTTGATCTTCCCTGGGGCAGATTTGAAATTTTCTAACCATGTATCACCAATGTCTCTATTGACATGTCTCTTCATTTTGAAGCAACCAGGGTGTTCTTTGGTGTACTATTGCCAAGGATTTTACTCTTTATGATGTTTCCTAGCTTTTGAACTGAAATATTGCTGTAGAGTTCTTAGAATATTGTTGACCGAGAAGAAGGATCATAGTCATGTTCTGCAAGACTGAAGCATTGAAGAAAGCCAGCTCATAAACTGCATCTTGTCTTAGAAACAGAAATATTTTGGTTTTTCATCATCAGATGTGCTAAATGTCGTCAGTTTTTGTGTATCTCCACAGATTTCAATCCTTGGTGTTCTGTATCAACTCTTCTTCTTCTTCTCGTCATCAGGTTCCTCTTGTACCTTGCGGTGTCAAGGTGAAGTATAAACAGCAGGAGAGTGCCAGTTTATGGGTTTCATGTATTGAGATTCCCATAGACTGCTATTCCCTGTGTCCATCATTTATGTGGTCAGCCTCATATTCTAGTTCCATTTAGTCTGTACATAATTGTGTGTTGTGGTATACTGTTAGTTGGTAAACTAGTTATATGGCCAAACCGTTTAACTTGCTGTTTTCTGATTTTTCTCTCTTTAGTCCTGATTTCTTAATTTCTGATTTTCTCTTCTTGATACATTGAGTATTCTTCTCAGGAATCTCATTTCTGTTTTAATTTTTCTTTTCTCTTTTTCTGTCATTGTCCAGGTTTGCAATTTTCAGTATCTATTGATCAACTGTATGTATCAACTATTTTGATGTTTCCTCCATGTTACCTTCATAGGCCATCAAGCATCCTTTCAATTGGTCTATCTCTTCTATGGCTGATCGTTCCAGTCATCACCATGTTTTCTGATGCCTCTCTTCTCATTATGTGACCAAGGAAAATTGTCTCTTTCACATCATCATCATCATCATCATCATCATCATCATCATCATCATCATCATTATCGTCATCATCATCATCATCATCATTATCATCATCATCATCATCATCATCATCATCAAGTGCCCAGTCAGCTGGCATAGGTGATAATGTTTCTCCACAGATCTCAGTCTTTGATGTTCTTTCATATAGTTATAAATAATGTTCTGTTTCATTATCCTCTTCCAGACAATCATTGTTAGTTACTCTGACAGTCCAAAGTATTCACAACATTCATGTCAGAAAGCAAAGCTCCATTGCTGTGAGGCTCTTATTTATTTGTTTGTTCACATGCAAGATTTACTGCCATATAGCAGAATTAGTCAGAGTTCTATCTAACAATCATTGTTACAGATATTCACTGTTATCAATAACCATTTTCATACATAATCACATAGTCAGATTTCTTTTTAACATTTGTGTCCTTTTTTAATGGAAAACCACCTCAATAATTTCCCAACAATAATTTTATGGACAATCACAAAGCTAGATTTATGATGGAGTGTAGCATTCAAAAACTACATCATCTTTGGACTTGACACATGACAATAGTTTAGCTTCTTCTTCTTCATTTGTCCTGCTGTTTTTGTCATGAAGCTTCGCAAAGAGGAGAAACATGTAATTTTCTGTGTTTTACTTGTCTTGTTGCTTGTACTAATGTAATATTTGAGGGACGACCAGGTGAACTTTTAATCAGATTGTGGTGGGAACAATTAGCAGTATGTTTTTTCACTGGCTGTTTAACGAGGGGACAGAGCACATATGGGAATATCCTGATTACAGTGATGTCAATTCTTAGCTCAACTCAACTCAACTCAACATTTGATTTTTTTAATGTTTCTTTTACTCCATCTAGCCAACTCTTCCTGGGTCATCCTCTCACCTTGTATCCTGATGTTCTCATATGGAATACTCAATCCACTGGTTGGTTCCATTCTAATTAAATGTCCGAACCATTTAATTCTTTGGTGACCTATAAAGTCAATAATCGGAATGGTTAATCTACCTTGTGTTATAACATAGTGGTTATTGAACCTAAATACAGCAATGATTATCTGTAACAATGATTATGTATAACAATGATTGTCTGTAACAATGATTATCTGTAACAATGATTATAGCAATGATTATCTATAGCCGTGATGATCTATAACTGCTGTTGTGTCTGTTACAGGCCTCTGCTGAAAGTCTGTGATAACTTGCTTGTTATGGGTCTCCTTGATGATGATGACTTGCATCGACTGCTTTGTCTGATTGAGCCAAGTGTCTTTGATGATACAGCAGCCAAACGTGAGCTGTCTATATATATAATATATGTGTATGGGTGGATGGGTGTGTGTGTGTCTCTCTCATCATCATCATCATCAATTATCCCATCTGATAATTGTGGGGGGGGGGGGGGTTAAGGTTCACATCCTCATGTGATCACCAGAGTGTTGGGTTAGGTCTGTGGTCTTGTCCTGATTATGCCATGTCGCCAAGCGATCCAGGTATTCATCCTTTTGCTCTCCACTTGCATTTTTGCCCACCCATCGATTTTGCCAGCTGTCATTGTAAGAATTCCTCATTTATTTTTCTGTCCATCCATGGCATAGTGTATCGTTTACTCTCTTTTTACATTTGGTTAGAGTATATTAAAGAAATCTGGCTTCCCCAGAGATCACTTGCATTTTGTGTTTAGCCTTGTTAAAGGTAATGCACTCATGATTTGTCATAGTGGTTGCTTCCTTCCCTTTGGGACATCTGCAGCAAAACCTTCTGAGATTGAAAGAGTTAATAACATTGGTTTCTTAATTATTAAAACTGAAACAGATGTAAATGAAATATAACAGATAAGTAACATTTGCCAGACAAAGTAACCATCCTTCTGCTTGTCATCTTGCAATGGAGCATTGGTTCTCAACCAGTTTGTGCTAAGTTTCTTGCAGACTTCTTCGATTTTTTTATTTTGTAGCAAAGTTTTGGACAGAAATGCCTTTTCTTCGTCGACAAAGGCTAAGTAAAGTCTTTCATTAAATTCAATTGATTTTTCTATAATATTTCTAAGAGTAAAGATGGCATCTGTGCGTCCTTTGTTTTTCCTAAATCCACGTTATTTCGCTTAGCTGGGGTTCTATTGTAGGTTGTAATCTTATCTCGAGAATTTAGCAGAATCTCTATAATGTGATAATAAATTCGGTAGTACTCTGTTGATCCAACGCAACATGTACAATCATTATGACATCGGTGATATATTAATGTATGAGTTTCAGTTCTGTGATATTATACCAACTAATAATTGGGTACGTTCTACAGCTGGTTTTGTCACCTATCCTTGCCGTTAAGAGTTCCAGCCAAACAAGTCTCTTTTCCTCCACTGCTCTCTGTTGGTTTCTACTTTTACCTACATCCCGTAGTCTTCGTTGCTCTTCTACTCAACTCAAATGATAAATCTAAGATTTATTAATGCATTTTGATATATATTTACAGAAACAAATTGTGGAATATGTAACGTAAATTATATTATGTTAACATTAATGCGTGTTCATTTACAGACCCTCCTACAAAGGGGCTCCTGAAGATGAAACTTGAGGAATCTGTCAAACTGGAGGTATGCAATGTTGAACTTTACTCAAATAATGCAATGTTATTTCATATCATAATAAATGAATGTATGTATTTCTATTTTTATGCTAATGATGTTTTTTATTTTGCTATTACCTTGCTTCAAGATTTAATCAGTTTTTCTATAAAGTTTTTTGTGTGTGTTTGCTCTCGTTTGCTTTGAACTTAAACTTAGTCCATACACGTCCTACTACTACTGAGTGCACTGGACTGATTTGTGTTTGTGGGTTAGCTCATCCTTAACATCCCCATCAGGTGAACCTACTCCGACTTCTGGGGTATCTGTAAGGTTAATTTTGTATTTATCACAAAGAATGGTAACATAAATTCTAAATTAAAGTATACTCCTTGAAAGGTTTGCTTTTGTTACGTTTCTTTATAATGTTTAATTACTGCTTTAATCCATTTCTTAGCCATCAGTATATTAAAACAGCATATTAAACATAACTCTTGTATACACTTTATGTCATATTTGAAAATTATTCCCTTTTTGTTTAAGTTTCTTTTCATGTAAGGTTATATTGGTATTCAACATTTTATACAACCGGTTTATTATAATGATTTGATCTGGCGCTCAAGACTTCATTAGACTGTTCTCCATGTATTTTGCACAGTTGTAAAATATCGTTTCCTGCAGTCATTCAATTACTGAGAGACACTGAGTGTTTCACTTTTCTGGATATTCATTCACTGGTGATTTTCTAAGGTTTTATCTCTTCCAATGGTGTTTGGTATATGTCACTTATGGTGCAGCCATTTTTACACTTCTTCTGTAATGTAATGCGATTATTCTACATCGCAGTGCAGGACATTTATGATATTCTTAACAACAATACTACCAACTTACAAGATGAGTGCAAAGTGTTTCTACTTTTTAGTTGCAAATTTAAGGTTATCAGTTGAGTTCCTCTCTCTGCTTGTGTGCATGCTTGGAGATGTGTGTAAGTGGCTGGCTGAGATTACCTGGTATGTGGTTGAGCTGTATGTTCATATTATTTGATGTATTGAACATTTAGTAACTATTGTTACCCTTTCTTTTAATGAAGGTTTGCAGAATTTTACAGCATCTGTGTGACATTCAGTTGAGACATCGTGTTGAATCCATCATTGCCTTTTCTGATGACTTTGTTGCAAATTGTCAAAATGTAAGTGAATTTGTTAACTGCGGAATTATTTTGTGCTGTAAAAAAAGTCTCACAGAAAGAACGTAATCTGGGTAATTGAAGTGCTAGGGCCATCACAATGTGCAGGCCTGTTTTTACAGAGGAATGGGTTGCTAGTCTTTTCCTCCCGTAGTGAATGATAAGAGCGAGCATCGGATCTTTGTATGATCATGCTCTTGGCATTGTCTGCGTAATATACTAACCATTACACCAATGTGACTGTTATTTTATGGTGTGAACGTAATTATTTATTAAACTGAAAAATCGGCATCAGCATACTTTACCATTGTTATAATATTATGCTAAAACAGCAGAAACAAATCTAATGGCAGTGGAATATGGTCTCTGAGGAAAGTGCAAAGAATATTATGGACAGACAATGAGCTAGTCCTACAAGAAACAGATGAAAATCTTATAATTATAGAAATTAGACGTAGACAGTCACCATCTTTTGATTTTTTTAACACATTATGAGAATAAACTAGAGAACTTAGTGACAGCTGGCAAGACTGAGGGGAAAAGAACAAGGGGAAGGCAGAGAAGTAAATATCTGGATAGCTTGACATGGTCGAGACAAGAATACGAAGCTGATTCACGACTCTGGTGATCGAGTGAGATAGCAAAACATGACCGCCCATGCTTATTGGCATGACACACCATGATGATGAATATTATGCCTTATTGATAGTACAATATAACATTATATACCAAATTTAAGGATAATAGAAGATCATATTCGATGTTTTGGATTATTTTTTATGTTTAGTGTTTCTTTCATAAATATGTGCATGCCAAAAAATATTTTTAGAAATCTGAAAACAAAATTTAGCTCTAACCTAAAGCCTTTGATGATATAACATTATTGCGGTCGGATCTCTGATAACTGTATTATTTTAGTTCATCCAATTGTTCACAAAGAACATGTCTGAAAACTCCATTTTCTGTCTGGCAAATTATGGGCAGCCGTACATTGTGCTCTGGACAATTCTTTGGTACTCCAAGTTGTAAGTGGCAGAATCTCTGAGACTCATTCACTGAAGATGTGCTCTGGACTATTTTTTTGGTGCTCCAGGCTTCAAGTGGGTAAGTCTCTGAGACTCTTTCGCTGAAGGTGTGCTCTGGACTATTTTTTGGTGCTCCAGGCTTCAAGTGGTGAAGTCTCTGAGACTCTTTCGCTGAAGGTGTGCTCTGGACTATTTTTTGGTGCTCCACGCTTCAAGTGAGGAAGTCTCTGAGACTCATTCACTGAAGATGTGCTCTGAGGCCACAGTGTTATATATTCTGAGCCAGTAATAAAATTAGTTACATGTCCTTTACGGGACGGTGCAGTCAACCCCAGCATTTATTGGCTGTTTGGGATTTACTAGGTAGTGCTAGTTCATTAGTTTGCTATTTATTTTTGGACAGCTGACTACTCTTACCATCAAAATCAGCACAAAATGGGCTGCTTCCAAATCGACCGCAGCTGATTTCAACCCTAGACTTGGTATGAAGGGAAATTATGAAACTGCATATCTCATTATCTCCAAAGCCACAGTGCCAGTTGAGTTCAATGTACCATATTATTAATAACTTAATCTGTATATGAAGCTGATGATATTATCCTGACTTTTGTCTCTACAGGATCAGCTCAGACGATACATTGAGATCAAACATACAGATATGCCTTCTGCTGTAGCTGCCAAGAAGACAAAGGAGTTTAGGTGCCCACCTAAAGAGCAGGTACTTAGTTAGTCGACAGAATATCCTCACTGCACATCAAACAATTCAGTCCATAAGTGCTCAGGTCCCTCCTCAGGATCTCTCATTGTGTAGCAGCTGATAACACCACTTCTATTTTTATTTGGCCCCTTGCATTGTGTTCTTGTTGGATTTCACCTCTGTTGACTTAATGAGACTGCTACTGGTACCATTAGAATTGGGACTCTTCACTGGCTGTTGAAGATGAGGATGGAAAACTTGTAGGAATATCCCAAGTGCTGTCATGTCAGTTCTTGACTAAACTCAACTCAACTCCACCTCTGTTGACCTGATGTTCCTACAGTTTCATAAAAGTTGCAGATTCACAATCATCACTTGATTCATTTAATTGCTCTGCCTCTCTGAGGACATTCAGTATATCAGTCCAGTCCTTTGCTTGTCTACTGTCAACAGTAGCCCTGCCCATGGGACTTGTGTTCATTTTACCATACACCTGCCTAGCCAGGCACACAATTGTTTTCTCAGCTTTGACCTCCTCAGATGCTCCATCTATTGTCTTTTCACTCAGCCCATCTAGATCATCCTAAACTTGCTCTATTTTATGAGAATCAATAAGAAAACAGACCCGGCTGAAATTAGGGCAGATAATTTTAATTAGCTGGGTCATTCATGAAAATGTGTATATAGAAGAATCAATTACCAGATTGTATTTGGCAGACATGCTTGTTAGATAATTCTAACAATAATTGAGCTGGCATTAATAAATTAATTAATTAGTATGTAATTAATATTAACATTGAGGGAGAGGCCATTGAACAAGTGTAGAAATGTCGCTATAGGACCCAAATAATTACAGAGAAAGTTCACTGTGAACCTGAACTAAGCTATAGGTTTGCATTATATAAAAAAAGCATTGATAGAGAAGCCAGTATTTCTAACATAAAGAACATCAATAATCAACTGTGGGAAGGAATAAGTAATATTTGGTCTGTAGCACTATACAGCTGTGAAACATGACCTCTGGACATAAAAGTTAAAAGAACTTGGCAGCCTTGGATGTGTAATTATAACATGGGATGCAAAGAATTAAATGAACATGAGAAGATCAAATGGGGATATGCTCTTAAAGGCACTGGAAGAAAATAGGCACCATTGAAAAACGTGATTGACAAAATATTTGCTTATGTTTACCATGATCAAGAGCACTTGCTTTTAAACACTCGATGCAGTGATGATGAGGAAGACGGTTCAAACCCTACACCAGCATTAAGTTTAACGTAAATGTTTATTTCACATTCAGAAAGCAGTGACAAATGACTGAACGTATATAATTGCCTAGTAAGTCAACCTGGGATTCATCACAGCATCCTGAAAGAACTTTCAACATTTAACCTACAAAAATGTAAAAACTTACAAAACACGATACTGTTTTGGCTTAGACATAGCGATCAACTAATAAAAATACTGGAGTTAAAAGCTACGAGGAAAGAAAAATGGGATGTCCAAGTTATTTATAAGAGCATTTGAATAGTAGATTTCTTATATAAATAAATTTTAAGCACTTGTAATGTATTGTCTGTCAACTGTTAAATGTTTCCTGTGCGTAGATGAAAGCTTTGCTGTCATTCAAAGACCCCGATGATGAAATCTCAGAACAAACGTGTCCTTGTCGAGATGATATCAAAAGCAGTTTACGCAGCTTCCAAGAAGAGCTTCTTCAGGTATGTGAAGTAAAAGCTTTCAAAAGTGCTGAAGAGTATGGCTGCTTCTAGTTCCAATAGCCACTTGCTTTCATATGTCTCGACTTCATTCTCTGACACAATCCTTCCTGCTAGGGTCAAAATGGATTCCTGATTCCATCATTCTTAGCCCTGGGTAGAATGTGATATGGGTCTTTAAAGGTCAGAAAAGTTACTTTGCTGGACCGGGTTTTATCCTGTATGGTTCTGTCTTCCTGCAGTGTGGCCTGCCAAAAGTGTTGCACTAAGTACAAACTCCGCAGCTCCAGCGACGACCCACTGGGAGTCTTGGAGAAAATTGCACTCTTGAACCAAATGATAGAGTCCTGAATTGAACCCACAATCTTCAGAGCATGAGGAGTGTAGTTTAACCACTTTGCCATGGAGAACCTCCAGTTTTATGGGTTTCCTCATGTGGCAAGTGATCGTTAATAGACAGGATCATGTCTTTCTTTCTTCATTGTCAGTGATCTTCCTGGAGGCCAGTCAATCAGACAATTCATGTCCATGTACACCAGCATGGCCTGCACCTTAGGGCCATGTAATCAATGAGTGTTTATTTAATGATTCAGCGCGAAGGATAATATATCACCCAATGTGACCTCCCATTTGAACAGAATGATGATGTATCGCCTTACTGGGGTGATCACATTATTTGTTTTGTTTCGTAGTATCTTCTGCAATGTCAGTGCTCAGTTAACGGAAATGTACATTATAATACTTGTTCATGTGAATGTACACCATGTTTGGTCTAAATCTACTTTTGTTTGGCACTGAATCAGTTACAGTGGTTTAATTTTAGCATAAGATTTGGTGAAGACCAGAGTAGAGTGAGAATCCTGCATCTGTGCTATCTCAGTGTATTGGATACACGGTGCTAGGTGTATATTTTCTGGACTAATCAGCACTGTTTGTATGGTGTGTGGTCTGTATCACAAAAACTATCTAATGAAATTAGGTTCATCATCACCAAGTATCTTGCCAACTGGTGTTGGAGATCGTGCTTTTCCACACCTTGCAATCTTCAACAGCATGTTTGTTGACACTTTTCAATGCCATGACATTTCTGTACTAAATGTGGTACACAATAAAATGAGCAAGTATTATAATGAAAAATCTTGAGCATAGCCTACGATGGGTAGTGTTGTGATATTCTGTTGTGATAATTTGGTGTGTCCAGTGTGTGCCGCGTGGTTACACACCCGCTTCACACGCGTGATCCGGGACTGTTTCCGGATCCAGTCAGGGATATGCACTACTGACGAGCTCAAACGAGGGCGAAACTCAAGTATAGTGCTTCCATATTGACGTGGATAGGCCTTAGGTTCATACCAGAATGCGATCGGCGTTGCCAGTAGTGGGTTGTGCTCAATATTTAAGTATTATAATGTAAATTTCCATGTTCTGAACATTGAAATTGTGGAAGATACCACGAAATAAAACAAATAACATGATGACACTAGTATGGCGATAGAGCATCCTTCTGTCTAAATGAGAGGCCACATTTGAAGAAATATTATCCTCGGCACTGAATCAGTTATCCTCTTTCTAAACAGTTAGATTACTCATTGTTTATTTCCGTCCAAGAAATGTTAAGCATCCTTCTGTAAGATCATTAATCTGAAGCTTCAGTGGATTTGTATGGTATCACATTCATCAATATACAACAAGTAATAGTCGTTTTTGACATCTTCTGAGAATGAAAGGAAGACTAACAACATAATGAAAAAACAATATCATTAACAGGTGCCTTGTAACTGATGTGGGTGATCATGCTTCTCCACATCTTATGATCTTCAACGGCATGTATCAGTGCATGCACTGACTCCCTTTCATGCCATGACACACAATTTGTCAAGAATGTTCTCTCACTGTCTTTCTCTGTCTATTCTTCCACACATTTTTCCAGTTGTCACAACATGTTCCAGATTTTGTATTCTCATACTGTGGCCATAAAACGAAGACTGCCGCTTTCTGATGTTTGTGAAAGTTGTCTTTGTGACTTTGCCTCCCTCAAAATGTCCAGATTATTTATTTTGACTGTCCAAGGAATTCTATAAAACCACATCTCCAAAGCTTCCAGGTTTTTTTTTCATTTGTTAATTAATTGTCCAGGATTTGCAGCCATATGTTAGGACTGGTTCTATGTAGCATACAAGAATTATTTTTCTAACTTCCAATGACACAGACATATTACATAAAATGTTTTTCATATGATAGAATTGTCCTATTCTGTTCTTTATCTCTGTAATGTATCTTCCAGCCCAGATATTTGAAATTCTGCACTTGTCCAAACTAACATCATTTACTTTAATTGTACATTCAGGCATGATCTGTTTCTTTGATATTGCCATGACAGCATCAAGAATATAATAAACAAATATGGACAGGGAGTAGCACTGGCAATACATTTGGTCCTGGGATGCAAGCTTAGGCTTCCCAAAGCCTAAAATTAACATCAAGTGTCGATTAGAGAAACATAACTCCATAACCTTGTCCTAGACAATTAGAAGGTGAAATTCTGCAAACTGGTACCTGAACACTGCATGGTGACTGCTTTTATTTTCATAATCCTTATTAAAACCCTCCTGGCACAAGCCAGAGTCCAAATAAAAACACAAAATATGACCGAGAATCTCAAGGGATCGGAAAACACTCGTAGATAAAGGTGAATGTTTTCACCAAAGTCTTTATCAGTGGGAGAAGAAACCTGAAACAATGAAATATTTAAAACAAACAAACAACACAAAAGAATAGTTCCCTGAATGATGCCCAATGCAGGAAATTGCAGCATATGCTAGCAGTTATAGCAGTTCTTAATTTCTTTTAAATTCTATATTTCGTATATAATCCTGTGCCAAAGGGGTTATGGACACAATTTATTATCTCTCATACCTCATTCGAAACACAGCTGCGGGCAATTTGCCAACTGACTGCCTTGCGTTGGTTTTCATAAAAATGATATGAGTGGCGGTAGTTTAGAAAGCAATGACAAACTATTGAACCTAAATTTGCCAAGAAATTACAAACAGCCCAAAAATGTTCTGGTTGACTGCGGCGTCCTCTAAAGGATATGTAACTAGCTAAATTTTTATTTCATAAGTGGGGAAATAACAGTTTGTATTGCTTCTATTGCTAGCACTGTAAGATGCCCCAGTTAAAGGAAGATGATTCTCCAGTTGAAATAAAGGCTCCACCATCTCCATCATTGACCCAGAAATTGATGGTTCTGGTGTGGCGAGCCAAGACAGAGGAGATGAAACCACTGTTACCCTCAGAGAAGCTGCCAGGTAAGCCACAGTGTTTTGTGATTGATAATGAGCTGTTTGTGTCATCATCATCATGTAGCAGCCACTTTGCCAAACGTTGTTTTAATCCTGGCCCATCGAGAAGTTTCTCCATCCATTGCCAGTTCTCCTACCTCATGCTCAAGGTGTCTGCAGTCTCCTGTATAGGTCTTAATGCTGGTGGATTTATTGTTTTATGTTTATAAAAGGATACATTTTGTACAAGGAAATGAGCAGTCTGACAAGCTTGCTGTTAAGGCTACTGTAGAGGGTGGATGAGCCATGGATCATGCTGATATACTGAATGCTCTATGAGAAGTAAATCGTTTGCAAGAAACAAGTGATGACTGTATCTACAACCATGGTCAGACTGTGAGAACAGCAAGTTAAAAGAGGTGTGGCCAGACAAGAACATTATGCCGGAAGCAAAAGAAGATGAATAAACCAACATATAACTGGTGTCATTAGCCGCTACATGCTGCGGGATTTGCTGAGGAGGGGATCCGAGCACTTATGGACTGAATGGTTCGATGTGCAATGAGGATGATCTGTCGACTAACTAATCCGAGCACTTATGGACTGAATGGTTCGATGTGCAATGAGGATGATCTGTCCACTAACTAACATTTCGTTATAAACAATGTTTTACTTGACAGTATTGCAATACTTATTAATGCAATACTTTGTTCAGTAGTCTTGTTCTATTGGCATCTATGTCAGTGTTTCTCAATACATGGTTAACTTACCTCAGAGGTTTTCATTCAATCTTCAGTGTCCTGGAGCACATGCTTTAGTCTGTATATTATATAAACACCCACCCCACGTCTCATACAAGCGAAAGTTCACACAAGGCCACAGTCATGTTTTTCAAACAGTAAAAGGAACCTGGGACAGATATGTTTGAGGATCACTATACTCTGGGGTTGCCGTGGTAGTGCGGTGGCTAGCTCACTTACCTGCTGAAACTGTTGTCATGGGTTTGAATGCATGTCAAGCAGATTTATTTGAACTGATCTGGGCTCCAGCCTAATATATGTACCAGGAAATGTTTTGGAAAGTAAAGGTGGCAAGCAGGATTTGACTCCATCCCCTCTCAGGTTGCTAAATAATCTAGAAAAATTTGGGGCTAGCACTGTATGCCCAATATATATCAAAATGTATGCAATTGGTCATTTATATTGTTTATATTTTACCATGATGTGTGTTTGTTTGTTTTTTAATTTCAAGATATGTAATATATTTTATCTTTCAATTGTTTCACTACATTTGTCTCTGATATTTTGTTTATTATATTTTAAACAATATTTTCACCACATTTGTCTCTGATGTTTTGCTTATTATATTTCAATCAATATTTTCACCACATTCGCATCTGATATTTTGCTTATTATATTTCAATCAATATTTTCACCACATTCGCCTCTGATGTTTTTTAGACTGCATGCAGAAGCTGATCACAAACACCATGGTTCACTGGGCTGAGGAGTCTTTTATCTCCAATCAGGATCTAGTCAGGGAGATG
The DNA here is from genome assembly GCA_963921405.1 of Cepaea hortensis. NCBI lineage: Eukaryota > Metazoa > Mollusca > Gastropoda > Stylommatophora > Helicidae > Cepaea > Cepaea hortensis. The sequence continues at coordinate 113,378,131 of OY992881.1, forward strand.
TTTAGTCTGCTGCACCGACAGTATGACGGCATTGGAGAGGTAACAAGGCCTTTCAGTTTCATTACATATATACAGATATTCACATAGCCGGTATTCTGATATGAGGTGAAGCTTTGTCATTTAACAAATCAACTGAGAAGCACATACTTGCTTTTGAATATAAATGTTACAGAAGAGTGTAAGCACAGAAGCCACAAACAGTATGTTTTATTGCCTGGCATATTTCACTGCATCTCATCAGGTGCATATTGCAGATTTATATATCATATGAAGTGAATAATTGAATGATACTTTAGCTGAAACAATTAAAACATGTAGTTACAGGTATTGTTTGAATGTGGAGCATCTGTTATCTCCACTGTAATTTCAAATTTAATATAAACTCTTTCTGCTTGCATTAAACTGGCTGGATTTGCTTAATTGCTAACATTGAGGTCACTTAAAAATATCCCTGCCTCACTGCGGATTTGAACACATGACTACTAGGCTGGCAAGCAAGTATGATAGCCACTGCACTACCATAGTTCCCCCTGTTTAGGTAGTACATCTGGATAAATTTGTAAAGATAATAATTTTTTGTCAATTTTCTCCAGCTGATGTCAGCACTTGATAAGTCCTATGTCATCAGCAACAAAAGCAGGGAAGACATCAACTTGTTGCTGAAATCCTTGGGCATAATCCGCTCTTTGCTGCAAGTCCAGGCAGGGCCAGAAGAGGAGGAGCTGATGAAGAATAGCTTGAAGTAAGTTGTTTGTCAACACACAGAGCAACAGAAGCACCTAGTAGAAATACTGCAGTAGAATCACCATCATCATGTGCCATGCAGACAAGCATGGGCAGTCATGTTTTCACCATCTTTCACGATAATCAGAGTCATGGATCAGCTCCGTATTCTTGTCTCAACCATGCCACATGGTGGATTAGGAACTACGTATTTTAATTACAGTAATAACATCTGATGGGAGATGCCTTGAAGAGATTAGAACAAGAATCGCCATGGCAAAAGTAGCCTTTAGCAAGATGAAAAACATATTGACCAATAAAAAGATGTCAATTGAAACGAGAAAAAGAGTGTTGAGATGCTACATTGAACCTGTACTTTTGTATGGATGTGAAGCGTGGACAATGAGCAGTCAGGCTGAAAAACATCTGATGGCTGTAGAGATGTGGTTTCTGAGGAAAATGCAAAGAATACCATGGACAGCCAGAAAGACCAATGAACAAGTCCTTCAAGAAACAAATGAAGATCGAAAATTGATTAGAGAAATTAGACGTAGACAGTCAAAATTTTTTGGGCATGTTATGAGAAGAAATGGATTAGAGAATTTGGTGACAACTGGTAAGATCGAGGGGAGTAGACCAAGGGGAAGACCTAGAAGCAAGTACATGGATGGCTTGGCCTTGTGGCATGGTCGAGACAGAAACACGGAGCTGATCCACGACTCTCGTGATCGAGTGAGATGGCAGAACATGACCGCCCACGCTTACCGGCATGACACATGATGGATGGATTTTAATTACTGTGGACTTGTAATCTTAACTAGTGGAGTAACTCAAGTGGAGTCTAAATTTGGAGCACATTTTTAGCCATGTAGCAGGTTATTTGCAGAATGATGCTCTCATCACAGCACACATAAAAGTGTCTTGATCTCTTGCTGTTTCTCCTGCCTGGTGTATTTTACATGCCCAAGATGTCAGCAGTATCCTGTGTCTGACCTCATGGACAAAACATGCCTTCCAGGAACCATCCCTTCCATGGACCATCCCTTCAGGAACTATCCTGTCAAGGAACCATCCCTTCCAGGAACCATCCCTTCCTTCGCTGATCTTTTCTAACCACTGATTTTTAATGTGTCCAAAATATTTCACTGTGTGCATGGCTTACTAGGAGTTAAAGTAACAAATTTCCTGATATAGAACATGTTCATCAGCATCATCATGTTCCCTGCATTCATTTCTCGCAACATATCTCCTATCTGGTGTCCTTTATTAACTCTGCTGATGATATTCATCCATGCCACTATCTCAGTCCATCCAGCATCATTTCTTTTGGTCTGCGACTGCCTTTTTTCTTACTGATCTTTCAAGTTGACATGATGTTCTTCTGTGCATTTCTTCTCATCACAAGACAAAAGAATGTTGTTTATCTCATTTCTATAGTTATATAGAAAGTGTTGCATAATGTTAATACAATACTATACACAACATACTTTTACAGGGACTTGATGGACAATAAAGTGTTCTTCCAACACCCTGACTTGATGAGAGCTTTATGTGTTCATGAGACTGTCATGCAGTTGATGGTCAACACATTGAATAAGGCACAGCAGCAACAGCAGCAGCAGCAACAACAACAAGTAGCAGCTAGTGAAAGTGGTCCCAGACAGCCACCACAGTCGAGCACTATGGACAGCATCAGTGAACACAATAAGGTTCGTAGTGTGTATGTGACACAGTTTCATCAGCAAAGTCTGAAAGTATTCAGCAAACCATTCTAGATCAGTTAGTGTAGGAGAGGGAGTTGAATGGATTGTCATTAAATGTAAGCAAAACTGATTGCATGATACGAGGGTAAGTTAATAAGTAAGTCACAAATGGCTGTAGAAAAATAACTAAAGGTGATAACAACTTGAAACCAGTTTATTTTTTATAGATACACTGTCCCTTTATTTCTCAACATAATTTCCACCTACATTGATGCACTTATCCCAAACCGGCTGCATAGAACTGTGTGCTCTATTTTCTAAACCACGTTTTCACTTCACATTCAGCTTCCGTTTCATTCACGAAATGTCTCCCGCCAAAGTGGGTTTCCTGTTTATGCTGACAAATGTTTGTCCCATAAAGCGGTGCAGAGCTGGGTAGAAAACGTTACGAGGGTGAGTCAATAAGTAAGTCACACAGTTCTCTAGGATGGTAGGTCAATGAAAACAAAGCATGCAGTTCTATGCAGCCGGTTTGGGAGGACTGATAAAACAATGGGATACGTGCATCAATGTTGGTGGAAATTATGTTGAGAAATAAAGAGACAATGTATGTATAAAAATAAACTGGTTTCAAGTTGTTATCATATTTAGTGATTTTTCTACAGCCATTTGTGACTTACTTATTAACTTACCCTCGTAGTTTCCAAGAAAGCATAAATTCTAATATTATTTATATAGGGTAAAGGCTTACAAATAGAACAGCCGATGATCTTCAATGTCTAGACTGCTCAGTGATATATGACGGAAGATATGACACAGAGATAAAGAAAATATTTGTCTTATTCAAAGATGTTTTTTTAAAATAAGAATGAGCAGCTTCATGAAAAACAGAAATACTAGCGGCTGACCAAATGTCTTTAATCTGACCACGAAGGAAACAAAGCAATCACTTGAATTGACACACTCATGCAACCTCTGCTTCACCTTGAAACGGCCTTGAAAATATAAAACTATTTTTAAAATGAATCAGTTATCACATGCCAGTATAACTTCTTCATCACTGTCAAAATTATTTCTTTTGAGTTGCTTTTTTATATTTAGAAATAAGAAAAACATCTGAGGGATCCAAATCCAGAGATTAGGTTTGGGTATGGAAGAATCTTAGTGATCAAATTCTTAGATGCTGGCTGCACAAGCCATGCTTTGTGAGGGGGCACATTGTCTTGAAGGACTGATCTCATTTAGTATTGTTTTATTTAGTCCCAGTTGTTGTAATACTTCTTTGCATGTTTGCTTCTCCAGCCATGATATACATATTTTTTTAAATGTTGCGTATCCCTTACGGGACATTGCAGTCAACACCAGCATTTTTTTTTTTGGTACTAGGCAAGTGTTACGTTCAGTAGTTTGCCATTGCTTTCTGAACGACCGGCTCCCATACCAGCACGTTATAACACAACGCGACATGATCTGCTGCACAAATCGGTTGCAGCTGAGCTTCGAACGCCTGGTACCCGGCTCACGAACCGCGTTCGCAAGCCTTTGGCCACGAAGACCGATGGTATATTTTAAACAGGTCCATAAATCCACATTTTCAAAGCTTCATGTTTCCCTGGCATTGTTTATTCATTGTTCATAATGTTATATTCATTTAATAAATTATAAGCACAATTGTTATGTTTGTCAATAAAGTGGTTCATGCATTACTATTAATTTTCTAGGATGCTGCAGCAGAAATGGTTGTCATGTGCTGTCGTTTCCTTTGTTATTTTTGTCGCACAAGTCGTCAGAACCAGGCAGCAATGTTTGAACATCTCAGCTACCTGCTTGACAACAGTAGCATGTTGTTGGGTAAGTGTACGTGGGTGCTTACTTAAAATCTGAAATTTTGTCGGGTAATGAATTTCTGTTAAAATTTCAAGGTTTTCACAATATTTGTCTCAGAAATCACACATCTACTGCCTCCAACTGCTTCTTAATTTCTTAATTTCTTCATTCATATCCCAAGATGCACTTCACCTTTAGGTATTTTATTGTCAAGAGACTTCAACCCAATGCTCAAAGCTCATGAAACTACAAGGGGGCTTCAAATGAAAACCTTAAAAGTGTGATAGAAATTACAGTAACCACACCATTGTTTTGTAACTTGTCAATATTATTGTTAAGGATGTCAAGAGTGTTAAGCACGTGACCTCACAGTGCAGATGAACATGGTGACATCGTAAGGACAGTTTAAAGATGGCCACCCAACTTTTGACATGCACCAAAGAGGAGCAGTGTTCTGTTATCCGTTTTTTTAAAAATCAGTGAAGGGTTGAAACTTATAGAAATTCATCAGCGAATGAAGGTCCAGTATGGCGATGCATGCCATCAATCCAGCACATGTATGAGTGGAGTAGGAAGTTTCAAAACAGCGTGATTTCTGTGACAAACAGTTCACAACCGGGTGATGCACACTGAGTAATGACCCCAGAGTCGATTTATCTACAGGAATCCAAGCACTTTATTGGGGCTGGAGGACTTAATTGAACACAGTGGTGACTACATTAAAAATTATACATTTGTTCTTTACTTTTTCAGAATATATTCACCATACACAAAATAGTAAGGTTTTAATTTGAAGCCCTATAGTATATATTACATGTATGTTTAAAAAACATAGTCCTTACTGTTTGTATGTGTACATTCACACACTGTATATGTACATTAAAACACAGCTTACAATCAGCATATATGTGTCTATAGTGTATGCATAAATTACAAATGGGTAAAAGATCTTGGGGTCAGCCTCTACTACGGTAGAAATATGTGTGTAAGCGGAACATGAATGATACTGGCATGGATATTCCATCATGGAACATCATGAGCAGGTCACCCCTGATTGCATTGCATGGAGGGAAAAGATCAGGAATGAAATAACGGCAAAGAAGAAAATTATTGCAAATAGGTCACACACTGAGCATGTGAGATGTCAGATGGTGCGTGATGGTGGAAATTACCATGTGTTCACATGCATCTATTGCCGATGAACATTTACTGTGTGAATTGGTTTGATCAGTCACATTCGCTACCTCCACGTGTTGTAGTTATTATGCCTGTTTTGAAGCACAATGTAACAAACTATCGTCTGTCAAGACGGCAAGGTGCCAGAGGGGGGTATACATTTGATGTGTGTGTATGGTGATGTTTCAGCCTGTACTTAGAAGTTGTCAATCATACACATTTACATATTCATTCACAGCAAGACCATCATTGCGAGGCTCCTGTCCACTTGATGTGGCTTACTCTTCTCTCATGGATAACAATGAATTGGCTCTGGCATTGAGAGAATCACACCTTGAGAAGATTGCTGTTTACTTATCCAGATGTGGTGTCCAGGCAAGTTTTTATTTTTCCTTGCAGTGTTATCCACATCTATTTTGAATTTGAAAATTTTGAGTAGCCAGACATATATCAGTATGGGTGGAAAAGAGGCTTAAAGTATCATTTACTTCTTTATGTCATATTTAATTCTGCACTATATGAGTTATATACCTCTGCACTATATGGGAGTCTCCGTGGCAAAGTGGTCAAGCCGTCTGCAACGTGCTCTGAAGGTTGTCGGGTGTGATTCCAGGCTACGTCGTTCAGTTCATGAGTGCTTTTTTCTCAGAGACTCCTGGTGTCATTGCTGGAAGCTACGGAGTTCGTGTTTTGTGCGAAGTTTCGACCGAGCCATTTTTTGTAACAAGCATTGGTGCAAACAAAAAAGAAAAGAAAGAAATGCAAATTTCATAGCAGGAAATACCAATGAAAAATAGATAGAGAAATCTAATCAAATATTGAGAAAATATCATCAAAACAATACATCTGAAATATGAACAGAAATATAATTTTTGTGTTACTTAATGGTATGATTAAATGAAGATAATCAGAACATGGATGGTTTCATCATCCCGGTAATGTAACATAGATAAACAATAGACACATTAAAATTTTAATTCTCTCTGCTCAGTGTGGCATTACTAAACAAAGTTTAAGGTTTTCAGTCTACTGTTGCAGACATTCAGTGTTTGTTGTATGTACCATCATAAAATTAATTGCGTTGCACTGTTTCATTAAGCCTGTCGCTAAGTACATCTGACTTTGACAAGCATTTCTTCAGATCAGTTAAGTTTTCCCTAGCCTTTGACTACCCCAGTCTACAAGGCAGCTGGTCAGTTTCTCTCTTCATCTGGTTCCTATCCCTTGACCTGTCCAAGATGGAAGACCCTACCAGTAGCTATGGTATTGTCGGCTAGCTCTTGCGGTCCTTGTAACCCACAAGCCCCTCTACCAGTTCAAGGCAGAGACACATCAGAGGAGTGCTTGTTGTATTAAAATTTTGTTTAGCAATTCTGTTTATTCTAATAATTTATACTCCATCACAGGTGAATGCAGAGCTGCTGGAAAAAGGGTACCCAGACATTGGCTGGGATCCTGTGGAAGGGGAACGATTTCTGGACTTCTTTAGATTCTGTGTGTGGAACAATGGTAAGATGATAGTGATAGAGTGATGGGATAGGGAGAGAGCTGCAGACCAAGAAGTTATGCATGAATATTTAGTTTTCCCATGGGTATTAATTTTTAAATTATCCAGTCTTCTCTCTCTTTCTCTCTCTCTCTCTCTCTCTCTCTCTCTCTCTCTCTCTCTCTCTCTCTCTCTCTCTCTCTCTCTCTCTCTCTCTCCCTCCCACCCCCCACCCCCAAGATAAAATCTTTTAATCATGCCTGTAGACCAACTGCCTCTCTTTGGCCAACTATATTGGGTTTGAGTCTGCACAACAACTACCTCTCCTTGGCCAACCCTATTGGATTTGACTCTGCACAACAACTGCCTCTCCTTGGCCAACTATATTGGGTTTGACTCTGCACAACAACTGCCTCTCCTTGGCCAACTATATTGGGTTTGAGTCTGCACAACAACTGCCTCTCCTTGGCCAACTATATTGGGTTTGAGTCTGCACAACAACTGCCTCTCCTTGGCCAACTATATTGGGTTTGACTCTGCACAACAACTGCCTCTCCTTGGCCAACCCTATTGGGTTTGACTCTGCACAACAACTACCTCTCCTTGGCCAACCCTATTGGGTTTGACTCTGCACAACAACTACCTCTCCTTGGCCAACTCTATTGGGTTTGAGTCTGCACAACAACTGCCTCTCCTTGGCCAACTCTATTGGGTTTGAGTCTGCACAACAACTGCCTCTCCTTGACCAACTCTATTGGGTTTGAGTCTGCACAACAACTGCCTCTCCTTGGCCAACTCTATTGGGTTTGAGTCTGCACAACAACTGCCTCTCCTTGGCCAACTCTATTGGGTTTGAGTCTGCACAACAACTGCCTCTCCTTGGCCAACCCTATTGGGTTTGACTCTGCACAACAACTACCTCTCCTTGGCCAACCCTATTGGGTTTGACTCTGCACAACAACTACCTCTCCTTGGCCAACTCTATTGGGTTTGACTCTGCACAACAACTGCCTCTCCTTGGCCAACTCTATTGGGTTTGAGTCTGCACAACAACTGCCTCTCCTTGGCCAACTCTATTGGGTTTGAGTCTGCACAACAACTGCCTCTCCTTGGCCAACTCTATTGGGTTTGAGTCTGCACAACAACTGCCTCTCCTTGGCCAACTCTATTGGATTTGACTCTGCACAACAACTGCCTCTCCTTGGCCAACTCTATTGGGTTTGAGTCTGCACAACAACTGCCTCTCCTTGACCAGCCCTATTGGGTTTGACTCTGCACAACAACTGCCTCTCCTTGGCCAACTCTATTGGGTTTGACTCTGCACAACAACTACCTCTCCTTGACCAGCCCTATTGGGTTTGACTCTGCACAACAACTGCCTCTCCTTGACCAACTCTATTGGGTTTGACTGCACAACAACTGCCTCTCCTTGACCAACTCTATTGGGTTTGACTCTGCACAACAACTGCCTCTCCTTGACCAGCCCTATTGGATTTGAGTCTGCACAACAACTGCCTCTCCTTGACCAACTCTATTGGGTTTGAGTCTGCACAACAACTACCTCTCCTTGACCAGCTCTATTGGGTTTGACTCTGCACAACAACTACCTCTCCTTGACCAGCCCTATTGGGTTTGACTCTGCACAACAACTGCCTCTCCTTGACCAACCCTATTGGGTTTGACTCTGCACAACAACTGCCTCTCCTTGGCCAACCCTCTTGGGTTTGAGTCTTCAAAACAACTGCCTCTCCTTGGCCAACTCTCTTGGGTTTGAATCTGCACAACAACTGCATCACCCTGGCCAACACTCTTAGATTTGAGTCTGTTGGCAATAAAACACCTAAGGCCCATGGAGGAAGTATCACCTGTATAGGCCTAATCCCAGCCATTCCACATAGGATGTCAGCACTATCACCTGGTGACATCCTAATGTCCTCTCTGCAGATGAGAAGTTCCAGCTCTAGTCTTGCATATCCCACTGGCTTCTCAGTTCAGAGAGGGGAAGGAGGGCTCTGCAGCATGATGATACATGATGGTACCAGGTTGAGAGAAAACTCTATACACCATCCTCACTTCAATAGATGCAAGCCCTTTTCAGGGCTATGACTACCTGAACATCAAAGCAATGGACTTAACAGATTCTGTGCGAAACAAACAGTAGGTTAGAGCCAAACAAAAAGGGGTGATGGAAAGTAGGGGTGTGTTACAATTATGGCTTAACAGTTAATATAGTAACAGACATGTTGTATTATAATGCAGTGACAACATTTTGGCAGTTAGTTAGTTAGTTAGTTAGTCACGGTTCCAACTTCACAGCAACGGGTCTTCCCCATTATGCTCCGTTCCTGTGCCAGTGAATATCACATAAAACGCTCCCCACTGCCCAATGTGAAAAGTGAAAAAGACAGGAGTCTCGACAATCAACAGCCCGCACAGATACACTGTGCATAATGCCGCTGCCAGAATGTCAACACAATAGTCCCCAACGAAACATCCAGTTTATCTCTGATGGAATCGGCAGTCATTTTCCCATCTGGATGTTTCCTAGATGTTCACCCACACAGTCCTCGAAAATACAGTTCATCGTCGATGGCAGTGGCAGTCAACCAGAAGCCCAGCAGCCACGCATTTCTGCATAAGGCAAAAACCGGTCAACTCTGGGACATAGCCAGCTGCCATCGCTCCGAACATGCAGTCACGTTCCAAAAAAAACCTCAGGCAGATTCAAAAGCATTTCACACGAAACTCACAGCTCACAGAGTCGCGCCACGCACTCACTCAGTAGCAGGGCGACGGAACCATAGCCTCCTTAGTCGCCTCTTACGACATGCGTGGTAGGCTACAGTGTTGCTATTCTTTGCTTCCCTTATGGGCCCCGGCAACACACGGGAGATTTTGGCAGTATATAAGTCCATGGCAGATACAGGAAGTCGCTTAAGATGATTAATCATCCCGTGTAACTTAATCAGTTGAAGAGTTAAAACGCTCAGTTGTTTAGAGGATTCACAACCCCCCAACCATGTAATGGATCAGTTGTAGACATTTTACAACCAGCGATGAAGTCATTTGCCACATGTAACACAACACTGATTATATCTTACAAAACACAGGAGAACATGTGGAAGAGAATGCCAATCTTGTTGTGAGACTGCTCATCCGTCGACCCGAGTGCCTTGGCCCTGCTCTGCGTGGGGAGGGTGGGGGTCTGCTTAAGGCCATGAAGGATGGTATTCGCATGTCAGAGCAGATCGCCGCAGCCAGGGACAGCAGTTCCAGCAGCTTCCTCCTGGCCATGAATGATGATGATGATACAGGAGGAAATTATCTGATCAACAGGTAGGTGTGTCTCTAAGCCTCTCTCCTCCTCTCCCTCCTCCCTATGTCTCACCTCACCCCCAAACAATGTCTCTTCCTCCCTTCCTTCTCTCTCTCTCTCTCTCTCTCTCTCTCTCTCTCTCTCTCTCTCTCTCTCTCTCTCTCTCTCTCTCTCTCTCTCTCTCTCTCTCTCTCTCTCTCTCTCTCTCTCTCATATATTCATTTGTTGAACACATATGACATCAACAATATCTCCCTTGCCCTCATGAATGTTCTAATTATTGCCATTCTTGAAGCCAACAGATGCACATACTCATTGCCTCGCTCTCCTCTCGAGTACCTTTTATACATCATCTCAAAGCTGTAGCAATTGCTGCCACCTCCATTTTGATCTTGATGTTGTAGACCCACAGGCTTAAGTTTGCTGATCAATGACCGTCCCCATGACTGTCCCTGAGAACCCCCGTTGATGTTTCTCTTCCAGAAGCATAGAACATCCATGTATACTATTGTCATCTCTACTGGCATTTTCATCTATCAATTGTTAAACCTCCAAGTTGGCTAATCCATTAAGTCACCCTGTACGGGCGTGGTGGCGAATGGGTTACGAATGCAATTAGCAATCACACATACCACGTTAGAAACACTAGAGGGCAGTTTGGAAGCAGACCTCTTTATGCTGGTTTTCATACAAAGGTATGAGTGCTGTCGTTGAGAAAGCACTGGCAAACTACTGAACATAAACTTGCCAAGAAAATCACAAACAGCCAAAAAATTATGGGGTTGACTGCGACGACATGTAAAGGATATGCAACATGATCCCACACTCTATGTCCAGTGTGATGATTTGTTGGAATCTGTTTTTGTGTCTGCTATTGACACTCTATTCTTGCCTTCTGTGTATTTTTCATGACTATGGTAAGTTTTTATTACTACTTCTAGTAGAGCTGGGCTGATGTTTGTGTGTGGATTAGCTTTTCATAACACCAGTGTCCCTGGCCATCAGGCGAACCCACTGCAACTTCAGAGATACTTGTAATTTACATTCCCAAGTGAAGGATGAGAAGTCAACATTTTAGTCTAACAGACTGGTGTACGGGTTGAACCCGCTACCTTGGCATCAGCACACTGGAAGTTAAGAACAAGTGCTCTTATCCATTCAGCCTTGCTGACCTCTTATTTACATTATAAGAGATCCATAACTGGTCAGGGAAACTACTTTACTAACTTTCCAAGAATAAGTTCATGAACTGTCAGTCACCAATCTAGATTTATGATGCGTTCACTTGTGCAAACAACTGTCTATTAATTTCTTTCGAGGTTGTTACGTGATCTACATTTCGGAGAAAAAATTGGCATGGCTGGCTAGAAAACATCTAGAAATGGAACAACATCTAGAAACATCGAGACTTTGTAGGTGAACATCTGGTTGGGGAGGTGACTACCAATTCCATCAGGGATGAACTTATTGTTCGTAGAGGACTTTTGTGGTGACATTCTGGTGGTGGCATTTTGCGCAGTGTGCCTGAGCGGGCTGTTGTTTGTCGAGACTCCTGTCTTTTCCGCTTTTCACATGGGGCAGTGGGGAACATTTTATGTGATATTCATTGGCATGGGAACGGAGAAAAATGGGGACGACCCTTTGCTATGATGTTGGAACCGCGACTAACGACTAACTGTCTATTCAGGCTGAATAACAGATCAGAAATCACGACTGAGACAGGATATGATAGTAAAATAACAAAACACAAAGTATGCAAAGATTCTGTGGAGAAATAACAAGCATAGACATGTGTACGTATCTTACATCGATCTCAGGCCTGGCAAATAGCAATTACAGTGGGAGAATGAATAAGGAGAGAAGAGCGGGAGAAGAATAAATAATAATAATAAAATAGCATTATTTATTATTATTATTGTTGTTTGTTCTTCTTATTCATTTTCCCATTGTGGTATATTTTCACCTGTTCTGAGATCATTGTATGGTATGTACATATGTCTGTGCTGATTGTTTCTCTTCACATACCTTTTTGTTTCAGTGTTCTTCAATCTGAATAACTTATTAGACATAGTATGACAAGATATTTGACATTCCCATAACCAAAAAGAAAGAGGTCTATTTTGTAATCTGTAACATTGTTATTTTACACAGTAAATACAAATTTCATACACTTCCGCCTCCTGATGATGAAGACTACATCGACATTGGTGGTGCAATCATAGAGTTCTACTCCAGCCTGGTTGACCTTCTAGGCAAATGTGCTCCAGATTCAGAAGCTATCAAGGCTGGTCGAAGTGAATCACTGAGGGCCAGGGCTATTCTCAGAAGTTTGGTGTCCATGGAGGATCTCGAGGGTGTCCTGGGGTTATCATTCATCTTGCCAATTAGCCGTCCACCAGAAGATGATGAAGAAGGTATTACGTTGTTGTTGTTGTTTTAATATTGATCTGATGCATGCTAAGGTGTCTTCATCTTTCAGTGCCTTGCCGGTTGGTGTAGGCAGCCATGCTTCTCCACAAATTGCGATCTCCGACGTCATGGATCAGTTCATGTGTTGACTCCCTTCCCTTTCATGCCATGACACATGACTGTCATGAATTTTCTCACGCTGTCTTCCTCTATCTCTGTTACCATAAATCTTTCCGGTTGCCACAATATTTTCCAGTTTTTGTCTTCTCATAATGTGGCCAAAAATATTATGACTGCTTCTTTTTGATGTTTGTAATAAGTTGTCTTTGTGACTTAGTCTTTCCCTCAAAATGTCCAGATTGCTCATTTTGGCTTCAATTAACGTTCAGCATTCTTCTATAAAATCACATCTCCAAGGTTTCTAGAGATTTGTTCACATGTTTACTAATTGTCTCAGATTGCAGCCGTATGTTAAAACTGGATCTGTGTAACATGCAAGAATTCTTTTTCTAACTTCCTAGGACTTATTGCATAAAATGTTCATCATTTGATAGAATGCAGTTTTTGCATGTCCTATTCTGTTCTTTATCTCTAAGGTGTACACATTATTATTTTACTGATTCGGTGCCAGACAAAAAAAGTAGGCCTGGACGAAACAGAAATGGATGGGGGAAAATGGAAAGTAGGCATGTGTCACAGTTATGACTTAAAAGTTGTTAATATGGCAGCAGAGATGTTGTATTATATCTCACATTAAAAGGTTTTGCGTAGGGAAAACAACTGTACATAAGCCCATGGCAGATATAGAAAGTCGCTTAAGACGATTAATAATTTTTGTTAAAAGTTTGTTGCATATTCTTTATAGGACGAAGCATTCAACCCCAGCTTTTTTTTGCTGTTTGTTATTCCTGGGCAAGTTTACGTTCAGTAGTTTGCCATTGCTTTCTGAACGACCGGCAACCATACCATTTCATTAAAACAAAACCAACGCATGGCAGTTTTCTGCCAAATCGCCTGCAGCTGTGTTTCGAATGAATTATACCATGGCACTTAATCAGTTAAAATATATTATATCTGCTACAAACTACTGTATATGTAGCAAGATCTGGTAACTGAATAGCATGTACAGGCCTTTGAATGTAAATATTATAAAAGAGTACAAACAATTCATTGCACTGAAAAGAGAACAAACAAATCTTTCCAACATAAGCTCAGTATTAAAGAAGATTTGTTATTAACACAAATAAAACTGAGTAAAATTTAAGATTTTGAGTGTGTAAAGAGACATGAATTTGTGGAAAAGATAACAATGGAGAGAGGTGTACTTTGTCATTGATGACTTAACCATACCAGACTGCTGTACCAATTTTTCGGTAATTTCCTAATCTGCCGCTATACCGCTGAACCTAATTTTCGGTATTTTGCCTAGTAAGTGAAAAAAAAAATGCGTCACAAACTAAAAATAACCAACCAGTCGTGGTCAAACCTCATGGTTAGCCATTGCAAATGTCTGCCCCCATAGGTTTGAATTGACTTTGTGTGGTTTAACGCGAAAAAAATTCTGAAAATTCACAATGAAATGAACGGCTGATGAACCAAGCACTTCAGCAAGAAAGCGAAGTAGGTCTAGGCTTTTCACAGTCCAACAGGTGATCAATACTTTGGTTTATTCAGACTGGATTAGCACACAAAGGTGGAATATTGGCGCTAGATGAAAGGTAGACCTATTTTCTACAATGTCTCCAAGTTACATCTTAATCTAACCACATGTTTGCATGTAACTAATATTTTTCTATATCATGTTGGTTTTTTTCTATTTAATGCTCAGGAGCCCAGGTAATAGGGACAGTTAGGTTCAGGGCCTCAGGTCTGGTAGGGTTAAGACACATGTGTCCCCACATGTGGAGAGTGCCAAAAAATACCAATATGGGACTCTATGGTGGTCCAGTAATTGGAATGATTACACTTTAAACCTTTTAATGAGGATCTAACGAGTACACTCGTATGGTCCCAATTGGTGCAAAAAAAGGGTTAAGTAAATAAGTGACAGGTCTAACACACATAAGAAATTTACTTGATCCTAAGGAAAATTATGCTCATGACGTGAATTAATGTGAATTTCAGAACACATTTGTGACATGTTGGTAGTAGCAAATATAACAGGGTTAAGTAGGTAAGGAACCTACGACAGGTCGAGCAAACTGGTGCGGAATTTACTTGATCCTACACAAATTATGTTCATGAATCATGGAGGAAGTTGGAGGAAAGCACTAGTCACAAGTGCTGGAACTTCAATATCCCTTCCCCACGACACCTAATGGCATAAGTGGAAGACAACAATATTATTTTCAGAAGAAAAGGGAGTTATGTGAACCTGATCTTGTACCTTGTCTGTGTTGATAATGATTGTACCTTGTCTGTGTTGATAATGATTATACCTTGTCTGTGTTGATAATGATTGTACCTTGTCTGTGTTGATAATGATTGCACTTTTTCTGTGTTGATAATGATTTACCTTGTCTGTGTTGATAATGATTGTACCTTGTCTGTGTTGATAATTGTTGTTTATACAATATTACAAATCATTACAGGCAATGGGGGACCTGGAGGTGACGGAATGCCCCCGGGTTTATTGCCCAGTCACAAAGCATCAATCGTGATGTTCCTGGACAGAGTCTATGACATTGATGATCAGGCCACATTCTACAGGCTGCTTGACGATGCCTTTTTGCCAGATCTGCGAGCAGCCACCACTTTAGATATGGTACGTCTGCTGGATTCTCTTCACCATCCTGTTGATACAGTCTTCTCCTTCTGCCGGTTATCCCCACTGGTGCAGATGCCCCCAACCATCTCTGTTCTGTGCTATCTCTTATATGTCACTTCTTTTCTGTGCTATCTCTTATACTTCACTTCTTTTCTTTGCTATTTATTTTACTTTTACTTCACATTTACAGCGCGAATTGGCCTTATCAGTCACATTCGCTACCGCCATAGGTAAAAGTTATTATGTCTTTTTAAAGCACAAACTATCGTCTGTCAAGACGGCAAGGTGCCAATGTAATATTGTACTTTTTTCTTTGCTATCTCTTATACTTCACTCCTTTTCTTTGCTATCTCTTATACTTCACTCCTTTTCTTTGCTATCTCTTGTACTTCACTCCTTTTCTTTGCTATTTCTTATACTTCAATCTTTTTCTTTGCTATTTCTTATACTTCACGCCTTTTAATTTGCTATTTCTTATACTTCACGCCTTTTCTTTGCTATTTCTTATACTTCACTCCTTTTCTTTGCTATTTCTTATACTTCACTCCTTTTCTTTGCTATCTCTTGTACTTCACTCCTTTTCTTTGCTATCTCTGATACTTCACTCCTTTTCTTTACTATTTCTTATACTTCACTCCTTTTCTTTGCTATTTCTTATACTTCGCTCCTTTTCTTTGCTATCTCTTGTACTTCACTCCTTTTCTTTGCTATCTCTTATACTTCACTCCTTTTCT
Organism: Cepaea hortensis; assembly: GCA_963921405.1. Classification (NCBI taxonomy): domain Eukaryota; kingdom Metazoa; phylum Mollusca; class Gastropoda; order Stylommatophora; family Helicidae; genus Cepaea; species Cepaea hortensis. The sequence continues at coordinate 113,394,272 of OY992881.1, forward strand.
TTGCTGTCTCTGATACTTCACTCCTTTTCTTTACTATTTCTTATACTTCACTCCTTTTCTTTGCTATTTCTTATACTTCACTCCTTTTCTTTGCTATCTCTTGTACTTCACTCCTTTTCTTTGCTATCTCTTATACTTCACTCCTTTTCTTTGCTATTTCTTATACTTCACTCCTTTTCTTTGCTATCTCTGATACTTCACTCCTTTTCTTTACTATTTCTTATACTTCACTCCTTTTCTTTGCTATTTCTTATACTTCACTCCTTTTCTTTGCTATCTCTTGTACTTCACTCCTTTTCTTTGCTATCTCTTATACTTCACTCCTTTTCTTTGCTATCTCTTATACTTCACTCCTTTTCTTTGCTATTTCTTATTCTTCACTCCTTTTCTTTGCTATCTCTGATACTTCATGCCTTTTCTTTGCTATTTCTTATACTTCACTCCTTTTCTTTGCTATTTCTTATACTTCACTCCTTTTCTTTGCTATTTCTTATACTTCACTCCTTTTCTTTGCTATGTCTTATACTTCACGCCTTTTAATTTGCTATTTCTTATACTTCACGCCTTTTCTTTGCTATTTCTTATACTTCACTCCTTTTCTTTGCTATTTCTTATACTTCACTCCTTTTCTTTGCTATCTCTGATACTTCACTCCTTTTCTTTGCTATTTCTTATACATCACTCCTTTTCTTTGCTATTTCTTATATTTCACTCCTTTTCTTTGCTATCTCTTGTACTTCACTCCTTTTCTTTGCTATCTCTGATACTTCACTCCTTTTCTTTGCTATTTATTATACTCCACTCCTTTTCTTTGCTATTTCTTATACTTCACTCTTTTTCTTTGCTATTTCTTATACTTCACTTCTTTTCTTTGCTATCTCTTGTACTTCACTCCTTTTCTTTGCTATCTCTGATACTTCACGCCTTTTCTTTGCTATTTCTTATACTTCACTCCTTTTCTTTGCTATTTCTTATACTTCACTCCTTTTCTTTGCTATTTCTTATACTTCACGCCTTTAATTTGCTATTTCTTATACTTCACTCCTTTTCTTTGCTATTTCTTATACTTCACTCCTTTTCTTTGCTATTTCTTATACTTAACGCCTTTTAATTTGCTATTTCTTATACTTCACGCCTTTTCTTTGCTATTTCTTATACTTCACGCCTTTTCTTTGCTATTTCTTATACTTCACGCCTTTTCTTTGCTATTTCTTATACTTCACTCCTTTTCTTTGCTATTTCTTATACTTCACTCCTTTTCTTTGCTATTTCTTATACTTCACTCCTTTTCTTTGCTATTTCTTATACTTCACTCCTTTTCTTTGCTATCTCTTGTACTTCACTCCCTTACTTTGCTATCTCTTGTACTTCCTTCCATGTGTTTGCCATATGATTCACTTGTCTCTAATTCTCTTTTTCTCCATGTGCTTTGTGGTCTCCCTAGACTTCTTCTTGCTCGTTTGTTACTTATTTATTATCATCATCATGTGCCATGCTGATAAGTGTAGGGAGTATTGTTTTGCCAACTCACACGATCACCAGAGTTGTACGACCAACAGATTCAGTGCCAAACAAAAAAGTAGGTTTGGACCAAACAAAAATCAATGGCCGAAAATAAGAAGTAGGGATGTGTCACAGTTATAACTTTAAAGTTGTTAATGTGGTAGCAGACATTTCGGCAATATATCAGCCCATAGCAGATACAAGAAGTTGCTTAAGACAGTTAATAAACCCATGGCATTTAATGAGTTATTCATACCAGAATATTGTAACTTCCAGGCTGCAGCGTCTGAAAGTGATATGGCACTGGCTTTGAACAGATACCTGTGTACATCTGTTCTTCCCCTGCTGATGAAACACAGCCACTACTTCCGTGAGTCCGAACATGCCTCAGTGTTGCTAGAAACCATGCTTCAGACCTGCTACAGGCTGTCCAAGTGTCGAACTCTGACCAAGGGGCAACAGGAGATGGCTTCCGACTTCCTGGTGTCTTTCACACAGTAAGTACATTTCTTGAAGTAGTTTTATGTATCTGCAAACATGAAAGTTGAATCATTTTTTCATTGGGTTCTCTATGGTTGTAATAGAGAAACAAACAAATAGGTCCATTAATGATATAATAAATGGTAATTCAGTGGCAATTAATACTATAGTGTTGTGAAATGCTAGGACTTCCATATACTAGCTCACGGTCTGAGATCAGTATTAAAACAAGGTAGAAGAAACTTTACCAATGCTTTGAGGCATATTAGGCATATGGTGCTAGGCTGATATTTTTATCGACCAATGAGCATTGGTCGAAGGTGATGTGGTCAATATCATGCTGGCCACCATTACTGCCCAGGATATTTTCTGGAATCCATTTTATACTGGGTCGCCTAAATCATAAAAATCTACCTCAATGCAAGTTTGAACCCCTGTTCACCCGGCCAGCAAGCAAATATGCTAGCCACTGCACTACACAGCTCCCTATAATGTTATTTACTGAAGATTTGAAAGTATGTGTATATAGTATCTGAAACATTTGAGTTTTGTCCCCAGCACTAATAAATTATGCATATCTTTTTATGTGAACTGTGAAAGATCTCAAGGTCTTCATTTTTCCACAAACATTTTTATTTTGGGTTAGACTAGCTGACACTGTGGTGAAGGGCTTACGAATGTGTTTGAAACACAGCTGTGGGTGAATTGTAAGCACTTTTTTTGGGTTTTACTGAGATCCTGTTGGGAAAAAAACAACACAGAGACAGAGACAGAGAGAGAGAGAGAGAGAGAGAGAGAGAGAGACACACACACACACACGAGAGAGAGAGAGAGACAAATGGGTTAAAAGGGCTATAAAGCTATGGAAATTTAAACAATATCAAATCACAAAGTGTAGGGCAGCTTTACAAAATACGATTATGGCAAACAGAGTACAATGTGGTGACAAGCCTTCATCAGCAAACTATGGTTTATTCTTATTTCTGTTGGCTTATGAAAGCTTGTCACTGCAACATCTTCTGGTTCCCATAATTATATTTTCTGTTCCCATAATTTTATCTTCTGTTTCCCATAATTGTATTTTATAAATCTGTAGTATAATACTACAAATCATTACAGGAAATGGTATGCATGTATAATACATGTTTTGATAATATTGTTTGGGGAAAAACAAGAATTACAAACTCGTAAACTATACCTCATATAGGCACTTACTGCAGTAAAGTTCTTTGTGCTTCAAGATTGTACATCCTCTTTTTGAAGCTGATGTATAATGAGATACAATATTACAAGAATATCAGTTTCATTGTTTTCTTTGTCAGAGAGCTCCGTCTGCCACTTATGACTAATCTGCTTCGGAAACTGACTGTGGATGTTCCTGCTTTATCAGAACATGCCGTAGTCCCACTCAGGGTAAGTTGTTAAAGAACATTATAAGAATACATAAATTTTCCTAAAAGAAACTATTTTTGTAATTTTGTTTCATACCCCTGCATTTTAATACATGCAGTACCAGGTCAGCCGCAGAATCCTTCTGTTTTAATTTCATAACTCTTTGATTCATTGGCTAAGAGGGTATAGTGTTTTATTATCATTATAATAAGTCTTACTGTGGCTTATAGACTACAAGAAAGCTTTTGACAAAGAACAACATGAACAGCTAATTACATGCCTTCAGAATATAGAATTAGATGGAAAAGATAGAAGACTTTTTAGTAACCTATACTGAGAAAAAGTTTCAACAGTTAATACAAAACAACAACTGTGTTAGGACAGTCACATTTTGTAGTCCTAAATGAATGCAGGAATAAGTGGCCAGTCTTTTCCTCTCTTAGCAGATGATGAATGTAGCCATTGATCCCTCATTTGCCCCGCACTTATGATATTATCAGCTTAAACACATAATAATTATATTAACATGCCTGCTGGCAACAGACAAAAATAATTACTCATCAAACATGGGTATAAACAGAGGAATACAAAAGGATGCTTGTTGTCCCTGAGCCTTTTCTACTGGTAAACAGAAACCATTTTCAAACAAGGTAGAGAATTCCCTGAATTAAACATCAGTGGAAGAATAATAAGCAATTTACTAATGCACATTTTATGTATTTTAGGAAAATACAGAAAATAGAACTGTCATTTGTTGATGCCATATTTTTAGTACAACTTTACCAAATATAAATGTATCATTCAGCACAGAAGGTATTGGCAGGTAAGGTAGAAAGTTAATTTTAGAAGTGTAGTTGTTGTTCTTCTTCTTCTTGTCTTCCTCCATTGACATCAATGAAGTGTTGGAGGAGATGCAAAGATGTTTTATGCCCTCTTTCTAATGTTCTTTGTAAATCGGTATTCATTTTTCTAAGGTTGTTCTTGATATCATTTCATAGGTAGATATTATATATATAATTTTCCCATTTGTTCCTTATAACTCTATTTTCAGCTTAATAAAGCAATGTACGGTAAACTGTAGGTCTAATTTTCATTTTTTTTTAAAATGTTGCATATCCCCTACAGGATGTTGCAGTCAGCACCAGCATTCTTTAGCTGCTGTTAATGTACTAGGCAAGTTTTTAAGTTCAGTAGGGTGCCATTGCTTTCTGAATGACCGACTCACATACCCCTGTAAGTTACCAGTGCAGCGCGAACCGCTGCCGATTCTCGCAGCTGCTGTTTTCCCCACGTGGATATACTGGATTATGAATAATGTCGCTAACCCCTTGGCCAGGGAAAGCGGCTTAATCTTCAAAGTTAAGTTAAAAAAGTTAGTTGCATATCCTTTACATGATGTAGCAGTAAACTCCAGTATTTTTGAGCTGTTTGTGATTCCTGGGCAGGTTTTACATTCAGTAGTTTGCCATTACTTTCTGGACAACTAGCACTCATACCATTGTATGGAAATCAATGCAAGGTAGCCTGCATCCAGATCACACTCAGCTCTGTTTCAAACATAGTATGCAGTATTTGTAACCCTTTTGCCATAGAGATTATATGAGGTGGTGCTTAAAGGTGAGTGTCAACCTTATTGTTTTGCGCCTGAAAAACCAATTGCCTTAACTTAATTACAGTATTTTTAACACCGCCATCTAAAACAAATGGAATTGATTTGTATGGTTGCAGGTGCTGACGTGTCACTATGAAAGAAGTGGCAGCTACTATGCAACAGGAGCAGGCAGAGGCTCAGTGGCCAGTGAAGAGGAGAAGAGGCTGACCATGATGCTGTTTCAAGGCATCTTTGATTCTTTGGCTAAGAGGGTATGGTCTTTGATTGTCATTTCAGTAGGGATTATTTCATTTAAGAGTCACCATCACTGCACTTACATTTAGTAGATGTGGTTGTTGTACACAACAACTAGAGTTAAAATTAATTTGTAAGAATACACAGATAGTGGTCATCACTAGGAAGAAAGAAATACAACAATGTAATATATGGGTAAATGGGAACATTCTTAAATAAGTGGATCGGTACAGCTATCTCGTAACAGTCATAACATCTGATGGGAGGTGCCTTGAAGAGATTAGAACTTGAATTGCTATGGCAAATGTAGCCTTTTGCAAGATGGAAAACATACTAACCAATAAACAGATATCAATTGCAATGAGAAAAAGAGTTGAAGTCCTACATAGAAATTGTACTTTTGTTTGAATGTGAACCATGGACACTGAGCAGACAAGCTGAAAAACATCAAATGGCAATGAAGATGTGGTTTCTGAGGACAATGCAAAGAATACCATGCACAGACAGAAACACCAGTGAACAAGTCCTATAAGAAGCAAATGAAAACCTAAACAGGTTAGAGAAATTAGATGTAGACAGCCAAACATTTTTGGACACATTGTAAGAAGAAATAAATTAGAGAACTTGGTGACAACTGACAAGATTGAGGGGAAAAGAACAAGGGGAAGGCAGAGAAGTAATTATCTGGATGGCTTGGTGATGTGGTATGGTCAAGACAAGAATATGGAGCTGATCCGCGACTGATGATCGTGTAAGATGGCAAAACATGACCACACATGCTTATCGGCATGGCACATGTTGATGATGACCACTGCTTTCAGGACATTCCCTCATATGCTAGGCCACTCTTTATGTCCCGCCAAAGAGTTGCCATGCTGATTATTCCAGTAGCAGTTTGATTTAAAAAGTCTGCCTGGCTTTTCCTCCACACTTAGGGTTCATCACTTTTTAATGTTGAGCTGTATGTAAGCTTGTTTGTGTGATGTCACTTTGCTCATACCTGGTTCCTACCCTTGACCTGTCTGACATGGAAGACTTTACTAGCAGCTGTGCTGCTGGGGTCCTTTGGAAGCTCAAACCGCTTCACAGCTACAAGGTGGATACACAGCAGAGAGGACTGTGCTCATATGATGCTTTTCTTTTACACTCAGGGATGTAAAGCAACATGATTCATCATCATTATGTGCGATAAGCGTGGGCGGTTATGTTCTGCCATCTCGCACGATCACCAGAGTTATTAGCCAGCTCTGTGTTCTTGTCTCAACCATACCACATGGCCAAGCCATCCAGATATTTACTTTTTGGCCTTCCCTTTGTTCTTTTCCCCACAATCTTGCCGGTTGTCACCAAGTTATCTAATTGATTTCTTCTCATAACGTGTCCAACAAATTTTGACTGTCTACGTCTAATTTCTCAGATCTGTTTACAGTTTTTATTTCCTTCTTGTAGGACTTGCTCATCGGTTTTTCTGTCTGTGCTTTGGTATTCTTTGCATTTTCCTCAGAAACCACTTGATGAAGTCCCGCTATTAACAATTTGCTAAACAGTATTATAGTTATGTGATTGTTTTGTAACTGCTTATCTGCAGTATTAGAGATTAATATATGTAAATCTTGTTGAATGTATGAAGTCTAAAAAACAGACCAAAAAATACATACTCAGTAAATGCAAAATCAATGATCAAGCAAAATGTGCAAGGAAAGAGACAAATGTTAATTAATATGCTTGCAATAAAAATCATTCCAAGTTAGTGCAATTGAAAATTAAGAAATTGGGTTTAGATTTTTCAGTAATTATTTTGTTATTTGTTCACTCATAAATCATTTGCTAATTTGTTTTTCTTTAATTTGTTAACAATTATAGCTTTTAATTAATTGCATCCAATCCATGAACTTTCTCAGGCCTATGATCCAGAACTGTTCTCCAAAGCCTTGCCATGCTTGTCTGCCATTGGCTGTGCCCTGTCACCAGACTACACACTCAGCCATCATGATGACAGCTGGCTGAGGCAGACATCTATGGGTCTGGATGGGACCTACAGCCCCAAGCCTATAGATACTTCCAGGTTTGATATTTAGTGATAAATAACAGTATATGCTTTATATATGAGTTGTTGTTTTATTACGGAGCTCTTCTGTTTTGCAGAGCTCTCCTTTAGGGGTTCCTGTGTCGAAGTGGTTGAGCCATCTGCTTTATACTCTGAAGATCACTGGTTTGATCCCTGGATTGCATCATTCAAACCACAAATGCAATTTTTCCAGAGAATGGGGGTGGGGTTTCATTGTTGGAGCTACAGAGTGTGTGCTTTGAGCATTGCTCTTGGCAAGCAGCTTGATGTTCTGTACAGAGAGACCTGACCAGATAGGCCAGTGCCCTGCACAATGAATTCAACCCTCACGATGTTAGCATACAGCATACAGGGGTGTGCAGAAGTAAGACCGCTGATATTGCAGATTCAAAAGTACCTACCACTGGAACATTGAAGATGGACAAAGGAGATTTTACTGTGGGTAATTATTGACAGTTTGGTGTAGGGTGGCACATATTTTGCTGAATCTTCTCAGTTAGGTGGGATGAGTGGGGAATAAAGTATGGAACTGATTGCAATGAGCACCACTACAAAAGGGTTTGAACATGCAGCTAGACAATTCACATTAGTATTCTCACATTTTCACTTCTTCTGGCAGAGACTGAGCTCTTATAGGCTTGTCACAAGTAAGGTGGCATTGATTCTTCATCATAAACCAAAATCTTTTTTAGGAGTTGGTATCATTTGAAAAGGATAGATTTGCTGCATATATGTGCTGGGACAATCACATAGCTCTATAGTGAACTTTATAAGAGAATTTCCAGTTAACTTGCCTAATAGAGGACTCAAGCAAGCTTAAGTCCTCCTACCATGGTTCTTTTCCACATTTAAAAGATGGTAGTATCTGCCTGTTTTTCCTTATGTCAGGCTTACTTGTTATATATTTTCATTTGTTCTTTGGTATCAGCTCCGCAGCAGTCACCCATGTTTCTGTTTCTGTCATTTCTCCTATGTCTCATTCACTACTGTCATTGAGTTGTAGTTATTATGCCTTTTTGAAGCACAATGTGACACTGTAACCTACCTTGCATGTTGTAAGAGATGACTAAGGAGGGTTGGTGTAAGATGCTACCATATCCCATAGAAAACTGGCTGCAACTCCAACCAATCATATGAAATGGAAACAAATAGGTATTTTAAATTCCTGCGAGAAAAAAACGAACTAAACATTAACAAACGTTGCACATACCTTACAAGGAGATCCACGTGTCGCGAAATACAGGTGAAAAATCCGAAATCAGAAGCACTCAATAAATATAATAAAAATGAATAATAAAATAAGATAAAATACACACGAACGCATACAATAGACACACAGACGTTTTGATTCTAAGAATCTTTGTCAATGACAACACAGATAAACAACGACAGAAACACAAGCACACGACCTATCACTTATGATGCACAACCTGATATTTACATGTGGGGCAGGAAATGTGACTAGGCCAGCTGCGAAAACGCGTGGCGCAGAATTGAAAATGGGTTGCCAAAAAGGATTTGAGTAGCCAAAAATATGTGAACAGTCTGCTATGAAAACATAGAAATGTGGGGACAATTAAGTCTAGATATCGCGGGGGGGGGGGGGGGGGGGGAGAGAACAGCACGGTAATAGGTAGTGTAAACAATTGGGGAAGATGCCACAGTTATACTGTAGCGTCCACGACAGTATTCATTCCTGCCGGGTGGATGCATCCCAGATTGTTGATTAGCTGGCATTCAATTCTAAGTCTGACACAGCTATTTGAGAAGCAGGGTTTTAATGCGGTGACACATGCATCGTCGGCTCCATTGTGGTTGGAGGAATTGAAATGGTTGGGGACAGGTTTGTCAGCGCCCTGATTGATGTCTCTGAGGTGTTCTCTAAAACGATCCGCAAGACGTCTGCCCGTTTGGCCAATGTATTTCATGTCACATCGTTTGCAGATGATAACATAAATCAGATTGCGGGATGTGCAGGTGAAACAATCTTTCAAGGTGAAGGTGCCTCGGGGAAATGCAATTTCTGGTGTCTGAACAACGTATGGGCATGTCAGACAGTTCCTACGATGGCATTCAAAGGTGCCCACGGATGAGGTAACCGTGGGGAGGCGACTGTGCACAAGGTGGTCTCTGAGGCTCTGGTTACGGCGGAAAATTACCCTGGGGCCATTTAAGAATACCTCACGAGTGGTAGGATCCGATTCCAAGATGGACCAGTGTCTCAGGAAAATTTGCTTGATGGCATAGGCATGTGGATGGAAGGTGAGGATAAGCTTGGGTTCATTGTTCTGAGGTCGCGTATGCTTGGCGAGGGACATTTCCCGCGAGACCTGGGTTATGAACAGAACAATGAACCCAAGCTTATCCTCAAACAACCATCCATTTCATATTGTTATATCCTGCTGCAGCCGCTGCTTTTTCTCTCTATTCCAACCAATCATAAACAAGTCTAAAGGGGCTTGAGTTGGTTGAAGGCCTATGCTCCATTTGGAGATGAAAGGCAGAAAATAAGAAGACTTCATAAATGCTGTGAACAAGCTGGGGATATCCTCATGAATATCAAACATATTGAAACCACCATTATAGGAGTGCACATTGTTACTGGTTATAAAATAGACTCATTCAAATTGTGACCTTATGCTATTAAAGAAACACCATGGAAGATGGTGAAAAAGACTACAAAGAAGTAAATTCAGGCAGAGTGAGAAGATATGTTCATGGAAATATGTGGAAAACAAACCTGCTCGCAGAAATAGAACACACAATAATAAAAAATGAGGTTTGAGGAACACATAACCCACTTTAGGAATTGGAAACACTGCATTGGAACATAGTTGCCATCAAGAGAGATTATTTCCCTTGTAATCAAAGAGAGAGTGCGAAACATACAGAGGTATATCACTCCTGAGCCATATAGGGAAAATGTATGCAAAACTTTTGGAACAAAGAGCTAGACCAATAGTTGAACAACAGTTAAGCAAAGCACAATTCGGTTTTCGGAAAGGTAAAAGTTGCACTGATGCATTATTTACACTTAGACAAATTTGTGAAAAAACTATCGAATATAGTGACCAGCAGAATATTGTGTTTGTGGATCAGGAAAAGGCTTTCGATAGAGTAGACAGATACAAATTATGGACCATTCTTGAAGACTATGGGATAGAAGGGCAACTGCTAGAAAACATCATAGCCATGTACCACTCGAGCCAAAGTGCAGTAAGAACACAAGAAGGTATATCAGATATGTTCACAGTCAATACAGGACTGAGACAGGGATGTGTGCTCTCTCCCCTGCTATTCAATATCTACATGGACAGAATTTCCAAAGAAGCAAGTCTCGACAGAACAGATTCAGAAAATTTAGAACTCTTTACTCCAGTTGAAACAACTGACTCACAAGGAATAAATGAACTTCTATTTGCAGATGATCAGTGCCTGTTTTACAGCGATGAGGGCAGACTACAAAATCATATTACTAATCTGAGCTCAACCTGCAGCAGATACAATATGAGTATAAACACAGCCAAAACCGAAGTAATGCAAGTTAGCAGATCGCCAGGCCCACTAAGTATACAGATAAATAACACACCTCTGAAACAAGTTAAAGAATTCAAATACCTTGGAAGTATGATCACAGAAGATGGCAGATTGGACAGAGAAATTGAAATCAGATGTCAAAAAGCTAGTGCACTTACATATCAACTATCACCCTTACTGAAGCATCCAAACATACCCATGTCCGCAAAACGACAGATAATAAACAGCATATTCACACCAACCCTATGCTATCAATCTCAAACCTGGACTTTATCTAAATTACACCTTCGCAAAATCAACACCTGAGAAATGAGATGCCTGAGGAGAGCTGCCAACTTAACAATCCGAGACCGAGTAAGAAATGCTACTATCAGACAGACTGTGGGATCAACACCTTGTGCCACATTTATTGAAAGACAGAAGATCAAGTGGTTTAGCCATGTCGTTAGAATGCAACATCAGCAACTACCATCACTGGCCTTACATCAAAGATCATCTGCGACGAGACCACGAGGACGTCCAAGAAGAAAATGGATTGACGACATCAGAGACATTGTACAACCACATGGAATGACACTATCCAGTGCCATCCATCGGGCGCTGGAACGCAAATTATTCCTCCCCACGACGCTTGACGGCAGAAGTGGAAGATGATAATGATGATGATGAATCAAAGTTTGCAAGTGAAACTTTCATTGGTGCAAACTGTGAACCGATTGAGAAATCATACCTTCACATGCAGATAATATACGGAATGAGTTAACTAGCATTGCTGTGCTGTCTGAATATTATATATAACAGTTCAAATTAAAACTGAGTCGGAGGATTGTCCATAACTGCAACCTATTTACTTCTCTATTTTAAACAGAGTCAATCTAAGTCAGCCATTGGAATCAGCAGTGTCAAAGTATGCAGAACATTTCCATGATTGTTGGGCAGTGAAGAAGGTATGTCTGCTGGAGGTTTGTTTATACTGATATATAGACTGTTAATTTGAAGATCCATGTGGTTTGTGACAAAGGTTGGTGGAAGCTGATTGGTGCAGGAGAGCCTGGAGTATGATACCACAACATCTGGTCTGAGAATGGAGGTGGAGGAAGTCACTGTGACGTGTCGTGATTGTAATGGAATGACAAAGTATGATGAAAAACATTAAGACAGGCATGCTTCAGGCAGAATGGCAGGCTTCCATTCAACAATCAAAAATAGAGAGCATCTGTTGTATTTTTTTCCACAGGGCATGCTGATGTTGTAGGAAACCAGGAAGCAGACAGATTGGCTGGATCTGCAGCCCTTGGTGGGGTATTGGTGCAAAAGGCAGATGTGGTGTGAGCCCTTGGGAATCATATGTACCCATTTTAGGCTGAGCCTGCATGAGAGCCGAGATTAATTAAAACAATTTGCCTGTATGGGATTTCAAATACGTGACCACCATGCCGTTAGGCAAGCGTGCTAGCCATTGTGCTATGGCAGCTGCCAAAGCTTTGTATAGAGTTGGGTTGAATCAAAAACCAACATCACAGCACTCAAGACATTCCCATGCATGCTCCATCTTCGTCAGCAACAGCCAGTGAAGAGTCCCAGTACTAATGGTATCACAAACAGTAGCTTTGTAGAGTGTAAAGTTCTTGGATCCAGTCAGTGCTTAAAATATTTTAAGTTATAAAATTGTATATAATAGTTGATTTTACTTTCATCCCATTAGATTGAACAAGGCTGGCAGTTTGGCAATACGTATGACGATGACCGTAAGATACATCCACTGCTAAAACCTTACCACTTGCTTGATGACAAGGTATGCTTGTGGTTCCCATGGTAGAAATTTGCATTGTCATCCATTGATAGTTTTTGACCCAGTCAGCTACGTTCAGATGATGTGTCTCCACAAACATCTGTCTTCTGCTTTCTTGATAAGTTTGGCTGCTGATCATCCAGCATGTTCTCCCTCTGTTGACCTCTGTCTCTAATACCCTCAATCTTGCCAGTTGTCGCCACTTTCTTCAGCACCTCTCATCTTATAAACTGACCAGAGGTCAGCATGGTCCAAGGGATAAGAGTGGTTTCTCTTAAACATCCGGTGTGTTAATGCTGAGGTGGTGGGTTCAACCACTACATCAGTCAGACTAACATGTTGACTTCTCATCCTTGACTTGAGGACATAAATTACAAGTATCTCAGAAGTTTGAGTGGGTTTGCCTGATGGCGAGGGACACTGGTAACAGGGAAAGCTAATCCACAGGCAAAAATCAGTCCAGTGCACTAGAAGTAGTACAGTGTATGGACTACGCTTGAGTTCAAAGCAAGTGAATAAATCAAACACAATAAAATAAATCATTCTTTACTAGATCTTCTTTGCTTGATCTTTGCTGTGTGTATCATTTCCTATTATTGAAGACATTTTTATGTCTTTATGAGTATGATAGCTAAAATCTACACTTAATACTGTTCATTAACTCACTTCATGTACTGAGAAATCGTATATTTCCACAGTGAGTCTATTGTTTAAATGAATGTCATATGTTGTAAAATTACTTTCATTCCTTAATTGTCAGGGCATGGACTGGTCTTGAAGCTATCCAATCATGTTTCACTAATGACGCCTGTCCTCTGCTACTTGCCTTGTTGCTACATATGCCGCCACTGTCAGGTCTCTGCCCTGGTAATGATTGAGTTCCTTGGCTGAATTCCTTGCATGCCAAGGATTTTTTGCCTACCAGGGCTAACATTTCATTGCCATGAACCAGTGTCATCTATTCAGTAACAATTGATGCTAATGAATCTTTAGAAATTTCAGTCATGAAGCTCAATTGTACATTTTATTATACTCTGTCTATACCACATCATGTTGTCTTCATTTATATCTTTAGACGTTTTGCAGCTCCTTAACTTAGAGTAAATTTGTCAGATAAAGTTAGTCTCATAGGAAGTACTGCCATTTGGGTGTGAAGTGTTAGGTTTTCACATGTTCTAAATTATTACATATGGGGACGAATGGCCTGTTCCCTTTTTCATCACCTTTCCTGTCCACAGAGTTGTATGGACCAATTTTTATCAGACTGGGTTTCCCACAGAGATATACTGGTTGAAAAAGATAATCCTGCCTCAGCTGAGGATTGCCCTTGGACCGCTGTCTTTGTATCCAAGTGCACTAACCACAATGCCAGAATGACTCCCAATAATTTTGTGGCATTTGTAAAATTTGCAGTCAAGACAGGAAACCTTTACTTTTAACATGACATAAACGAGATTTTTGTTTGAAATGGTACCACCTTATGTTAGCTTCAGGTATATACATAGTTAAATGTCTGCTTGTGTCAAACCTGGCTCTGCATCATGTCAATTTCAGTTACTGAAATATACATTGTCATTTCCTTTTCTGCAGTCAAAGTCAAGATACTTGAAACCAGCCCGTGAATCCCTGAAGGCCATGATAGCTTGGGGGTGGACGCTGGAACAAGACCAGTCCCGCTTCACATCCAATCGAGAAAGCATCAAACGACGTGCTTCCAAGGCCAATGTGGTAACTAATCATATAATCTGTCATAAATACAAGATTGAATGTTAACAATAGAATATATCTGATTGTTTAACAGATTCTTTCCCAAACAAAAAATAGGTTTGGACCAAATAAAAATGGATGGCGGAAAATGGGAAGTAGGGGTGTTTCACAGCTATGTCTTAAATGTTGTTAATATGGTAGCAGACGTGCTGTATTATAATGCAATGACAACATTTCAGCAATATATAAACCCATGGCAGATATAGAAAGTCGTTTAAAATGATTAATAATCCCATGGCAATTAATCACCATGAGTAGTTAAAATACAAATAATCAGAATAAAGATTGGAGTAGTCATAACAGAACAGCACACTAAGCATATGAGCAGGTTCACCTATCTACACTTGGTTTCTTGGTTTCCAAGAATCCACATCAATAATAACATCAATAACATTATATATGCATCATTCATAGATAGTCTTCAGAATGTCTGCCTTGTCCATATATACAGTTTAATATGTTGAATATATTCACTGATATTAAAAATCTATGAACCATATATATTATCTATATCCATACGGACGATGATATTTAGACCTCAGTTCCCATTATATTTTATACAGCAACAGAGACTAGTTGTATATATTATATTTTCATGCCCTAGTGCATTATGTAATCACTGTGTAATAATTTCTTTCGCAAGTATGAGCATGGCTACAGCCCAAGGCCCTATGATCTCAGAAACATCACTCTCACCAGAGAGATCCTGGTAAGTTTTGTACGGAAAATAAGAACAATGTTATGTTTGTTTTATTTATGTGTCTCATCTTAAAGAAGATAAGAACAATGTTATGTTTCTTTTATTTATGGGTCTCTTCATAAAGAAGATAAGAACAATGTTATGTTTGTTTTATTTAAGGGTCTCTTCATAAAGAAGATAAGAACAATGTTTTTTTTTTTAATGTATGGGTCTCATCATAAAGAAGATAAGAACAATGTTTTAAAAAAAATGTATGGGTCTCATCATGAAGAAGATAAGAACAGTGTTATTTTTTAAAATTTACGTATCTCATCATAAAGAAGATACAGAACAGTGTTACTTTTTTTTACAATGTATGGGCCTCATCATAAAGAAGATAAGAACAATGTTATTTTTTTTTAATGTATGGGTCTCATCATAAAGAAGATAAGAACAATGTTATGTTTGTTTTATTTATGGGTCTCATCATAAAGAAGATAAGAACAATGGTTTTTTTTTAAATGTATGGGTCTCATCATAAAGAAGATCAGAACAATGTTATGTTTGTTTTATTTATGGGTCTCATCATAAAGAAGATAAGAACAATGTTATGTTTGTTTTATTTATGGGTCTCATCATAAAGAAGATAAGAACAATGTTATGTTTGTTTTATTTATGGGTCTCATCATAAAGAAGAAAAGAACAATGGTTTTTTTTTAAATGTATGGGTCTCATCATAAAGAAGATAAGAACAATGTTATGTTTGTTTTATTTATGGGTCTCATCATAAAGAAGATAAGAACAATGTTATGTTTGTTTTATTTATGGGTCTCATCATAAAGAAGATAAGAACAATGTTTTTTTTTAATGTATGGGTCTCATCATAAAGAAGATAAGAACAATGTTATTTTTTTATTTATAGGCTTCATCATAAAGAAGATAAGAACAATGTTATTTTTGTTTTATTTATGGGTCTCATCATAAAGAAGATAACAACAATGTTATTTTTGTTTTATTTATGGGTCTCATCATAAAGAAGATAAGAACAATGTTATTTTTGTTTTATTTATGGGTCTCATCATAAAGAAGATAAGAACAATGTTTTTTTTTAATGTATGGGTCTCATCATAAAGAAGATAAGAACAATGTTTTTTTTTTAATGTATGGGTCTCATCATAAAGAAGATAAGAACGTTTTTTTTTTTAATGTATGGGTCTCATCATAAAGAAGATAAGAACAATGTTTTTTTTTTAATGTATGGGTCTCATCATAAAGAAGATAAGAACAATGCTATTTTTTATTTATAGGCTTCATCATAAAGAAGATAAGAACAATGTTATTTTTGTTTTATTTATGAGTCTTATCATAAAGAAGATAGAACAATGTTATTTTTGTTTTATTTATAGGTCTCATCATAAAGAAGATAAGAACAATGTTATTTTTATTTTATTTATAGGTCTCATCATAAAGATGATAAGAACAATGTTATTTTTATTTTATTTATGGGTCTTTTCATAAAGAAGATATGAACAATGTTTTAAAAAAAATGTATGGGTCTCATCATGAAGAAGATAAGAACAGTGTTATTTTTTAAAATTTACGTATCTCATCATAAAGAAGATACAGAACCGTGTTACTTTTTAAAAAATAATGTATGGGTCTCATCATAAAGAAGATAAGAACAATGTTATTTATTTCTAATTTCTGGGTCGCATCTGAAAGAAGATACAGATGCTACTTTTGATGCCTTAGGTTGCCAGAAGTATTCAAATAGAAACATATGATATCCTTTCATTTGGATCAGCACAAATTGAATTGTTTTTATTATTTGAGTGTGAGAGAGAGAGAGAAAGGAGGAAGAGGAAGAAGTCTTCTATGAAAATACATGAGGCAGAAGAGCTGGAGAAGATCGAGAATCTTTCTGGCAGGGTGTGATGAGAGCGATATTGTGAAAAGAAATTGGTACATGATTATGATGGGCATAAAGAGGAGGATGAGGGTGTCCTCAAAGCATAGCTATAATCTAGTTTGTCATTATAACTGAATAGGTCATAATTGGTCTAAATACACCCTATTTACCAGCTCTGTGTGAAGAGGTTACAAATGCAAATACAGCTGTGGAATATTTGGAAGCAGACAGCTTATAGTTGGTTTCCATACAAAGGTATGAGTGCCTGTTGTTCAGAAAGCAATGGCAAACTACTGAACGTAAACTTGTCCAGGAATCACAAACAACCAAAACATTCTGGGGTTGACTGCTATGTCCTGTAAAGGATATGCAGCTAACTTTTTTTTAACTTCTGTACATTGCTTGATTAAGCTGAAAATATTCTTATAAGGAACAAATGGGAAAATTACTTTATGAATATAATATCTGCCCGTGAAGGTTAGCATGGTTAAATGGATAAGAGGGCTCACTATTAAACTTTCAGTGTGCTGATGCTGAGGTAGCGGGTTCAAGCCCTACACCGGTCTGTTGGACTAAAATGTTGACTTCCCGTCCTTGATTTGGGGATGTAAATTACAAGTACCTCTGAAGCCGGAGTGGATTCACCTGATGGGGAGTGACACTGGTAATAGGGAAAGCTATTCCACACATAAACATCAGTCCAGTGTAGTGGCAACCACTAGAAGTAGTAGTGTGTGTATGGATTACACTTTAGTTCAATGCAAATGTAAAAAAAACTGTCATTTACTGCCAATATAGTACCTTGCGGTGTATGGCAGAGGGGTCTTTGAGCCTGAGGAATAAAGGCCGCCTGGCTAGTGCAGTCGCCGCGAACTGTGCAGGTTAGGATTTTCTTTTTTCCCCCGACAGAAAAAAATCCCACACCTTACCGAGGGATCGAACCCGGGCCTCCCGAATGAGAGTCCGGCATTCTAGCCTCTCGGCCAGCTGCTCCTCAATGCAAATGTGCACACACACAAAAATCCACCCATAATTGGAAGAGTAGATTCGAGTGTAAAATGTGTGCATTGTAGTCAAGATTATACGTTTCAAAATAACTTATCCATTTGTTATCTACTTTGTTTCAGACCATGGCAGAAAGATTATCAGAAAATGCTCATGATTTATGGGCACTGAGAAAGCGGGAGGAGCTTGATTCTATCGGTAAGGGTAACTAGCAGCTAGAGTTTTCACTCAAACATGCCTGCTTTTAGTTCAGATCATTAAATGTAACTCTTTCAGTACCAGGCAGTCAGCGTCCATGGCTTAGGTATAGTGATGCAGTTTCACAATGTGACATGCCAGGTTTGAAGTCAGCAACATGTGATTTGGGAGCAGATTTTAGCAATGGTATGAGTGTCAGCCATTCAGAAAGTAATGGCAAATTACTGAATGTAACATTGTCTAGAAAATCACAAATGGCTAATAAATAATGGGGTTGATTATGATGTTCTGTAAAGGACATGAAACTTAGTTATTTAGTACAAGACAACTGTTACTTTAACCCGTTATGTTCTAAACAATGGTGGCCTTAAATAACAACAGCTTGGGCCTATTTAGCTTGAAATAATAGTCCTGTGGATCTGTTATTCCTGGAAAAATCAGTGGTAGAAGTAGAAGCAGACCAAGAGAAATAAAACTGGATGGTCAAAGATAATGGTATGGGGGTATGTCAGCAGTAGGATTGATCTGGAGCACCAAGGGGAAAGGTCTGTGGATAGACATGAGTGCCTGTGTCATTGGACAGGGCACATGATGATGATGATGGGGCAGAAGGGTTAAAAGGGCAGCTGGTATGTAGGGGGTTAATGGTTCGTAAATAGTTGAAGAAAGCACATCATGTAAGGAATAACCACTACACACACAGTGTGTTGCTTAGTATATAAATAGCTAGCATATCCTGTGACAGCAAGAAACTCTGTCCTGTGTTACAAGGGCCAGAGTGGAAGCAAGAAGCTTGAGTGCCCATGCTGGTTGACCAGGAGTTTAATGATGATAATGAACCCTGTTTTGCTTCAGGTGGTGGAGTGCATCCTCAGCTGGTTCCTTACGATATCCTAACTGACAAAGAGAAGAGAAAGAACAGAGAACATGCACAGGAGCTTCTGAGATTCTTACAGTTTCTAGGCTTCAGAATTACAAGGTACGGTGCTGTGTTATGAACAGTCTTTGCGCATTGGTAGTTTTGATTGACTCGCAGTTACTAACTGCCCCATTAACAACAATATATATATTCTTTGTAAGCTGTTCATTAACTGATTCAGTGGCAAACAAAAAGTAGGTTTGGGCCAAACATGGGGTGCAATCAAATGAATAAGTATTATCGTGTACATGTCTGTTCACTGAGAAAAATTTTGGAAATACTGCGAAATGAAACAAATAACCAGGTGACCCTAGTATGGAGATATAACACCTTACTGACCAAATGGTAAGTCACATTTGGCGATATATTGATCTTCGGCACTGAATCAATTAATAACATTTTAAAAAATAGAATATGACTGGGACCAGACATTGATTAAAGTATAAAATTAGAAACATAATAATGATGTGAGACATTAATCTTTATAAATAAATTAATACATTAATGACAGAGATAAGAGGTGAGATCTGATGGGAGATGCCTTGAAGAGATTAGAACAAGAATTGCCATTGCGAAGGTAGCCTTTTACAAGATGAAAAACATACTGACCAATAAAAAGATATCAATTGAAACGAGAAAAAGAGTGTTGAGGTGCTACATAGAACCTGTGCTTTTTTATGGATGTGAAGGGTGGACAATAAGCAGTCAAGCTGAAAAACAGCTGATGGCTGTGGAAATGTGGTTTCTGAGGAAAATGCAAAGTATACCATGGACGGACAGAAAAACCAATGAGCAAGTCCTTCAAGAGACAAATGAAGATCGTAAACTGATTAAAGTAATTAGACATAGACAGTCAAAATTTTTTGGGCAAAGTTATGAGAAGTGACTTGGAGAACTTGGTGACAACTGGCAAGATCGAAGGGAAGAGACCAAACGGAAGACCGAGAAGTAAATACCTGGATGGATTGGCCACATGGCATAGTCGAGACAGGAACACGGAGCTGATCCACGACTCTGGTGATCAAGTGAGATGGCAGAACATGACCGCCCACGTTTACCAGCATGACACATGATGGATGGATGGAAGAGGTGAGAGAGTCTTATATAAATAATTTGGGAGTCTTATGTAAAATTTAATTAACGCAAAACGAAATCGTGGCTATAGGAAAATCATGATGATAGCAGTAGCAATGCTCAGTGTAAACTTGCAGTCATAGTATTTCCATAGGTAATAGATGGTCATTGCTCTGTGTAGACTACCCATCATATTACTTAAATGGACAAGAGATCTACTCTGCACCATGTAGACTACTCATAAAATTTTTTCCATGGACAAGAGATCTATTCTGCTGAGTGTAGCTAGCCATCTTAATGTTTTCATGGTTACAAGATCTACTCTATTGCATGCAGGCTGGCCATCACAGTATTCCCTTAGACAAGAGATCTACTCTGCTCAGCTTATTTGGTTGTCATAGTATTTCCAGAATTAAGACATCTACTGGGTGACACAAATCTCCTTTCCAAGTCCAAGTTTGCTTCTTCTTTGTACAGTTCTTAATAACAACCTGAATAAATAAATAAAAAAAAGAACAACAGTCAACTTGAGCTTGTTGATGTCAAATTGGCCGAGTGTAGGCCAGAATAACTTTCCCTGTACTGTATGTGTTGGACACTCCTACAATAAGTTTTCAGACATCATTTAACAGAATTTGCCGTACACATTCCTAGGGTTAGATTTTTTTCAATTAAAAAAAAAAAAATTTAGCATCACTAATTTGGCCATTAAATTTAGCATCACTAATTTGGTCATTAAATTTAGCATCACTAATTTGGCCATTAAATCAGTTTGTTACAACTATTATCATGCACATGTTTACAGTATGGTTAAGAGTATGACTGCTTTTCTATGTATATAACCTTAACTGTTACTAATGTAGATGTAGTGCTGCGCTAATAACACATATTGCTTAGTTTAAATTAGCAAGCCTATAGGCAAAGTAAAGGTAGGCATATTCTGACAAAAGGTAAAGAACCTTTTTTTTAAACATACATTGAGGCTAATTTTGTACATAGTGCAAAGCTCATATTTGTATAGACCAATTAACACAAATTGGATGATGTGGTTTGTATGATGTCGGTCACCTATACTGCCCAGTACATTTGCTGGCACCCATGTTAAGCTGGGTTGACCTTTGAACCGAGGACAGTTTGTAAAAATCAGCATTGAAGGGGGATTTTGACCCTTGGTCACCAGGGCAGTAAACAAGTGTTCTAGCCACTATGCTACCACTGCTGCTTCACATATTCTAGGTTATAGCATAATGAGATAAGGGTGATCAGTTCCCTCCCTTGCCACCTTCTCTTCCGAGAATATTCTGAAAATGATCCGATACTCATTTCGCGAGACTGGGTAGGCCTCAGTGCCGAATTGGTTGTGAAGAAAAGAATCCCTGACTGCTGGGGATTGAATCTGGAACACTGTCTTTGTAAGTAAGCACACTCATCACTACATCATGGAAGCTCCTATTGTGACTGGCAACCGTAGAGATTCTTCATTTGTGCCTGCTTGGGCTAAAAAACTAGGATGTGTGTGAACACCAGTAGAGAAGAAATATCCTGTTTCATTTACATGTCTTGCTCCTTTCCAGCACACATGCACACTCACAAATTGATACATTGATGCAGTGTGTGTGCATATATATATATATATTTATATATATATATATATATATATATATATATATATATATATATATATATATATATATATATATATATATTCTAGTATAAAATGATGTATTATAAATCAAATGAAATATATTGCTTGTTTCTTTAGTACAAATACCTTGCACATTGTTTATATAAATGTTAAACCCCATTTGAATGCACCTTTTGTGTGAGTTGTTTCCCCATGGTGACAGTTCTATTTTGATCAAAACACTAACTATATTTATGAAAATGCTCGGATCATTATCCGACCATTATCTTTGACAATTACGATTGAAGTTCAAACATGAACTCTCTTGCTAGTAATTTATCACCCAAATCAAAATGTCTTTGAATGCTTAAATTTACAGCTACTAGTTTCAAATCTGCACCTCTGTTAGCCTGTTTCACATCACATTGTGGGGCATTTCAAATTTCAGATGAAAGAGAGATATAGAGAAAAAAGGCCTGAGGATCAACTTTATTGCACCGAGTTTTATTCCGTTCATGCAGAAAGCGTCGCACAAAGCACAAACTGTGTAGTTCCAGCGACGACCCGCAGGAGTATCCCAAAAAATTGCACTCATGAACCGAATGTCATAGTCCGGGCTCTAACCCACAGCCTTTGGAGCGCAAGGCAGGTCGCATAACGATTTGGCCACGGAGACTCCCAGAGTAGCAGTGTAATGTAACAGTTCACAGAACAATTCAGTTCAGCTTGGATTATTACAATATTGCTTCGGACATGTCCATAAATGCTCCAATCTTTACTGTAGTAAATCCATCAGCATACAGCGACATACATTGTGAGAACCTAAGAATAATATAACTAGAAAGGCCTAGCAAGATTGTGAGGAAAAGAACAAGGGGAGGCAGAGAAGTAAATACCTGGATGGCTTGGCCACGTTGAATGGTTGAGACAAGAACACTGTGTTGATCCACTCTGGTGATTGTCTGAGGTGGCGAAACATGGCTGCCAACGCTTATCGGCATTACACATGATGATGATGAGAAAATCCTTTGTGTGGAATCTGCCAGGCAAAAGAAACGGAGGAAGACCTAAAAACACATGAAGAAGAGAAACAGAAACAGAAATTAATAACATGGGGAGGATATGGATGGAGCTGCATGGGATAGCTAAAGATATGAGGGCTTGGGATTAGTTGAAGGTCTATACCTCAGTGGGGAACAAAGAGTGAAAGAAGAAGAATACAGTGACTATCTGTGCCTGCTCTGTGTTGTTTAACTAGCCATCTCTCTCTTCATGTGCTGTTCTTTTCTGGCTACATTGATTTTCAATCTGAACATTGGCATTGTACCTACTGATGTTCATCTTTCAAAAAAAGTCATCTGTTTAGTCCAACTTCCTTGTCTTGGTCTTGGTCTCTTAAGAATCGGAATATCATTCCAGGCAGACCCATAGATGTTTCATGTCCCTCAGCATATGTTATAAGGTGTAGATGTTGATCGTTCCAGTAACACACATGTGATTCATCCACTCATCCATCCCTCCTTAATACAACAATGCTGAGACCTAAAAATTCAAGTTTCCTCAAATATTGTTTCCTCTTTTTTGTGTCTTCAATTAGCTATTATTCGTAGATAGTCTTCAGAATATGTCCAATTCCCTAAGGGTGTTCATAATTGATCCATTGGTTGACCTTCTGATTTTCTGACAGTATCAGCCTGCTCTTTGATTGCCCAGAAAACCCGCATGTCCTAGTATGAAGATGAACAAAACTCAGCTAATTTTGTATCTCTGCAGAGAACCAATTCATTGCCTGCATTCACAATCTGCCTCAACTTTAAAGATCACACACAGGGAATCAGTATGAAAGCCTGGGTGCCATTTTGCTACTGAAGCCAAAATGGTGCCATTGGTACTGACAATACGTCCTTTGTCGTACTGATTGTGGTCATAGCAAATGCACTACTGGCTTACTTAAAGATTGTGCCATGAGAGTGTTAAAAGAAGGCTCATGATATTCTTTATACCGAAAAACCAATCTGTCTGTGTATATAACAGCAGCCTTGTTGTCACAGTGTCATTGATGAAACTATATTCTATGCCCACTGCCATGGGATTTCACTCCCGGCATCTGAAAGAAGAAAGCAAGAATGTAGTCCTTCTGTCTTTCTGTTCTGCCTTTTATCCTACAGTGAAGCATTGACCCTCAATCTACTCCTGCCAAGAGTCCTATCGTTTGCTATCACCTGCAGCTAACCTCCATATCCTCCTAATATTATTCATCTTTGTCTCTGATTCTCTTCTCCATATGTTTTTATATCTCCATCTTTTTTGTTTGTCCAGCGGGTTCCATTGAAAATACCTTCTAGTTTTACTACTATCAGGTGTTCTCAGAGTTTGTCCTATCCAGTACCAGCATCTTTTCCCCACCTCTTGATTTGCTGGAGTCTGTCTGGTTCTTCTCCCTCAAATTCGCATTAGTGATCCTGTCATTCCATGTTAGTACTTATATTCTGCACAGGCACAAGTTAATGAATGTTTGTGGTATATGTGTAATTGCTTTAGTAATTCTCCATGTTTCTCCTCAATACAGCAGTACTAATTCCACGTTAGAGTTGAATAATATAAGTTTGGCATTGGTTTAATTCTTTTTACTCTCTGTGTGTAAGTTATTGTTTGAATGGTTGTTTTTAAGGATCACCATCATCACCCACTGAAAATGCCCATTAATGTTCCAATCTCCTTCTGGAGGTTACACGAGAACACCCACAGCTAGTGCATGGAATCCATATCACCAGTGAGGATCCGAGATGCTTTATTTACAAGTCAGCTTATTTCTATGTGAAATTAGTCTACAAGGTGTGAACTTCTTGGCGCTGCAGCCAGTAAGATAAGGATCGGCTAGTCTCTCTCAGGAGGGGTCAAAAGCAAAAATTAGTAGCCTGCTGATGGACTGCAGACTACACAAGTCAACCTCGCCGGTGTAGACTGGGAAACCATAACCACGAGGACAAGAGTCAACAGGACTGGCTCGCCAGGAAGGATGGACTGCTGTTGGTCAGGTTTTCCTGTCCTAAACCTGTGACTGGCCTAGCAAGCCCGCAGGGGATTTTTTCCCAACTGCTTGAAGAAAAAGAATGAAGCATAATTGGAATACACCTCCGCATGGTACAAAAGGAACAAGATGAGATGAGATTTGTGAAATTATTTGGAAGGGGGGGGGGGGGGGGGAGGAGGAGGAGGGGGGTGGGGGGGGGGGGGGTTCAGTTTAGGCAAAAAATAATATTACAGAGAATAAATATCTTTTTGACAGCCTTAGACTTGCATGTTTGTATTTGATGTTTGAAACCAAACAATGAGATTTGTGTGCTTGTTCAAGCGCACTTTTGACATTATCAGTGTAGTCCCTTAATGATTTCACGAACAAGTCTACTCTAAAAGAGTCTACTTTATGCAAATAATATGATATTAAAAAAAGAGAAAGATCAAATCTTACAAATATTTGTAATGATAGTACTGAAAAATCCACTCTTTATAGCACGTTAAAAAAAATACAGAGTTGACATTCTTCACATGCTAACACTGTGATTGTGTCTATACTCCCCCTTTGTAATACAATATGTAGTCTACATTAATTATTATTTGCTCTATTGGGATTTTGTTTTCTAATCACTGCTTCTAGATTTTTACAGATAGAATAGCACACCAAAGTTTGTTTACTAACTGTAAATTAGAAATGTACAATATGTGAGATTAACATAAATTAACTTTTCACCATGTTTATTAATTTGAATGTAGTGTGTTAAAATTACAGTGCATGATATGTATTTTTCCTTGTTTTAACCCTTTAGTTTATTTTAGTTAATCTTATCTGATTTTGCGTTTTATTGTCTTATTGCCACGTAGAGTTTCCAGATTTTTCTGCATGTCAATGTGGATTTTATTTTCAGGAATGCATTATTTATCTGTCAGAGATCAGCAGCATGCCTGTCTTTATATTTTGCCAAACATTAACCGCATGCCTTTTTTAATTTCTTCTGTAGAACGCCCCATATAATATTTAGCAGATTTTACTTATAAAGCTAATCACAATTCAATTAATTCAATCAATCAATCATGTGCCATGCCGGAAAGCGTGGGCGGTCATGATTCGCCATTTCACTCGATCACCAGAGTCGTGGATCAGCTCAGTGTTCCTGTCTCGTCCATGCCATGTGGCCAAGCCATCCAGGTATTTTCCTCTCGGTCTTCCTCTTGGTCTGTTCCCCTCGATCTTGCCAGCTGTCACCAAGTTCTCCAGTCCATTTCTTCTCATAACATGTCCAAAAAATTTTGACTGTCTACGTCTAATTTCTCTAATCAATCTACGATTTTCATTTGTCTCTTGTAGTACTTGGTCATTGGTTTTTCTATCTGTCCATGGTATTCTTTGCATTTTCCTCAGAAACCACATTTCTGCAGCCATCAGATGTTTTTCAGCTTGACTGCACATTGTCCAAGTTTCACATCCATACAAAAGAACAGGCTCTATGTATCCCCTCAACACTCTTTTTCTCGTTTCAATTGACATCAATTTATTGGTCAGAATGTTTTTCATCTTGCTAAAGGCAATTAATTAGATACCCACTATTTTTTATTGCTTTGATATTATCTAAAACAATAGTTGAGCCATGTCATGTTCTTTGAAATATTTTCAACAAATATTTAAAGCATTCTGGTCTTTCGGATGATCTCATTATTTTCTTTCAGACTATTTTATTTAAATACTAAAGAAAATTTAGTAGAATGGTACATATTTGTTATATTATATTTGCAATGAAGTTTAAGGTTAATTTAACATATGCTCAATTTAGCAATGTAACATTTCCTGCGAAGTGAAGATTCATAATTCTATCATATAATATATCATGCCCGATCAAACAGGAAATAGAAGATTGTCCTGTAGTGAAGTTTTTGTTATTGCTTTAAGAAATCAAGTAAATTTATTCCTTATAGCAGGAGAGTGAATTTAAGCCATTGCTTTTTGTTGTATGATGTTAATGTATATTTATCTCTCCTCCACACCCCCGTCTCCCTTTTTTCAATTCTACATCCCATGATGCTGCACTCATTTTTGGTTGGTTGGGTTCTGCTTGATGTTGTACGTATAAACATCATACGTTGACTGGCACATGTCCTTGGTTTCCTGTGTTCTTCATCGTGCTTCTTGCCAATTATTACTGATCGTCGTTTCCATGGTATGTTGTTTCTGCCCATCTGGGTTCATTCCTTTGGTCCCATAATAGTGGGGACCTGGGCATGAATCACCGCCGTGAATCACATCCCAGGGCTGGCCGGGAGAAGGAGGCAGACAGTGGAGTTGGTGTGTCAGCAACAGAGAGAAGATTTGCCTACTCACTTTTGGAAAAGCTCTTGGAGTACCTGGACAAGGCATCGATCAACATGCAGATGACACGACCTTCGACCAGATTTTCTAGACGCCACAGCTATTCCACTGCCTCAGAGGATGTCAAATTCTTTGGCAAGGTATGTGTTAATTTCCTTTGTTTTAACCTGGTTTAGTACCGGATCTGTGGTGAAGTTGTTACAGACGCAATTCGTAATCCCGCATATTCAAAACACAGATGCGAAGGATTTGGCAGCAGACTGCATTGCATTGGTTTTCATACAGTAGTACAAGTGCTGGTCATTCATAGAGCAATGGCAAACTACTGAACATAAACTTGCCAAGAAATTACAAACAAAACAAAAATGTGGGGGTTGGCTGTGACATCCTGTAATGTTTTTTAGTATAAGCTGATTTTTTTAATCATAAGGATTTTAATTCTCATCACAATATGTGTTGTTTTCCTTAAATTATGGTAATACCGCATGGAATTCAGTGTTTTCTAAGAAGGCACAAATTCTAATATGCATTCTTTCTCTTCTTCATTTCTCTTTCGTGGGATGTCCGTCACACTTAGTTAATGCACCTCAAAGGTCAATTTGTCAAACTTTGACATGTGTGTACGGTGCGCTTCCTCTAGACAGATTCTATCCAAGGTAACGGGCTCTATCTACCTGTTCTATGCTTTCTTTATAGTTAAAAGTTAGCTGCATTTTCTTTACAGGATTTTGCAGTCAACCTCAGGATTTATTGTCTCATCTCATCATCTCATCATGTACCTCTTGTACCTTGGGGTGTTGAGGTGAAGTATCAATTTCATGAGAGTGCCCGATTATGGGCTTCATATATCAATATTCCCATGGACTCTGCTATTCCCTCCGTCCAACGTTTACGTGGTCGGCCTCTTCCTCTGTTTCCATCTGGTCTGTACATCATTGCTTGTAGTGGTATGCTGTTGGATGGTAACCTACTTGCATGGCCAAACTATATGACTTGCTGCTTTCTAATAAAATCTAGTGCTGCTTTAACCCCCACTGTAGTCCTGATTTCTTCATTTCTGATCTTATCTCTTCTTGGTACATTGAGTATTCTTCTCAAGAACCTCATTTCTGTTGTTATGATTTTTCTTTTCTCTTTTTCTGTCATTGTCCAGGTTTGGCATTGGTAGCATAGAGTTGGTAGGAAGATTGTGTTGTAAAGGGCTTTCTTAGTAGTTATTGATACATGTTTGTTCTTTAGTATTGGTGCCATTTGTCCAATGAGTTGATTTGCCTTATTGCACCTATTTTCGATCTCGTCTTCTGATCTGCCATTTGATGTTATTATACTTCCTAGGTACTTGAAACTCTTTACTTGTATCAAGGGATGTTCGTTTAGGTGAATTGTTGTTGTTTGTTCTTCTTTAGTTATAGTCACTACCTCTGTTTTGCTTCTGCTAATTTTCATGTTATATTCCCTACACATTTCGTTTAGACTATTCATGTGGTCTTGTAATTCAGCTTCTGATTTTGCTATTAGTGCTTGGTCGTCCCCAGACAGAGTTCTCTAATGGTTAGATTTGCAGATGGTTCTTCTTCGGTGTTCTTGTCATGCGGTATTCTTGTTGTCTCTGTTTGACTGGTTTCTTTACATATGTTGTCTATATATGTTATGAACAAGAGAGGGGACAGGACACAACCTTGTCGTACTCCAGATCTTATGGTGAAGGGTTCTGAGTGTCCTCCAGTTGCTCTCACTATGCATTCACTGTTGTTGTATAAACTTCTACATAGGTTTGTTAGATGTGTACTCATTCTATATTGTTTAAGGATTTCCCACAGCTTGTTTCTATCTACTCTATCGAATGCCTTTTCTTGGTCGACAAAGGCTAAGTAGAGTGTTTCATTGAATTCAATTGATTTTTCTATAAGTTGTCTAAGAGCAAAAATGGCATCTGTGCATCCTTCGTTTTTCCTAAATCCAAGTTGTGTTTCGCTTAGCTGGGGTTCTAAAGTAGTTCGTAATCTTTTTTCAAGAATTTTGCAAAATATTTTCCCAGTATGATTCAACAGTGAAATACCTCTGTATTGTGTGCAGTCTCTTTTGCTGCCTTTGTTTTTCCAAATTGGGATAATTATGGCGTTTCCCCAGTCTCGTGGTGTCTCTTGTTCTACCCAAACATGGTTGAATAGTCTATGTAGCCAAGCTGTTCCTACTTCTCTTGCTGCTTTAATTAGTTCATTTGGTATTTCATCCTGTCCCAATGATTTGTTCAATGGGGCTAATCTGATGACTTCTATAATTTCTTCTTTTAGTATGTCTGGTTCTAGTTCTTCGGTGACATCTGTGTAGGTCTATTAAATTCCTGTGACATCTGATGGGATGTTGAGAAGTTGTTCGAAATACTGCTTCCATCTTATTAGGATTTGTATTTGTTCACTTATTGGTTCCCCATTTTCTCTGTTAATTATTTAAGTTGGGTCAAAGGGTTCTCCTCTGGTTCACATTGCACCTATCTTTTTGTAGAAGTTTCTAGTTGCCTCCTTGTAGTTTTTATTTAGGGTTTCTCCATACTCTTCCCAGTCTTTTTGTTTTTCTCTCTTTACTATTCTACTCACATGTCTTCTCGCTATTCTATATTCTTTGTAATCACATTCCTGTTTGCTCTTCAACCACTTTTTATATTTTTCCTTTTTGTCTTTTACCGCTTTCTTTACTTCTGTGTTCCACCAACTTGTTATTTTCTGTATCCGTGTTTTGCATTTTTTCGTGGTTCCACATGTTATTTTTGCAGTATTTAAAATGCTTGATTTGAACATTTCCCATTCTTCTTCCACTGTTTTTCTTTCTGTAGGTAATTTTACAAAGAGTTCAGTTAGTTCTTTCTCATAATTTTCCCTTACTGCCTCGTCTTTAATTTTTTTTAAGTTTACTGATTCGCATGGATTTATTGTATGTTTGTGATTTACTAGCCAATTTTAGTTCAGTAATTTGTCATTGCTTTCTGAACATCCCAGTGCCTCACACTGTCAAAATAATATGCAGCAGTCTGCTTCCAAACTGCTGACAGCTGATTTTGAACCATCAATTTGGTATGTCAGAAAATTGTGATACTGTGTTTCACTATCCCCTAAACCACAGTACCAATGTTACACAGTGACATTTGATGGAAGTCGTTAGTCACGGTTCCAAATTCATGGCAAAGAGTCACCTCATAATGCTCTGTTCCTGTGCAAGTGAATGTCACACAAAATGCTCTGCACTGTCCCATGTCAAAAGTGACATAGACAGCAGTCCCGATAAACCAACATCACGCACAGGTATACATGCATAAGGCCTCTGCCAGAATGCCCACACAACAGTCCACCACTAAAATTACATTTCATCGTCCATGGAAATGGCAGTCACTAGAAAACCAGCAGTTGCACACACATTACTCTATAAGGCAAAACCAGATAGTTCAGCAACCTGTCTCCCACCATTTTTTCTGAAGATGCAGTTCACATACCACCACAGATATATGTAAAAGCATTGTACACAAAATCCACAGCTTATAGTGTTGACAGCACCATGTACTACCAGTCCAAAATGAGGAAAATGCATAAGACACCCTTAGCCAGATGCAAAAATAATACACAGGCTCATCAGCCTGTCTGCCATATTGGACTGGAAGTCCTGATGGAAGATGTAATACAGCCAGTGAAGAGTCCCAATATTAATGGTCCATTTCGTCCAATGAATTTTGAATACTCTTCAGGAAAATGTAGATTCTTCTTCTTCTTCGTTCATCCGGAGTATTTTTTTCGGACGTGATTGCGTTGTGCCTGTTTACAGCAGAGCTGCGTTCTTGCGCCGTTAGGCCGACACATCCGACTTCTGCGGGCATTTGTTGACCGGGTTAACCTTCCCGGGGATGTAGATGTAGATTCAAATGTGTCATTTGTATTTTTCAGCTGTTTTTTTTTTAACATACCCAAGTTTTGCACCAGTATGCTTCTACATCAAATATACATTGTGTTATTATTGTTACTTTTGTTGTCCTGTCTATTCCAGTCAATGCTGTTAGTATTCCTGACTTTTTTTGGACTGTTTTTTCCAATCAATGCTCTTAGTATTCTGACTTGTTTTCTTTCTCTTCATTATTTTTTTCTTCTTCTGTTTCACTCGTTTTGAACTCCAGCAAAGTCCATACATGAGCTACAACCACTAGTAGTTCTACTACTGGGAAGTGTGCTGGAATGATTTTTGCATGGGGATTAGCTTTTCATATTACTAGTATCCCTCGCCATCAGGCGAACCCACTCCAACTTCTCATGTGCATGTAATTTACACCCCCAAGTCAAGGATGAGAAGACTTGTTAGTCCAAATGACTGTCCGATGTAGGGGTTGAAACTGCTACCATGCCTCAATGCACTGGAAGTTTAATAGTGAAACACACTTACCCTTTTGGCTATGATGCGTACTTGATCTTATCCCTTAGCAAACTTAGTTGCAAATTCCAGCCAAACATGAACAATATTGTAGTAAAGAAAAGAGAAAAAAATAACCAGTGAAGATCAAATTAAGCCCTGTCTCTGGAGAAATAATGATTCGGAGAAGAGAATTAGATACAGAAGTGAGTAGTATGGAAGGAGCTACAAGAGATAGCAAAGGACGGGAGAGCTTGGCATGAGATAGTTGCAAGCTAGTGCTCCACTGGAAGAGAAAAGACAAAATAAGAAACTATTTGAAGAATATTTTGTATGTGCTTTAGTCAGAAATGGTGAAAGGGTTATGGACGCAATTCGTAATCCTGTATACTGCATTTGAATCACTGCTGCAGGTGATTTGACAACAGATCACATTGCGCTGTTTTTTATACAAAGGTATGAGTACTGGTCATTCAGAAAGCAATAGCAAACTACTGAATGTAAACTTGCCAAGAAATCACAAACAGCTAAAAAATGCTGATATTGACTGTGACGTCCTGTAAAGGATATGCAACTAATTTTTTTAGTCTAGAAAAGTGTCTTTAAAAATTAATGCGTTAAGATCTATGAGAAATGACAAACTAAATATCAAATGTGACATTGTTCCAGGTTGTTCTGCCATTTGTTGAGCGCTACTTTCATGCTCACCAGTTATATTTTATTGCATCACCAAATTCACCTCAAGGAACAAACAGCATGGCCTCAATAAAGGAAAAGGAAATGACTGCCAGGTAGGCTTGTGATGTTGTTTTTAAAAAAAAAACAGATTTACTGCCAAATGCATAAGATTTGCCTAACCGAAATAAACTCAGAAATGCTAGATTTTGACTGTTGTTAATGTTAAGACTTGTGTTCTAATTTCAGTTAGATAAGGAAATGCGTATTTTTTGATTGTCATATTTTCAGTTAGCATTTATATGTTAGTGATTCAAAACAAGGTATTCCCTTCATGAATTTAAACAAAGAAGCCACAAACAATAGAAAATTAAAACAGGTATGTGTGACACCAGCAAAAAAGTGAGAGATAATGTTAGTTGGTTAGTCGCTGTTCCAACTTTATGGCAATGGGTCATCCCCATTATGCTTCATTCCTGTGCCAATGAATATCACTCAAAATGCTCCTAACTGTCTTATGTGAAAAGTGGAATAGACAGGAGACTTGACAAGCCAACAGCCCGCACAGGTACACAATGCATAATACTGCCGTGAGAATGCCAAGACAAAAGTTCTCCACGGAAAATACAGTTCATTGTTGATGGAAGTGGCAGTCACTAGGAAATCAGCAGTGAGATATAATAAACAAGATGCGGTGTTCGTACCTTACAATGAAAGCATATTCAGCCAATGAAAATCACAGTGTGGAAAACAACGATGATAATAATAGCGTAAAAATAAGATAACAATAAGTTACAACACAAAGAATTGATGTTTCAATCTTACTGATCTTCATCAGTTATAACACAAACATCTCTAAAGAACAACGTGAAATAAAAAAATTTAATTAACTGATTGAGTGCCAAACAAGGAGAAGGTTAGGACCACTCATAGTACACAAACAAATGAACAAGTATTATAATGTACATTTCTGTTGACTGAGAATTGAAATTGTGGAAGATATTATGAAACAAAACAAATAACAGAATGACCCTAGTATGGCAGTATATCATCCTAACAGGGGGTCACATTTGGCGATATATTATCTCTCGGCACTGACTCAGGTAAAAATTAAAACCTAAACAGAAAAAGTATATCAAACATTTTAGGCATTATCTTATCATAAATGATAGGTTATAAAATGTGTTGCCTGATATATTAGGGTGTATTTTTAATGACTGTGTAGCGTTTGAAAATATTGCCAATCCAAGTTTTGTGTTCACCCTCTGTAAAGTTCATGCAACATTATAGGTAAATACAAAACTTGAACCGGCAATATTTTCAAACGCTGCACAGTCATTAAAAATACACCCTGTATTTCACTGCATCTTGTCAGGTGCATACTGCGGAACTATATATCATATAAAGAGAATACATGAATCCTTTTCTGATGTGTGTTATACATTGCAACCAGGAAAAGGATTTGTTTATTTACTTCATCTGCAGTTTGCACCTAATGAAATGCAGCAAAACATACCAGGCAAAACATTATACAACCTTTTACATGTGATTTCTCTATTTAAATGTTAGTGATTGTCATATTTTCAAAGATTAGTTTCTATGTTAGAGTGTTTGTAATTGTTTAAACAGGAGATTTGAATTCAATATTGGTTTTATTGCAGTGTTTGCAATAACTGAATTGGATAAAATTGATCTTGTGTCATGTTTCATTTTTATGAATTTATGTATTGTGATTCTACAGTCTGTTTTGCAAGTTGGCCCAGACTTTGAGGACAAAGCTGACTGTGTTTGGCCATGATGTCAACATTTCTGTTCGCTGTCTACGAGTCATGGTACAGGCAGTGGACTTCAGGTATCATTTCAGTAGTGTTTTATTCAACCTCTTTCTTTAACACCCTTGATCTTCCTGGTTGTCACAAATTTTCCTGACCTCGTCTCATAATGTGACCACAAAATGGTGGTTCTCTTACCCTATGTTTACTCTGTCTTTACCCTATGTGTATTCTTTCACTTGTTCCTATTTATGATAAATACAATTAGCACAAGTAAAACAGAGGTAATGACTATAACAAAAGAAGAAAAAACAACAATGATTCATTGAAAAGAACACCCCCTGAAACATGTAAAGAACTTCAAGTACCTAGGAAGTTTAATATCATCAAATGGCAAATCAGAAGACGAGATCGAATCAAGATGCTTTAAGGCAAACCAACTCATTGGATATATGGCACGAATACTAAAGAGCAAACATGTATCAATAGTTACTAATAAAACACTCTATAACACAATCTTACTACCAACTCCCTACCAATGCCGAACCTGGACAGTGACAGAAAAAGAGAAAAGAAAAATCACAACAATAGAGATAAGATTCCTGAGAAGAATACTCAATGTATCAAGAAGAGAGAAGTGAAGAAATCAGGACTAAAGTGGGGGTTATAGTAGCGCTAAATTTTATTAGAAGGCAGCAAGTCAAATGGTTTGGCCATGTAACTAGGTTACTAACTAACAGTATACCACAACAAGAATAATGAACAGACCAGATTGAAGCAGAGAAAGAGGGCGACCACGTAAATGATGGACGCAGGGAATAACAAGAGTCCATGGAAATATCAATACATGAGGCCCATAAATGGGCACTTTCCCGCTATTTAGACTTCACAACACCGCAAGGTGCAAGAGGAACATGATGAGATGAGATGAGATGAGACAGTCTGGCTTGTTTTTACATTTATAAATGTTTCATGTTTACTTTTGCAGGTCAGTTGTGAAGAACAGTCCAGAATTTGTGCGGTCCTATCTGCTGCCTTTCTTCAACAATGCTGCTGATGACCTTGCGCTTGTCATGGAGAATTTGAAGAGGGAAAGGTTCAGCCATGTCAAAGGCACCATCACACGAGGTGCCACATCGCTGGACTATGTCCACATGGTCCTGCTTCCTGTGTTGTCCTCTCTCTTTGATCACATTGGACACATGCAGTTCGGCGCTGATATGCTTGGTGAGTAATGCTTGTTTGAATTATTCCAGGAGAATTATAACAATTCATGAAATATAAGTTTATTAATCATTAGACCAGAGGATCTGATGCTGGGTATTCAGATGATGGGCCATACAATCACACAATCAGGCCCCAACTGGTACCACTAGTATTGGGATTCTTTGCTGGTTGTTGTAGATTAGGATGTAGATCATATGGGGATGTCCTGAGTGCTGGGATGTCAGTTCTTGACTCATTTCAACTTTTAGACTAGTTCACACTTAACATATGTTCTCAGATGTTTTGAAGACTCTATCAACAGGTGTTAGTTGAAGATGCAATAACAGATAGAGAAAAAAAAGTTAGTTGCTTATCCTTTATAGAACATAACAGTCAACCCCAGTATTTAGCAAATTTACATTCAGTAGTTTACCAGTGCTTTCTGAATGACCGGCACTCATACATTTGTATGGCAGCCAACGCAAGGCAGTCTGCTTCCAAATTGCCCCACTTGAGTTTAGATTCAAGTGTGGTTCCAGCAAGGAGGGATTCATTAGAGTATGTTTGGGTTTAGATTTAAGTGCGATTCCAACAAGGAGGGATTCATAAGAGTATGTTTGGGTTTAGATTTAAGTGCGATTCCAGCAAGGAGGGATTCATAAGAGGATATTTGGGTTTAGATTTAAGCATGGTTCCAGCAAGGAGGGATTCATAAGAGTATGTTTGGGTTTAGATTTAAGTGCGATTCCAGCAAGGAGGGATTCATAAGAGGATATTTGGGTTTAGATTTAAGCATGGTTCCAGCAAGGAGGGATTCATAAGAGTATGTTTGGGTTTAGATTTAAGTGTGGTTCCAGCAAGGAGGGATTCATAAGAGTATGTTTGGGTTTAGATTTAAGTGCGATTGCAGCAAGGTGGGATTCATAAGAGGATATTTGGGTTTAGATTTAAGCATGGTTCCAGCAAGGAGGGATTCATAAGAGTATGTTTGGGTTTAGATTTAAGCATGGTTCCAGCAAGGAGGGATTCATAAGAGTATATTTGGGTTTAGATTTAAGTGTGGTTCCAGCAATGAGGGACATGTAAAAGGATGTTTAGGTTTAAGTGTGGTTCCAGCAAGGAGATACATATAAACGGATGTTTGGGTTTAGGTTTAAGTGTGGTTCCAGAAAGGAGGGACATATAAAAGGATGTTTGGGTTTTTGTTTAGGTGATTTCATCAAGGAGGGACATATAAACGGATGTTTGGGTTTAGGTGGTTTCAGCAAGGAGGGACATATAAAAGGATGTTTGGGTTTAGGTTTAAGTGTGGTTCCAGCAAGGAGGGACATATAAAAGGATGTTTGGGTTTAGGTTTAAGTGTGGTTCCAGCAAGGAGGGACATATAAAAGGATGTTTGGGTTTAGGTTTAAGTGTGGTTCAAGCAATGAGGGACATATAAACAGATGTTTGGGTTTAGGTTTAAGTGTGGTTCAAGCAATGAGGGACATATAAACAGATGTTTGGGTTTAGGTAGTTCCAGCAAGGAGGGATATATAAATGGATGTTTAGGTTTAGGTTTAAGTGTGGTTCCAGCAAGGAGGGACATATAAAAGGATGTTTGGGTTTAGGTTTAAGTGTGGTTCCAGCAAGGAGGGACATATAAATGGATGTTTGGGTTTAGGTTTAAGAGTGGTTCCAGCAAGGAGGGACATATAAAAGGATGTTTGGGTTTAGGTGGTTCCAGCAAGGAGGGACATATAAAAGGATGTTTGGGTTTAGGTTTAAGTGTGGTTCCAGCAAGGAGGGACATATAAACAGATGTTTGGGTTTAGGTTTAAGTGTGGTTCAAGCAATGAGGGACATATAAACAGATGTTTGGGTTTAGGTAGTTCCAGCAAGGAGGGATATATAAATGGATGTTTAGGTTTAGGTTTAAGTGTGGTTCCAGCAAGGAGGGACATATAAAAGGATGTTTGGGTTTAGGTTTAAGTGTGGTTCCAGCAAGGAGGGACACATACAAGGATGTTTGGGTTTAGGTGGTTCCAGCAAGGAGGGACATATAAAAGGATGTTTGGGTTTAGGTTTAAGTGTGGTTCCAGCAAGGAGGGACATATAAACAGATGTTTGGGTTTAGGTTTAAGTGTGGTTCAAGCAATGAGGGACATATAAACAGATGTTTGGGTTTAGGTTTAAGTGTGGTTCAAGCAATGAGGGACATATAAACAGATGTTTGGGTTTAGGTTTAAGTGTGGTTCAAGCAATGAGGGACATATAAAAGGATGTTTGGGTTGAGGTGGTTCCAGCAAGGAGGGATATATAAATGGATGTTTAGGTTTAGGTTTAAGTGTGGTTCCAGCAAGAAGGGACATATAAATGGATGTTTGGGTTTAGGTGGTTCCAGCAAGAAGGGACATATAAATGGAAGTTTGGGTTTGGGTTTAGGTGGTTCCAGCAAGGAGAGACATATAAATGGAAGTTTGGGTTGAGGTGGTTCCAGCAAGGAGGCACATATAAATGGAAGTTTGGGTTGAGGTGGTTCCAGCAAGGAGAGACATATAAACGGATGTCTGGGTTTGGGATTAGGTAGTATCAGCAAGGAGGAACATATAAAAGGATGAATGTGACATGTTTACAACTGTGTTACTTTCCTGAAATTATCAGTATTTGTACCCTAAGACCTATTTTTAAAAAAAAAACATGTCCGTACTAAAAATCTGCTATGGATATGTGAAGTGTTAAGACCATTACATTTTATAGGCCTGAGTACATTGAGGAAACAGAGGCCAAGCATATGGTTATTTGTATGTTGGCATATGGTGGTATGTACATTGAATTATGAATTAAATTCAGATTTACTATGATCAATCAGGGCTCAAAATTACATGCTAGAAATAAACTTTTGAACACAATGTGTTTTTAGCATGTATCAATCAGTGCCCAAGATGTACAGCTACACATAAACTGGTGAAAACATGGTATTTTAGTATGTGCACTAAAAGTGAACTCATACTGTCTGGGTTCACTCATTTGAAGTATCTATGGCTGGTAACTTTAACCAGACTGTTTTGTACTTGTATTCATAATTGTACTAATTTTATATTGTTCATTAACTATGCAATGATTCTTCAGTAAATGTTTTATATGTGTGAAATCCCCAGTGGGTGACACTCAGCTGGCGTGTTACAGAATCATGAATGCCCTCTACACACTAGGCACCAGCAGTTCATCATTTGCTAAAAGGTATGTTCATCTTCATAATCTTCTTCTTCCTCTTATTCTTTTTCCTTTTCCTCCCCATCCTCTCCTTCATCTCTGT
The DNA here is from genome assembly GCA_963921405.1 of Cepaea hortensis. Lineage (NCBI taxonomy): Eukaryota > Metazoa > Mollusca > Gastropoda > Stylommatophora > Helicidae > Cepaea > Cepaea hortensis. Next base: position 113,432,767 of record OY992881.1, read on the forward strand.
GTTCTGCCTTTCAGTAATAGATTAAAAGGAATATCTGATAGAAGCTTTGGTTTGTGTTTTATACATTGTGATATTAATGGTCTCACATACTCGATGGATCCGTCATTTGTGGGACCTCTTGTTCTGTTCCCATCAAGTCAATGTGCTAAAGTTCTTTCTAGGGGCACTGTGTTTCTTAATCCCCTTCTTACACATACTAAAACCTTGTCCTCGCAGATTCTCACTTTCTGAAAACCTTTGCCAGCTTTAATGTTTCTAAATAATAATATAGTAACATCAATCTCAACACATTTTTGTCAGTTTACAACATGCTGGTGTGTGAATGGCTACAAAATATGATGTGATCACTGCTTAGGTTTGAGTAATATATTTTATATGCCAGACTTTTGTGAAATTGTGTTGTATTTTTAAAAGAATTCTGGTTCATTAATTCATAATGAGTAAACTAAATGCTAACTGTAAATATTGACTAAGATTTTAGCTTCTCATTTTGACTAAAAAACCAAACTTCCTCCTATACACATAAAGGAACTATTACAGCGCTTCATAATAAACTGTTTTATAATTAATTGATGAGTATTGTTCTGTTGTTCAGGATTGGGTAGGATAGTAAAAGAGATAATAATATACTATACAATGTTGTTCATTCAGCTCAATTTAGCATGAATAATTACTCTTAAACATATATATTTCTGCCTCTTTGTTAGACTTTTCACACTTAACTTATTACACTTCAGGAATTAATGAAACTTCATGCAAAATACTTTCAAGTTAATACTATTCAACTTTGAGCTAAATTAATTTTTACAGAGCTTCAGATTAAATTATTGAAAGTAGAACATTATATTCCACTGTAATCGGTATGCATTGGAAAATGTTGTGATGAATGGAAAGATTATCGGTGGAAGAAGCAGAGGTAGACCAAGAGAAATAGTGTCAGATGGGTCTGAAATGGTGGCATGGATAAATAACATCAATAGAGTGTATTCAGAATATCAAGGACTGAGGTTGGTGTTTTAAACATTTTTTACATGGTATATTCGGTTATTCATTAGTTACTTCACAACTTGTCAGGTCTTAGTCAGATATGATTGAGCTACTGTATGACAGTAGACAGTACTACCTGCTTTCTGCTAGTGCCAAATGTTGGGTGGCGCTCACCAAATCTGACACTCCACATTGTGCCAACGACTTCAGGCAGAGGAGTGCATTTGGGAGGGTACAAGCCTGATATTAGTGTGAGGAAATACAACTTAAAGACTAAATATCATGGAAGGGCGGACCAGACTCTAAGGCTAGGTCGGAAACTGGTCTAGGATCGAAGTTCCGACAGGCTGACAGTTAAAGCAATGCTTTGCTGATCCAGCAGCTTCTGCAGCTTGTCTTGGTACAAATATATTGGTGTTACTTTCCTCTGGAGTAAACTAGACAGGCTGCATGAGGGACCATGCTGCATGGGCAACACATGGTCTCTATAATCAGCCTAGGCCTTGTGCTGTGGAGAGTTATAACTCCATCCTTGGTCTCTATAATCAGCCTAGGCCTTGTGCTGTGAAGAGTTATAACTCCATCCTTGGTCTCCACCATGGGTTGTAGATATTCTGTATTTTTTGAAGCACAGTGTAACAAACTATTGTCTTTCAAGACAGCAATTGCCAGTACATTAATTATATTATTGGCGGCCACAAAATAGCACACCACTGCATTTAAATCTTGTTGAAAATCTGATTTAACAAAATTATTTAATTTAACCTTCCAACATATTTCAGATTGTTCTGTGTTGAGCATATATTCTTACTACATACTACCTGTCTGACATTTTAAACAGAGATTGCACAATAGTTGCTCTTACATGTTCTCATTTTCTGTTATAATGTAGAGAAACAATACAAGCGGAACTAGCCAGGTATTTTTATGTGGGCTGTGTTTATGATTTAATTTATTTCTGTAGTTGTTGCATTGTTTGGCAATGTATTAATTATGTAAGGCATGTTTTTTTTTTATTTTTTTTTTTTAGTTTTCTTAATTGTAAAAACCTATAATTTGTTTTCTGCTGTTGTAAAGTTCTTTTTTTTAATATCCCAAGCTTGCACTGTCATCAGCAAATTCATAAAAGAATTGTTAACTAGATGTTTGCTATTCAGAGTTGAAAAGAAGTCCGTGTATTTGTGCATGTTTGTTATTATTTTTGTATTAGTGAAAGAATAATTAGAATTCTATGTTTGTTTTTATTAATCCTTAAACTTTCTTGTCTGATATGTGCCAAGGTAATCACGACGCAAACATTTTTAGTGTCATGTTTGTGTGAATATCACTTGTGCGTTATTAAAATGTTAACATAATGCTTTTGTGTTCTCCTAATGCAAGCAGTTGAATTATAAATGTTAATATTTCTCATCAGTTAAAGGCATTAAGGTAGATAGATTGTATTCTGATTACTTAATGATTTGTCATTTTCTCATTGATCATCTTTTTTCAAAGTAACCTTATTTTCCTAGAACATTATATACAACAATAAGAAAGAGACAAACATCTTTCGTTGGTCATCTGATGAGAAGAGAGGCATTGGAGAACATCGTGACAACTGGAAAGATCAAGGGGAAGAGAGGGAGCGACAGACCAAGAAAAATGATGCTGGATGGATTTAGACGGTGGCATGGAGAAATATCAGCAGCAGAGTTGATCCAGAAAACCAAAGACCGAGATCTGTGGAAAGTCATGAACTCCTACGCCAGCCGTCATGGCACTTGATGATGATGATAATGATACCTGAATACCTTTTGTATGATTTGGGAGCTGAGGTCACTCAATGGCTATTACACCTGCCTGCCAGCCAGCTCTGAGGTCGTGTCTTTGAGTCCCATTCTTCTTCTTCTTCTTCGTTCATCCGGAGTTTTTTTTCCGGATGTGATTGCGTTGTGCCTGTTTATAGCAGAGCTGTGTTCTTGCGCTGTCAGGCCGACACATCCGACTTCTGCAGGCATTTGTTGATCGGGTTAACCTTCCCGGGGAGTCCCATTCAAGGTGGGGATGTTATTTCATCGACCCAGCTCAAAACGGGTACCAGGAAATGTCTTGGGAAGTGAAAGTGGCCGCTGTGACACTGATCACATCACCCACCCAGTGATAACTGGTCAATACAAATATTAGTCAAGCACCACATGCCCTACGTGCCTTTAGGTGTGTAAATGGGCAGTTTACTACTTTAATACACTGACCGATGGGTAGGAGATCTCAGGGTCGGCCTCTACTATGATACAAAGATGTGTTTAAGCGGGACATGATTGATACAGGCATTGATAATGCACATTGGGAGTAAGTTGCCGCTGAATGTGTTGCATGGAGCATCAGAAATGGAATACAGACAAAGGAGAAAATGATTGCTGATAAATCTCACACCAAGCGTGCGAGATGTAAGATGGTGTATGATGGTAGAAATTACCATGTGTTCACATGCATCCACTGTGGATGAACATTTACAGCATGAATTGGCCTTATCAGTCACCTTCGTTGCTGCCATGGGTTGTAGTTATTATGCCTTTTTGAAGCACAATGTAACAAACCTATCGTCTGTCAAGACGGCAAGATGCCAATGTAACACTGACAACAGATGAAGTGGTTCAGATATATTGTGAGAATGATGCCCAAGCACCTAGCACCAAAGAAGATCTGGTTATAAGCCTAAATGTTGACAGATGGGTAGATTCTGTACTGTGCACATGTAAACTCAGTGCAGTTCAGGTGTGACATGTGATTTTGGATTGTAAACTTCAAATCTCTCTCCCTCCCTCTCTCTCTTTTGCTCTCGTGTCTCTTGCGCTCTTTCTCTTTCTCTGTCTCTTCTCTTCCCCCCCCCCTCCCTGTCTGTGGGTAATGAAAATACTTACACAGTACCAAAAAACCAGTTGGGTTAGATTATAGATCATAGAAATAAAATAGAATACAATGTATTCAAGAAATTAACACAAGTTTCCAAAAGGCAAATACAATGACCTGTCAGCTACACCTTTACTGAAGATTACGATAGTTAACGACTTTTGCCATGAATCATCGTGGGGAGGAATACTTGACTTTCCAGCACCCGATGAGTGGCACTGGATAGTGTCATTCCGTGTGATTGTACAATGTCTTTGATGTCGTCAATCCATTTTCTTCTCAGGCGTCTTCTTGCTCAAACATCAGATTTTCATTGATGTAGCTCCAGTGTTGGTATAGCTGATGGTGTTGCATTCTAAATTATTTGATCTTCTGTCTTTCAATATGTGGCACAAGGTGTTGATCCCACTGTCTGTTTGGTAACATAATTTCTTATTCAGTTTTGGATAGTTACGTCCGATGAAAGTAAAACAGCAAATTATAAATCTTATTGTTCTTCTAATACCTTGTTCTCTGTGTCAGACTATGTCCCTATCAACATCCAACCAGAGAAAGCTTGTTGTATGTGAGATGAAATGCTTGAGAAAGGCTTCTGGTGTTGCAGAAGAGACAATGTTAAACAACAACATCACAGTTATAATAGACATCACATTGTGCATCAAATTCATTGAATGGCAAGATATAAAGTGGTTAGGACATCTTATGAGGATGGAACCTGATACAACCAAAAATATATGGATATAAAGCCAGACGGAGACCAAGAAATGATGGATAGACAGTCTCATCATCATCATCATCATCATCATCATGTGCCCTGCCAGCTGGCATGGAGTTTGTCTCTTCACAGATTTCAGCCCTTGGTGTTCTGGATCAACTCTGCTGATGATATTCCTCATTGCTACTTCTTATGTTTATGATAAGTTGTCTTTGTATCTCAGCTTCTTTCAGAACATTTAGATTATTGATTTTGGTTGTCCAAGGAATTTAATGCTTTCTTATAATGTTTATGATAAGTTGTCTTTGTGTCTCAGCCTCTTTCAGAACATTTACATTATTGATTTTGGTTGTCCAAGGAATTTCAATCTTTCTTCTGATTTTTATGATAAGTTGTCTTTGTGTCTCAGCCTCTTTCTGAACATTTAGATTATTCATTGTGATTGTCCAAGGAATTTAAAGCTTTCTTCTGTTAAACCACATCCCTGAGGCCTCAAGGGATTTTGTGAAAGTGTACTCATTGTCCAGAATTCACAACCATATTTTAAAACCGGTTCTACATAATGTGCTAAAACTCTTTTTCTAACTTCCAATGACAGGGATTAATTGCATAAGATGCACTTCATTTTATCAAATGCAGTTATTGCTTTGGGTTACGAACGCATTTCGCAATCCTGCATACCACGTTTGAAAGACAGCTGCGGGCGATTTGGAAGCAGACTACTTAGCATTGATTTTCCAGTCATTGAGAAAGCAGTGGTTTTCTGTAAACTTGCCAAGAAATCACAAATAGCCCCAAAAAATGATGGAGTTGACTGTGATGTCCTGTAAAGGATATGCAGCTAGCTGTTTCTTTGATAATACTATTACTTGCACCAGTCACATGTCATACGGAATGCTGCTTCCTATAATTTGCTAGTGTTTGCTGAGATTATTTCATTAGTTAGCTCTGACATATGCATGTTTGCATTGTGAACAGTCTCTTATTCTACATTAATAAAACTTGTTAAAGTTGTTTAAAAAAGTCGCTTAAAAGTCGACAGGGTCGACTTCATTGCACCGGGTTTTATCCCATATGGCTCGGTCTCTTTCCGCAGCACGGAAAGCGTCGCACAAAGCACGAACTCCGTAGCTTTTAGCAACGACCCACAGGAGTCTCCGAAACATTTAACTCGTAAACCGAAGGACGTGGCCCAGAATCGAACCCACAACATTCGGAGCACGAGTCAAATGGCTTGACCACTTCGCCACAGAAACTCCCAATTTAGTTAAAGTTGTTTAGTGATAACAAACATTAGTTATTATGAAAGCATGTAATCATGTGTTTATTTATAAAAACTTTGAAACCAAGATGTTCATCTGTGTCTTCCACATTATTGTTGGATATTCAGTAATGTACTTAAGTTAGTTTGATGGTTGTGTTTAAGTGGCAGTGCATCTTAGGTGCTGTTTATGTCAGCTAAGCATTGATATTATTTTTTGTAAAATAAATAATTAATTCACAGAAGGTAGACATATTTACAGCTTAGAACATTGTTCAAATAAATAAGTTGTAAGCTGTAAGTAAAGACTTCACACATACACACAAATCACCATCATAAACAATACAATTTTTATAAATTATATTTACACTGATTAATATCAGGTAATTGCAGGTAGTAAAATACTACGTATGATATGGTAAGAGTGACTATGGCAGTGTCAGAAAACTTTAATGGCAAGCATTCAATGACAGATATGCTAGTGATCCATATGTGCTTGTTGATATTGTAGGATAATTAACGTATGTGTTTTTATGTAGTTTCTACCAGTGAAGTAGCAAGGGGATGCCAGGGGGAGCAACCACTGCCCATGTGCCTTATTTGTGAAATGTGGCCCTGGTTTACTTGTGCGATGAAAATCATCCCAGGCTTTATCTTGAATTTTTGAACGTACAAGTTTATTTGCTCGCTCTTCTTAACTTTCAGACCTGGGTGTGTCTCTGGTTTCTGTTACATTTGGCATTAGTCATGCAATACATTGTTGTTTTATTTGTTTGTGTGAGGTGGGGGGGGGGGGGGGGGGGGGTGCGTGCTCGCTCACTTTAAAATCATGAGTAGTCCATACTACTTCTAGTGCACTGGACTTTACGTCCCTAAGTCACAGACAAGAAGTCAACATTTTAGTCCAACTGACCAGTGTTGGGGTTGAACCCGCTACCTTGGTTGGCATCATCATACCAGATTTTCAAGAACGAACATTGTATTTATTCAGTCATGATGACCTTCGTATATTGTTTTATTTTTACTGTGGCTGTAGGAGAGAAAACTCTATGTTTAATATATGTAGGTGTTATTACTTAATTTCTTCAACTAACACATTTGGTCTCAGTTAATATAATATTATTTTATTGAACCATGAATATTGAGGATTCACTCTCTCAGTGTAGCATATTTTGTGTCAACTCTTCTTAAAGACACCGGCCAGCTCTGGGAGAGTGTGTTGGTGCATTTGCTGGCTGTTTCCCTGTTGCCTTCCTGGAACCAGAAAAGAACAAATTCAACAAACACTCCATACTCTTTGGGCTGGAAGGAAAGATTTCTGAGCATTCACTAGAGGCTCAAGGTAGGTATAGAATGGTTCATCAGAATTCCTTCCATACCAAACAAAGCACCATGATTAGGCAGTTTTGTTCTGTGGTTTCTTTTAAATTTAACATTAGTCATGCAGTACATTGTTTTATTTTTACTGTGGCATAGCGGTGGAGTATATGAATATCATGTGAAGAATCAACATTATTACAATCAGGACATTCTCAAACCTACTCCACCCCCTTCTCCAGTAGCCTGTAGATAGTTGTTCCCATGCTGATGGCACCTGTGGCAGAGTAAGTAAATGCCGGCCTCCATTTTTTCCTGTTTTCTTTGCGCTTGCTTGCTCGCTTTGAACTCAAGCATAACCTATGCACATGGCACTACTTCTAGTGCACACAACTGATTTTTGCATGTGGATTATCTTTCCCTATTACCAGTGTTCCTCGCCATCAGTGAAACAACTCTGACATCAGAGGTATTTGTAATTCCCATGTCAAGGATGAGGAGTCACCAGTTTAGTCTAACTGTCCAGTGTAAGGATTGAACTCCGTTACCTCAGCATCAGCACACTGGATATTTAAGAATGAGCACTTTTATCCATTTGGCCATGCTGACCTCTATTTGTTCCTATGATTTGATATCATCCTGACCCTCTCCTCACTGCCCATTGAATCTGCCTCTCCAGGCATGGATCCTCTGTTGGTTTTGCTGCACTTTCTAAAGAGGCGTTTTCATCATCATTAAGTGCCATGCCAGCTGGCGTAGTAAACTGCCGGCTCTTGGCAGTTTAGGGAAGTTCAATTGAGCCAATTAATCGGCTCTTGGCTTGAATCAGTTAAGAGGAGATAAAGGACACGAGAAAAAGAAGTAATTGGATTTTGGTTTTCTTGGGTGTCCAAATGATTGTTATGATTCTACAAAGAAATGACATCTCTGTGATCTCTAGTGTCTTTTTATAGGACATTTTAACAGTTTTCAATAAAATGCCAATCAGTCACATATGAGGAGCAGCTAGCCGAGTGGCTAGAATGTGGAGTTTTCCTTCGGGAGATCCAAGTTGGATTACATGGTAAGGTTAAGATTATTTTTTCCCTCTGGGCAAAAAGAACACCCTTATTCGCACAGTTCACGGCAACTGCATTAGTCAGGAGGCCTTAATTTCTCAGGGTACTATAGGCAGTAGGTGACAGTTGACAGACAGTCACATAGTTTTACAAAATGGAGACATACAAAGGTATATCTAAACTCTCTGTTATAATATCCCACTGCAGTAAATATTGTCATTTGCTAGAATCACATGATATGTTTGCTTTTGTTTTTTGACAGAGGTGATGGATCAGTTGAAAGAGAATGTGCCCAACTTGGAGAAGATTGTCACAGAGATAGAAGGACTGGCCCATTCTGGCGGAAAGTATCATGAAGCACCGCATATCATTGAGGTTACACTGCCCATGGTGTGCAGGTCAGTGTTTTTTTTTTTCTGTTGGAACAATCTTTGTAATGTTATTGCCATTTAGAATTTTATCAGATGTAATTGATTGTGTCCTTCACAGAGACATTTTTGCAAGAATATTCTCATTAATATATCTTTGTAAATCAAGGTGATAAGAGTAGTTCTTAAGAGCTGTGTGGAACCAATCCTGATGTATTTTAACAAATAAATGACAGTTAGAAAACTAGTGAGGAATTATATTGAAGCTGCAGAGATATAGTTTTATAGAAGAATTATGAGAACACTGTGGAAGTAATGATGATATCTTGAAAGAAGTTGACTCAAAAAGTGAACTAGCCGCTCACATTAGAAGAGGACAGTCCACTTTCCTTGGGCATGTCATAAGAAGGGGAAAGTTGTGACAACAGGTAAATGGGGGGAGGCAGAGGGAAACCAAGGGAGAAGATGCTGGGCAATTTGATATCATGACATAGAGGAACATCAGTATCTTAAATAATTGGCAGTACATGAAATAAGATTGTGGACAGGTATGATGAACAAAGCCACATGGCATGGACTATAAGAGGAAGAAGAAGAAAATAACTTTGTGTTTATAAAACTGACATTTGTAATAGTAGTAATTTTATCAAAGGGTAGCTTAATTCTTAATGTATTTTTTTGTTCAGTGTTGTTAAAAATTATATTCTGTTTTATGATGTTACTTTAAAGTTGTAACTGTCTTTTTTCTTTTTTTGTTTTAAATTTGCATTAATCTACTTTGAGCTCAACGTAATCCACACATGGGCAACTACTTCTAGTGTGCCAGACTGATTTTTGTGTGTGGATTAGATTTCACTCTTACCAGTGTCCCTTGCCAACAGGCCAACCCACTCCAACTTCAAGGTACTTGTAATTTACATCCCTAAGTCAAGGACGAGAAGTCAACATTATAGTCCAGCTGACTGGTGTAGGGATTGAACCTGCTACCTCAGCATCAGCACACGCAAAGCTTAAAAGGGAGTGCATTTGGCCATGCTGACCTTGTAGCTGTCTATATAATCAAGGATTAAAAACCGAAATTGTCCTGAGAAGAGTTCAAGTAATAATATGGAAAGTGCAAGCTAAAAGCATCAAAGTGCAAGCTAAAAGCATCAAAGTGCAAGCTAAAAGCATCAAAGTGCAAGATAACAGCATGACTGTGTTCAATAAGAAGAGTAAAAGGACTGATTAGTAAAGATCATCATCATCATTGCACTCTTCATAGGTCGGTGGATGCTCCAATCTCCTCCTGACCAGCTTATCGTAGCTGATCACACAAGTTCTGTGTGGCCTGATTAGGTGTCAGGAGCACTTGTCAGAAAGTCTAGTAGCACCTGGCATCATTCACATCTTCTTCACTTTGGATAAGTAAACAATATAAAATAACGCAAAGTAAGGCAATACAAGGATGTTGCGGCGACTAGCCTTCATCAGCAAACAAATACGTACACAAAACACAACATATAATCATGGAGTAGACCCTCTTCATTGTTCTCATCGTATCATCTTTTTATTCTTCTCATCCCATTCTTATGCCGTAATGTAGTCACTATATTGTTTGTAATTCTATTCTGTAGAGCTACATTACTTTGTGTTATTTTATATTGTTTACATTTCCACAGCTTTATCGCAGTTCCACTAATTTTATTCATATTTTAACTCTGGAAAAGGAAGCGGATTCACACATGACTTTAAGTCCTCTGTTCATCTGTCTTCCTTAGGGTGTTACTGATGTCTGACCCATTTATAGCCCTCCCTCTCCTATCACTGCCATTCCTTGTCAGAATGTTCATTTCACTTGCATTTGCTTCACGCTGGTTAAAAAAGCAGATTTGTATATTTCTTTGAAGTCATCACTTCTTTATGCTTATGTAATGGCGTTTATGATTAAAAGGGACATTGTGGAGTAATTTAACAACTGGTTGGAAGAGAAGGAATGCAGTTCTTGGAAGACATTACTTTTTGTTTATTTGAGAAAGTTACCTGCATTTGTGCCGGCTGTGTGATGAAGAGGTTACGAATGCAATTTGTAATCCTGCAAACTACATTCGAAACACAGTTGTGGACGATTCTGAAGCAGGCTGCCTTACGTTGGTTTCAATACAAAGGTATTATTGCTGGTAGTACAGAAAGAAATGGCAAACTGCTGAACGTAAACTTGCCAAGAAATCACAAACAGCCAAAAAATACTGGGATTGACTGTGAATTCAAATAAAGGATATGCAATTAGCTAACCTGCACTTAGATGTATGAAATAATGTTGACTTAATTTTATGTGTGTATAATTTAATTTCATGAGAGCCTGTACAGAAACTATGGCTTCTGTAATAAGACATCAGTGCTGGAATTGACAGAAGCTTCTCAACTGAACTTTCAAACAAATACTACTATCACATTTACATTTATTTAAGTACTTGTCTGACAACAATGTGCGGACAAGCTGAGAAACTTGTAATGGCAGAGGAAATTTGTTTTCTGATAAAAGTGCAATGAACACCATGGATGAACAGAACAATGAATGAGACACTCCTTAGAGAAACAAATGAAAACCATAAATTAGAGAAACAAAAACCATAAATTGATTAGAGAAATTAGACGTAGGCAGTCGGAAATTTTAGGTACAACGAATTAAGTCTCAAAACTTAATGACAGCTGGCCAGCTTTAATGGGAGAAGAGCAAGGGGAAGACAAAAGGATAAATGCGTGGATGACTTGGACACATGCCATAATCATGTCATGAACATAGACCTGATCTAAACCTGGTCATGGCGGAGTGTGAGGGAATGAACAGGCTAATAGGCTGGCAGGGAATGCACCTGTTGCTGGTAGATTACCTATGGACAAGGGAGAGGTGGTTTTGCGCTTGTGGGAACAGGTTGAGAAGGCAGGGGACAGATTAAGATCCTGTATGTGGAAAGAATGGGATTGCGGTGAATCGGCAGGGGTTCTGGAAGAATCTCAAACCTGAGAGGGAAGACCGGGAGAACATTCAATCAGATAGCAGTGGGAATGATTAGTAGTATGACTCTCCACTGGCTGTTGAACGAGGGGACGGAGCACATATGGGAATGTCCTGAGTGCAGTGATATCAGTTCTTAACTCAACTCAACTCAACCTCAGGTGATAATGTGAGATAGCGAACCATAACTACTCACACTTATCCATATGGCACATGATAATGACTTGACAATGATTTATACATGTTTGTGTGGTGATTTTTATGAGTTTGTGTGGTTGCTCACTTGTGTCTTATAGTTATGGGTTTATGTTGTGTTTTGCAGCTACCTTCCATACTGGCTGAAGTATGGTCCAGATGGCACACATCCTGACAGGTAATCTTACGGCAGCATAATAACATCATGTTGAGATTTCTGTTTAATGTTGCGTTTTTTCTTAAAGAATTAATTATAGTCAGTTATCTGAATGAATGTAATATAAGATAATAAATATACGTGTTTGCATGCTGTGTGTATGGGTCAGTGAGAGAGAGAGAGAGAGAGAGAGAGAGAGAGAGAGAGAGAGAGAGAGAGAGAGAGAGAGAGAGAGAGAGAGAGTGGGAGGGTGTGTGTGAGAGAGAGAGAAAGAGTAAGTTTTTAAAAAAAAACACAGACAGAGAAATAATATAATAGACAGATGTGGGTCAAGGACCATTTCAAAATCCCTAAGATAAAAAAATCAAGGCTTTTGAATGCTGTAGATTAAGAAGAAGAACAAATACTACAAGATATAAAAACCAAAGAATACTAGCTTTTAGACAGCTTCACGTCTGGGAAACTGAAATACCTCAAATGGAAATATGTGTTGTTTTGCAATTTAGTTTGCAAGTAACCTCAAATGGAAATATGTGTTGTTTTGCAATTTAGTTTGCAAGTAACCTCACATGGAAATATGTGTTTTGTAATTTAGTTTGCAAGTAACCTCACATGGAAAAATATGTTCAGAAAGAAAAAAAAAGTAAAGAATGCTTTTACACAACTTAAAGTTAAAGAACATTGGCCATGTGGTGCTAGACCCATATTGTTATAGACCAGTGGACACTGGGTGGGAGATGTCAGTGGTCACTGGCTTACTTTACTTCCCTAAACAATTCCTGGTACCAATTTTAGGCTGGATTGACCTGATGGTAATACAGGGTGTATTTGTAATGACAGTGCAGTGTTTGAAAATATTGCTGGTCCAAGTGTTGTATTTACTTATTATGTTGCATGAACTTTACAGAGGGTGAATACAAAACCTGGACCGGCAATATTTTCAAACACTGCACAGTCATTAAAAATACACCCTATAGTAATAAATTGTTTGTGATTCCAGACATGCAGTTATAATAATCAGACAGTGTTATTTTCAGACCCAGAAACTTTGTAACAGATGTCACAGCCCAGCAGATGAATACAGTGCTAGGAAACGTTCTCAAACTGATTCTCAGCAACATTGGCACTGAGGATGCTCCATGGATGAACAGGATTGCCAGTAAGATCTGCTTCTTACTTCTTTATTATTCATTGTTCTGGTTGTGTTTGCCTTTTCAAGATGGTTACCACCAAAGAAGCATTTAATTCTATTATACTTAAGTGATTCAGTGGCGAAGGATAATATATTGCCAAACGTGACCTCCCATTTGATCAGAAGGACGGTATATCATCATAACAGGGTTATCGTGTAATTTGTTTTGTTTTGTAGTATCTTCTGCCATTTCAATGCTCAGTCACAGGAAATTCTTCTAATCTTCATGTTAGCAACATGAAAATTAGCAGTTGACTTGCTAGACGCATCTTTTCTTTCTGACAAGCTCACAAATTATAAACTTTTCTTTGCAGCCAAAATGCAAATATAGCAGTGTAGCAGCCAGTGATACAAGATCTAAACATAATGTTGAGGAGAAAATTGATACAGGATTTACTGCCGTGTTCAAACCTTTTTGAAAACGTCCAGCTTGTTATGTCTCATCATCATCATCAACAGAGGCATTAGATCATATCATTGTCACCATCATTGCCATTATTTTCATCTTAATTATCATCTTCATCAATTTTCATCATTTTTATCTTCACTATCTTCCTTATATTCATCAATCTTGATTCTTAATCTCCTTGGCTGCAGTGGTTTTCATAATTCCAAAAGCATTTAAATGTTTCTATACTGATATCACATGGCTGGATGACCTTGTTTGATTAATGCCAATTATATCATGTGCCGGCAGATGTGGTAGAGCAGTGACTAGCATGCTTGCCTGCTGACTCAATGGTCATGTGTTCGAATCTTCAACAGTGTATTGGAATGTCCTGAGTGCAGTGATATCAGCTCTTATCTCAACTCATCTCAATCTCCAACAATGTATGGGAATATCCTGAGTGCAGTGATGTCGGTTCTTAGCTAACTCAACTCAACTCAATCTCCAGCAATGGGATTTATTAAAATTGACCTGAACCCCTAGGTTGACTCAGCAAGACATTTTCTGGGAAATGCTGCTTGCTTGCTTGTGTTCGCTGGCTGTGAACTCCAGCATGAAGTCCTGTATGTCGGATGAAGACATCCTGTTGTCCAACATCAGTGTGATGTCATACCGGACTGAGGTTTGCGTGAGTATCCGTTGACCCATGTCTGGCTTATTGATGTGGAGACTGGTGGTTCCTCGTCGTACAGGCAGATACTCTCCAACTTCGGAAGAATCAGCAATCCTACTACGTTAGCCAGGACCCCGAAGTGACCAGTTGCTGAGGACGCATGGCGAGGACGTGTTAGTAGGTCTTGGCCAGTATAGAACCTGGCCTTGGTGCCTTGGAAACACCTCTGCGTCATCTCTGGTAAATGAAAGAGATCACCATGATATCAGCCGCATTGTTTTCTATATAAATATGAGACTAGCAACATATACCCAAAACACCTCAAGACTTGTAACATTGTTATTTACTTTTTAAAACTTATAGTGATGTTCATTATTTCCTGTGAGAATTTTGCAATCTGCGATAAGTTGGTACCAGCATTTTAGCCATGTATCATTATCATTTGTATGTGAAACATTGTTAGCATAGTTTTAAAATAAACTGCATAAAAACTGAACATTTATTTGCTGTTTCTTCAGCTCGGACGCAGCCTATTATCTGCAACTCCAAACCTGACATGATCAAGGATCATTTCTTGCCAATAGCCGCCAAACTCAGAGAAAATGCCGGAATTGTTGAAAACATGGAGAAAAGACTTGCTCAAGAGAAAAGATCTTCCATGGAAGGTAGTGAGGATTATGAGCAGTTTGTGCAGGAGGTAAGGACATGAGTGAGACATTTTAAGTTAATTGGGGCTTGTCATGGTGATACAGAAGGAAATAGTAGTTTGTCCATTGTTGTTGAATTGGACAGATATGACATGAGTGTGAAATGTTGACTGTTGTTGGTCAGATTGATACAGAAGGAAACAGTGGTGTGTTCATCGTTGTTGAAATAGACAAATGTAATGTGAGTGGGTGCCAAACATATTTCTCTCTTACAAAGACTTACATTGATGTACTGTCCAGGTCGTGCTGGAGAATGAGGTAATAAGCAAATGGATCTGTTGACTTTAAAACCGCCAATAGTTGGAAGCTTCATGAAAAACACAGATGATGGACAAGACAAACATTCTAAAGACTATGAACAATTGCTAGTTAAAGATGCAGTAACAAAAGAAGCAACATATTTAAGGCTGCTTGAATTTTAATTTTAAGTGATTCAGTGGCAAACAAAAAAGTATGTTTGAACCAAACATGGTGCACAATCAAATGAGCCAGTATCTATATCTATAAAAGAGACTGTATGTTTGTGGTTGGGGATGTATTTGCTGCGTTCGATAACGGTACATCCGATTGAGATGAAATTTTCTACACGTCTTCCTTTCATTCCAGTGCAACCAACTGTAATAGTTTCTTAGGGGGCAATCATCTATTTACTTACTAAAATTTCATTTTGTAATTACATGACTTAACATAAGAAATATTCTATAAAGGGATATAACTTTTAGTAGCATTGCTATATCTTAGGTTAAGTCCCCTGGCTAAATCAAATCAAATCAAATCAAAAGCTATAGATAGATAGATAGATAGGTAGGTAGGTAGGTAGGTAGATAGATAGATAGATAGATAGATAGATCTGACCCGATAGATAGAGAGGGTGGGATAGATGGAGGGAGAGACGTACGGGCAGGCAGACCAGACAGACAGACAGCCGGGTCGACAGACAGACAGACAGTCGGGAACGGGAACTTATATGACTACTTATATGAATTAAATGAGATACTCCCCACCAGGGACTGGGTGAAGCCGGCCGGGTCAGACAGACAGATAGTCGGGAACAGGAGCTTATATGACTACTTATATGAATTAAATTAGATGCTTCCCACCAGGAGCTGGACGAAGCCGGGCCGAGTCAGACAGACAGACAGACAGACAAACAAGCAGACAGAGAGACAGACAGACAGACAGACAGATAGATAGATAGATCCCCGGCAGGGCCTGGGCGAAGCCGGGCCGGGTCAGCTAGTTATTATATAAATGTCATTCACTGAGCATTAAAATTTTGGAAGATACCGCAAAATGACACAAATAACATAATGATCCTAGTATAACGATATATCACCCTTGTGTCCAAATGGCAGGTTATATTTGACAATATATTATCCTTAGCGCTGAATCAGTTAAATGTGGTTTGAGCAAGGTGGGTGAAGAGAGAAATCTATCATGTTTACAACTAGTGTGCTACTGGAAGGTTCAGCATCTGCACCTTACAATATTTGCTGAGGAAGATGAAACACACGTGTTGTCCTGGGATACCGTAAATGTCACAGGTTCTTAATAATGTTTTTTCTATGCAATTCAATGGCCAGCCAGCATCTTATGTTTTTTTGTTTGCTGAGATTACACTTGATTGATTTATTTATTGAAACTTGATTGTGATAATTTATTGTTTATTTTTGTACAGAAATTTAGCACTCTGGTCAGAGATATATATGCCTTCTACCCACTGCTGATCAAGTATGTTGACCTGCATCGCTCTCACTGGCTGAAGAATCCCACACCTGAAGCAGAGCAACTCTTTGCCTGTGTCGCTGAGATATTCTCTATGTGGTCTCAGTCTCTGGTGAGCACTCTTCTTTTTCTGACTTGGGGAGATAACACTTGATGGAATTGAAAAAAATGTTTTCCCTTAGTGAATTTGATTAACAAAGACACAAACAGTAGATTGCACAGTTTTATGGGCTGGCATATTTCACTGAATCTGATTGGGTACATACCGCAGAAATCATACAACATAAACTAAAGCAGTAAGATAAACCCTTCAAGCTGAAATATACAACATACATATTCAATTTACATGCACGTGCCAGTCTACCTACATCAACAGTTGAATAACAGGGTGGTCGAACACATACCCAACTGCATCGACAGAATAATGAACAAGACTCAGGTAATCTGGCAGAGCCTAAGCGACGCAAAGTTCCTACTTCATCGATTGGATAGCACATTCTGGAAACTTGTGATTGATAGGGATACTGCGTTTCATGTGTTGTTTAACATTTACAAAATAGTTGCATGTTAAAGCTGGTAGAGGCAATTGTCATTCATTTACAAAACCCAATTTTTTGCAATCAAAAAGACGTGACAATCAGTTTAAAATTACCGTAGTAGACAATTTAAATTTACTGTGTGCAGGTGTTTGTTGTGTATTTCAGCTTAAAGGATTTATCTAATTACTTTAGTTTATGTTGTCTGATTTCTGCAGTGTGTACCTGACGAGATGCAGCGAAGCTTGATTAAGTGTTTGTAATTTATTAGTAATCATTTTAGTTGCTTTCAGTTTCGAATCTATACAGTAATATTTAATATTATTAGAGTTTAAAATTCTAAGTTTGATGCTAAGTTTAATTTCTGTTGACTTCCAAAGCTTCTCTTGCCTTTTGTATTCTTATTTAACTTTATTTTCTCCCCCATTTTTGATTACATTGCTACCTAAATAGGTGTATGATTCAACCTGTAATACAGTGTGATATGCAAATCTATTTCACAGTTCTTCAAGAGGGAAGAGCAGAATTTTGTTGCTCACAATGAGATAGACAACATGGCACTGATCATGCCAAGTCAAGCCATTCGACTGGCAGTTCCAAAGAAGATGCACTCAAGTTCCCAGGACCAGGGCACCACCAAGCGAGCAAGTGGTGGCAAAAAGAAAGACAAGAAGAGGCTGGAGCCTCACAATTCACTGAACGTTGCATGCTTGAAGAGACTGGTTCCCGTTGGCCTGAGTTTCTTCAGTGGGCGGGAGCAAGAACTGCTGCAGCAAGCTAAGCAAAGACTTCTTCAGGTTGGTCATACAATGTATCTAATGTTTCTATATCCTGTTTTATCCTACCTAATATCTATACCCTGTTTTACAACTTTGATGCTTGGCTGTAGATATAATACTTGATTACAAGCAGTAGCTATTCAGTTATTTGGGTTTAGAGAAAACCTACCTTATTTAACTAGAGTGTAATAAAATAGCCCTAAGCCTTGGTTAACAACTGGTCTAGGATTGAAGCTACGACAGGCGGACATTTAAAGCATTGCTTTGCTGATCTGGCAGCTTCTGCAGCTTATCTTGTTCCAAATGTAATTGGTGTTACCTTTCCTCTGAAGTAAACTAGGCAGGCCAAGAAAGAAATCATGCTGCATGGGCAACTCATGGTCTTTATAATTCAGCCCAGGCTTTGTGCTATGTAGAAGTATAACTCCATCCCTGATCTTTCCGCTGTGGGTTTTAGTTATTATACTGTTTTTTTTTAAAAGCACAATGTAATAAATTATCGTCTGTCAAAACGGCAATGTGTGGGTGAGTTAGTGAATAAAATAGAATGTCAATTAGCATTTTCAATGTCTGCAGTCAGTACTGTATCATTTGCAATTCTTATATTGTTGATGTTATGTCCTCCAATTTGAATTCCTTTAAATGTTTTTTAAATTCTAATATTTTCAGTACGTAAGGGGAAGAGGTCTGACAACTTAACACATCCTTGTCTCACACCTCTTGTTTGGCTGATTTTGACCTACTTCATTATCAATTTGTATGGCAGTTTATTGTTATCAATGTATGTTCTTTACTAGTCTAAAGTCTTTTCCAATACATTTGAAGCTAGTCAAGCATTATCATGTCACTGTGTCTTACTATATTGATAGCTCTTGTGTAGTTACTGGAGCAGTAATGTAGGTCTTTGACAGAAATTCCATATAAACTTTATAGATTGTTAACAAATGTTATTAAATTTTCATGGCATTCCTATCGTCTTCATCTGATGTAAAAGCACATAATCACACACAGAAGCCACATGTTGCCTATGGGGACATGTTAGATGTATATCCAACAAGAGTGTGGTGGAAGTAGCTACCATTCATACACTTAGATATCTGAGAGGGACAGAATACTTATGAGTATGTCACAAGTGCAGTGATGTGGCTTCTGTTAACCAGCAACAGTAACACACAAAACACACACAGCTCATGGTTTGAAACTCAAGTTACACCATGTTTTGCACTGAGAACTTCTTTGGTGATCTTATGTCTGCCAGTGTGTGAATCATGTTTAGTCTGAGTTATTCTGTACGTATTCTATACTTAAAGAAAGGCTTCCTCCAGATATTCCACACTGAACTAACTGTAGATTTCCAGTCAACAAAATGGAAACTATGGCGGAAAATTTGCCTTGACATGGTTTGTTGAGGCTTGAGAAGAGTTTATAGCATTAGGAAGCAGACTCAGACATTAGGCTGCAGAGTAAAATATAGGGGAGCTTACTCAAACATATGAGAGCTGACTCAAACATGAAGTGTACTCAAATATTGGGAAACAGACTCAACCATTTGGAAGCAGACTCAAACATAGGTGAGCTGACTCAGACATTAGGAAGTGTACTCAGATATTGGGAAACAGACTCAACCATTTGAAAGTGGACTGAAACATAGGCGACCTGACTCAAACAGGAAATGTACTCAAACATTAGGAAGTGGACTCAAACATTAGAAATTGGACTCAAACACTAGGAAACAGACTCAAACATTAGGAAGCAGACACAAACATAGGAGAGCTGACTCAAACATAGGGAAGCTGGCTCAAACATTAGAAAGTGTACTCAAATATTCAGAAACAGACTCAAACAAAGGGAAGCAGACTCCAAAAAATGCTAGCTGAAGTTTGTACCAGGGCCATTCAGGAAAAAAAACATACTGCAGTGCAGACATTTAATCAAACCAACACATGTCTCAAGAAGATGGAATTGGTTCCAAGCATGCATAACATGCACACTTTCTGTCAACCAAGAACTGTACAAAAACATGTTGAACCTGAAAGCAGAGGAAGGAGAATTGACCTTATATCTTCATCTAACATCATTCAAATTTCTGTATCGTGTGGGAATTCATCTTTTTGCACATTATTTATGTGTTTTCAAAAGTCATTTACATGGACTAGTAAATGAGAGACAATTGTCAGCTAGATAACTTTGTTTTTCTTGTGATAATTTAGTGATCTTTTGTGTATAGAGGCATTTATCTTGTGGTACCACAAGACTGTTGGAACATATTTCAGTGTGTTTAAGAGTTGTATACCTAACAAAGACAATAGGAATATCAACAACACTTTGTAGCATGTATTCACATTTATAAGGTCCACTATATGCAATGAAGCTGGTTCACGTAAAAGGATTAGAACAAGACTCAAGGTGGCCTCATCCGCCATGGCACAATAACAAGACTGAATCATCATCATCATCATCATGTGCCATGCTGATAAGCTCAGGCAGTCATGTTTCATCATCTCACATGATCACTAGAGTCATGGATCAGTTGTGTTTTTGTCTCAGTATTGCCATGTGGTCAAACCATCTAAATATTTACCCTTCTGCCTTCCCCTTGTTCTTTTCCACTCAGTCATGCCAGGTGTCACCAAGTTCTCCAGTTTATTTATTCTCATAACGCGACCAAATAATCTTGACTGTTTACATTTAATTTCTCTAATCAGTTTTACTGTTTTAATTTATTTCCTGTACAACTTGCTCATTGGTTTTTCTGTCTGTCCATGGTATTCTTTGCATTTTCCTCAGAAACCACATTTCCACTGCCATTAAATGTTTTTCAGCTTGTCTGCTCATTGTCCATGTTTCACATTCATATAACATTACAGGTTCTATATAACACTTCAAGAGACCAAATACCGTATGAAAACACAGTATCAGCTTTCCTGTCAAGATCAAACTATGCAAGTCACTTGTGGTGTCCACATACTTATTTAGATGTGAAAGTCGGACTCTCCCTACAAAAACAATGGAGGATCCAGACAATCTAATTCAAATGCTTTAGGAAAATTATGCACATATGTTATGGATGTTATATCAGATGGAAGATGCACAAAAGAAATTAAGAACAGAATAGGGCAAGCAAAAGCTGCATTTCAGAGCATGAAAAGTATCATATGCAATAAGTCACTATCATTGAATGTATGAAAGAGAGTGCTGAAATGCTGTATAGAACCTAGTTTGTTCTATGGCAGTGAATCTTGGAATGTAAATGAACAAATTAGGAAGAAATTGGAAGCAACAGAGATGTGGTTCCTGAGACGAATATTGTGAATGCCTTGGACTGCCAGAGTAACTAATAGTTGCCTGAAAGAGGCTAATGAAATTGGAACATTATATTCAACAATAAGAATGAGACAAACAGTATTCTTTGGTCATGTGATGAGAAGAGAGGCATTGAAGAACATCGTGACAACTGGAATATTCAATGGAAAGAGAGGCAGTGGCAGACCAAGAGAAATGATGCTCCCATGGATTTAGATGATGGCATGAAGGAATATCATCAGCACAGTTGATCCAGAACAACAAAGACTGAGATCTGTGGAGAGACATGAACACCTATGCCAGCTGGCAGGGCACCTGAAGATGATGTTACGGAGAGCACAAAATAATGGCTCTGTTCGAGACAAAGTAAATATGTATGCAGGCCATCAAGAACCACTTTTGTCAGTGATCAAATATTAAAAGCTTGTCAGGTTTTGGCATGTCATCCATCATGATACCATCTCAAGGAGAACCTTCCAGGGAACAGATGAAGGCAAATGGAGAAGAGGAAGGCAGAGAAAATCCTGGACTGATAACATTAAAGAATGGACAGGATGCAGTATTTCTACAATTGTTTGTTTGCTGACGATAGAGATCTGTGGAGGTCTCGTATTTGCGGATGCTTCCATCAAAAAACAACCCTACAACCCGTGTCCTAGGTTACGGGATGAGATTGGAATGAGATGATGATGATAGACATTAGGATTGATTATATTGTGGCTAAGTAGTTAGAGTTTGTCTCTACAAGTATTCACTCACTTTGAACTTAAGCGTAGTCCGCACATATGCTACTACTTCTAGTTGTTGCCACTACTGCCGAGTGCACTGAACTGATGTTTGCATGTGGATTAGCTTTCCTTATTTCCAGACTACCCCACCATCAGGCGAGCCCATTCTGACTTCTGAAGTACTTGTAATTTACGACCCCAAGTCAAGGTCGAGATGTGAACATTTTAGTCCAATTGATTTCTGCATCAGCACATCGGAAGTTAAAGAGCGAGTGCTCTTCTCGATTCAGCCATGCTGACCTTCAGAAGTACAGTTAATGTACTTGATTGTGTGAATTAATGTGTGGTATTTGCATTTTTATGTTTAATCAGTACTTAATTTATTGTTTTTCAGGAATATTTGTTGTAAAATAGTTTTGTTTAAAACATTCTTGTTGCTTCTTTCAAGATCCTCAAAAAATGTTTAGTGTGAAAAAAGCATTACTTATGTAAATTTTAATGTATAGAGTTTTTCAAACATGAAACTATGTCATTCAGTTACATGTTTAAATATGGTGGCCTGTTTAGTGTCATATTATCATTTCGACATTACATGTAACATTTACATTCAAACTAATTATGTCATAGTTCATAAATATATATTTTGTTTGCTTTTTACTTTTGTTTTATATTTGTTAATATTATTTTAATATATCCATTTGATGAGTATTTTCAATGCTAATCCTTTTCTTAAATATTTTTTCAACATTCATATTTCTGACAAGGTAAATGCTTTGCATGTTTTATTTTGTTTCCTTATATAAAGTGTTGTGATTTGTAGTTTGCACCTCGACTGTCACCCAAATATGCACTGTACTATTTCCGTAAATTTCTGGAATGACAATAAAACTTCACACATTTTATGTAATGTTCAGTTATTGTAATAGATCAGGAGAATGTATACAACAGACGGAGAATATGTAAGAGTTATCATTATTGTTATTGCCTCATGGCTAGCTCTGATATTAAGCATATGACTTAGCTAGTTTACTGATTCAGTACCAGACAAACAGTAAGTTTGTACCAAACATGCTACACAATCAAATGAACAAGTATTATAATGTACATTTCCGTTGACTAAGCATTGCAATTGCTGAAGATATTATGAAACAAAAGAAATAACATGATGACCACAGTATGGTGATATATTGTCCTGCGTCCAACTGGGCGATATATTATCCTTCTGCACTGATTTAGTTAATGAAGCTTTCAAAAGTTAACCAATTTGTTTACAAAACAAATTAAATCCTTCAATCCTTGGAGTCAATGCAGCTAACCAAAGGAGACCTTAGCGAAAACAACAAAATCACATGTATCACCTTCATAGGGGCCAACCAATCAACATGTCCATGTCCTAGGCAACGTGGCATAGACACAAATGTCTCTCAACAAATCTCAGTTATTGGTGTTCTGGATCAACTCGACAGTAGTCCTCCATACCATCATCTTAGATGATCCAACATTATTTCTCTGTCTGTTTCTGCCCCATCTGCCACTGATCTTTTCAGTCGTCACAATGTTCTAGATTGCATCTCTCCTAATTATATTACCAAGAACATTGTTTGTGTGTATAGTTGTAGGAGGATCGGTTAGAAAATAATGCACTGCATGTTTTTTCTCAGCAAATAGTAGAGATGGAAATATGAAATGTAATGTGTGGCTGTGAATCTTGGATAATTAGCACATAAATACAAAAATCTCTGGCTGCCACAGAAATGTGTTTTATCATCTTGTAAAAATAACTTGCAAATTTGATGGGAAAATAGCAAGGGAATGAAAAGAAATAAATACCTGAATGGCCTGGCCACATGACATTGAATGAAGAACATAGACCTGATCCAAGATACTGATAATCGTGTGAGATATTGAGCCACAACCGCCCAGGCTTATTGGTATGACACATTATCATGATGTTGCGAAGCTAACTCAGCATAAAAATTAGAAGACAGTCAATATTCTTTGACGCAAGCATGAGAAATTTGAAAGCTATAGCGCATTGCAACAACTAGTACAATTGAAAAAAATGAATGCAGTGATTTTTTGACTATTCTGCTCTAATTTATAAAGTTTATTTAGAAAACTGACAATTATCTTTATATGTGTGGAGTTTTACCAGTTTTTTACCAAATGTATCCATTATTTATAATTGTTCATTATTGCTCCTGTCTCTTCAATTTTACCTGCACAGTCATGCATTTCAATTTATGTCTCCTTTACTGATCAATTTGTGTTTATTATTTCATTTTAAATTACATACCATTTCTTTAATGCTATGCTAATAGTCCCTCATAATAAGGTTATTAAACATTGATTATAATATGGTTTACAAAATATATTATACATTTGAAGAAATAGTGGCTAAGAAAGTGATTTTATTTCTGGAGTGTACACTATTGCCGCCAGCCACTGTTAGCAGCAACAGGCCTGTGAAAACAACATGCGATAATGCACAGACATTTGCATGTGACATGTATTGGGGATTTCTTCTTCTGCGTTCATTCAGAGTTTTTTTCCGGATGTGATTGCATTGTGCCTGTTTTCAGCAGAGCTGCGTTCTTGCGCCGTTAGGCCGACACATCCGACTTCTGTGGTGTGGGGGAGTTTACAGTAAACAGTCGATGTGACAGTAGATCTTGAAGATGCCTATAATTGTATCAACTTCATGCATCTTATGAAATGGGACTTGATGGGACTATGGCATTAATCCTTGGCTGGTAAAATGGATTGCAGCTGGACATGTGGAGAACTGGTATTATTTTTGGGAATGTAAACATTGAAACAGCTGCATGTATATCCTGGCCTGCCTGAGGACTCTCCATTATCACAAGTGTTGTTCAATATCTACACAGCAAAACTAGTGACAACACAACTCACTGGACCAGGCTGAACTTTAAAGTCCTCAAATGATGTCTAACTGGGCATTATCTATGAGCCACTGTTAGTTGATAATGCAGACATTCTGGATACTATCTGTGAGAATCTGCTAGTTGATAATGCAGACATTCTGGAGACTGTCTATGAACCACTGCTAGTTGGCAATGCAGACATTCTGGGGGACTAGAAAGGCCTTTATCTGGAATTCGCAAGGCAAAAAACAAATAGAGAAAGCCCTAAAGAAAAACACAGAGAAGGGAAGCAGAAACAGAAATGAAAAATATGGGTAGGACATGGACAAAGCTGTATGAGACAGCTAAAGATAGGAGGGCTTGGAGTGAGTCGGTTGAGGGCCTGTGGCCTAGTGGGGGATAATAGGGTGAAAGAAGCTGTAGAATTACTTATGTGCAAATAGTCCAATCACCAAAACGTGTAGTAGGAGCATTTATTTTCATATTGATACTGAATGAATACATACATACCACCATCATGAATCACATAGTAGAGAATATATATATGGTTAGATTTGAAAAGTAGCAGGTCTGTCCTGATGAACTAAACATCTGTTATGAAACCTTACTTACTGATTGAATTAATTGAAACCTGACTGAAGATTAACACCACACCTTCCTATTCAGTCTTGTTTTGGTACCCTCTAAATTCTCTGTGCCCAACTTCCATGGCATCTTGCTTGTTTCACAATTCACACACCCCCCAGTGTTGCATGAGTTTTCTCTGGCGTTACCATCTTGCACACTTGCAGCATTCTTGTACCCAACTTCTGGCAATGTTTGTTCTCTACTTTACTAAATAATTGTAGACAATAATTCTTACCTCTTACCTTTTCTACTCTGTTTTCTTTGCTTTCTTTTTGTTTTGCCTTGTATCCACCACTGGGAATAGATCGTCAACCAACTCATGTCTAACCGTTCTATCTTACTATCTCACTCGGCGATGTCTTTGTCCTCCCATTATTGTTCATTTCTTTCCTTAATTCTCTTCTCCATTGTATTTAGGTCTTCTACTATTTTGTCCACCTTGTGGGCTCCAGACAAGGGAGCATCTTGTTATAATATCCTCAGATGGCCTTAGGTTGTATCCTATTCTGTGTCAGTCTTTTCCTCATCTCTTGATTCCCTGTACAGCCGGCTCTGTGGTGAAGGGATTACAAATGCAATTCGTAATCCTGCATACTGTGTTTAAGACACAGCTGTGGCCGATTTGGAAGCAGACCGCCTTGTGTTAGTTTCCATATAATGGTATGAGTGCAGGGTGTTCTGAAAGCAATGGCAAACTACTGATCGTGAAACTTGTCCAGGAATCGCAAAAAGCCAAAAAATGTTATGTTGGCTGCTACGTCCTGTACAGGTTATGCAACTAACAAACTCTCCTTGAGCTCAGCGGTGATTCTGTCATACAGTTTTAGTCCCACTGTACAGGTTATGCAACTAACAAACTCTCCTTGAGCTCAGCGGTGATTCTGTCATACAGTTTTAGTCCCACTATAAAGGTTATGCAACTAACTAACTCTCCTTGAGCTCAGCGGTGATTCTGTCGTACAGTGTTAGTCCCACTGTAACGGTTATGCAACTAACAAACTCCTTGAGCTCAGCGGTGATTCTGTCTTACAGTTTTAGTCCCACTGTAAAGGTTATGCAACTAACTAACTCTCCTTGAGCTCAGCGGTGATTCTGTCTTACAGTTTTAGTCCCACTGTAAAGGTTGTGCAACTAACTAACTCTCCTTGAGCTCAGCGGTGATTCTGTCTTACAGTTTTAGTCCCACTGTAAAGGTTGTGCAACTTACTAACTCTCCTTGAGCTCAGCGGTGATTCTGTCATACAGTTTTAGTCCCACTGTAACGGTTATGCAACTAACTAACTCTCCTTGAGCTCAGCGGTGATTCTGTCTTACAGTTTTAGTCCCACTGTAAAGATTATGCAACTAACTAACTCTCCTTGAGCTCAGCGGTGATTCTGTCTTACAGTTTTAGTCCCACTGTAAAGGTTGTGCAACTAACTAACTCTCCTTGAGCTCAGCGGTGATTCTGTCTTACAGTTTTAGTCCCACTGTAAAGGTTATGCAACTAACAAACTCTCCTTGAGCTCAGCGGTGATTCTGTCATACAGTTTTATTCACACTGTAAAGGTTGTGCAACTAACTAACTCTCCTTGAGCTCAGCAGTGATTCTGTCTTAAAGTTTTAGTCCCACTGTAAAGGTTGTGCAACTAACAAACTCTCCTTGAGCTCAGCGGTGATTCTGTCTTACAGTTTTAGTCCCACTGTAAAGGTTATGCAACTAACTAACTCTCCTTGAGCTCAGCGGTGATTCTGTCTTACAGTTTTAGTCCCACTGTAAAGGTTGTGCAACTAACTAACTCTCCTTGAGCTCAGCGGTGATTCTGTCTTACAGTTTTAGTCCCACTGTAAAGGTTGTGCAACTAACTAACTCTCCTTGAGCTCAGCGGTGATTCTGTCTTACAGTTTTAGTCCCACTGTAAAGGTTGTGCAACTAACAAACTCTCCTTGAGCTCAGCGGTGATTCTGTCATACAGTTTTAGTCCCACTGTAACGGTTATGCAACTAACAAACTCTCCTTGAGCTCAGCTGTGATTCTGTCTTACAGTTTTAGTCCCACTGTAAAGGTTATGCAACTAACTAACTCTCCTTGAGCTCAGCGGTGATTCTGTCTTACAGTTTTAGTCCCACTGTAAAGGTTGTGCAACTAACTAACTCTCCTTGAGCTCAGCGGTGATTCTGTCGTACAGTTTTAGTCCCACTGTAACGGTTATGCAACTAACTAACTCTACTTAAGCTCAGCGGTGATTCTGTCTTACAGTTTTAGTCCCACTGTAAAGGTTATGCAACTAACTAACTCTCCTTGAGCTCAGCGGTGATTCTGTCTTACAGTTTTAGTCCCACTGTAAAGGTTGTGCAACTAACTAACTCTCCTTGAGCTCAGCGGTGATTCTGTCTTACAGTTTTAGTCCCACTGTAAAGGTTGTGCAACTAACTAACTCTCCTTGAGCTCAGCGGTGATTCTGTCATACAGTTTTAGTCCCACTGTAAAGGTTGTGCAACTAACAAACTCTCCTTGAGCTCAGCGGTGATTCTGTCATACAGTTTTAGTCCCACTGTAAAGGTTGTGCAACTAACTAACTCTCCTTGAGCTCAGCGGTGATTCTGTCTTACAGTTTTAGTCCCACTGTAAAGGTTGTGCAACTAACTAACTCTCCTTGAGCTCAGCGGTGATTGTGTCATACAGTTTTAGTCCCACTGTAAAGGTTGTGCAACTAACTAACTCTCCTTGAGCTCAGCGGTGATTCTGTCTTACAGTTTTAGTCCCACTGTAAAGGTTGTGCAACTAACAAACTCTCCTTGAGCTCAGCGGTGATTCTGTCATACAGTTTTAGTCCCACTGTAAAGGTTGTGCAACTAACTAACTCTCCTTGAGCTCAGCGGTGATTCTGTCTTACAGTTTTAGTCCCACTGTAAAGGTTGTGCAACTAACTAACTCTCCTTGAGCTCAGCGGTGATTCTTTCTTACAGTTTTAGTCCCACTGTAAAGGTTGTGCAACTAACTAACTCTCCTTGAGCTCAGCGGTGATTCTGTCTTACAGTTTTAGTCCCACTGTAAAGGTTGTGCAACTAACTAACTCTCCTTGAGCTCAGCGGTGATTCTGTCGTACAGTTTTAGTCACACTGTTCTAAACAGGAACCATTTCATGAGTGTGTGTAGTTATTAGTAATTCTTTTTGTCTTTCTCCATGTTTATGATCATTTACCAGTCCTGATTTAACATTGTAGTTAAATATTTAAATATTCCAAGTTTGGTGCTCAGTTTCATTTCTTTTGTCTTCCGCAAATTTCTCTTCCTTGTTTAATGAAAGTTCTCCTTGCCTTTTGTATTCTTATGTTAATATTTCTATTGGTTCTCCCATCTTTATCTACATTGCTAGCTAAATTGTCTTTGCTTTACAACATAACTATAGAGAATAATTTCTAAACGTTTCCTATGGTCTCTGTTTCCTTACTTCTGAAGAATTGAAGAATACAATGTCTCATGAACTTCCCACCTCCAGCAAATAAAATTAATGCAACTGAAATTGCTAGAGACAAAGAGCAGTCCACATATGAAATAGCTATAATATATTTACTAATCTGTTCTTCTAAATACAATGAGAAATCAAGAATTACTAACCAAGAAGAACCGGAAGATATGTATCCTGATTTAATAGATCTCTACTGCAGATGGATAGGTTCATTATACTAAAGATTACACCTTGGGAACCACTGAATTATATCTCATCATAGTAAAGAAATTTGCCATTTTTAAAGTGTAAATATTTTTTCGATATAATTTTTACAAAACATTTAGTGGTATACTATTGCAATAATTTTTTTTTCTGGGCCATTCTCCATATGTATTGTGTTCATTGTTGTGATAATTCCTATCTTTTGGTGTTACTGTGATGTATTTTCTTTTGTTTTCTGCTGGTATTAATACAGTTTATTTTATTTTATTTTCTGAGTTTACATATTTATACTGATCTAATTTTCTCCTTGACTGTTTCTTGCTATTTAGTATTACTACTATTTCTTTACGCCAACACTGTCTTGTGTCGTATTGATTTCATTCCTTTACATTTCATCCCACTGTTGTTGATTCTTGTTTGATTATTTGAGTTTTCAAATTGCCATTATTACTGTTCTTTTATTGTTGTATTAATTACTATTGGTATTTTCTTGCATTCTGACTTTCTGTTACCAGTTATGATCTATGTAATGGTTTCACTTCATAGTTGTTTATAAAGCTACTTTTGTATTTGGATATCTCCTTATTTTTGTCTACAGTAATTCTCCTTGTATATTTGTTATTGTTTATTTTAATTATTCATGACTCCTAATGAGCCGATTCTTGTGATTTTGAGATACATTATGGAAAAGAAAAACATCAACTTTTATTATGTATCATTAAACCATTTTAATCTATGTTTGTTGATTTATCAGCTACACTTTAATTTAGATAAAATGTATGTAATTGTTAAACCCACCATGAATAATATTTTAAAAGAATAACATTTTTAAAATGCAAAATTCATACAAAAGCCAGTTCTGTTAATTCAGTGTTAATAAGGAAATTTATTTCTTGATATCCTCCTTTTATTTATTTTCATTCATAAAACATTAATTTCAATACATTCTTTGTTTGTTTTGTGTCCTAGGTTGATTCAGTTTTTAAAAAAAAATCTAAGATAGGGAACATTCATTGGATCTTTTTCCCATTGGTGTGTTTGGAAACGAGCAGACGGATAGATTGGCTGGATCTGCACCATTGGGTGGGGTATTGGTGCACGATAAGGTAGATGTGGTCAGCGCCCTTTGGGATAATGTGTGTAGTGTGGAAGAACAGATACAATATCAATGCCTGGAGAGAAGGGTGCCGCAGG
Source organism: Cepaea hortensis (assembly GCA_963921405.1). Classification (NCBI taxonomy): domain Eukaryota; kingdom Metazoa; phylum Mollusca; class Gastropoda; order Stylommatophora; family Helicidae; genus Cepaea; species Cepaea hortensis. Next base: position 113,463,105 of record OY992881.1, read on the forward strand.
GAATTACCAGAAGATCTAGCAGACATTCATTTCTCCAAGGAAAGGTCAGAAGTATCCATAATCAGATTCAAACAGGTACCATTAGTATCGGGACTCTTCGCTGGCTGTTTTAGATGAGGACGGAGCAGATATAGGAATGTCCTGAGTGTGTGATGTCAACTCTTGACTCAGTTCAACTCAGTACAGGTTGTGTTATTTTAACTTTGTGTACATTCATTCACATATGTGTAAAGTTGTACATATATACATATTGTGTCCATTGATGAAAAAACGTAATTTATATAATTAACTGTTATAAAATTTATATTTTTAACAGAAGGATGCAGAAGCAGATATTGAGGACTATCTTGTTCACAATCTTGGTGCAGATGAGGGGGTGAGTCCCTGTTTTGTAGTTTTTATTCTAATTATTTCTTGTTCTTATGGCTTGTTGTTAGGTGTTACATGTAAAACTGAACTGCAAACTCTGACAAGAAGATTAAGCATACTGATAGTATTCAGAAGGTTGTGGGTTCAATTCCAAGCTACCGTGTAAGTTAACCCTGTCAACAAATGCCCACAGAAGTCGGATGTGTTGGCCTTAAGGCACAGTATTGCAGCCCTGCTGTAAACAGGCACAACGCAATCATGTCCGAAAAAACTCTCCAGATGAAAGCAGAAGAAGAAGAATTCCAAGCTACATCATTTGGTTCACGAGTGCAATCTTCTCTGAGACTCATGGAGGTCGTTGCTGGAGCTATCGAGTTTTTGTGTGTGTGTGTGGCGCTTTGGGCAGATCACCCTGCAGAAAGAGACCAAGCATATGGGATAAATCTCAGTGCAATTAAGTCGATCTTTTTGCCTTTGAAACTCTTTTTATAGTTCTAGATGACAAGAAATTAAAAATAAAAAACAATTCTATTAGAAATATGAAAGTAATATTCTTTAATACAGGATGTATTTTTAATGACAGTGCAGTGTTTAAAAATGTTGCCGGTCCAAGTTTTGTATGTACCTATTATGTTGCGTGACCTTTACAGCGGGTAAATACAAAACTTGGACCGGCAATATTTTCAAACACTGCACAGTCATGAAAAAACACCCTATATCTATATATACTTAAAAGTCTACAAGGTCGACTACATTGCACCGGGTTTAATCCCATATGGCTCTGTCTCTTTCCGCAGTGAGGAAAGCGTCGCACAAAGCACAAATTCCATAGCTCTAGCGACAACCCACAGGAGTCTCCGAAAAATTTAACTCGTGAACCGAAGGACACGGCCCGGAATCAAACCCACAACCTTTGGAAACACCTTGACCACTTCGCCATGGAGACTCCCATATATATATATGTATAATATATATATATATATATATATATATATATATATATATATATATATATATATATATATATATATATATATATATATATATATATCTGAAATGGAAGCGTTGGTGTAACAGTTCTAAAAATGGCTTCACTGTCGGATAAGCGTTGGATGTCAACTCTCGTTGTTGGCTACAGGAAGAAAAGACTGTCCACCTATTCCTTCAAGCTTTCAGGCCTACAGTGTCAGGCTTCTTGACCTTCACATACTCACAGCAGCTTCCTGCTACAAGACTTTTTTGAAAAATATATTTCATTTACATCACCTTGTCTAGGATTTGAACTCTGGCCTCCCGAAAGGGAGCCCGATGTTCTGGCCACTTGCAAAAATAGGACTAAAATGTTGCACAAGAAACACCAATGTGGGGCTCATGGAGAGAACCAGGCAAATACTAGTAAATCAAGAGGTGAAAAAAAAAAAATGCTGGCGCTGGATAGAACAAACATTGAGAAAATCTGAGAATAGTATAACTAGAAAAGCTTTTGTTTAGGATGCGCAGACAAAATAAATAGAGCCAAATGTAAAAACACGTGAAGAAGATCATATGGGGAGGACATGAACAGAGCTCCCGTGTGTTGCCGGGGCCCATAAGAGACGCAAAGAATAGCAACACTGTAGCCTACCACACATGTCGTAAGAGGCGACTAAGGAGGCTTGATGGTTCTGTCACCCTGCTACTGAGCGAGTGCGTGGCGCGACACTGTGAGCTGTGAGTTTCGTGTGAAGTGCTTTTGAATCTTTTGAATCTGGGGGGGGGGGGGGGGGGAACTAATTACATAAATTAAATATATTATACCATAGGCAAAATGTGATTCAGAATGGCTCATGTTTGCACTTCATAAAAAATTTGACTGTCTGTTTTTGTGTGGTATATTCCATGGATTGTTTTATTAAGTAATCAACATTTCCCATGATACAGTTACGATAAAATGATTATCCCCAGCCAATCGATGAGAAAGTCCAGTGGCAGAAAGTTCTCTACCGCAAGATAGGAGATACAAAAACCTCAGGCACCTCACAGCTGACTCAAAGAAAAGTTATCGAGAGAATCATCAGTATGGCCAAAGTCATGCATGGTTTGCATATGGTAGGTTGCCAAGTCATTCTGTAGCAAATAGCTCTTCTTCTCCTTGTATTCTTTACTTTGTTGTATGATCATCATCTTTGCAGCAGCCTTCTGTCTAGTTGGTCATGTGTAGAAGTACACTTGTTCCTACAGCGAATCGCTGTCGTCATTTGGAGGTGACAGGTTCCAATCCAGGTTGGTAACTATAGCTTTCAATTGTTATGTTGTTTAGTGTGTCCACTAATCCCTGTTTCTTTCCACTACTTTTATGAGCGCAAAACAATACATGTGTTTTTTTATGCTCTGTCTAGTGTACTGTCAGTCATTTCTGTCACAGACATTCCTTCATGCCTTGATACTAAACTGTTCATCTTGTATCTTGGTCTCCCCCTGCCTATCTCCTGCTCCAACTTTCCTGTTGTCATGAACTACTTCAGCTTCCCCCTTTTTAAGATGTGCCCAAAAAATGTGGATTGTCCTCTTCTGATGTGAGTAACCAGTTCTTTTTGTGAGTCAACTTCTCTCAAGACATTTTCAGTTTTTTTTAGCTTTTTATTTCTTTTTTATTTTTATCTTTTTTAATCTGTCCATGGTGCTCTCATCATTCTTACATAAAACCTCATCTCTGCTTCTTCTTATAATTCATCATTAATCTACTGATTGTCCATAATTCACATCCATACATCATGATTAACTCTATAAAGGTCTTAAGAACTCTTTCTCACCTCGATTCTAGGACCATTCTACATTTAACTTCTTTCTAACATTAACAGAACATTAACTTATATAGATTCAATCATTCAGGTGACGTCTCCACACAGAATGGTTGGCTATGCTGGATATCCAACAGTCTGTCTCTCACACTGATTCTACATTCTGTCAGACTGTTGTTTGTCCATCTCTTGATCTTATCTTTCCATTTGTTTCATTGTCTACCTCTTGCTCGCTTGCCTTCAACCTTATCCTCCAGTAAGGTTATTCTAAGAGTGTTATGTTATATAATATTTATCTTGCCTCTTTTTATTTCTTTCATCAACTTTCTTTTCATTCCCAGTTTTTTCTAGAACCTTTGTATTTGATTGTATATGATTCCATAAAATACGACATACTCTTCTGCATATCCACATTTCTAGGGCCTCTAATCGACTTTCTAATTGCTTGTTCACTGTCCAGTCTTATGATTGTTCATATAAATTGATGCCGTCTAACAGGTTATGATTCAGATAGTGTGTTTATGTGGGAAACGTTTAATTCAGATATTGTGATTATGTCTATATAGTTGTGATTCAGATAATGTGGTTATGTCTATATAGTTGTGATTCAGATAGTGTACACCTTTGTTACCTTTTAGGTGGAACATCCCAATGCACTATCAAAGGGTGCGTGGAAGAAACTGATATCATCACAAAGAAAGAGAGCTGTCATGGCTTGCTTTAGAATGATTCCATTGCACAGCTATCCCAGGTAAAGTGTGTGTATAGATAGGAGAGGTAGGGAATGCAGCAGGAATGTTTAAAATATGGTCATTATGTGCTAATAAACAGTGAATACCAACTCAGGGACATAACATATAACTTACAAACATGCCCTGAAGTAGGAACTTGCTATGGGGTTGGGTTGAGTTGAGTCCAGATCAGACATCACATCACTCAGGACATTCTCATACTGCTCTGTCCTAATCTGCAACAGCCAGCGAAGAGTCCCAACACTAATGGTACCAGTAGCAGTCTGATTATGTGTCCGTCTGGTCTTTCCTCACAGTCCTGACTGTCGGCCAGATCCTCTGGTCACTTCCTGCAGTGCTATTCTTTCCAAGCCATGATGGTCTGTCTGTTTTTCTACACTATACACATGATTCCAAAGGGCCCGGACCACATCTGCATTATCATACATAATACCCAACCAAGTAGGCTGAATGTGTGAACGATTAGGTGGCCAGTCTTTCTCTAATTTAGCCTAAAGATTAACTTGGATATCGAACCCTCATCCAGTCAAGCTCATGACATCAGTGTACCTCCCTATCAGCTGTGATAATGCGTCTGCTTTGGGAACATATCAGTACATAGACAAGGATGTTTACTGTCTTTTGATTTGGTGATATTATACTGTGAGCATTTAATGAGGGCTGTAGAAAGTATGCCGATTGGTCTGTCATATTTCTAGTACACTTTAAGTCCGAGAACAAGCTTCATGTTTGTGTCAGGCCACATGGGTCTAAGATGATATGAACAAGTTGATAGGGTTGCAGGCCGGGCTAATATTGAAAGTGGACAAGCTATGGACTGGGCTGATTGCCCTTAGAGAGGCAGGGCAATTAAATGAATCAAGTGATGGCTGTGAATCTGCAGCCCTAATAAAACTGCAAGAACAAGAAGTCTAAACGTGTGAAGCCAAACAAGAGTACAGTGTAGGGAGTCAAAGAAGAACAATCAATGCAGAACTGGTGTCTTCAGCCACTACCTAATAGGAAGTTACTGAAGGTGGAGTGTGAGCAGTTGTGGACTGAATGGTTCAATGTGCAGTGAGGATTATCTTATGGCTAACTAACCAACCTCATCATCCAGTGCTGTGCCAGCTGGCGTGGGCAATCATGCCTCTCCACATATTACAATCTCTGACACCATGGATCAATTCTGTGTGTTGATTCCCTTCCGTGACATGACACAAGACTGTCAACAATCTTCTCATGGTGCCTTCCTCAATATCTCTTTCCGCAAATCTTTTCGGTTGTCTAAACATGTTCCAGTTTTTGTCTTCTCATAATGTGGCCAAAAAACGATGACTGCCTCTTTCTAATGCTTGTGATAAATTATATTTGTGACTCAGCTTTCCTTAAAATGTTCTGACTGCTCATTTTGGCTGTCCAATTAATTTTCAGCATTCTTCTATAACACCACATCTCCAAGGCTTCCAGGGATTTTGTTGTTGTTGCCTGTTTACTACTTGTCCAGGATTCACAGTCGTATGTTACAATTGGTTCTGTGTAACATACAAGAACTCGTTTTCTAACTTTCAAGTACGGTGACTTATTTCACTAATCATTCTTAATGTGATAGAATGCAGTTTTTGATATGTATGTATAAGAATGATCAGCATCCCTACACTGCTACACACTGAGAGACCCCCAGAGCATGTATAGGTGTGTCCTGAGTGCAGCAACATGGATTCTGGTGAATCAGTCTGTCAATCCAGCCACACGTCAACATAAGTTGTGTTGATTTATATCTGTCTAGACATAGAGCCATGAACTTGTTCTTAGAGACATACAAGCAATAAGAACAATCAGCATCCCAACACTGCTCCACATTGAGACACAGAGCACATAAGGGTGTGTCCTGAATTAATCAGTCTGTAAATTCTCCAACACTCGTTATGTTAATTTATATCTGTCTAGACAGAGCCATGAACCTGTTCTTGAAGTCATACAAACAAGAGCAGTCAGCAACACTGAGAGAGAGAAAGAGCATATATGGCTGTATCATGACTGCAATGACATTGATTCTAATTAATCAGACAATCAATCCATCAACATGTCAACATAAGTTGTGTTTATTTATATCTCTAGACATAGAGCCATGAACTTGTTCTTGAAAGCATACAAGCAACTGTGGCTGGTGACAGAAGAAAGAGACAAGAACATTCTCATTGTGGATCTTACAGTGAGTATTGTTTCTTAGCAATCTGATCACACTTTTTAATTGTCAAGAAAATTCTATTTAGTATTTCTATATGTCTATTTTCTAATATTCTGTGACTGTTGTTTTCCATTGTAACACATATCCTTACCTGCCCACCTTCTGATGTATGATCACATACACAATAAAAACAAACTGGTTAAAGTTGTAAACAGTAATAGTCACGTTTTAAATTTGCAATCACTGTTTGTCATAGGATAATATCTGGCATGCTTGTAAAGTTTATAGCAGACTTCACTGGAAATGTCATGAGCAAGGTTTCCAGTTTCCAGTCTCGGGCTCATCACTTGCCAAATTGAGGGAAGGATTGGCCAACTATTCCTCCTTGCTCTCAGGCCCACTTTGCAGTGCTATCACATCACTGATCTGTAGCATTAGCTGCTTCTGGGCAGTTTGTTAATTATTACTATCACCAGTCTCAAACAAGAAATGAAGTGTTCATGTGATTCACCACACTAAAATTACCATGAAACAAATGTGCAGTTTGTTTAATAGCTTGAGCACCAGTAAATCTATCAAATACAGCACAGTGGATCCATGATGATGTACGCAATCAGCGCAAATACAATTATAAATATGTTCAATTTCAACATGATGTAAGCAACAAGCACACATGCATTTATAAATATGTTCAACTTTTCGACTTCAACATGATGTAAGCAACCAGAACAAAGACATTTATAAATAGTTCAACTTCAATACAATGTAAGCAACCAGCACAAATACAATTATAAATATGCTAAACTTCAACATGATATAAGCAATCAGCACAACTACATTTATAAATATGTTAAACTTCAACATGATATAAGCAATCAGCACAACTACATTTATAAATATGTTAAACTTCAACATGATATAAGCAATCAGCACAACTACATTTATAAATATGTTAAACTTCAACATGATATAAGCAATCAGCACAACTACATTTATAAATATGTTAAACTTCAACATGATATAAGCAATCAGCACAACTACATTTATAAATATGTTAAACTTCAACATGATATAAGCAATCAGCACAACTACATTTATAAACATGTTAAACTTCAATATGATGTAAGCAACCAGCACAAATACATTTATAAATATGTTACACTTCAACATGATATAAGCAATCAGCACAACTACATTTATAAATATGTTAAACTTCAACATGATGTAAGCAACCAGAACAAAGACATTTATAAATAGTTCAACTTCAATATAATGTAAGCAACCAGCACAAATACAATTATAAATATGCTAAACTTCAACATCATATAAGCAATCAGCACAACTACATTTATAAATATGTTAAACTTCAACATGATGTAAGCAACCAGAACAAAGACATTTATAAATAGTTCAACTTCAATATAATGTAAGCAACCAGCACAAATACAATTATAAATATGCTCAACTTCAACATGATATAAGCAATCAGCACAACTACATTTATAAATATGTTAAACTTCAACATGATATAAGCAATCAGCACAACTACATTTATAAATATGTTAAACTTCAATATGATGTAAGCAATCAGCACATCTACATTTATAAATATGTTAAACTTCAATATGATGTAAGCAACCAGCACAAATACATTTATAAATATGTTAAACTTCAACATGATATAAGCAATCAGCACAACTACATTTATAAATATGTTAAACTTCAACATGATATAAGCAATCAGCACAACTACATTTATAAATATGTTAAACTTCAACATGATATAAGCAATCAGCACAACTACATTTATAAATATGTTAAACTTCAATATGATATAAGCAATCAGCACAACTACATTTATAAATATGTTAAACTTCAACATGATATAAGCAATCAGCACAACTACATTTATAAATATGTTAAACTTCAACATGATATAAGCAATCAGCACAACTACATTTATAAATATGTTAAACTTCAACATGATATAAGCAATCAGCACAACTACATTTATAAACATGTTAAACTTCAATATGATGTAAGCAACCAGTACAACTACGTTTATAAAGTTGGAGTATGTGGTACATACCCTGGAGAACAGCTAAAATGATGAAGGTCTCTTGGTTGGCTCTTAAACTTTTGGTGTACTGATAACGAGGTAACTGGTTCAACCTCTGCATTGGTCAATTGGACTAAAATATTGACTTTTTATCCTTGATGGACATAAATTACAAGTACCTCAGAAGTCATAGTGGGTTTCCTGATAGTAAGGGATGTTGCTAATAGAGAAAGCTAACATTAGTCCAGAGTGGAATACGCTCAAGTTCAAAGCGACCAAAAAAATATAATAAAAAGCTAAAACGATTATAAATAAACTATAAATAGACATTAATTTGGGCCTGTCCAAAACAGAAGGGCAAAAATGGTATGATGAATCACCAATGTAGAGATCAAGGAGAGTAGACATTACCAGTAAATCAAGAAGCAAAGGAAGCTCGCTGGCACTGGATAGGACACACACTGAGAAAACATGAGAAAGGCCTTCGTCTAAAGTACACATGACAAAAGAAATAGAGGGAAACTTATAACAAGGAACCGAGAAATAGAAACAGAAATTAATAATATCAGGTGGAAATAGGTGGAGCTGCATGGGATAGCTAAATAAAGGGTGGCTTAGAGTGAGTTGGGGCTTATGCCTGATGGGAGGTTAAAGGTCGAAAGAGAGACTATATGTCTAATAAGTCTCAAGGCCTGGACATGGATTCTTTACTGTTTATAGTTGCATCTCCACATCAGAGTAATACCAGTTCCCAAAATGGAAGCAGGGAATAGTAACACTATACCCTACATGTTTTAAGAGGTGAATAAGGACTCTTGGCATGGAACTGACTGCTTCATCTCATAGAAAACTGTAACTGCATACTCCAACCATCCATGAACAAGGCTACAGATAGGAGGGCTTGGCTTGAGTGGCAACAAGGCCTGTGCTCTATTGGGGGATAAAAAGGCAGACAAAGAAGAGGAAGGCCATGTTTCTGATATGCCATGATGGTATGGAAACAGGGTCCATTTCATTTTTTTTCATCTGACCTAAGGACAGAATTCGCGGTAGATAGATCCTGTCACCTTTTTGTGCATGAAATAAAAAGACAGATTTCATAGTAGATAGAGCCTGGTACCATTTTGTTCATCTGATAAAAAGACAGATTTCATAGTAGATAGAGCCCGTTACCTTTTTGTTCATGTGATTAAAAGACAGATTTCATAGTAGATAAGGCTGGTTACCTTTTTGTTCTTCTGATAAAAAGACAGATTTCATAGTAGCTAGAGCCCATTCGTAGACCCTCGTAGAACCATCATTAGTGAAGGCTCATTCAATGGCCAAGTAAATATCCAAGATCTACAACAGGTAGCAGCGAACCGCCAAGCATGGAGAGACAGGACTTCTGCCCTATGCGCCGCCTTAGGCTCAAGAGGAAAGACTAACTAACTAACTAACTAAGAGCCCATTACCTTTTTTTCATGTGATAAAAAGACAGATTTCATGGATAGATAGAGCCCAATTTCCTCTTGTTCATCTGATAAAAAGATAGAAATAGCCCGTTGCCATGGATGGACACTGTTCAGAGGAAGCAAACCCTACAAAAATGCAGCAGAAGTCAGACACGCTGACCTTTGAGGGGCATAACTATATGTGACGCACACACACCCCACGAAAGATTAACGAAGAAGAAGTAGAGACAAATTTTATTTGACAATGTAAAACAAATGTTCTTTCTCACAGTAAAACAGATTGTGTTTCACAGAATGTGATCCAGTTTATGTGTGCAGGCCATTTATACCAACCTTCTGGCTTAAGAATGTAATGTAACTGTAATTTAATTGATCACCTGTCTCTTGCAGTCCCACACAAATGATGAGGAGGGAGAAAAGAAAGATGATGAGGAAGAGAAGAAGCCAGACTCACTTACACAGCTGATCACCACACTAAGCAGAGGAGCCACCAAGGAGCAGCTGCGCAGCCTGCCTGATGACATTCTGTATATGTCTTATGCTGAAATAATGAGCCAAGTAACATCACATTTTACTAGCAAGATAGCCTGTATTTAAAAATATAATTTGCTGTCACGTTGAAAATAGTGGACTTCATTCAGATTTAACTTAATATTTTCCAGGTAGCCTTACTTTAAACGTTATATTCCTCAACATCAGAATTTATTCATTCAGTAGTATATCCTTTGCAGAACCCTGCTCCCATCATAACAACCTTCTGGAAAACGTTTAGACCATAAGCAAGATGTCCAGCGTCTGATACCCCCATCTGGAGATCATCTGCCACATCTTGCACCCATCTTTCCTCTGACCTTCCTCTTACTTTCTGCCTAGGCATATACTCCTCCATGATTGTTCTCACCAAACTTTCATGACATTTCAAGTGACCAAAATATTTCAGTTTTCTTTGTTTTATCGCCTTTAGTAGCCAACCTTCTTCAATATTCAGATCTTGTTGTATGGAGGCATTTTTTTTTTCTTCTGAATCCAAGATATTGCGGGACATCTTGCTTAAGTTTTCTGGAAGGTTGTTATGGGAGCGAGGTTCTGCAAAGAACATGCTATTGAATTAATGAATGTTACAAGTTTCTTTTGTCAACAGCCTATTCTCCACCAAGGGATAAAGGCAGAAGACGGTCTTTACGAAACATCTTATTTTGTCAGCATTTGCTTGTATTTTATTTTCTAGCTCAACATGTAATGTCCCCATCAGCAAAGCTGCAGCAGTTTTCTCACCAAATGTATACAGTGGAATCCCTCAAATAAACAGTGAAACTAAGTCTATGGTATAAACAGCTTGTGTCATTAGGGCTGACTTGTACATCAGTGAGACCTAGATCACATATGCCCAGCAAGAGAAAACACTGCCCACTTATGATGTCTGCGTTCTATCATTGGCATCTCTTGTAAGTATAGAGTGATAAATGCCGAAGTACTCTATATTCCAGTCAAAAATCTATGGACACACTACTTGTTCCGCTTCTGCTTCTGCTTCTTCATTCATCTTTCAAGGGGAGTGTTTCACACTTCTGTATGACTTCAGCATGCAAATGCTAATTCTTCCTCTTATTCTTCTTCTTCTTCTGCTACTTCTTTTTCTTCTGCTACTTCTTTTTCTTCTGCTGCTTCTTCAGTCTGCTTCATGCCCAGTTATGCACCTCAGATGTCAGTGTAACATTAAACTTCCAGTGTGCTGATGTCGAGGTAGAGGGTTCACCCCTACATAGGTCTGTTGGACTAAAATGTTCACTTCCTATCCTTGACTTGAGGATGTAAATTACAAGTACCTCAGAAGTTGGAGTGCGTTCACCTGTTGGCGAGGGACACTGTTAATAGAGAAAGGCTAATCTATACACAAAAATAGTCCAATGCACTAGAAGTAGTAACACATGTATGGATTATACTTGAGTTCAAAGCCAGAAAGCACAAAAATAAAAAGAGAAAACTCACCCAAAGGAATGCCAGGCTAAGAGGCTGGAGGCTTCTTGCTCATAGGGCGTATCATCGCATGATCACATGTGACCGTGACCGAAAGAGGCCGTTATATATTATCATCTATCTCCAAGTTTCACATGCATACGAGTATACACAGTACAACAGTGTTTAACTTTCTCTCTGCAGAGTTGCAGTGGGGAAGATGAGGATGATGATGATGAAGAAGGTGAAGAAGATGGTCCAGGCCCTTCATTTGAGGTAAAACAAAGATATCGTTAAAATAATCACAGTAATTACTGATTACATGTTTATCATTTCAATGGAAACTGCATATTTTCTAACAATGATTAGCAATTATTATCTACTAATTTTTTTTGTTAATTGTTTTGCTTTCTCATGATATGAAGAAAATCAATTGATCAAAACATCTCTAACATTTGCAACTTTTATGGGTTATTTATCAGACTTGTTTATTTCATTTGCTTGTTTGCTTGATCAGTTTTCACTTGTTATTTGTGCACATGCAGTTTTTTCTCCATCATATTAACTCACCAATTAGCATGAAGCAAGCAATTTTCATTGCAGAACTAACGCTAATATATTTTGCAATACATTTTTTTTCCACTTGGAAAAACAAAGGGAGGAAAAAAATAATTAAATACCATAACAACCAAAATAATTCATTTTGCTGTTGTGATTTGCAATGGTAACATTTTACCGTAACAATGATTCCAGAAAAATTATGAAATCGAGCTCAACTGTGGCCTCATAAATGTTAGGTTTTGTAAATTTATACTAAAAAATAACAGGTTTCTAAAATGTATAGCAAGCACTTCTTGTTACTACTCACTTGTTGAAATATAAACACAAACACAGTTCACATTAGGGTGTTGATGACAGAGAAAAAATACCACCTGTTTGTGTTAATAACTACTGCTTAATATGACCCTTAACCTGGTGTAAATGTGATCCAAACTACAATTTGTATAATATCTATTGTTCCGCAGTGGTGAAGTACTTGAAGCTATGAACACTTTTTGAATGTGTATTGCGTTTTTCTAATTACCATATATATATATATATATATATATATATATATATATATATATATATATATATATATATATATATATATATATATATAAAAACAATCATCGAAAAGGTAAGAACAACTCTTAATTCGGCATGTGCATATAAAACCTTCAAATCCGCAGAAGTCGGATGTGTCGGCCTAATGACGCAAGAACGCAGCTCTGCTGTAAACAGGCACAACGCAATCATGTCCGAAAAATCTCTTCAGATGAACGCAGAAGAAGAAGAAGAAACCTTCCAATATGGCTGCATTATTTTTAAAATTAAATATGCACTATTTTTAAGTATATAATTGTTCTACATTTGTATAAAAGCAAGATTTTTTTAATGTAAAATAAATCAATGCATTTAAACAAATGAACAATTGCTTACCTATATCCTTGCTTTGCGGTTTTAACAATTGATAATTAGGACTTTTAACATGGCATTCTTGGAGGTAGATACTTGTGGAACTACATCATTGGAGCCTTTTACAAATATGGATCAAAATGACAATGCAGATTTGATAGAGAACTTGCAAAAGATGGAGCTGTGGCAAAGTGAGTCACTTTATGCTGATGGATTTAATGCAGACAAGACTGAAGCTCCTATGAATATGACTTGAGTGCAGTTATGATCATCAGTTTTGCACACTTCTTGTATTTGCTTGCAGTCACTGCAGGACTTGTTCATAATAATGTATGGGATCATGTTTCAAAATCATTGTATGCATTGTGCAGCAAAGTAATTTAGTGTGAAAGCATAAGAAAATCTTTCATTGATGGTCACATAAATGATCATTTAAAGTTTAGAATTATGGTTTCAGTAAAATTAATTATCTATGCCATGGCGATAGGGTTACGAACGCAATTCGCAATCCCACATACTGCATTCACAACACAATGATTTGAAAGCAGACTGCCTTATGCCGATTTGCATACAATGGTATGAGATGGTCGTTGAGAAAGCAATGGCAAACCACTGAACATAAATTTGCCAAGAAATCACAGACATCTAAAACTGTGACGTCCTATAAAAGATATGCAACTAACTTTTAAAATTAATCACAAATATAACACAAGCATGTTAAAAAAATTATGTTCTCATTTAATCAGTATTTCAGTTTATAAAATAGTAAACCATGCTGTCTGTCATCACATTATAAATGGGGTTGTCACAGATTGTGTTATGATGGGGTAGATTGGTATATTTTGTTTACAAATTAATGTTGATTTAATATAAACAATTCAGAGTTTTAATTTTGCCCTAAATATTTTAGTCTTTACTGATTAAATAAACTTTTAAAAAATTGTTTTGCTGTTGCTCAGATGGTTTAGAGAAACTTCTTTTTATTTTGTTTATCCATTTAATTATATCATCTAATAATTTGTGTTTTTGCTTCATTCATTCCTTAACATAATGCTTCATGCTTCATACATTGTTAATTTGATCAGTTTGCTTTGAAAATGTATTTTTACAGTTACATTTCAACCAATCAATTATAGGCACACAATCTGTTATCTAAGCCTGTGGGAAAAAACATGTTTTCAATTTGAAAGTTTGTGACTTTGGTCATAGTAGTCACAGAATGTAGTAGAGGAATCTTCTTCTTCTTTTTCTTCTTCTTCTTCTTCTTCTTCTTCTTCTTCTTCTTCTTCTTCTTCTTCTTCTTCTTCTTCTTCTTCTTCTTCTTCTTCTTTCTTTCTTTCTTTCTTTCTTTCTTTCTTTCTTTCTTTCTTTCTTTCTTCTTCTTTTTATTATTATTATTATTATTATTATTATTATTATTATTATCCTCCTACTGCATTTTCTTCTGTTGCTGCTGCTTCTTTTCATTCTCTGTAGTAATTTCTAAACAAGAAATCCTGTGTTTTTTTTTGTTTTTTTTTTTGATAACTCACTGATGCTCCCAAATAGCTTTGTATGGATATTGGCCCCTGTGGATCAATGTTCGGCCTGCAAGTGAAATAGCATATACGAATAGTAGCCTTGAAATATATGTTCAGTAGTCTGTCAAAATGTAAACAAGAGTTCTGTGACAAATTGTGTGTAAGGGACCCTTCAGTCTGTTCTGACATGGGATAGGATCGACTGGTTTGTTCGCTCAAGATACTATAATGGTCTCAATGCTGATGGAGTTCTGATATTTCCATTACCAGTTTTCATGATATCTGGGTTCTCATTCCCAGTAAGATAAGTACATTACCTGCTATGCATCCTGTGGTCTATATTTGTATCAGAAATTTATGAAAGCTGTACACTCCTACTGCAGTATCTGTTGTGTGACTGTACATTCCTACTGCAGTACCTGTTGTGTGGCTGTGCACTCCTACTGCAGTATCTGTTGTGTGGCTGTACACTCTTACTGCAGTAACTTGTGTGACTGTACACGCCTTCTGCAGTATCTGTTGAGGGGCTGTACATTCCTACTGTAGTATTTGTTGTGGGACTACATGTCCTTTGCAGGACATTACGATCAACCTTAGGTTTTGTTCCTTGGCAATTTAAAATTCAGTAGTTTGCCATTGCTTTCTGAATGAGAAGTCAGCATCTAAGTGATATGTCCACAGTGTCACACACCTCTGTAGTTTCACACACATTTGCAGTGTCACACACCTCTGTGGGGTCACACATCTGTGGGGTCACACACCTCTGTGGGGTCACACACCTCTGTGGGGTCACTCACCTCTGTAGTGTCACCCACCTCCGTAGTGCCACACACCTCTGTAGTGTCGCACACCTCTGTGGGGTCGCACACCTCCGTAGTGTCACACACCTCCATAGTGTCACACACCTCTGTGGGGTCACACACCTCTGTGGTGTCACACACCTCCGTGGTGTCACACACCTCCGTAGTGTCACACCTCCATGGTGTCACATACCTCTGTAGTGTCAGACACCTCTGTAGTGTCACCCACCTATGTGGGGTCACACACCTCTGTAGTGTCACATACCTCTGTAGTGTCAGACACCTCTGTAGTGTCACCCACCTATGTGGGGTCACACATCTCTGTAGTGTCACCCACCTATGTAGTGTCACCCACCTATGTGGGGTCACACACCTCTGTAGTGTCATCCACCTCTGTAGTGTCACATACCTCTGTAGTGTCAGACACCTCTGTAGTGTCACCCACCTATGTGGGGTCACACACCTCTGTAGTGTCACATACCTCTGTAGTGTCAGACACCTCTGTAGTGTCACCCACCTATGTGGGGTCACACACCTCTGTAGTGTCATCCACCTCTGTAGTGTCACATACCTCTGTAGTGTCAGACACCTCTGTAGTGTCACCCACCTATGTGGGGTCACACACCTCTGTAGTGTCATCCACCTCTGTAGTGTCACATACCTCTGTAGTGTCAGACACCTCTGTAGTGTCACCCACCTATGTGGGGTCACACATCTCTGTAGTGTCACCCACCTATGTGGGGTCACACACCTCTGTAGTGTCACCCACCTCCGTAGTGTCACACACCTCCGTAGTGTCGCACACCTCTGTGGGGTCACACACCTCTGTAGTGTCACACACCTCTGTAGTGTCACCCATCTCTGTAGTGTCACACACCTCTGCTCATTGTTATCGCTGATAAACTATGTAATCATCAGCATTGTGTGGCCTGCCAAAGGGTATAGGTGTTGATGTATCTCCACAGATTGAGTCCTTGGTGTTCTGGAACAATTCTATTGATGAAATTACTCCATGACAACATTTTTTAAGCCATCCAGCATAATTTATCTTGGTCTGTCTCTGCTCCTTCTAGTGTTTGTATTTATTGTCATAACAATAATGCCCAGTGCCTCTCTTATCATTATGTGACCAGTAAAAATTGTTCGTCTTTATCTTACCATCTAATAGTTGTATATGATGTTCTTTAATTACCCACTTCTGGGCTGTATTTACAACATTAATCTCAAACCATGTTATACTTTCACTCAGTTCATTAACCCCCTTTAATATGACTACCATTTCAAAAATCACAAACTTTCTCATTTCAAAACATGACAAGTCCCAATAGTTTTAACTTATTAATTACCACAAGCCGCAGACAAATCCAAACTGCACATGTTTAGGAAAATACGTTAAAACAGTACACCTCATCCGCATTTCTCAAACATAAGAAGAAGAAATGTGTCTGAAATTATTGACACGTTTCTGGTTTTAAAATGTAAAAAACATTTAATATGCCATAGATTTTGAATCTATTAGTTAAGAAGTTAAGATGATACATTCTGTACCCGAAATGTTTGCTACTTTATTCAAAATAATAAATGTGATACAATTGTTTCAAAGTAAATTTGCTGTGAAGACAGATTCAAAGAAAACAAAACCATAGTTTATACAGAAATGGAAATGGTATCATGTACCTATCTAAGGATTTTTATTCAATGTTATGATTAACTATAAAATTTATTCAGATTACTAATCTCTGTTTCTTAAGCTAAAAGCCACCAATTTGCACTAATTTTGGTTCAGTTTTGCTATAAATAATACTCTTTTTTGTTGGCTGCATGGAAGATTAAAGTGGAGTTTATGAAGGTACTGGTTGCCCATAGGTCACGTGTCACAACATAATGATAAATGTTCAGTATATAGTACGTGTGGTTTCCGTATTTAGATTATCTTTGTCCCCTTCAATGTAGGCTCTAGAAAACCAGTATGTGCCTAGTGCAGTCTTCAGGTAGATTTTATGAACCATATGTACAGCCACCTATTGTGAATATCATGTGAATATGATATATATTATATACAAAACTTATTTTAAAAGTATAGGTCACAAGTTTTATACTAAGAATCCTTTGGAACATCTTGTGTTCTGTTTCAGTTTGTTGAAGTAAGCCGCTGCATGCAGTAGTAATTTGTAATTAGGATAGATTAGGAACATTTGTTTTTTTTTTTCAGTAGTTAATATTTGAGACAGTTTACATTGCATAACAATGTAACCTTGAGTGCAGTTCAGTATATCTCATTTCTAGTATATTTGAACCACACACAAACAGCATTCTTATTTTGTATAAGAAGATAAGTTCTTGATTACATATTAACTCATGTATAATAATAATATCAAACTACAGAATACCAAGTATTATAATGTAAATTTTCATTCACTGAGCATTACAGTTGCGGAAGTAACAGAGAAATAAAACAAATAACACAATGACTAGTATGGCGATATATCGTCCTTTTGTTCAAATTCGAAGTCACAGTTGGTGATATATTATCCTTTGGCTCTGAATCAGTTAAACATATTTTGTTTTCCACATGAGAAGCATAAAGTTAAAGTCAGTAGTGTTTTAACACCTCAATCCATGATAGTGCTACATGCGTTACACATCAGGTGGTTTTACAAGTTTGCTACGCTTTCTGTCTTGCATAAAACAAGACATGACAACATGTAGATATCCGCAGTGACAGCCGGCATTTGCTGCATTTACTTTTTATCATTTAATCAAAAAAAGAAACATGATAATTTACATACAAATTAAATTAAACTTATATTTAGAAGAGTAGGTGAAGGGATGTTCTAGAAATTAACACAATTGAGGTATACTGCCACGGCACACAGTTTTGTTGGCTATAACTTTCTTGAGTTTTGGGCTTCCTGTATCAGATTTTCTGTTTGTGGCTTTCTATTTCCTTTTCATTAAAATGTCTTGTCTGCTTACTGTTAAAGTCAACTAATTGATATTTTCCTGAAGGTAGAATTGACCAAATTCTAATTCGTCAATTTTTATTTTTTATTTTGGGACAATTAACAGATCGAATATTTCAGGAAAATAGATCTATTGTTATTTAACCTCCACTTTTTCTTCCTTTGTTGTTTAAATGTCCATGTGCTACTAGCTTATGAGTGTGATATTAAAAAGTAAAATTAAAGATCCTTCTTCTACACTATGAGGCATATCAGGTAAATGGTGCTACTCCATATTTGTATAGACCAATAGCCGGTCTCCGTGGTGAAGGGCTTACAGACGTGATTCGTAAGCCCGCTTACCCACGTTCGAAACACAGCTGCGACCGATTTGGCAGCAGATCACGATGTGCTGGGTTTTAACGTGTTGATATGGGAGCCGGTCATTCAGAAACCAATGGCAAAATACTGAACGTAAACTTGCCAAGACATCAACAACAGCAGTAAAATGCTGGTGTTGACAGCGATGTCCTGTAAAGAGGATATGCAAAATTTTTTTAAATTGGCAATTGATGGTTGATTTTGTCAGTATCACATCAGCTACTTTTACTTTCCATAACATTTTCTGGTATTCAGTAGAGACTGGGTGTCCAGATTAATCTTTATGTTAAATCCCCACCTCGATTGGCATTTGAACTCATGACCACTGAGTTGGCAGGTAAGCTTGCTAACCACTGCACTACCCAGGCTTCCATGTGTGATAGTAGTCAGTGTAAAATGTTCTAAATATTTTATACCCAGTTTTATCTAATCTTGGCTTTGAACTTCCATGCAACTTAAAACCGGGTAAATCATGTACCAGAAATTTGCAGTTAATTTACTTCAGTATGGAAATTGTTCACCTGGTAAATCATGTATCAGATATATTCAGTGAATTTATTTAATTATAAAAATTTTTCATCTTGTAAATTATGTACCAGAAATATTCAGTGAATTTACTTCAGTATAAACATTGATCACCTGGTAAATTATGTACCAGAAATATTCAGTGAATTTAATTAAGTATAAACATTGTTCACCTGATATATCATATACCAGAAATATTCAGTGAATTTAATTAAGTATACAAATTGTTAAACAAGCAATCACACAAGAAGTATATGAAGTGCCTTGGGACTTGCTTCATGTTAATTTAATTGAAACACTTTTTTTACTTTAATTTATTAACATTTCCTCATGGATACCTTCTAACACTACAAGCCATGACCACAAGAAATCAGTATTAAATCATTCATATCGAGGTCTATGATTGTGGTACTGAAATATGTTTCAGTTCTATTCTTCTTCCCAGGCTAGTAAGACATGGAGTTATATGGATATACACACATATAAAATAATTCAATGATTGAACGCAAACTAACATACTTTTTTGGGACATCTTGTGGACTGTTTCTGTACATGGAAGTAAACCATTAAGCTGCATGCAGTTGTCCTGTATAATCAGGGTAGATTAGGGACATTTGTCTTTTCCTTCAGTAGTTTTTATTTGAGACATTTCACATTGCATGTTCTTTCCAGACTGGTAAAACATGTAGGCGTGTGGATATACAAACATATAAAATAACTTAATGATTGAGTGTGTACATTACGAGTTATTAGTCGGTTTCCTATGGTGATCAGTATTTCAATGTATCCCGCTATTTTGATCAAACTGTTATCTATCAGATGATAGGTTTCTGGTCACTAAAATTGTAGGTCCACATTTCTAATTTTTGGTTCTAAGTGTGTGTGTGGCAATAGCTCATAGCAGCCTGTCACCTTTTATAGTCCTGCCCAACTTACATTATAAGTTACACATGAAAGGACCCTTCCCATGCCTTGAGGCCTTTTGTCTGTAAAACCACATCTCTGGACCTCAAAGGATTTTGTGTGTGCTTGTTTACTCATTGTCCAGGATTCACAGCCATATATTAAAACTGGTTCTGTGCGAAAGACAAGAATTCTTTTTCTAACCTCCAATATCCATGTGCCTGGATAATTAAATTTCTGTATTTGCCCCAAATTAATACCGTTGACTTTAAGTGTACATTCAGGTATGATCCATTTCTTTGATAATAAAACTTACTTCTGTCTTTCTATTATTCAAGCTGAGACCCATGTTGTCACTTTTTATAACCACTATCATTTTCTATAGTTCCTTCTGACTTGTTGCTAGTCAAGACTGTCATCAGCATATGCTATTTATTTATATTTATGTTATTTATTTATTACCAACCATAATCCCTTGTTTGTTTTCTTTTGATCTCGTTATATGCTCAGTGTATAGTTAGTTAGTTGACAGATCATCCTCATTGCACATCGAACCATTCAGTCCATAAGTGCTCGGATCCCCTCCTCAGTAAATCTTGCAACAAAAAACAAATTGTGGGACATTTTACATCCTTGTCTGACACTCTTCCTTATACATTGAAATATTCCTGAGTGGTTGTTGATTCATAGCTTCTGTTTTAATATATACACATACATTTACATATATGCCAGTTTGTCCTCTCTGTACCTGGCAGGTGCTGACTGCACATGCTCGACAGATCAGTGTTATTTTTAACTTGATACTATTCATTGAATAGTACATGCCTCCATTAACCGTCTTCTATATTAATCAATAATTATATTGCTGCAACTGTATTTTCAATTAGGACTTTTATACTTTTATTTTTAAAATAGTCACATATTGATGATGTGTGCATTTGGTGAGATATTTTGTCACCCGTCTTTCCCCAACATTAATATGTTTTATTGGACAAAAAGAGTGCTGAAATGCTGCATAGAACCTGTACTTTTGTATGGATGTGAGACCTGGACAATTAGACAAACTGAAAAACATCTAATGTCAGTGGAAATGTGGTTTCTGAGGAAAATGCAAAGAATACCATGGGCGACCAGAAAAACCAATGAACAAGTCGTACAAGAAGCAAATAAAAACCATAAACTGATGTTAAGTTACAGCGTGATTATTCTTAGCTTTCCTTATGGCTGCCCCAGTAACAAACACAAAGTTGAAGATAGTAGTAGGAGTAGCAAATCCTTGAGTTGTAAAATGTTAGTTGTATATCCTTTACAGGATGTCGTAGCCAAACCCAACATTTGTTGGCTGTTTATGATTTCTTGGCAAGTTTATGTTCAGTAGGTTGACATTGCTTTCTGAACGACCAGAACTCATACCATTGTATGAAAACCAACGCAAGGCAGTTGCTGCCAAATCGTTGATTTGTAAGCTGGCTCTGTGGCAAAGAGGTTACTGATTCAATTCGCAATCCCTCAAACCACGGTCGAAACACAGTTGCAGGTGATTTGGAAGCAGACCACCTTCCGCAGGTTTCATACAGGATGAATGCAGGTTGTTCAGAAAACAATGTCAAACTACTGAAGGTAAACTTGCCAAGAAATCATAAACAACCAAAATAAGCTGGAGTTGACTTTAGCGTCCTCTAAAGGTTATGCAACAATCTTGAGTTGTAAGCATTTAGAGGTTTTATTCATTGTTTCTCTGCAGAATCTCACCCTCGGCTGTTTGTTGCATTTTGTATTTCTGTATCTAACTGCAGTGACACTGGATGGGGAACTCACTGCATTGATTGTTGCTTGCTTCTATTAACTCAAATCACACAGTGTGTAAAGGCAATTCTAAGGGCCTACATGGCAAAGTGATCAAGCCAGCTATATTGTGCTTCAAAATTCATGGGTTAAGTTTTGGTCAGCATCATTTGGACTGTAAGTGCAGGTTCTCTTAGAGACCCCCATGGGTGGTCACTGGTGTTACACAGATCATGATCTGTGTGATGCTGTCTTCTGGCAACATACTGTTTTGTATAGAGATTGAGCCAGAGGGGGTAAACCCAGTGCAATGAAGTTAAACTTCTTTAACTTTTAAAGATGATTCTGGCTTGTGCAGTCACACTGAAAACATTCAATTTAGACATACCAGAGCCTGAAGACGAGAATAGGAAAATTCTGGAAATATTGTTATGTTTAATATTTTATGGTGATAGCATCGACCATCATCATTTTTATATATGTAATAAAATTAACAAGGCTTTAGGAAATAATTACACCATATGAATGATTGTTCAAAGAAAACATAGCAATACACCTCAGTTATAATATTGTAAAATATTAGGAAAGGAAGTACTATAAATTTCACAGCGATGAATTTATTTTTCTTGTTCTTGACCTTCCACTGTTTGGTATTACGTCTGTTCGTGTTTAGTGTGGAAATGAAACACAGAGACCGCTATATTTCAGTTTTGTTGTACTGTGTGCTCTTGGTAGACTACTGTTTTTGAAGTTGAACATTTTGCATGCAGCTAGCAGACGTGTAGTGAACTTGTGTAGCTAGGTGATGTTGATGTTGAAATGTGATCTCCATCTGTGAATGTGATATAAATCACACAATGAATACAATTTAAACACCTTGATTTTATGATTATGTGAAATTGAGATGGGATGTTCAGTAATGACATTTCGTATTGCTGTATTTTAGAGGGTGTGAGAGTTGATACAGGATTGTGTCTCATGAAGTTTTCTCATAGTTACAATTTAAGGATCGCTTATTTCCTTGCTGTTTCTTTTAGTCTATATTGCTACTACACATGTTTTGTTAAAGAAATATTTATTTTTTAAAAACTATAACAAGGACAAAACGAAACAAACAATTTCATAAAAATTACCAATTGTGAATACCTGCTTCATGTCACAAACTTTTGGAAGCATCAGCCATAATTACCTCATTGTTTAAGGGTTAGTATCATATAAGAATTCAGAGATGTGATGTCTTTTAGTTAGTTAGTTGCATATCCTTTACAGGACGTTGCAGTCAACAGCATTTTTGGGGGCTGTTTGTGATGTCTTCGCAAGGTACATTCAGTAGTGTGCCATTGCTTTCTGAATGACCGGCACTCCTACTATTGTAAGAAAACCAATACAAGGCAGTCTGCTGATAAATCACCAACAGCTGTGTTTCAAGCGCATTTACAAATTGTGTTCATAACCCCTTCACTACAGAGCCAGTGTCTTTTAGTATGATGTGTAACAGCAATAAGTGCTGAAGGATTGTATGTTTCCCATACACATACATTTTTTTAGAATACACTGAAAACTATTTTTATATTTTCAGGGAAGATAAATGCTTCCTTTTGCTAAGAGAGAATAGGTGTAAACACAGAAGCCACAAACATTAAGTTGCACAATTTATTGCCTGGTAGAGTTACCAAGAAGTTATTAGGGCCATTACCTTCTATGGACAGCAATCCCTTTCATATAAATATCCTAAATGTGGCTGATTCAGTCACAGGATTAATAATCAGAGGCTGGGATGGGCTCTAAGTGTAACTTTTCTTCTGAGGTTGAATGGGGTAGAGGAAATAGAAAAACGACACGACACCATGAAGTCTTTCTGCGATTACCGCGGGGATAACAAATGCTCCACATTTGAACAGCATCATTGACTAAGTGTGTTAAGTATTTCAGCCAAAATGGGATTCATCTCTTCACTTCCTATGATAAATAACTCTGCAATGTGCACTTGATGAGATACACCAAAATATGCCAGGCAATAAATCGTGCAACATATTGTTTGTTACTTCTGTGCTTAAATTCACTAAGGGAAAACATTGTTTTGTATTTCAGTAAACAATTTCTTTTATCTATCTAACTCATGACTTAGAATATCAGTTTGTATGAAAAGTAAACATTCAACTAAATTAACTAACAAACAGTTCACAACTCGTCTTCATGCATTTGAGCTCAAGATTTACACAGTTTTTGAATAACAAAGACACAAACCATATATAGTACTGTCTTGTATTGGTTGTAGTTGTTACTTTAACTTGGTCTTTCCTGTAGTTGTTACTTTTAAGTTTCTCTTTCATGTAGTTATTACTTTAATGGGTATATATAGTATATATACACAGTTTTTGCCAATCCTCCTATAAAATGAACATATTTGAAGAAAAAAAAAATTGTGTTGTGTATCCCTTACGTGACGTTGCAGTCAACACCAGCATTTTTTCAGAAAGACCCTGTTAAATTGAATTGTATTATTCTGTTTACACAGGAGCAAGAGATGGAGAAGCAACAGCTGCTGTTTGAGCAGTCTCGGTTGTCAGACAGGGGTACCGCTGAAATGGTTCTACAGTACATCAGTGCCAGCCGGGGTATGTAGTGGTGTGCTTGCTTCAGCCTTACTTGCCTGCTGTTAATTGTCAGTTAGCTATTTTGTTGTTAGGTAGGTGTTGATTTAATTATGTCTGCCTCTTTTAGTTGTTGCTTTAATTTTGTTTCTGATATGGTTGTTACTTTAACTTGGTTTCTCATGTAGTTGTTACTTTAACTTGGTCTCTCATGTAGTTGTTACTTTTAATTTTTTCTCTCATGTAGTTTTATGGGTCTGTCATGTAGTTGTTGCTTTAATTTTGTTTCTGATATGGTTGTTGCTTTGACTTGGTCTCCTATGTGGTTGTTACTTTAACTTGATTTCTCATGTAGTTGTTACTTTTAACTTGGTCTCTCATGTAGTTGTTACTTTTAATTTTCTCTCTCATGTAGTTATTACTTTTAATTGGTCTCTCATGTAGTTGTTACTTTTAATTTTCTATCTCATGTAGTTTTAATGGGTCTGTCATGTAGTCATTACTTTAACTTGGTCTCTCATGTAGTTGTTACTTTTAATGAGTCTCTCATGTAGTTGTTACCTCTTTCGCTACCAAACAAAAATTGGGCTGTGACCAAACAGAAATTTATGGCAGAAAATTGGAAGTAGGGGTGTGTTACAATAATCTTTTTAAAATGGTTAAAATGGTAGCAGATCTATTGTATTACATATCAAATTAAAGAGGATTGCACAAGGAACATGACAGTGTTAATAATTAATTGATAGGTTACAAATATTATGACAATAATGAGAATTTTAATAATAACAACTGAAATTAAATAGGTAAAAATTATTTAAAAAACTGCACTTATAAAGTGTTTTGTACACTCCTATACTGCTAATCATGTTTAATTTACTGAATAATCAAACAAACACCACTTGTCTTCAAGAATATAAACAGTATTGCTCATTAAAATAATCTAGCTTGATCTGATGTCATTCTACGTGGACGCATACTGGTGGGCGTTTCCATTGTAAAAAACCCTACAAACAAATTAACACTACCTTAAAACTGAAAATTCACAAGAATCCAATATTTGCAAACGTTTGACGGCACAAAGATGGCGTAGCAATCTTTCGGCTGTGCGACTTTTCAGTTTACTGTAACTTAAAATTCCGACACGGAGCAGAAATGAATCAAATAAACCACTGATCATTTTTGTGGCAATAAAAGTACCAATTGCCACCACAGCGAATGCAATGTGGCACCAGATGGGCCCATGGTAGCGAAAGAGTTACTTTTAATTGGTCTCTCATGTAGTTGGTACTTTTAATTTTCTCTCTCATGTAGTTAAGACTTTTAATTGGTCTCTCGTGTAGTTGTTACTTTAACTTGGTCTCTCGTGTAGTTGTTACTTTTAATTTTTTCTCTCATGTAGTTTTAATGGGTCTCTCATGTAGTCATTACTTTAACTTGGTCTCTCATGTAGTTGTTCTTCTTCTTCTTTTGTTCGCCTGAAATATGTCTATAACTGCGATGTTGTCTCTTGTATGAATCTAACAGTCTTTTTTAGTAGTTGTTACTTTTAATTTTCTCTCTCATGTAGTTGTTACTTTTAATTGGACTCTCATGTAGTTGTTACTTTTAATGTGTCTCTCATGTAGTTGTTACTTTTAATTGGTCTCTCGTTTAGTTGTTACTTTAACTTGGTCTCTTTTGTAGATGTTACTTTAACTTGGTCTCTCATGTAGTTGTTACTTTTAATTTTCTCTTTCATGTAGTTGTTACTTTTAATGAGTCTCTCATGTAGTTGTTACTTTAACTTGGTCTTTCCTTTAGTTGTTACTTTTAAGTTTCTCTCTCATGTAGTTGTTATTTTTAATGGGTCTTTCATGTAGTAGTTACTTTAACTTGGTCTTTCTTGTAGTTGTTACTTTAACTTGGGCTTATATAGCTGTTACTTTATATCAGACAGGTTTGTGTAGTTGTTAATTTAACTTGGCCTGTCTCATGAATTGCTACTTTAATTTGATCTGTCTCATATGGTTGTTACTTCAGATTGATCTGTCTCACATAATTGTTACATTAACTTGTCTGTATCACCTGGTTGTTAATATAACTTGGTCTGTATCACAAAATTGTTACTTTAACTCAGTTGCCTCATGTAGTTGTTACTTTAATTCATTCTATTTCATATAGTTGTTGCTGTAACTTCTATCTCATATAGTTGTTGAGTTAACTCCTATCTCATGTAAGTGTTACTTTAACACAATCTGTCTCACATAGTTATTACTATAAATTATCCTGACTCACATAGTTGTTACTATAATTTGGTATGTCTTGTGTAGTTGTTACTTAAGCTCATTCCATTTCACATAGTTGTTACTTTAACTCCGTCTTTCTCATGTAGGTATTACTAACTGGGTCTGTGCCTCCTAGTTATTATTGTAACTGTCTGTCCTGCCTCAGATAGTTGTTACTTTTTTTCAGTCTTCTCACAGTTGTTACTTTAATTTGGTCTGTCACACATAAGTGTTACTTTAACTAAGCCTGTTTTACATACTTGCTATTTTAATTATGTCTCATGTACTACCCATACTGCTTGATGTGGGAGCAATGGCAGGGCAGTAACTAGCACACTTACCTGCTGACCCTTCTGGTCAGGTGTTCAAATGCCCATCTTGCAGGTTTGTTTTTTTAAATTGACCAGGGCTCCCAGGTCCCAGGGCTACCAGGAAGTGTCTTGGGAAGGGAGGATGACCAGCTTGATATTGACCACATCACCCATCAAGGGCCGGATGGTCTATACAAATATTGGGCACACATCATGTTCCCAATACACTGAATGTCTTTACTTCCCAAGACATTTCCTAGAGCCTTATTTTAGGCCGGGTCAACCTAGAGGGAGGCACACCCACAGAAATATGGGTCTAGCATGGTCAAAGGATGCTTTTATTAGAATAGTTGGAAGTTAACTGATTAAGTGCCATGAGATGATAAATTGTCTTATTCTAATTTCCAGTAACTGCCATGGGATTATAAATCAAACTTTAGTTAAAATTTCAATACAGTAGTTTGTCCTATGCAATGTCTTTTAACTGGATATTAATACAACATGTCTGCTACCATATTAATAACTTTTAAGTCATAACTGTGACACACCCCTACCTCCCATTTTCCGCCACACATTATTGTTTAGTCCAAACCCACTTTTTGTTTGGCACTGAATCTGTAAAACAGCTTTCACTAATTCAAATACATCTGTTTTCTTGTAGGAGAACCTGGTCCTATGGTTACCAAGACAATTGAACTAGGAATATCCTTGCTCAGAGGAGGCAACAATGCAGTGCAGAAGGTAAGTTAATCATCCAGCACTGATAGTACAGTTCTAGAAGCGTGCTCTGTCTCCCTCAGAGAATGCTGAAGAGCATGGATACTGTAAGAGATAGTTGACATTTCTTTTAGCCCAATTATGAGAAAGAAAAACTAGAACATAATTTCACAACTGGAAAGATTTGTGGAAAGAGAGACGGAGAAAGACAGCGAGAGAAGATTTGTGACAACCTGTGTCATAGCACAGTGGAGTGTCAGCGTATGAATTAATACATGTTGCTGGAGATTACAGGATGTGGAAAAGCATGACTGCTCACACATTTCAGAAAGGCTTTTGATGAAGGTGATATGTACATGTACAGAAGGTTTTGTTTAAAAAATAATGTAAAGTTGGTTTCAAAAGGTTGTTATAAATTCACTGGAACTTGCAACAGTTTGGATTAGTTTCACTTAGAGTCTATGTCTGATTCCAGGTGATTGATTGATTGATTGATTGATTGATCATTTGATCTGATATTAGCATCATCATTTGTGTGGTGTGGCTGGGAAGTTTCAGTCTTTGCCTCGGCTCAGAGTTTCTGGGTTTACTTCCAGCATTGAGCTCATGCCCTTGGCTAGTGACCTTGGCTTTTAATGATATTACATGTTTCCTGATCTCTTGGGTAATGATGTCAGACACCTACCTTTCTTGGATAAGATTTAAAAAAAAAGAACAGGAAGTTCCATGTGCAGGCAGCACACGTAAAACATTTCATGGCAGTTAGAAATCACAAATATAAGATCACCACCGTGGCAAACTTGTTAGGTTGAAAACCTGCCCGTCGTTAGAAAGACCTTTTACTAGAATGGAATATACATATATACGAAGACCTTCCACAAATGCATGCCACAGTTGCACATACTGAGCATTGAACTAGAGAGATCCAAAACTAGATGTGACATATTGCTTATAAAAGAGAAGGTGAACAACAACCATCTTTAGTGCACGGTGCATCTACACACTAGTGCTCTGATGATTGCTTTAGATCATAGTTAGAAATATTCAGTTCCAATACGAACTCCATAACACAAACAATAATTGCAGTGTATGTACACCAGAAACATTTCATGGCAGTAGGAAATCACAAAGAGTAGGTCATAAGATCACGACTCTGGCAAACGTGTTAGGTTGATAATTGTGAAAACTCCAACGCGGAGCAACCACGGTAGGGGGCTTCTGATCGTCAGAAGTAAAACCCCTTCCCCAAGTATTTCGGACCATTAATTTCTTGATACTCTCTGGGGGCGGTCCCTTCCAGGTGATGACTCCGGGCGTCTTACCCCAGCCGTGGAGATGTTCGGTCACATTAGTTATCCCTGATGTTATGCTTGTCCCTTCGCTGTTACCTCGTCCACTCTCAAGCCCTCCCTCCCTCAGTGGGGATAGCCTGTGCTTGCCCCTGAGCATGTGTGGTCGTGAGATGCCAGCTTCATCTCCCAATACGGCCTCTTTTGCCTCCATATGTCTCCGTTGCCGTGTGCCTTCTCCGAGCCCCGTTCATGGCGCCGCACCCTACTAGGAAGTTAGAAAGACCTGTTACTGGAATAGAATATGTCTGTGACATATATGTAGACCTTCCACAGATACATGCCACAGTTGAGACTGTGGAGCTTGGAGAGATATAAAAACTAGATGTGACATATTGCTTATATAAGAGAAGAAGAACAACAACAACAACCATCTTCAGTGCACTGTGCAACTACACACTACTGCTCTGATTGCCTTCAGATTACATTAGGAGATTTTCAACTCCAGCACAAACTCCATGACTGACTGGCACCTAGCCATCTTGACAGATGATAGTTTGTAAAATGGAGTTATACCTCTCCATGACACAAAGTCTGGGCTACAATCTTCGTAGGACAAGCAATAATCATGGTGTATGTACACCAGAATCCACAAATATTATAAGCATTCATATTGTGGGTAGGATTTATAATTTTGAATTGACGTGTTTCCTTTTCTTCCATAAAATGTGAGAACTGTTTGTTGTTGTAGAGAATGCTGCAATCCCTCAAGGACAAGAAAGATGTTGGTTTCTTTACATCTTTGTCTGGGCTCATGCAGCAGTGCAGGTAAATAACTGATATATCCTCCATGATATATCATCATCATCATCATCGTCATCATCATCATCATCATCTGCCTGGCCAGGTGATCAAGGCACTCGTATCTCTCCACAGATCTCGGTCCTAGGTGTTCTAGATAAATTCTACCGCTGACATTTCCCACACTACCATCTTTGATCATCAAGTATAATTTCCTTCAATCTCCCTCTGTTTATTCTACCACTAATCTTTTCGAGTCCACAATGTTCTACCAAAAATTCTACATAATGTTTGTGGATTACTTATCTGTAATTTGTCAGCTTCAACTTTCTAGCCAAGTATTTGCTGGACTGACAGGCATGCGTAACTGTACTGGACCTTCATTCGCCAATGAATTTCTATAGGTGTCACCCCTTCACTGATCAAAGAATGAATAACAGAATGCTTTAATCTTTAAACTGTCCTAATGATGTCACCATGTCCATCTGCACAGTGATGTCACTGCTTAACACTCTTGGCATCCTTAACAGTATTGACAGGTTACAAGATAATGGCATAGTTATTGTAATTTCTAGCACACTTTTAAGGTTTTCATTTGAAGCCCCCTCATACTAATCATAACATCAAAAGATTATTATATTTTCTATGTTGAATTCATTTTTATAGAAAACATGGCCGAATGGATAATTGCGCTCATTTTCTTAAAATCTGGGGTGCTGATCCTGAGGTAGGGGGTTCAACACTCTGCACCGGTCAGTTGGGCTAAAATGTTGACTTCTTGTCCTTGACTTGCGGGTGTAAATTGAGTTCGCCTGATGGCGAGGGATACTGGTAATAGGGAAAGCTAATCCACATGCAAAATTCAGCCCTGTGCTACTAGTAGTAGCATGTATGAATGACACTTGAGTTCAAAGTGGGCGAGTTGCAAAGAAAATTTGTTTTGAGTGCCAAGTATGTTGATCATGAACATTTCCTTTGCCTAGCTATCAAAGTCTACAAGAAGTTCTGCAAGGTTTCTTAATAATTATGTTTTCAAGGTGTCTATGTTAAATTATGACACTACAGCTTATGATTACTTCGTCTTTTTCTTATTGCCTTTTTATGTGTGTGATAAATTATGCTTGTTAGTTTTCAAATTCATATTCTTTGAAAGCTGTCTGTAATAAAATGTTCTTTGGCTCGTTTTCAGTGTCCTTGACCTTGATGCGTTTGAGCGCACAAACAAAGCTAAAGGACTGGGAATGAGTGCAGAGTCTAGTGCTGGTAACCTCGCTGATGCTGAAGTCACTTGCAAGATCTTTCGCTTCCTACAACTTCTCTGTGAAGGTCACAACTTAGGTAATCTTCAACAGATCTTCTATTTGCAGAGACTGCAATAATCTTTACATTGTTTCATTAAGATGTAGAGTACTGTTTTTGCATTTATTAATGGGAATTGTGGTAGCAGTAGTTGTTGCTTAGCAACAATGGTTCAGGATTTAGTTCATATTTGTGGCAGGACAAGATTTTGTTACTGATCCAGTATTTACCAAATCTCGTGAATTGCGAACTGTTTTATTTTAATAAAGATGAGTAGCTGAATAGAGCAAGGGGAAGGCAGAGAAGTAAATATCTGAACGGCTTGACCACATGACGTGGTCGGGACAAGAACACAGAGCTGATCCACAACTCTTGTGATCACATGAGATGGCAAAATATGACCGCCCACGTTACCAGAATGGCACATAATAATGATGATTAGCTGAAAGATCACTGGTACACTTCATTCATACTGCTTTGACCTAGTTTATTCTGCTGCTTTTTCTATTTTCTTCACATTTGCTATGTGTTTATTTAGGCATGGATCATGAAAAAAAAAAAGGAAAAAAGCATGCATGCACGCTCACTCGCTCAACTTTTACTCACTCACTCACTCACTCACTCACTCACTCACTCACTCACTCACTCACTCACTCTCTCTCTTGCTCTCCCTCTCTCCCGTTCTCTCTCTTGCTCTCCCTCTCTCCCATTCTCTCTCTTGCTCTCCCTCTCTCCCATTCTCTCTCCCTCTCTCCCTCCCTCCCTCTCTCTCTCTCTGTGCTTGGCAAAGTCAGGGCAACCTTGTGGCCCAAGCTTTAGTATTTGTACTCTGGTGCTCCACAAGTGCAAGTAGCAAAGTCAGTGAGACCCATTTGGTGGAGGTGTGCTCTAAGTCTATAATGTCCTGTTTGAAGTCTGAAGTTTCTCATCTACCTGTTTCTGCCAAACTCATTTAGGTTATCATGCCTTGGTCTGAATTTTTCATTTTCTTTCCTCCAGTTTGTCCTTATAGATTGCTTTAGTGTGTTTAAACATTTGTTTCTTTTTTTTTTAATGCGGAAACATACTAGAACTTAACAGAAGCCAGCGCTTGTGAAGGTCATTTATGTTATTAAGCTCTGGTCTGTAGTTTTCATTGTTTTTTTCTCCAGTTCGTTTTTATAGATTACCTAAGTGTTTTTAAATATTTGTTTCATTGTTTTTTATGTGGAAACATACTAGAACATAACAGAAGCCAGCATTAGTTAGATTTTGATTACTTTTTTAAAGTGCCACTGAGTGTGATTAGTGTTTAACATAACAATATTTGACAACCGGAACAATAATTTATCTACACAATGAAATAATTGCTTGCTTGCTTGCTTGTGTTCGTTGGCTTGAGCTCCAGCGCGAAGTCCTGTATGTCGGATGAAGACATCCTGTTGTCCAACATCAGTGTGATGTCATTCAGGACCTGAGGTTTGCGTGAGTATCCGTTGTCCCATGTCTGGCTTATTGGTGTTCAGACTGGTGGTTCCTCGCCGTACGGGCAGACACTCTCTGACTTCGGAGGAATCGGCGATCCTATTGACTTTAGCCAGGACCCCAAAGGGACCTGTTGCCCAGGACGCTCGACGAGGACGCGTCAATAGGTCTTGGCCAGTATATAACCTGGCCCTGGTGCCTTGGAAACACCTCTGCGTCCCATGAAATAATTGAATAGTAAGTGTAAGTAGGTAATGGACGCTTTTGCACACCATAAGGCATAATGGGTGCTAACCCCATACTTCTATAGACAAATCGACACTCAGCGGGTCATGTGATCAATATCATGCCGACTGCAATTACTGCCCAGGGCATTTCCTGTTACCCACTTTAAACTTGGGAGCCCATCAAATGAGCCAAAATATAATTATTTAATCAGATAAAATGGTATAGATGATAGATAGCTTGTAGACTGAGACAATACATGCCTATTTGTGAATATGTTTCTGTGTTCAGAGTTTCAGAACTACCTGAGGACTCAAGCTGGTAACACCACCACCGTCAACATCATCATCTGCACCGTCGACTACTTACTCAGGCTTCAGGTACCCTGAAACCTACCTCTTTCTGAAGTTTTGATTTGGAAATGCTGATTGTTTCTGCTATTCTACTCATTCATTGCTTGTGATGTTTCTCTCGCTCTCTCTCTCTCTATCTGTCTCTCTTGTTCTGTCTCTCTTCTTTCTCTCTCTCTCTGTGTGGATTTCTCTCTTTCTCTCTGCTCTCTCTCTCTCTCTCTCTCTCTCTCTCTCTCTCTCTCTCTCTCTCTCTCTCTCACTCACTCACTCACTCACTCACTCACTCACTCTCTCTCACTCTCACTCTCTCTCTCTCTCACATATATGACATCTTTACCTTGTAGATATTAGAACAAAAATTGCCATGGCAAAGGTAGCCTTTTGCAAGATAGAAAATATACTGACCAATTAAAAAAATTGCCAACTGCGGTGAAAAAAAAGGATGTTTAAGTTCTATACAGAACATATACTGTTGTATGCTTTTGAAACAAGGACAATCAGCAGGCAAGTTGAGAAACATTTGATGGCAGTGGAAATGTGGTTTCTAGGGAAATGCAAAGAATATCATGGGTGACAGAAAAATTAGGTAGACAGTCCTTCATGAAACGATAAAAACCATAAATTGATTAGAGAAATGAAATGCAGACAGTGAAGATTTTTGGGCACCTTATGAGAAGAAATATACTTGAAAACTTGGTGACAACTGGCAAAATTGATGGGAAAAGATATAGGAAAGGCAAAGAGATGGCTTGGCCGCATGGGATAATCAGGACAAGAACACAGCCTGATCCAAGATCATGATCATGTGAGATGGTGACCCATGACCTCCCACGCTTATCGACATGATGATGATGGTCTTTCGGCCCCTTTGAAAGTTGCGCACTTCTGATGTTTCAGGTCATTATTCCCCCATTTTGGGAATCTGCTGCGAAATGTTCAGTGTATGAAAATTTTAATGACAAGATAGATGATTAGCACGTATATTAGCAGTAGCATTGCTCACAATAGTGTGAAATAAAAGCCAAAGGAGAGAAAGCTATATTAATTACATATGTTCCCAGGAATCCATGATGGACTTCTATTGGCACTACTCGGGCAAAGATGCCATTGACAAATCAGGGAAAGACAACTTTAGCAGAGCTATCATGGTGGCAGCACAGGTTTTCAACTCATTGACTGAGTACATTCAGGTAAGTATTACAAGAACAACTACACAATGAAATAGGATTAGACAATACCATCATCATCATCAAGATCATCAGGTACCTTGCCAGCTGGCATAGGCATTTATGTCTTTCCACAGATCTCAATCCTTTGTGCTCTGGATCAATGTTGCTAATGATATTCTTCCATGCCACTGTCTCAATCCATCCAGCATCATTTCTCCTATTGTGCCTCTGCCTCTTTTGCCACTTATCTTTCCAGTTGTCATAATATTCTGGAATGCTTCTCTTCTCATCACATGACCATACAATACTGTTTGTCTCTTTCTTATATTTCGACAGGATAAAGAAAACAAAACTTATGATTATTAACAAAGGTAGAACCAAAACAAGTTGATGTTGCTTATATTATTATTTATAGCTTAGTTGTTTCAGCTTTTCAAATACATCTGTCTCTGCTTTTCTCGGCCTCTTTTGTCTATTTTATTTTTCTCATTTAAGGGTAATTTCTATATTCCAGCTCATCCATCAATATGTCCCATAAATTTCATACTTGGCTGGCTTGATCACATGACAGTAGTTTGAGTGAGAGAGTGAGTGGGTGTAAATGAGAGACAGAATGAGTGAGCGTGAGAGTGAATGAGTGAGCGTGAGAGTGAATGAGTGAGCGTGAAAGTGAATGAGTGAGCGTGAAAGTGAATGAGTGAGCGTGAGAGTGAATGAGTGAGCGGGAGAGTGAATGATTGAGCGTGGGAGTGAATGAGTGAGCGGGAGAGTGAATGAGTGAGAGTGAATGAGTGAGCGGGAGAGTGAATGAGTGAGCGTGAGAGTGAATGAGTGAGCGTGAGGGTGAATGAGTGAGCGGGAGAGTGAATGAGTGAGCGTGAGAGCGAATGAGTGAGAGTGTCTGTGTGTGGGAGTGAATGAGTGTGAGTGAATGAGGGAGAGTGAATCAGTGAGCGGGAGAGTGAATGAGTGAGCGTGAGAGTGAATTAGTGAGCGTGAGAGTGAATGAGTGAGCGGGAGAGTGAATGAGTGAGCGGAAGAGTGAATGAGTGAGCGGGAGAGTGAATTAGTGAGAGTGAATGAGTGAGCGGGAGAGTGAATGATTGAGCGGGAGAGTGAATGAGTGAGAGTGAATGAGTGAGCGTGAGAGTGAATGAGTGAGCGTGAGAGTGATTGAGTGAGCGTGAGAGTGAATGAGTGAGAGTGAATGAGTGAGCGTGAGAAGGAATGAGTGAGCGTGAGAGTGAATGAGTGAGCGTGAGAGTGAATCAGTGAGCGGGAGAGTGAATGATTGAGCGTGGGAGTGAATGAGTGAGCGTGAGAGTGAATGAGTGAGCGGCCGAGTGAATGAGTGAGCGGGACAGTGAATGAGTGAGTGTGAGAGTGAATGAGTGAGAGTGAATGAGTGAGCGGGAGCGTGAATGATTGAACGGGAGAGTGAATGAGTGAGCGGGAGAGTGAATGAGTGAACGGGAGAGTGAATGAGTGAGCGGGAGAGACAGAATGAGTGAGAGTGAATGAGTGAGCGGGAGAGTGAATGAGTGAGCGGGAGAGTGAATGAGTGAGCGGGAGAGTGAATGAGTGAGCGGGAGAGTGTATGAGTGAACGGGAGAGTGAATGAGTGAGCGGGAGAGTGAATGAGTGAGAGTGTGTGTGTGTCAGTGAATGAGTGAGAGTGAGAGTGAATGAGAGAGAGAGAGAGTGTGTGTGTGGTGTGTGGTGTGTGTGTGTGAGTGAATGAGTGAGAGAGAGAGTGTGTGTGGTGTGTGTGTGTGTGTGTGTGTGGGACGCGCTGGCATCACTACTTTTACGTCACATACTTTTTATGTACACATTTTTCTCCATGTTTAGCCTTGTTTATGTTTACAACATTCATTTCACAATGTTTATTTTTCTTCCTATGTAAATGTATAATGCTCTTGATGAACGAAAGACGAGTGATTGGAAGGGCCGAATGTAAGACGGGCCTGCGCGCCCAATTTGTGACCCTAATAAAGTTGATTTGATTTGATTTTGATTTGACACAATCTGAACAAGAACACAAACCTGATCCGTGACTCTGCTGATCATGTGGGATGGCAAACCATGACAGCCTGGACTTCTCAGCATGACACATGATGAAGGTGATAAAGGATTAGACTGATATATTCTATCAAGAGTATACTACACAAACTCACCATGGTCCTGGCGACAAATTGAGTTCAAGATGGAAAACCTCAATTTCCCACTCTCAGTAGAATAAAGCAAGACTATACTACACAAACTCACCATGGTCCTGGCCGCACAATGTGCTCAAGATGGAAAACTTCAATTTCCCACTCCCAAAAGAATAAAACAAAAACAAACAAGTTCCCATAGCAAAAACCAGCTGTTGGTACGTGAAGTGTTATGACCATTACATTTTGTAGGTTCAAGTTCACAGAGGCATAGGCAACAAACAAGTTCCCATAGCAAAAACCAGCTGTTGGTACGTGAAGTGTTATGACCATTACATTTTGTAGGTTCAAGTTCACAGAGGCATAGGCAACGAACGATGAGAAATGACACCAAACCCTAGTCCAGACACACTCATACCATTGTCAACATAACATCCTAACCATTGACAAATCTCAATCATAAGTGAACGTCTCGGTGAAGGTAGATAACAGATAGCAAACTTTTATCAATGGTATTATCCTCATTATCTTTCATCATAAACAGTTGATAATGACTAAAATAGCATGAGATTTGTATTATGACACTGATATTCTGCTCCACAATGACAGGGTCCGTGCTCACAGAACCAGCTGGCCTTAGCACACAGCAGACTGTGGGACGCTGTTGGTGGGTTTCTCTACATCTTTGCTCACATGCAGGACAAGCTGTCCAAGGTAGGTACACGTCAAATAAAGAGCCTTTCACATGCAGGACAAGCTGTCCAAGGTAGGTACAAGTTAAGTAAAGAGCCTTTCACATGCAGGACAAGCTGTCCAAGGTAGGTACAAGTTAAGTAAAGAGCCTTTCACATGCAGGACAAGCTGTCCAAGGTAGGTACAAGTTAAGTAAAGAGCCTTTCACATGCAGGACAAGCTGTCCAAGGTAGGTACAAATAAAATAAAGACCCTTCACCGGCCTTGAGGTGTATTGGAAATATGGTGGTAGCCCCGTGTTTTACATACCAGCCATTACTTATTCGGTGATGTTTATTATCACTGTAGCTGCTTTTAGTTGTCAGGACATTCTTTGGTACTCGTTTTAGGCTGTGTTGACCTCATGGCCCACGTCGGTTTTTAAAAAAAACAGCTTTGATGGATATTTGAACACAGGACACCTAGGCCAGGAGGCAAGCATGCTAGCCACTGCACTAACATGGATCCCATGAGACATTTATTATTATAAATAATTGCCTGAGATAGAAATGTTTAAGTCTCATTGTGGTCGCTTTAGCTGTTTACAATACATCATTTGCCTTGTTTGTCCCCAGCCCAAAGGCTTCAGCTTCAGAAAATGTTTGTCTCATTATTGCCACTTTAGCTGTTTATGTTACATCATTTGCCTTGTTTGTCCACAGCCCATAGTCTTCAGCTTGTTTCACTATCTCCCCTTGGCATTGGGTTTGAGTCTGCTGTATGGGTTCCGGTTGTTCAGAAAGCAATGACAAACTACTGAACGTAAATGTGCCAAGAGATCACCATATCAAAATAATGCTGGTATTGACTGTGATGTCCTGTAAAGGATTTGCAACTATCTTTTAACAATACATTGATGTGATGCATGTTTTCTATCTTTGATTAGGATCCAGATCAACTGGAACTGTTGAGAGAGTTCATGAAGCTGCAGAAGGAAATGATGATCATGTTACTGTCCATGTTGGAGGGTAGGTTGTATAAATTAATGGTTTCCAAACTATGCATGAGGGGTATATCCTTACTTTATTTCCACTGTCATTATTTAGAATTAGCAATAGCAAAGATAGGGAAGATTTTTTGGATGCCTTAAAAGGAGAAATAAACTTAGTGACAGCTGACAAAGTTCATGGGAAAAGAGCAAGGGAAAGGGAGAAACATAGTTACGTGGATGGTTTAGCAGCATGGCATAGTAGGGGACAAAACTGATTAATATGTTAGATTGCTTGCTTGTGTTCGTTGGCTGTGAACTCCAGCGTGAAGTCCTGTATGTCGGATGAATACATCCTGTTGTCCAACATCAATGTGATGTCATACTGGACCTGAGGTTTGCATGAGTATCCGTTGTCCCATGTCTGGCTTATTGGTGTGCAGATGGTGGTTCCTCGCCATGCAGGCAGATACTCTCAGGCTTCGGAGGAATCATCGATCCTACTGATGTTAGCCAGGTCCCCAAATGGACCTGTTGCCCAGGACGCACGGTGTGGACGTGTCAGCAGGTATTGGCCAGTATAGATCCCGGCCCTGGTGCCTTGGAAACACCTCTGCAGCCTAATGTGTTAGATGAAACATGACTGCCCGTACTTATTGACATAGCACATGATAATGATGATTAATAACAAAGGGACGTCATCATCAAATATTTCAGCCCATGGTTGGTCCTGAAGTTTCCTTATCCTGTTTTATTCTGCTCTATTTAATTCCATGTTTGTTTTCACTTATAAGACTGGGCATGTCTTCTTGATATAAAAATGTTCCTTGGTCTACTTCTTCCACTTTTTCCCTGTGTTTTGCCTTCTAGTGCTCACTTTAGTCTCCTGTGTCTTACAATACAAAGGAACAAATAAATATTAATACAGGATCTTAGAACAGTCATAACATCTGACGGAAGATGCTTTGTAGAGATTATAACAATAATCTCTATGGAAAAAGGTAGCCTTGTGCAAGATGGAAAACATAAGTACCAATAAAAAGCTGTGATAATAGGATGTTAAAGTGCAATATAGAACCTATACTGGTGTATGCATGCGAGTCATGGACAGTATGCAAATAAACTGAGATACATCTACCGGTAGTGGAAATGTACTTTCTAAAGAAAATACAAAAATACCATGGACGGGTAGAAAGATGAATGAGATAGGCCTTCAAGAAGCAAAGGAAAACTGTAAATTAATCAGAGAAATTACATGTGGACAGTCAAGATTTTTTGGACATGTTTATAGAGAAAAGCCGGCTCTGTGGCAAAGGGGTTACGAATGCAATTTGTAATCCTGCATACCGTTTGAAAACAAACTGCAGGCAGTTTGGAAGCAGGCTGCCTTGCATTGGTTTTCATACAATGGTGTGAGTGTCTGTCGTTCAGAAAGTAATGGCAAACTACTGAACGTAAACTTGCCCAGGAATCACAAATAGCCAAAAAAAGGTTGGAGTTGACTGCTCCGTCCTCCTGTAAAGGATATGCAACTAACTTTTTATGAAGAAATATAATATTGAAAATTTAGTTACAGTTGACAAATTTTATGCAAAAACAAGACAAAGGAACAAATATCTGGATGGCTTGATCACAAGAAATAATCAGGACAAGAACACATACCATTTCTGGTTTCATTAGTTGCATGTCCCTTACAGCACGTTGCAGTCAACCCCAGCATTTATTGACTGTATGTGATTCACATGGCAATTTTATGTTCAGTAGTTTGCCATTGCTTTCTGAACAGCCGATGCCACATGCCATCAAAATCAATGCAAAATGGTCTGCTTCCAAATTGCCAATGGCTAATTCAAACCCACAACTTGGCATGACGTGGAATGTTGAAACTATGTTTCATTATCCCCTAAGCCACAGATGCAGAATCATGTGAAATGGCCAGCCATGAGGGCAATACCTGTCAGCATGGTACATGATGATGATGATGATTGTGATAAGTGTATTACAGCTAAAACAATAACAGAATCCATGGTTAGAATAATTTGAGCATAACATCAATATGTTAGATTGAAAACATCACCAAGAGTGACATGGATGTTGCGTATTTGTTTTTATTAACTAATTGCTTTTTTTGACAGGCAATGTGATGAATGGGCCCATTGGCAAGCAGATGGTGGATACGCTCGTGGAATCTTCTACAAATGTGGAGGTATGTACAGTTAATGTAACATTATTTTAGTTTATTTCACTTTTTCTATGCAAGGCATGGTACCTAGGGTCAAGCCGTCTGCTCTGTGCAGTGAAGGTCGTAGCTTCATTTTTGGACTGCATCATTCAGATCATGAGTCTTCGCACTGAGAAGATCACAGGTTCATGTGTAAACTGCATCATTTAGACTGTCTCCGTGCGGTGAAGATCATAAGGTTATGTGTGAAGCTCCGTCGTTCAAACCATAAGTCTTCGTACAGAGAAGGTCGTAGTTTCATTTTTTGATTGTATCGTTCAGACCACCAGTGCAGTATTTCAGGAGACCCTGGGGATCATTACTAGAGTTGTGGCATTCATGCTTTTTTTGTGATGCTGTCAACAGATGGTTTGCTTTCCTGCGCAGAGGGACCGAGCCACGTGGGGTTAAACTCGGTGCAATGAAGTTAATCCTGTAATATTTAAGCCTATGACAACAACAGATAGAAAAAAGTAACACAGAGATAATCTTATCATCTCATCATGTTCCTCTTGTACCTTGTGATGTCGTGGTGAAGTATAAACAGCGGGAGAGTGCCCGTTTATGGGCTTCATGTATCGATATTCCCATGGACTCTGCTATTCCCTGCGTCCAACGTTTACATGGTCAGCCTCTTCCTCTGCTTCCATTTGGTCTGTACATTATTGCTTGTTGTGGTATACTGTTAGTTGGTAACCTCGTGACATGGCCAAACCATTTGGCTTTGTTATAAAATCTAGCACTTCTAAAACCCCCACTTTAGTCCTGATTTCATCATTTCATCACAGAGATAATATGCAGAATATTCCAAGCAAAGATAGCATCCCATCAGATGAAGAACTTTCTGTGTAACAGATTGCAAATTATAGAATTTAAAAGACAAATTTTAGGATGGTGTATGCTTAGGACCAAAGACCGAGAAAGTCATGAAAGCCTACGCCAGCCGGCATGGTACTTGATGATGATGATGATGGTATGCTTAGGATGTTATATGCTGCCTGCTTTTTGCTGTTATAGACATGTATTTATTG
The DNA here is from genome assembly GCA_963921405.1 of Cepaea hortensis. NCBI lineage: Eukaryota > Metazoa > Mollusca > Gastropoda > Stylommatophora > Helicidae > Cepaea > Cepaea hortensis. The sequence continues at coordinate 113,504,513 of OY992881.1, forward strand.
TTGTTGTTGTTTTGTTTTTCTAGATGATATTGAAATTCTTTGACATCTTCCTGAAGATGAAAGACTTGACAACTTCAGAGGCCTTCCTGGTGGGTTTGTTGTTGTTGTTCTTGTTGTTATATATTTATGTTGTAAAGAGTTTTGTTTTGATTTATTCAATGTGTAACAATTAATATTAAACTCGTTGGTCATTCACTTTCGCCATAATGTCTGTAATTAAATTATGTTTGGTTTGGCTGCAATTTCTTATTGTATTTTTATATATTCACCTATATGTTTATTCCGCTTTATCAAAAGACACAGTTGAATACAAATCTTTTCAGAACTTAAAAAACAAATAAAAAATAATGTCCAGAGACAAAACTACTTGTCAACCAAATATTACAGTCAACAATGAAGAAATTTGAATAGTGAAAACAAAAACAATAGATTGCATGATTTAATGACTGGCATATTTCGCTGCATCTCGTCAGGTACATACTGCAGTAATGACACAACATAAAATAAAGCAATTAGATCATGAAGAATTTGAAAATGTTGCAGACTTTAAATACCTCAGCTACATAATTAATGACCTAGAGAAATTATGCTGGATGGATTGAGACAATGGCATGGGGAATATCATCAGCAGAATTGATCCAGAACACCAAGAACCTAGATCTGTGGAGAGCCATGAGCGCCTACGCCAGCTGGCAGAGCACTTGATAATGATGATGACATAATTAACGACAATGGGATTGTTCAGCAGAATTCAGAAAGAGACTGGCTATAGCAATGCAGAGATAAACAATATTAGGAGCCTACAGCACTACACCAGCAAACAAATGAAAGTAACAATGTTGAGAACATGTTGCAACATAAATATGTGAGTCATAGACTATTTCACAATCAGTGATGAAGAAAATCACGGATTTTGAATTTAAATGCTACAGAATAATTCTTAAAATATTGTGGATCAAGAAGAATAAGGTGGTCAACATGGACAAATAGATACGAGCATGCCTAGCATTCTCTATTATATATCAGTGTCTCTCGTCATCAGGTGAACCTACTCTGACTTCTGAGTTACTTGTAATTTACCTCCCCCAAGTCAAGGACGAGAAGTCAACATTTTAGTCTGAGATAAGGGTTGAATCCGCTACCTCAGCATCAGCACACAGGATGTTTAAGAACAAGCGCTATTATCCATTCAGGCATGCCAACCTTCGACCTCGGATATGAAATTACATGAGGCAGGGGAAATTAGCAAGGGACCAAGAGCAAATAATTGCACCCACAGTGTAAAGTAGCTAACTGAAAATGGTTTCTGTACTCTCTTTATATTCATGAAAATATCAGAAAACCAACAGATTGATATACTTAAGAATCACAACAGAAATGATGGTAGAGAAAATAAAACTACTAAATATTTAAGTAAATATTCAGTTATTAAATTATCACTGAAAATTAATAACTCAATTAAAAGTGTATTGAGATCATTTCTGTTCATATTTGTCTTAATATGCCAGTCTAATTTCAGATGCTTAGTCTTTCATGTAGATGACATATGCTTAGTGCAGTACTATGCCTGTATGTTACCTGGGCCCATAAGAGAAGCAAGGAATAGTAACATGTAACCTAAGCATATCATAAAAGGCAACTTAGGGAGATTGGTGTGAGATAGTCTGCCTCATCCCATAGAAAACTTGAGCTGCACAATTCAACCAATCATGAACACTTCTACACAGAGCTTGGTATGGATTGGTTGAGGGCCTATTCTCCTTTGGGGGGAAAAAGGCAGAAAATGTACAGTACTAGGCTTTGCAGTCACGAGTAATTAATTTTATTTATTTATTTCATTGTGGCTGCACAGGACAGCATTGTACTATATATATGTAGTGAAGGTCACTGAGCTTTTGTAATCAACCTTCATTGCTGACACCTGTTTCTTATTTCCACTGAGATGTTGTAATCAGTTTTCATTCCTGATTGTCATTTGTTTCCTATTTCTACTGAGCTTTTGTAATCAACTTGTTCAGTGGTGTAATCAGCTTTCCAGCTGATTGTCACTGGTTTCTTATTTATGCTGAGCTTTCATAATCAACTTTCATGCCGAGTGTCATTGGTTTCCTACATCCAGTTAGTTTTTATAATCAACTTTTTCACTGGTTTCCTACTTCCACAGATCTTTCATAATCAGTTTTCATGCTGAATGTCATTAGGTTCTTATTTACTCTGAGCTTTCATTATTACATTTCATATTGATTGTCATTGGTTTCTTATTTACACTGAGACTTTATAATCAATTTTCATACTGATTGTAAATGGTCTCTTATTGATGCTGAGCTTTCATAATCAACTTTCATCACTCACCACCATAGACATAAAGGTAGACAGATTTCACACAGCATGCACTCAACAGCTGTTTTAAGAAGTATGACACAAATTAGTAAAACTAAGTAGATGACGTCCTCCATGCCTTGAGGTGTAATGGTATATGGTGCTAACCGCATATTTTTAATAGACCAATCGGCTCTTGATGGGTGGTGTGGTCAATAGCACGCTGCCTTTACTTCCTAAAGATATTCCGGGACCCATTTTAGGCTGGGGCGGCCAGTCTAGTTTGTAAAAGTATCTCTGCCTCGATAAAGATTTTAAAACTATGACCCCTGGGTATCAGGCAAGTGTGCTAGCCACTGTGCCATCACAGTTTCTTGACAAAAATAAAGATGGCTGGATATCGCATAAATACTCCATAACACATGCATATCCCAGGTTTTGCTGAAATTTAGCCTTGCCTTTAGTCTGAAGATATTAGACGTAACAGTGTCATGGGGCAGTTGCACCATCTGTTGCCGTAGCTATAAGTTAAAAGTGGCTCATCAGCTCTTTTATCTGATCACATGATCAACTTGCCAAATGTGTTAGGTCGAACCTCAACTTCTCAGTTACAAATAATACATGTAATGTACCACTTGTATGGTTGAGTATTAAAATCTTTCAAATGCTTCAGTACAGGGATAGTGTGCCACAACTTGCTAATCAAGAGAACCTTAATTGCTTTCACCTAGAAGTGTCATTTGTTTATGGTAATCTGAGGAGTTTAATACAAATGTAATCATTTTCTGCTTATTTGACTTGAGGCAGTTCAACATACTTATTGAGTGAAAATTGTATTCAGGCTGCATATCACTAGGAATTCAATGTATTTGATGTATCAGAAACTGTAATTCAAATGTAATAAATGACTTTCTAGGAATTTGACATCAACAAAGATGGTGTTTTATCAGCAAAGGAATTCCGTAAAGCTATGTATGCTCAGAAAGTGTTCACCCGGTTTGTATTTTTTAAAATTAAACATATTCTCTTGTGTGTTCAGTGTTTGTGTATCTATTTTCACGCACATGGAGACAAGTGTTCTTTATTTTGTCAAGTTAGAATGTTTGGCTACAATCATGACAAAGTGTTCATATTTGAGGAAATATAGTTTATCAAAATGGCTGCTGCATCTGTTGTGTTCCTGGACAACTTTTTCTTTGTTTTTATTTATATGGGACAGCACAAGTTCACCAATTTTGTTACTGTTTACCTATGGCAATGTTTACCTATTTATTTTTTTAATTACATAACTTTCTCCGTTGCAATAGTAAAGTAATTTGTTATTGTTTCTCTATTTATTTAAACTTCTTGTAGCAATACTTCTATACAGTAACCACTTCTTGTAGCAATACTTCTATACAGTAACCATCTTGGGTGTTGAAATAATGTTTTATTTGTTTTTAATTATCATTAGTATTTTGTTTATCTATATTATCTTAGCAATATTATCTTACTTTACATCACACTGTAATCAAGTAAAGGAGAAAGCTGCAGTAAAATCACATGATAAAAATAATCACATGAAACAAAGTAGGCAAGGTGAATTGTTTTAACACAAATTTATAGTCACTTTCTTCTGCTTTATTCAGCATATTTGAACTGGAGAAATTTAATGGAACATACAACAAATAACAGAATATAAAGTAGTAAACTTTTACCCCCAAAGAATAAAAACACTGGAAACAATGGAATAACAATTGAAAATATATAGACATTGGAAATGTCCTAAGTAAAGAAACAAATTAAAGAAGATTCATGTTATAATAAACTAAGAAATTAAATTGTAAAATTAACATGTCAAAATTAATTTTCTCAATTTTCTGAATTGTTGTTCATAGACTAAAACATCCAGATTCTTTCTTTCATTGACAATTCTCATTGTTTAGCTTGTGATGTTTGCCTATTTTATGTCTTTTAAATGATTATATTATTTTCTCTGTGATGTTTCCTACTCTTTATCTTCCTGTGTATGAAATATTCCCCCTATTTATTCTACAGTGCAGCAGTAAGCTTTTTGTGTATTAATTTTATGGTTAGGAAATAGAATATTTTGGCATTCTAAAAACAAAGATAAAATCAAAGAACCTTGTCTGGATGTGATCAATGCTTGTATAACTATCACTTGTACATGTTGCTTCACTGGTGTTGAGTCTCTAGTCTGTGTGTTTATAGGAGTTCGACACAAATAAAGATGGGTGGATATCACACAAAGAGTTCCGTAAAGCTATGGAAACCCAAAAAATATACACTGAGTAAGTTATGGCATGGAGTGGTTTTTGCAGTGACGTGCATCATTTCTGCCTTCTGCATCACTGCCATTCCATTGTCTTTTGATCCCCCATTAAGATTTAATCTCCGTCAAGCAGTGTCTTCTATTGAATTCAGCCTTCTTTTAATAATGATTCATGTCTTGCATTAACTCTGTTTCAGGAAATGGTTCGGTAGCTTGGCGTTAACTATAAAACATAAGTCTTTGCCATGTGGCAGCTGTTCAAATTATTTCTCAAAGAGTCATATATATTATAATGAGGTCAGCGTGACTGAATTGATCAGAGTGCTGGTTCTTTAACATCCGGTGTTCTGATGCTGAGGTAACGGGTTCAACCCTTACACCGGTCAGTTGGACTCAAATGTTGACTTCTCGTCCTTGACTTGCAGATGTAAATTACAAGTACATCTGAAGTCAGAGTGAGTTCCCCTGATGGCGAGGGATACTGGTAATAGGGAAAAACGAATCCACATGCAAAATCCAGTCCAGTGCACTAGTAGTAGTATGTGCATGGACTACGCTTGAGTTCAAAGCGAACAGACACCCAAACAAATATATATATTCATATGACTGATTATAGTATGTGGGCACATTGGTATAGTGGTTAGACTTTATGTTGATAAGGGCAGTTAGACAGTGGTTCACTGCCAGCTCTCATCATTCGCTGGGGGAGAGAAAGACTGGCTGAATATTCCTACGAGCCCTCAGGCCTACAAAATGTAATAGCCCTAGCACGTCACATGACCACAGCAGGATCATGCTACGGGAGTTTTTTTTTTTTTTTAGCGCTGTAGTGGCTGGATCAGTGGTTCTCAACTGATGGGGAATTCCCCCTTCCCCCACCCACCCACCCGCAGGGCGAATTTTAGGATTTATGGGGGAGGAGGGGGGGGGGGTGTTAAGACCACAGATTGGCAGACTCAAACTGGCTTTAGGACCACACAAAACATGATTGTCCCCCTTTCTTGAATTATGTGTGGGTATGGGTGTATGAAGAGTATCTTGTGCAATAAGTCACTATCACTGAATGTAAGAAAGAGAGTGCTGAAATGCTATGTAGAACCAGTTTTGCTGTATGGCAGTGAATCTTGGAATGTAAATGAACAAAGTAAGAAGAAATTAGAAGCAACAGAGATGTGGTTCCTGAGACGAATGTTGCGAATTCCTTGGACTGCCAGAGTAACTAACAATGACTGCCTGAAACAGGCTAATGAAACTAGAACATTATATACAACAATAAGACAGAGACAAACATCTTTCTTCGGTCACGTGATGAGAAGAGAGGCATTGGAGAACATCGTAACAACTGGAAAGATCGAGGGGAAGAGAGGCAGAGGCAGACCAAGAGAAATTATGCTGGATGGATTGAGACGGTGGCATGGAGGAATATCAGCAGCAGAGTTGATCCAGAAAACCAAAGACCGAGATCTGTGGAGAGCCATGAACGCCTATACCAGAGATTTGAGAGAAATACCAGAGATTTGATATGCTGATGAAACAATGTTACTATTCACATCACAGAAGGGTATAGACAAATTAATAATCTTAACCGAAAAGAATAGTGAAAATCACAAATTATATCTTAACATAGCAAAAACAAAGATAATGCATACAGGTAAAACTAATATGGAGACATAAATATATAAATATTGAGCACAGCTCACTACTGGCAACGCAGATCGAATTCTGGTATGAACCTAAGGCCTATCCAGGTCAATGTGGAAGCACTAGACTTGAGTTTCGCTCTCGTTTAAGCTCGTCAGTAATGCATATCCTTGACCGGACCCGGAAACAAACCCCGGATCACTGGCGTGAGAAGCATGTGTGTAACCTCACCCCTTGTGTGATGGCCTAGATAATGTGAAGGCTTAACACTTTACATTCCAAGGGCAGTAACTGCTATGGGAGTATCTTGCTGACCCATAGGTGGATTGTCTCCCCTAGCACATATGGTGTTGGGTAGATACTGTTTTAGTGGCACATTAATTGTATGTGGGCCAGATTTGCCCATGATTTGCTGGCCAAAGTAATTGAATTCTTATTTGGCCAGCATATAAGCAATGCATGAGACTGGCTAATCCAACCAGTCATAAAGAAGTCTTCTGCAAAGAGGCTTGGTGTCAGTTGAGATGTATTGGGTTTATAATGTAATGAGCAAGGCAAGGCACATAGAATGCCCTGGTCACCCACTGTGCCTGTATTCGTCTCCAGTCATCTTGACTGGTCTTGCCACTGGATTCAGATGGACTCAGGTGAGAGAGAGTGTGATAGACGAATTGTGCAACTATTCCTCACTTTAATCCAATTCATCGTGCAACTCATTCTTCATCCAACTTCCTTTTGGAGTTCATCACGACACTTGGGAGACTGCTGCCAGAGACCTAAATTTGTGGCATACATCATTATATAAGGGTGTAGTCACTTGAGAAGCTCACAGGACTGCAAGAGCTGTGAAAAATTGGCTGGACAAAAAAAACCACTGCAGGAAATCTCCCTCTTGGAACGTCAAGGATTCTTTGCCCACATTGTCAAAGAACACTTCGAGCCAAAATAGGCCTTATCAGCCATCTTAGAACTCATGGCTCCATACTTTCAACCCCACTGGATGAAATGAATGGTCATCATCATTCTTGATGGACAAACAAATACCATTGGGGTTATGATGCCAGCCCCATGTTTGTATTGACCAACGGCACTTAATGGTTGATGTGGTCGGTGCCATGCCAGCCATCTTTACTTCCCAGAGCATATCCTGGTACCTATTTTAGGCAGGGTTGGGAAATCTCTGTGGTGAAGTGGTCTAGCCGTCTGACTCAGGCTCTGAAGGTTGTGGGTTCGATTCCGGGTCGCGTCCTTCGATTCACGAGTGCATTTTTTCTGAGACTCCTGAGGGTAATCGCTGGAGCTACGGAGTTTGTGCTTTGTGCAACACTTTCCGCGCTGTGGAAAGAGACTGAGCCATATGAGATAAAAACCCGGTGCAATGAAGCGACTTTAAGGCTGGGTTGGCCTGGAAACCCAAAGACTTTTAAATGTCCTCACCTTGAGGGGGATTCGAACATATTACCACAGGGCCTGCTGGCAGGAAAATGCACAGGCTGCTGCTCTATTGTGACTCCCAGATACTGTTAATAGTTATTATTAAATATACTGCACTTGTACTGATTTGCACATATTTGTTGTTTGTTATGAACATTATTGAGCATATTTCTATTTCAATTCCTATTTTAAGGTTTAACTTTGTAATATTTCATTACTTCTGTTTTGTCAAACAGCATGACTTATTTACAAAACTAGTTTCTGTGTTCCCTTTTGTGTAAACTCTTCATTTTTATTGTCTTGTTTTATTTGAATACCATCATACGTAATTCTAACATAATCATCATTATCATCATTAACTGGAGTGGGTGATCATTGCTATCCTCAGCTCCTGTTCTCCAGCAGAATTTATTGTGTTGATAGTTTTCCATCCCTTGATGAAATGATGTCATGAATCTTCTCTTGCTGCCATCTTCTGACTCCTTTTTCATTAACATTACTAGATGTCACAATATGTTCCATGGATTTGCCAAGATCAATAATTTCACCTTTATAAATTCCTAACTGTCAAAATTACATGTTATACCAGTAACTGTAGTTAGTGATCCTCCTTATATTTTGTCATTTTCGTGAGATGCTGTGAAATATTGTGATGCGTTTTCAGATAAATACATTCATTTTTGTTTTTAACAAGAAATTCCAGTTTATGTTTGAATGCTAAAAATCCTAGCTTTCCATTTGACATAGACAAGTGATGCAGCCTAATATATTGTTATTGTTCATTTGTTTGCATGTTTATTTATTGATAAAAAAACAAACAAATAAAGACACAAGGTTAACAGGGCAGATATTTCCAAGCAATTGTGGTTGGATAATTTCTGCTGTATTGTTTATTTTCTTTTGCACTATTTATATTTTTTAATAACCTCTTTATTTTGAAAATCATTGAAATAATTAACCCTTATTCATTAACAGTAAATTAAAATTCAAAGAGAAATACCCTGCACCAAAATCTCATCCCTTTAAAGAGGTAATTAAATTAATTCAGTGGATTTGACCATATGACCACTGAGCCAGCAGGTAAGGGTGTTGGCACTGCCTACCATGGCTCCCAATATTACTGTTAGAGAGCAAATTGAAAAATACCAATTCAGTGTGTACCATAACTTATAGATTTAATAAAGTCCTTTGATCAAGTCTGACATGGACTATGGCAAATAATTAGAATATTCAATTTTAATATCAACATCATGGAAATCATTGCAGCACTATATGCATTATGCTGGAGACTCTTGACAATTATAAAATATTTTACCAATTGGTGGGAGATTTGCTGATTGCAGTATTGTGAATTGCATTTTTAACACCTTATCCACAGCACTGGCATATTGTACTAGGTCCATTTTAATTTTATTAATTCACTTTATTTCAGCCCTTCTATGGTGAAATTGTATATGTAGTTAAAATAAATTGTAAAAGGTAATTCCAATAGTCACTTCTGTTCATTATTCCAATGAGACATCTTGCATATTTTATTTTATTTAATATAACATTATTCTTAACAATTATGGTTGCTTATGAGTCATAGAATGTTATCCTGTAGAATACATTTGAACCTAAAGTTACATTCTAGAATTTTACCCTCTCTTATTATATTACTTACTTGTTATCAAAGTGGAGACAATCTTCTGGGTTTATGTGTGTGATTACAATTATTGATGTTTGTTATACGGACTAATTTTGATGTTTTAATTAATTAATGCAGCGAGTCGCCTATAATCAGTTCATTCAAAAATGTCTAAATTTGTTGTTATATTACAACACTTTGGAGCCAAAAATATTTACACACATTATTACATTGCAACAATTAAGAGTCAAAAATATGGAAATATGTTATCAAAATATAACAATTAGGAGCCACAAATATCTAAATATGTTATTACATTACATCAATTCAGAACCAAAACTATTTACATCTGTTTTTACGTTTCAACAAATCGTAACCAAAAATATCTACATTATTACATAACAATTTGGAGCCAAAAATATCTGCATATGTTATTACATTACAACAATTCGGAGCCAAAAATATTTACTTATGTTATTACCTTACAACAATTTGGAGCCAAAAATATCTCACTATATTATAACATTACAATAATATTTAGCCAAAAATACAATATTTACGTATGTTATTACAATACAACAATTTGGAGCAAAAAATATGTAAATATATTATAACATTACAATAATTTTCAACCAAAAATATTGAAATATTTTATTACATGACAACAATTCAGTGCCAAAATATCTAAATGTATGATTACATTACAATAGTTTGGAGTCATAATCATTAGTGCAATGATACAGCAGTCCTAGGTTTAATTCTTAAAAGTGGCCAGGTTGAATGTTTGCTGGTTCATATGTACAAATGGCTACTATACATTTCTCTGGGAAAGTTTTAGGCAGTCAGTGTAGCCATCGTCATCATCATGTGCCCTGGCTCTCAGGTAGGCTCTCATTTCTCTCCACATATCTCGACCCCTGAGTTTTGGATTAATTCTACCACTGACATTTCCCCAAGCCACCATCTTTGACCATCAAACATCATGTCTCATAAGTCTGCATCTTCTACCACTGGCATTTCCAGCCGTCACATTGTTCTCAATTGCTTCTCTTCTCATTATGTGACCAGAGAACACTGTTTATCTCTTTCTTATAGTTGTATATCTTCTTCTTCTTCTTCTGCATTCATCCGGATTTTTTTTCGAATGTGACTGCATTGTGCCTGTTTACAGCAGAGCTGCGTTCTTGCGCCGTTAGGCCGACACATCCGACTTCTGCTGGCATTTGTTGACCGGATTAACCTTCCCGGGATAGTTGTATATAGTGTTCCACTTTTATTAACCTCTCCTTGGCAGTCATTGCTAGTTACATTGGCTGTCCCAGGTATTCGCAACATTTATCTCTTTCTTATAATTGTATCTAATGTTCTGCTTTCATTAGCCTCTCTCAAGTAATTATTGCTAGTTACTCTGGCCATCCAAGGTAGTGACAACATTCATCTTGAAAACCACATCTCTGCTGATTCCAAGCTTTTCCTAATTCCTTCATTCACATTCCAAAATACACTGCCATACAGCAGAAAAGGTTTAGTAGCCAACTATAACATTACCCATATAAGCCCTTGTGTGTCAGCTGATCATCAATAATACGTAAGCCTAGAAACATATGCCCAGTATGTCTTTACGTGAAAAGATTCAATGTATCCATCCATCCATCATGTGCCATGCCGGTAAGCGTGGGTGGTCATGTTCTGCCATCTCACTCGATCACCAGAGTCGTGGATCAGCTCCGTGTTCAATGTATATGGTATGAATTTTTATTGTAAAAATAAGAAAAGGATGGTCTTCTCTTCCCTGATCCTGAGATAGTGGGTCGAATGTCTAGCTTTCTCTGATAAAGGTGAAAAAAAGTTGGCAAGAGAAAGTGAACTCCACTAACTGTTTTGAGTCATTGCACTAACCATTATACTTGCATCACACTAAAGCAGATTATATTACATTTTAAGCAACAAGCATTTAAGTGATTTTAGTCAACTACATTTTGATGTTGTAAAATACACAGTATTCAATAGTATTTGTTAAGCAAGGATGGCCACTCCAAAAACTGTGATGAAAAATAAGTGGATAGGTTCAAGAGTTATATCACATTAGCAAGAGGAAATATAACAGCATTGGGTGTATAAAACAGAAATAGAGAGATGTTCAAGTACCTTATGTTTCTTGTTAACCTCAGTATGTTTTAAAACAACAAAATTTAATGCATTAGTAGGTGAGTTTATCATCCTCTATATTGTGTTTAACAAAATAGATCATTTTAAAGAATTATCTTGTTAACAGAACCAAGAGCAAATGTAGTAACACATAAAAAAAAGTTAATCACACTAACTAAAGAAGAACAAATATAACAACAGACACATTTGGTATTAGAGATTATTCAATTCTAAATCCTAGAGATACCTTCAATTATCTCAAGAAACCTATTAATCAGAATGTGCTTAAATAGCCAGAGAAAATGATAATATTTAGTGCATCAGTAGGTGAGTTTATCATCTGCTAAATGTGATTAACACATAGACGTCCTAAAAGAGTTAGTCCCACTAACAGAATTAAGATCAAATGTGGTAATTTTTGTATTGAGTTTATGATGATGTTTTCAATCACTAGAGAAGAGATTGAGTACATCATGATGTGTGTGGATGCCAACCATGATGGCAAGGTGGATTTCACAGAGTTTACGGATCGTTTCCACAACCCAGCGAAGGACATTGGCTTCACTATGGCTGTACTGTTGACTAACCTTTCTGAGCACATGCCCAATGAGCCCAAGTAAGATGTTACATTGTGTGTGAGATGTTAGAGGTGTGTTACATTGTATGAGAGATTTTAGAGGTATGTTACATTGTGGTACAATCACATGCAGTGTCATTGTCCGATGTAGAAATGTTACATTGTGTGTGAGATGTTAGAGGTATGTTACATTGTGGTACAATCACATGCAGTGTCATTGTCAGATGTAGAAATGTTACATTGTATTACAATCACATTGTGTGACATGAAAAAGGTATGTTACATTGTGTTACAATCAGATTGTGTGAGGTGGTAGATGTATGTTACATTGTGTTACAGTTACAGGCTGTGTCACTATCAGGTGTACAAGCTATGTTACATTGTGTGAGATGGTAGAAGTATATTACATTGTGTGAGATGTTAGATGTCTGTTGCTTTGTGTGACAGTTACAGGCTGTGTAACTGCCAGATGTAGATATGTTACATTGTGTTACAATCACATACTATGTCATTGTCAGATATTAGAGTTATGCTGCACTGTATTACAATCACAGATTGTGTCATTGTCAGATGTAGAAATGTTACACTGTGTTACAGTCACAACCTGTCACTGTCAGATGTACGAGTTTTGTGACATTGTGTTACAATCACAGGCTGTGTCACTGTCAAATGTGAAAGGTATGTTACATTGTGTTATAGTCACAACCTGTCACTGTCAGATGTATGAGTTTTGTTACATTATGTTACAATCACAGGCTGTGTCACTGTCAAATGTGAAAGGTATGTTACATTGTGTTATAGTCACAACCTGTCACTGTCAGATGTATGTGTTTTGTTACATTGTGTTACAGTGACAACCTGTGTCACTGTCAGATGTACGAGTTGTGTTACATTGTGTTAATCAGATCGCTGTCTCACATTAACAAATGTTGAGTGTGCAATAAAAGTGATCTTTCACAAACCAAGCCAAGGTATAATTTTTTCTGGCAGTTACATTATCTTCTTTAATTTACATACCTCTGTTACAAATATTACACATTTCTTGTAATTTTCATCAGGTTGGAAAGATTGCTGACCAAAGCCAAGAGTGTCTTGGACTATTTTGAACCATATCTTGGTCGTATTGAGATCCAAGGAAGTGCTAACCGCATTGAAAGGGTGTACTTTGAGATTAAGCAGTCCCACATTGATCAATGGGAGAAGCCACAAATCAAGGTCGGTTTTCAAAATAATAGTGGACAAACTGGCACAGGTTTAGCTGATTCAGTGCCAAACAGAAAGTGGGTTTGGACCAAACACAATCAAATGAACAAGTATTATAATGGAAATTTCCGTTCACTGAGCGTTGAAACTGCAGAAGATGCCATGAAACAAAACAAATAACATAATTAGTACTGCGATATATCATACTTTTGTCCAATTTGGAGGTTACACATGGTGATATATTATCCTTTGGCACTGAATCAGTTAAAAGTGAACAGTAAATTAAGCACAAAATGTAGGAACTCTTTTGTTCATTCTGAAAATATTGTAGGTTGAATTGTGTCTGTTTGCAACAATGTAGGCATCAGTAGGTTTCTAGTTATAATATTAACGGGTTTTCTAAATTGTGTCCTATCCAGCGCCAACATAATTTCTTCTCTTTTTGATTTGCTGTAAATTTGTTTAATTCTCTCTATAAGCTCCACGTTAGGGATTCGTTCATACCATTTTAGTCCTTCTATTCTACACAAGCACCAGTTAATGAATGTTTATAGTTTATTAGTACTTGTGTTAGTCACTCTCTGTGTTTCTGATCAGTCGGTTGGTTGGTTGGTTGGTTAGTTGTGGTTCCAACTTCATGACAAAGGGTTGCCCCATCATGCTCCATTCCTGTGCTAGTGAATATCACAAAATGCTTCTCACTGTGTCATGTGAAAGGTTGAACAAGCAGGAGTCTCAATAAACCAACCGCCCACACAGGTATAATATGCATAATGCCGCTGCCAGAATGTCAACCCAAAAATCCACCCCGAAAAGTACAGTTCATCGTCAATGAAAGCCACTGTCACTAGAAATCCAGCAGCCACACATTACTGCATGAGGCAAACCCAGTTAGTTCAGCAACTGGCGGCCGCCATTTTTCCGAACATGAGTTTACATTAAAAACAACCGAGGACAGATATAAAAGCACTCCACCAACCCGCACAGGTATACTATGCATAATGCCACTGCCAGAACTCCAACACAAACGTCTGCCACAAAAAATAGCTCATCATCGATAGAAGTGGTATTCAGTGGTACTGATGTGAAATATTCTAATTTTGGCATTAGATTTAATTTCTTTTGCTTCCACATATTTCCTAATTCCATGTAAGCTCCTTCTGCCTTTTGGTTTCTTATTGTAATATCTTTATCTGTTCCCCCATCTTTGCCTGCATTGCTACTTAAATATATGTATGATTCTGTCTCTCGAAGTTAGGGAGATCGGGTGATTATTTGCTTGAATTAATCTCATTATTTGTCTTTCCCTTAGGAATTGTTATATTTAATTGTTGTGACCACCCATCCAATAAGTATATAATGAATTCATATAGACAGTATACCAAAAGTCTATTAGAGAAAGGGGACAGGTCACTTCATCTCATAATTTTATGACGTATGTGTGAAAACTTATCATTTCACACAACACTTATCTACCAAGGAATCATCTTCATCCTCCTCATCATGTCTTAATCTGCAATGAATCTCTCATTTTTTTAATGTCTTGGATATTTGGAGAACAAACTCCATGATAAACCTACATAGAATTTAACGGCCAGTTTGGACATTCCAAACCAAAACACTGTAAATACTACACTTATCTAACATATATTTTTCAGTGTATTTTCTTTCATCGTTTGACATGTTAAAGTTAGTTGCATATCATTTTACAGCACGTCGCAGTCAACCCATGCATTTTATATTTTATGCTGTTTATGATCTCTTGGCAAGTTTATGTTCAGTAATTTGTCATGACTAAATGCATACTACTGTTTTTTTTTTTATATACAGGAGTCCAAGCGATCATTCTTGCACAGCGTAGTCAATGAAGGAGGAGACAAAGAAAAACTGACCAGTTTTGTCAACTTCTGTGAAGATACCATTTTTGAGGTATACAAGTGATTTCTTGTCTAGGTTTCCTATTGACATTTCTAATAAACCTTTTATAAAACCCAATTTATTTTGAGATAACTGTTTTCTTTTTTATTGTGATCCTGACAAATTTTGTCTACTTTAGCAGAGACAACAATATTTTAGGGAAATTTTTTCTTTTCTTTTTTTTACAGTGTGATCCTGGTAAATTTTGTCAACTTTAGCAAAGACACAATATTTTAGGTATAAATAAGTTATTTTGAGTTACATTTGTAATTCACAACAATGTATTTTTTTTTTTTTTTTTTTTTTCCCGCGTTTCCATCCTGTTTCAGGATATTGCGGTCAACACCAGCATCTTTCAGCTGTATGTTGATTCCTAGGCTAGATTACGCTCATCAGCACGCCACGACTTTCTGAGCGACCGGCTCCATACTCTCATAAGTCACTTTTGCGATTTGAACCACTGCTAATTCTCGTCGCGTCACGTGACGAGAGTATTCGGAGTTAGCGGAGAAAGCTGCTAACTCCTCGGCCACGGAGCCGGTACAACAATGTATTGCCTTAGTGAATTTAAACACAGACGCCATAAACAACATATAGCATAATTTCTTGCTTGGCATTTGTTACCGCATCTTATCAGGGGCACACTGTAAAGTTACATATCATCTGAAGTAAATACATGAATAATACTTTGGCTGAAATACTAAATGCATAGTCACTGATATTATTCGAATGTGGAGTGCGTTATCCCCACAGATGAAAATTTTATAATATTTTAAATAACTGTTTTTTTTTTTTATGTTTAATTTTTTTTATTTTTACAGGATAAGAGAATTCTCTTGTGTTTGTATGCTTTTAGACTGTTAGTATGTTTAGTATGTAAGATTAAAACAATTAAATGAGCCTCTTATACGTTGAGACGTATTGGGTACAAGGTGCTAGCCCCATATTTGTATAGACCAACTGGTACTTGAAGGGTGGTGTAGTCAGTATCTCGCCAGCCACATTTACTAACCAGGACATTTCCTGATATCCATATTAGGCTGGATTTGCCTGGGAGCCCAGGTGCCTTGATGGAGATTTCAACACAGGACTACCAGGCTGGCAAATAAGGATAGGTTTTTTTTTACTGCCAGTTCTTTCTTATATATATATATATATATATATATATATATATATATATATATATATATATATATATATATATATATATATATATATATATATATATCCATCCATCCATCCATCATGTGCCATGTCGATAAGCGTAGGGGATCATGTACTGCCATGTCACTCGATCACCAGAGTCGTGGATCAGCTCTGTGTTTCTGTCTCAACCATGCCATGTGGCCAAGCCATCCAGGTATTTACTTCTGGGTCTTCCCCTTGGTCTCTTCCCTTCGATCTTGCCAGTTGTCACCAAGTTCTCCAAATCATTTCTTCTCATAACATGCCCAAAAAATGTTGACTGTCTACTCTAATGTCTCTAATCAGTTTACGATCTTCATTTGTTTCTTGAAGGACTTGTTCATTGGTCTTTCTGTCTGTCCATGGTATTCTTTACATTTTCCTGAGAAACCACATTTCCACAGCCATCAGCTGTTTTCCAGCTTGACTGCTTATTGTCCACGCTTCACATCCATATAAAAGTATAGGTTCTATGTAGCACTTCAATACTCTTTTTCTCGTTTCAATTGATAAATTGATATCTTTTTATTGGTCAGTATGTATGGACAGTATATATATATATATATATATATATATATATATATATATATATATATATATATATATATATATATATTTTTTTTTTTTTTTAATGTTGCATATCCCTTACAGGACGTTGCAGTCAACACCAGCATTTTTCAGCTGCTGTTGATGTACTAGGCAAGATTACGCTCAGTAGTTTGCCATTGCTTTCTGACTGACCAGCTCACATACCCCCGTAAGTTACCAGCGCGGCGCAAATAGCTGCTGATTCTCATGACCTGCGTTACACACGAGAATATACGGGATTACGGAAAAAGACGTTAACCTCTAGACCAAGGAGACTGGCTATATATATTTGGTCAGCATGGCCGAATGGATTAGAGTGATCCTTCTGAAACATGTGGAGTGCTGAGGTAGGGGGTTCAACCCTTACACCAATCAGTCAGACTAAAATGTTGACTTCTTGTCCTTGACTTGGGGACATAAATTACAAATACCCCTAACATCGGAGTAGGTTCACCTCTTGGCGAGGGACATCAGTGATAGGAAAAGATAATCCACATGTAAAAGTTTACTCCTGTGCTACTAGAAGTAGTGTGTATGGACATCACTTGAATTAAAAGCCAGCGAGAACCCCCCCCCCCCCCCCCCAAAAAAAAATATATATATATATATATCCTTACTGGATATATATGCAGGTCATGGGTTTGAATGCTCACTGAGGTTGTGTTTTAAAATGTATCTTGACTCCGAGGTGAACCAAGCATAAAGTGGGTACCAAGAAATGTCTTGGGGAATGAAGGCAGCTGGTGTGATACTGACCTCCTTGAAGGTTGATTGGTTTAAATATTATGGGGCTAGTACCATATGCCAGATATGCCTGGAGGTGTGAAAAGTGGCTCCTTGACTTGTACTGACTTGACTTGTACTGACTTGACTTGTACTGACTTTACTTGTACTGACTTGACTTGTACTGGCTTGACTTGTACTGGCTTGACTTGTACTTGTACTGACTTGACTTGTACTGACTTTACTTGTACTGACTTGACTTGTACTGGCTTGACTTGTACTGGCTTGACTTGTACTTGTACTTACTTGACTTGTACTGACTTGTACTGACTTGTACTGACTTGACTTGTACTGACTTGACTTGTACTGACTTGACTTGTACTGACTTGACTTGTACTGACTTGACTTGTACTGACTTGTACTGATTTGACTTGTACTCACTTGTACTGACTTGACTTGTACTGACTTGACTTGTACTGACTTGTACTGACTTGACTTGTACTGATTTGTACTGACTTGACTTGTACTGACTTGACTTGTACTGACTTGTACTGACTTGACTTGTACTGACTTGACTTGTACTGACTTGACTTGTACTGACTTGTACTGACTTGACTTGTACTGACTTGACTGTCTTGTTCTGTACATTCTCTAGATGCAACATGCCACGAGCATCAGCGCTGAGGAACAGAGAATTGCTGCCATGAGGAGCGGAGCTGGCACCATGGATGGAAGGTCAGCAGCCTCAGTTTCTTACAAAGAGTGTTAACTTTGTTACGTTTAGTTTTCTATTTTGTTTTGTGTTGTAACTTTTCTGGTATAAGTTAAAATTAATTGTTGGTGGTTTGCTGTTCTTAATTTAACAGTGTGGAGTTCATTATTCACATTCTAAAAGTATTGTTTTGCTGTGAGTGCTTTTTGTTTATTTACGTACATGTGTTACTGTAAAGTTCACTTGAGCCTATGTGTGCTGTGGTTATACATGTGTTACTGTAAAAGACATTTGAGCATGTGTTTGTGTGCGTGCTGTGGTTATAACTTGCTCATTTTACCTTTTCAATGGGGCATATAGGTTGTATGTGTTTTCCATAAACATTAAGTGTTCCTTATTTTTACATACACTCACATAAGCTTGTGTGCAGGGGGAACACACTTCACATATTTTTTGTATATTATAAAACTAAATCTTTCATAAATGTGTCACAAAACAGTTTCCTGCTTAGGTGTCTGTCACGTAATTAGGCAATCACATGTTGTAGGCCTCAGGGCACGGAGAAATCAGTGACCAGTCTTTCCCTCACTTAGCAGGTGATGAGCATATGCTCTGAACCCTAGTCTGACCCTGTTCATGACATTATCAGCACAGTTCCCTTTCAGCTTTGCTAGAGCGCCCATTTGTTTATTGTACCTGGGTTCATGTATTTAGACAGGATAGTTGTTGCTCGGTGTGCAGTAATTGAAAGTGGTAGATTTTTTTTTTTTATTTTGTAATTGTAAACTATTCTGTAATTGTAAACTATTCTGTAATTGTAAACTATTCTGTAATTGTAAACTATTCTGTAATTGTAAACTATTCTGTAATTGTTGACAATGTTTACCATTACTGAAATAGTGAAATTATATTTTCATTTACTGTTAAGATAAATAGGGCTTCTCCTTTCCTCTGCTAGCTTATGGGACACCCTAAGGCAAGGTGAAGTCCCCATTGAGTCCCCAACCAGGATAGCGTGAAACTATGCCGTTAGGGGGGTGAATTGAGCTGTAGAGCAGCCAATAGATAAATGTTGGTTATGGCTTCAAGTTCATGACAGTTGGCAGAGGATCTCCCTATAAAGATAATGGCAACAGTTACTGATTCCCCCCTCTCTCTCTCTCCTTCCTTCCTTCCTTTCTCCCCCGCTGCCTCTCCATCTCCTTTCTTCCTTCATTCCTTTCCCCTCTTCTCTCTCTCTGCTTTCTTCCTTCCCCCTCTCAACAATCTTTCTCCCTCCCTCCTTCCTTTCCCCTCAAATCTATCCTTCCTTTCTTTCTCCCCATATCAATACTCTCTGCCTCCTTTTTCCTTCCTTTCTTTCTCCTCTTCTCTCTTTCTCCTCTTCTCTCTTTCTCACACTCTCTCCCCCCCTCTCCATCCTTCCTTCATTTCCCCCTTCTCTCATCATTCTCCCTGCCTCCATTCCTTCCTTTCCCCCTTCTTTCTCTCTCTCTCCCTCCCTCCCCCCCTCTCTCTCTCTCTCTCTCTCTCTCTCTCTCTCTCTCATCAGTCTGTTCTAAACTAAGATCCTGGAGGGAAAGAAGAAGAATCCTATGTTCAGATTTACATGAACTGCACTAGCTTTTCTATGTGTCTTGTTGGGCATTGCCACACATTCCTAGTTCTTATTTTTGCAAATATTTTATCTTTAGTTTATTCCATCAAATAAGCATACAACATTAGCTGTGTGCATTATGCAATGTTTTACAGTTGATATAATTAGAAAAACAGTCTAATTACCTGATGGAAAGAAAGCAATTATACAGAAATATAACATTGTTCTTCTTCTTCTTCTTCTGCGTTCATCTGGAGTTTTTTTCCAGACGTGATTGCGTTGTGCCTGTTTACAGCAGCGCTGCGTTCTTGCGCCGTTAGGCCAACACATCCGACCTCTGCAGGCATTTGTTGACTGGGTTAACCTTCCAGGGAAATATAACATTCAAATTCATTCATTTATTCAGTAGCATGTCCCTTGCAGAACTTTGCTCCCATAACAACTGTCCAGAAAACTTCTCAATCATGAACAAGATGTCCTGTGTCAGATACACCCATCTGGAGATCATCTGCCACATCATGCACCCATCTTCTCTTTGGCCTTGCTCTTCTTCTGTTCCCAGGGACATTCAAATAGATTTTATAAAATAATTATAAATAAATTGTCCCAGAGCAGTTTCTGATATGGGTCTGTGATGTGACAGCACTGTCACATTTTCTAGACCTGAAAGTCTTCGTGGCAAAGTGTTCACGCCGTCTGACTCATCTCTGAAGGTTGTGGGTTCGATTCCAGGTTGCGTCCTTCAGTTCACGAGTTCATTTTTTTCGCAGACTCCTGAGTGTCGTCGTTGGAGCTATAGGGTTTGTGATTTGTGCGACGCTTTTGGCAGTTCACTGCGGAAAGAGACTGAGTCTTATGGGATAAAAACCTGGTGCAATGAAGTCGACTCTATCAACTTTTAAGCGACGTTTTTAAGGCCTGAGAGCAAGAAGGAACAGGTGGCCAGTCTTTCCCTCATGCAAGCGAGGAGCCCTGGTGTTCCAGGCCAGTTTACTATCTTCACTGACGTACAATGTAACAAACTGTCATCTGTTAAGACCGCAAGGTGCCTGTAATATCCTGACGTCCATTTTAGGCCGGATCGACCCAGGAACCCAGATCAGGTTTATAAAAATCCGAACAGTGATAACTACTAGGCCAGCCGGCAACCTTGCTAACTACTAATATATTGCGGCTCCCATTAAATGAGTGTACTTAGTAATACATACCGGAAGGGAAGACGCTGGACGATTTGGCATCATGGCATGGAGGCACGCATCAGAAATGATGGCAGCTCAAGAGACAGAAGACTGTGGACAGACATGATAACCTACGTCACACAGTTTGGACTATAAGAAGAAGAAGTGAAGAAGAAGTAATACATGGTGTCTTCATTCTTTGATATTAAACAGCTGTGCTTTACTTTCTTTCAGAACTTCACCCTCAACTCCAGCAGGGTATATAGATTACTTATGTGCTTATATGATAATGCTCCTTGCATAATAACAGTTGCATTTCACAATGTTGTTGCCAGGCCTGGCTACTGCTTCCTAAATCTAGAATGTGATTGTGATTGTCAGGTGTTTGCTTTCAGTTTTTTGTTTCATGTTTGAAATGGGAGGGTCTCTCTCTCTCTCTCTCTCTCTCTCTCTCTCTCTCTCTCTCTCTCTCTCTCTCTCTCTCTCTCTCTCTCTCTCACACACTCTCTCTCACACACTCTCTGTCTGTCTGTCTGTCTGTCTGTCTGTCTGTCTGTCTGTCTGTCTCTCTCTCTCTCTCTCTCTCTCTCTCTCTCTCTCTCTCTCTCTCACACACACACACACTCTGTCTGTCTGTCTGTCTGTCTGTCTGTCTGTCTCTCTCTCTCTCTCTCTCTCTCTCTCTCTCTCTCACACTCTCTGTCTGTCTGTCTCTCTGTCTGTCTATCTCTCTGTCCGTCTCTCTCTCACATACACATATACACACAGTATATACTATATATATAATAAACAGTTTGTAATGAAACAATGAAGGAACACCACTTCTGTTTCCATCTCATGTCTCCGAAATGTTGCTAAATTCTAGTGTATTTTACTGTAACTCAACGGACCAGAATTCTGTACACATCCCATGTTCTAACCATGATATTTTATGTCAAGCAAATAAAGTGCTACTAACGCTAATATAATGTTGGCATGAATACAATTTGGCATGTATGTTGGACTGTGCATGTGTATGAGACAGAAGAAGTGACAAGGGATGAAGAAACATTTTTGCAGGCTGTAATGACAGAGAAATGGAGACAGAAAAAAATGACAAGGAAAGCAGAAACAGTTTGTCAGGCTGTAATGAAAGTAAACTTCTGTGAATGACCTGCTACATGACAATGATTGTTGGAATAAGACACACTCCTCCATATTCTGCACAAGCACACTTAGAGCAACATATCAGGATCTTTAGTTCAGAGTGTTAAGTGATGCTGTTTGTCATGTTGATCAGTCCCTGATCTGACTGAATTGTCCTAATTATGCCCCACCATTGGTGCCTGCCATTTGCTGCTCTCCTTAATTCTGCATGCCTTTACTGACAAGTCTCTCTACATGCCTAACACATTACGTCTTATCTGACACTTTCTAGTTTACCTGTATTGTTGCATTCAAAGACACTCTTTATTGAGTCATCACAGCATAAATTATGACCATGTCATGACAGATTCTGTTGCTTTGTTGTTTTATGTTTTTAAAATTTCTTGTATATTTTCCAGAATGTTTCTTTTTATATTGATCCAACTAATTATTCCATTTTACAATATTGCCATAAAGAAACTAACATGTCGAAATCCGCAATTACTAAATATTTATATGAAAGGTATATTTAATGAAAATATATTATTGCAAGCTTCTGTATTTAATGCAGACATAATGATCAGTGGCATAAATTTATTATCGTACAGTGTTGTACCTACTCATCTTAATAGTGCCTGTAATCACCTATATTCTCAACAACTTCTGGTTTAAATATGCTTGATGACACATGTTTACTTTATATAAGTTAATTGCATGTCCTTTACATGGACGTCCCAGTCAACCCCAGCATTTTCTTTACTGTGATTTACTAGGCCACTTAATTTTCAGTAGTTGCCATTGCTTTCTGAATTACCAACGCTCATACTATTGTAAGAAAATCAACCAAGACGGTCTTCTTCAAAATCACCTACAGTTGTGTTTCAAATGCGGAAATATGAACCTTGTTCACAACACGGTCGCCACAGTACTATATGTTTACAATACTTATCTTCTCTCTTCCATGTGAATGTAACATGCACATTAGATAACGGATGTGTGAAAGGTGAGTGCTTGGAAGGACCAAATGTAAGATAGGCTGCATGCTCAGTTTGTGACCCTTTGAAATGAGAGCAACTGGGAGAGTGTGAACCTTACCCTTGTGTGAGAAAATGCAACCTAATGTCTAAATGTGATGGCAAGGCAGACCAGGCCCTAAGCCTTGGTCAGCAACTGGTCTAGGATGGAAGCTCAGACAGGGAGACAGTTAGAGCAATTATTTTGCTGATCCGGCAACTTCTGCAACTTGTCTTGTTCCAGATGTATTGGTGTTACCTTTCTTCTGTAGTAAACTAGACAGGCTGATAGAGGGATCATGCTGCATGGGCAACACATGGTCTCTAAATTCAGCCCAGGCTTTGTGCTATGGAGGGGTAAACTCCATTGTACAAACTATCATCTGTCAAGACGGCAAGGTGCCGGTCATAATCAAAAAGTGTTGAACAAGGTACTACCCTTAAAATAAACAAACTTATTTCATAATCCGTGTTTGTCTCCACAGTGTCTTGGAACCTGTTGTGATGCTGTATCGTTTCTTCAAGGATCTGTTAGTGACTCTTCTGTCCTGTTTGACTTGGTCCAACATGAAGCATTCATACCACACGTTCAAGTCGATGACGTACTGGCAGTTGCTGATTGGTTTCTTTAAAGTGAACTTCAGGCTGGCCTGGTTTATTCTGACTCTTGTGTTCCACGTCAGTTGGTAAGTTTTAAGTGCATTGTTGGTTAGTGTAGATATATGTATTTGTACACGTGTTCCACATCAAGTGGTAAGTTTTAAGTGTGTTGTCGGTTAGCATAGATATATGTATTAATACATGTGTTATAAATGATAAATAAATGTATAACCATTTTGTCAATGATATGTATGCTCATGCACATACTATAAGTAGTCCATCTCATCTGGCATTAACCATTCTCTCTGTCCACAGCCTTCTTCCTTAAGTGCTAGCAGTCTTTCTGATACAGATGGACCTAGCAACTTCTCTCTTGGTCTCCCCTGCCTCTTTTCCCTTATATCTTTTCCTTTTTGATGGCATATTCCAGCCTTCCTCTTCTGCCCAAAGAATGTAGACTGTCCTCTTCTGATGCAAGTAACGGGTTTTCATTTTGAGTAATTTTCTTTCAATAGATGGTCATTAAGCTTTTTTATCTGTCCATCATTTATCTATAAAACCACAGCTCTGCATTTTCCACAAAATTCCTCATTAATATGCTGATTATCCATGATTTGCTTCCATACATCAGCATTGCCATAATAAAGCCTATAAGAACTCTCTTTCTCATCTTTATTGACAAAGATATGTTGCAGAGAATATTCTTTATCTTGTGAAGCTATGCTTTTCCTTCGGCTGGTCTTCAGTTAACTTCTTTAATACATCTTCCATCCGCTGTTATAATTGTACCATTTGTACATATTTACACACATGTAATAATTAATTAATAAATACTTACACATTTCTTCAATTATTATTACATTCATGCATGTACTATCTGTCATTGGCGCATAGTTACACACATATTATCATTGATATATTCCATGTGCTGTTATCAAAATGTCATTTATACATATTGATACATGTATAATAATTAATAAATGTATATTCACTTTGTCAATTAATTATACATTCACACATGCTTTTTGGCTTGTCTCCTCATTGTCCACATTTCACGTCCATACAAAAGTACAGGCTCTATGTAGCACTTCAACACTCTTTTTCTCATTGCAGTTGATATCTTTTAATGATGAAAGGTTGTCAAGAATCTCATCTTGCGGTCTTTCGTTCAATAATTGTTACAATATGTTCCATTCTAGGTTTTCCTAGTCTCATTATGTGGCCCAAAACAATATCAACTGCCTCTTTCTGATGTTTGTGATAAGTTAGTGTTGTCCTAGTTTCTTTCAAATCAGATTACTCACTTTTGCTGCCCAGTGTATGTTTATTACATATGTAAATTAGCTTAAGAAATTAACTGAGTAAAGCCAGAGGATGATAAATTGTCTTATTGAAATTTTCCATAACTGCCATGGGCTTATAAATCAAACTATAGTTAAAATATCACTGCAGTTGTTTTCCCTGAATAACTCGTTTTAACTATATATTTAATACAACATGTCTGCTACCATATTAACAACTTTTGAGTATAACAGTGACACACCGCTAACTTTAATTTTTTCCGCCATCCATTTTTGTTTGGTCTAAACCTACTTTTTGTTTGGCCTGAATCTGTTAACAATGTGCCTGTTTAAATTTTATAATTTTTATGTTCAATAGGACCCTCGTTAAATTTGTCATCAACATGATGATGGGTGAAAAAGAGCCAGAACCCAAACTTCCAGATCGCAAACCAAGTTCTCCCCCACCAATGGCTCTTTCCATGGGTCCTGGAGCCATGACGGCATCAGGAGGTGGCCCAGGTTTCTTAGAAGAAGAGGATGGACCGCTGTTGTCTTCACATTCATTGGAAGAGGACATATCGGAGGATGAGCCGCCGTATGTTTTGAAATTTGCAGTTTCTTTCTTATTTCAGTGTCACTTCATCAGACATGTACAAGGTGTGTTTTTAATGACAGTGGAGTGTTTGAAAATAATGCCGGTCCAAGTTTTGTATTTACCTATTATGTTGCATGAACTTCTTCTTCTTCTTCGTTCATCCGGAGTTTTTTTTTTTTTTCGGACGTGATTGCGTTGTGCCTGTTTACAGCAGAGCTGCATTCTTGCGCCGTTAGGCCGATACATCCGACTTCTGTGGGCATTTGTTAACCGGGTTAACCTTCCCGGTTGCATGAACTTTACAGAAGGTGAATACAAAACTTGGACCTGCAATATTTTCAAACACTACACAGTCATTAAAAATACACCCTATAGAAAGTAAAGAACCTTTTTTATACAGTAAGGTGTATGGGCATATGTTGCTATAGTCTGTTTACTTTTGTCTGCCCCAATATAAAATTAAATTTCTCAGTAACCAACTAAGGGAAAATGATGAGATTTAGCATATAAATTTATCATTATGTCCACCCAACAAAAAACAATTTTTGTTCTGGAGATTGTACAGCAGATTTCAATTTTGTTTATATGCGGTATATAATTTACCGTGTCAGAGATGAAGTGCACATTATTAAATGTATTACATCTTCACACGGAAACAGCGTTGAATAGTTCATCTTCTTGTGGGACATGGGATTGGCCTTATGACAAGAGCCTTGCGTAGTGGAACGGGCTATTACTGTAAAACAAATTTGTTAGCGAGAAATCACTAGTTTTTCACCAAAACATCAAAGAAATGTCGCCACTTTCCATGATTTAAGTTGCTTTTGGACCTATCAAAGACATATTCCTTGGGTGGGGGTAAATATAAGACGGCAGGAAACATTTTATAACGATGCAACAGCCAGTTTTCAAAATAATTGATTGTGAATCAAGGCATTCATTTCTGGACAGACTATAGGCCTGTTTGTTTTTATATACCTTTTGGCACTCTAGAGGTGATGCTGTCAATGACACGTCAGCCCCCTTCACTTCCCAAGGCATTTTGTGGCACTCATTTTGGCCTGGATCGACCAGGTCAGTTATTTGAAAATCCACTTAAATGCGGTGTCAAACCTAAGACCACAGCAGGCAAGAGTCTAGCTACTAGACTACCATGGCTCCCATCAGAAATATTGGCCACAATATATTTCAAATACTTCAGTCTCATTTCTATTCATTACTGACCCATGTTCAGTTTTATGTTTTGTTGATTATTTTGACTTGCAATTACTTTTTTACAAATAAAAACAGGGTTCAAAGACAAGAGGATCACCTTCATTGCACCAGGTTTTATCCCATATGGCTCAGTCTCATTCCACAGGGTGGCCTGCTGAAAGCATCACACAAAACAAACTCTGTAGCTCCAGCGATGACCCCCAGGAGTCTCCAAGAAAATTCCACTTGTGAACAGAATGATGTAGTTCATAATTGAAGCTAAAACTTTCAGGGCTCGAAGCAGGTGGCCGTAGCCACATCGCCACGGAGACTCCCTTTACAAAATATATCATCCATCCATCCGTCATGTGCCATGCCGATAAGCATGGGCGGTCATGTTCTGCCATCTCACTCGATCACCAGAGTCGTGGATCAGCTCCGTGTTCCTGTCTTGACCGTGCCATGCGGCCAAGCCATCCAGGTATTTACTTCTCTGTCTTCCCTTGGTCTCTTCCCTTCTATCTTGCCAGTTGTCACCAAGTTCTCCAATCCATTTCTTCTCATAACATGTCCAAAAACTTTTGACTGTCTACGTCTAATGACTCTAATCAGTTTACGATCTTCATTTGTTTCTTGAAGGACTTGTTCATTGGTTTTTCTGTCTGTCCATGGTATTCTTTGCATTTTCCTTAGAAACCACATTTCCACAGCCATCAGATGTTTTTCAGCTTGGCTGCTCATTGTCCACTCGTCACATCCATACAAAAGTATAGGTTCTATGTAGCACTTCAACATTCTTTTTCTCGTTTCAATTGATATCTTTTTATTGGTCGGTATGTTTTCCATCTTGCAAAAGGCTACCTTCGCAATGGCAATTCTTGTTTTAATCTCTTCGAGGCATCTCCCATCAGATGTTATGACTGTTCCGAGAACTGTATCAAAATGTGTGCCTTCATTTTCAAAAATGTTTCTTCATGATTATCATCATCTAAACCAATTATTGCCGGTCTCTCTGGCCGAGGGGTTACAACACTTTCTCTGTAATCCCGTTTATCATGCAGAGTCTCGTAGCAGGGCGAGAGCTGGGAGCGGTTCGACCCCCGCTGGTGACTTGCGGGATAACTGAGCCGGCCGCTCAGAAAGCAATGGCAAACTACTGAACGTAATCATGCCAAGAAATCAACATACAGCTGAAAGATGCTGATGTTGACAGCGATGTCCTGTAAAGGATATGCAAATAAAAAATAAAAAAAATAAAAACAATTATTAATGCGATAATAACATATATGAAGTAGAACTACGGCATTGAAACACAATTGTAGAAATAATTAAGTACTGAAAATATAGCATTTAATTTTATTTCAGAAGAAATTAAGACATACATTACAAGCAGGAGATTCATTCTCTCTCTCTCTCTCTCTCTCTCTCTCTCTCTCTCTCTCTCTCTCTCTCTCTCTCTCGCTCTCTCTCTCTCTCTCTCTCTCTCTCTCTCTCTCTCTCTCTCTCTCTCTCTCTCTCTCTCTCTCTCTCTCTCTCTCTCTCTCTCTCTCTCTCTCTCTCTCTCTCTCTCTCTCTCTCTCTCTCATATTTTTCTTTTATGCAGTAGATGTACACAGATATGTAACTTATGCTATTAATGTAAAGGGATGGGAGGTTACACTTTTTCAAACCACATTGCAATTTGTGTTTCACCAACAGAAGCAAGAGCAGCGAACCCATGGCTAACGGTGTGAAAGGAGGTGCTATCCATGAGCCAGCTGTTGCACCCAAGATACAGACTGAGAAGCTTGAACCCACCGTAATAGTTCTTATATCTATTTGTGCTTGATTAGTCAGATAAAACATATTATCAGAAGACTAAATAGGTCACTTTCCTGGTTACATTTCAAATGAGGAAAAACAAACTTTTTATAGTCCATTCTGCATGCCCACACCTCTTCTCTCTTGGTCTCCCCCGTCTCTCTTCCCCTCCAACTTTTCCGTTGTTACAACATACTCCAGCTTTCCACTTCTCAGAATATTTTCATTGCTCTTTCTATCCATCCTCGGTGTTCTCATTCTTTTTATAAAACCACATCTCCATAGCACCCATTTAATTCCTCACTTTTCTGCTTAAGGCCATGATTTGCTTCCATTTATCAGGATTGGCTCAATATAGCTCTTAAGAACTATTTTCTTCGATTGACAAGGATATGTATTGTATTGGTTGGATTAAAACCATCTGATCAGAAGGCTTAATCTGACACACACATAATTTCTTTTACAGTTACTTGTCCTTTTCAGGACATTACAATCAACTCTGGGTTGTTTTAGGCAATTTTAAGTTCAGTAGATGTCTATGGCTTTCTGGGTTGAGTTAAGTTGTTGAGCTGAGCTAAGAAACGACATCACTGCACTCAGGACATTCCCACACACACCCTCTGTCCCCTGGCTCAACAGCCAGCGAAGAGTCATACTTATTAAATTTCTGAATGAGAAGTCAATGTTTAAGTCCAACTGACCGATGTGTGGAACTAACCCACTACCCTGCCTTTTTTTAAGTCCCTGCCATGTGGTGTTGGCCATCATGTGCCCTTGTCTCTCTTCTATTCCAACTCATCATTCTCATGATGTGCCCAATGAATGTGGATTGTCTTCTTCTGATATGAGTAGCCTGCTCTGTGAGTTAGCTTCGTTCAAGATACCCTGATTGCTCTTGTTATCTGCCCAAGGTGTTCCCATAAATCACCTGTAAAACCACATATATGCAGCTTCCACATCATTCCTATTCTGATTTCATTCTACTGATTGATTCACTTCTGTACATCATGATTGACATTGCCCTAAATTTCTAAGTTATTGAAAAGGGCATCTTTTTCCTCCTCCTCCTCCTCCTCCTCCTCTTTTTCTACTGCTGCTGCTCTTTCTCTTCTTCATTCTTCTTCTGTACCTACTTCTTCTTCATCTTTGTCTTCTTCTGTTCCCTCTTCTTCTGCCTCTTCTTTTTCTCCACCTCTTTCTTCTTCTTCCTTGTTTTCTACTTCTTCCTCCTCCTTCTTCTCCTTCCGTCTTCTTCTTCTTTTTCTTCTTCTTCTTCCTTCTTCATCTTCTAACAATAATAAAACCCTAGTATAACAGTCAGTCCCCTTTTGGTAGACATTGTGTTCCCCATAGCTAATAACAACTGCCACATCATTTGTTAATTTTAATGAGTCATGTAGTAGTGATTTTTGCATTTCTCCCATGCCTTTATAAAGAATATCATTTATATTGTTGCTGTTCTCAGTTAGCCTCGAATGATGTGTGGATGAGATAATGTATGAAAGAGAGTGATAGAAGGGCAGAATGTTAGACGGGCCTGTGTGTCCAATTCTTAACCCTTTGAAAATAAAGTTTGTTCGTTCATTTGTTTGTTTGTTCTTCTTCCTTCTCCTTATTCCTTCTCCTTCCTTCTCCTTCCTTCTTCATCTTCTAACAATAATAAAACCCAAGTTTAACAGTCAGTCGCCTTTTGGTAAACAGTATCTTCCCCATAGCTAATAACAACTGCCACATTATTAATTAATTTTAGTAAGTCATGTAGTTGTGATTTTTGCATTTCTTGCATGCCTTTATAATGTATATCATTTATATTGTTGTTGTTCTCAGTTAGCTTTGAATGATGTGTGGATGAGATAATGTATGAAAGAGAATGATAGAAGGGCAGAATGTTAGACAGGCCTGTGTCAAATACCTTAACCCTTTGAAAATAAAGTTTGTTCTTTCATTTGTTTGTTTGTCCGTTCCTGTTCCTTCTCCTTATTCCTTCTCCTTCCTTCCTTTTCTTCTTCTACTGTTACTACTACTACTCTTCCTCCTCCTCCTCCTCCTCTTGCTGCTGCTGCTAACAACAACTGCTGCTACTACTACTGCTACTAACAACTACTACTACAGCTTAATAAAATGTGAATTCATCAACAACTACTACAGCTTAATAAAATGTGAATTTATTCATCACACAGCTGGAGGAGCAGACAATCCTGAGACCTTCCACTGCCCCGCCTCCAAAAGCCACTCCTGAGCCACACCACACAGATGAAAGGTTTGTATTCTGGACATCATGTTTGCTCCCATGTGACCCAATACAAGCCACCCGGGAAGGTTAACCTGGTCAACAGATGCCTGCAGAAGTCGGATATGTCGACCGAAAGACACAACTATTGTAGCTCTGCTGTAATCAGGCACAATGCAATTATGTACAAACCAAACATTTTGGACGAATGAAGAACAAGAATAAGTAAATATTTTTTTTTTCTTAGCGGGCATGCAATAACAGGAGATGGTTGACGTAAAAAGAACACGAAAGAAATCAATGAGAGAATATGAATGGATAAAATTACATTCAACAAAGAACACAAACAAATTGCAAGGGAACATAGTGAATGAAGGAAAAATAATTACACAGGGAAAGATAACTCATGTAATTACTTTCATGAGTTTATTTGGATGTTTAAAAATCCTACAACAATTTATTAGTTTTTTTTTATGGCATATTTCAATAGTCGAATCAAGAACACATAGAGCTGATCCATGACTGAGGTGATTGTGTAAGATGTCAAAACATGACCACCAACGCTTACAGGATGGGCGCATGATGATATGATTAAGAAAATGGTAGGTGTAAAACAAATACAGAAAAGGAAATCATTGAGAGAATATGAATGGATAAAATTACGTTTAACAAAAAAATACAACAAATATATTCGTAAGCAAAGATAAATTTATGCAAAAGCATTCATGAAATGATTAGTTCTGATATTAAAGAAATGCAGAACAGGCCAATAGTTTATAATATCCGGCATACGATAACAGGAGATGGTAGATGTTATAAACAAACAGAAAAAGAAATCAGCATGAGAATATGAATGGATAAAATTGCATTCAAAAAAGAAGACCAAATGACATACATGTGGAAAGATAACTTATACAAACACATGCATGAAAGGAGTGGTTCTGATGTTACAGAATACTAGAACAAGCCGATAGCTGCTTATATATGGCATACAATAACAGGAGATGGTAGATGTAAAGAAAAGAAATCGACATGAGATTATGAAAGGATGAAATTACATTTAACAAAGAAGACACAAAAACATGAATGTGAAAGGATAGTGTATGCAAATACATTCATGAAATTATTAGTTTTGATGATCCATCCATCCATCATGTGCCTTGCCGGTAAGCGTGGGCGGTCATGTTTTGCCATCTCACTCGATCACCAGAGTCGTGGATCAGCTCCGTGTTTCTGTCTCGACCATGCCACGAGGCCAAGCCATCCAGGTATTTGCTTCTAGGTCTTCCTCTTGGTCTGTTCCCTTCAATCTTACCAGTTGTCACCAAGTTCTCCAATTGATGTTACAGAATTTAAAACAAGCCAATAGTTTGTCATATCTGGCTTATGACCTTGTCTGAATGTTCTGAACGATGTAGCACAAAAATTAACACACAGCCATTAGAATACAAAGCAGACTTAACCACTTCGCCCT
The DNA here is from genome assembly GCA_963921405.1 of Cepaea hortensis. NCBI lineage: Eukaryota > Metazoa > Mollusca > Gastropoda > Stylommatophora > Helicidae > Cepaea > Cepaea hortensis. The sequence goes on from OY992881.1 coordinate 113,536,948, forward strand.
AGAGATACACAACTAATTAATGGTGGATATGAACAACAAGAGAAAAACGTCTGGGAGTCATGAACCGACTAGGTCCGCTCCTTAAGAGTGTAAGGAAGGTAAAGGGGCTGAAACATTCGGCGAGGTGGGACTTAATCTGATGATTGGAAGCCTCATCATGCTTGCTCCCCAGCGTAATTTTTGTTACTGAATAATTGTTATCAAATAAGTTTTTTTCAATATTCTCCAGAAGCAGAATCACTTCTCATGAAGTAAACACATTGCCTCTGTTATGTTTTCTGTGGCAAGTACCGGGGGAAACTCTATTTCTCATTTATAGAATTCTCAGAGGCATTCAGCTAAGATACATGTTTCATGCTGCTATTGGACAGAGACCAGTTTAGTTTAGCTATCAACTCCTGGTCATTGGAAAATAACAAAGTCCATAAAGCAGATTCTTCATTTTTGGAAACGGGAAGAAGTCGGTGCCAGTTGAGTTGAGTTATTGAGTTGAGCTAAGAACCGACATCACTGCACTCAGGGCATTCCCATATGCGCTCCATCCCCTCTTTCAACAGCTAGTGAAGAGTCACACTACTAATCATTCCCACTGCTATCTGATTGAAAGTTCTCCTGGTCTTCCCTCTCAGTTTTGAGACTACCAGAACCCCTGCCAACTCCCCACAATCTCATCCTTTCCACATATGGGTTCTCAATCTGTTCCTCCACCTGGTCCCACAGACGTACGACCACCTCTCTCTTGTCCATAGTTAATCGACCACCAAGAGGTGCATTCCCTGCCAGCCTATCAGCCTGTTCATTCCCCCCACACTCCCGCATGGCCAGGGCAAAAACTCCATTCAATTCTTACAATCTATGACCTCTGAAGCGAGGTGAGCCAGTCCACACAAAACATTTCCTTTCTCCACTTTACTAAGCATACTCTTTGAGTCCATGATGACAAGTGCCAAATATAGTCGATGGGGCTTGAGGCCACACTCACGCTGATAGGCAAGGTCAGTGGTACTATAAAATCTCCCCACAGAACAGGAAGTAGCATCATCACATCAGTCGACCCAACGCGCTATCGAGATCAAGTCGCCTTATCGGATAACGCAGAGGATGCCTCGCGTTAAAAGTCCCGCACAGAGACATGCGCTATATGCAGCCAGGAAAAAGAAGGTAGATGCGAGGAAGGCCGCTATGACTGGTTGTTTCGGGATTTGAGATCTAGTGCTTCCGCATTGATGTGGATTGGCCTTAGGTTCATACCGGAATACAATCAGCTTTGTCTGTAGTGGGTTGTGCTCAATATTTAAATCTCAAATCCTGAAACAATTAAATAAATCAATTTGATTATTGCTCGCTGGACTTTAGGCGGCCTGGTGTGCCTTGCCAGTGAGAAGACCTGATCGTTCGGGTCCACATCGATTGACGGACGTCAGTCGCTGCGATCGGGCAAATCTTGAGCTACAACCTATGATGGGTGATGTTGTAATATTCCGTTGTGATAATTTGGGCGTGTCCAGCGTGTGCCGCGTGGTCTAGTGTTTACACACCCGCTTCATACGCCGGTGATCTGGGGTTTGTTTCCGGATCCGGTCAAGGATATGCACTACTGATGAGCTCAAACGAGAGCGAAACTCGAGTCTAGTGTTTCCGCATTGACGTGGATAGGCCTAAAGTTCATACCAGAATACGATCAGCGGTGTCAGTAGTGGGTTGTGCTCAATATTTAAATCTCAAATCCTGAAACAACCAAATAAATCAATTGAAAGAGTTAAAAGAAGAACTATCATTGGTTGATATTTTAACTGATACACTACTAAACAGAAAAGTAGGTTTTGACCAAATACGGTGCACAATCAAATGAACAAGTATTATAATGTAAATTTCTATTCACTTCTTCTTCTTCTTCTTCTTCAGCATTCCGAACCATTGAGGTTCTTTGCTGCAGATACAAGCTGTCTCCATTCATCTCTCTGGTTGACCTTCTCTTGCCAGTCGCTGATTCCAAGTGCTTGTAGGTCTGTATGTATATTATCTCTCCACCGTCTTCTTGGTCTACCTCGGGGTCTACGGTCATTTATTTCCTGAGTGTAAGCGAGTTTTGTTTCCCTATTATCTTCCATTCTTTTTATATGCCCCAGCCATTGCAGTCTCTTAGCCTTCATGATACCAGTGATTAGCGGGGACTTAAACAGATCATAAATGTCTTTGTTACTTCTTCTTTTCCACTCTCCACTTTGTGTATCCCTAATGGGCCCAAAGTTGCGACTTAAGACTTTGTTCTCAAAGGTTTGTAACAAGGCTTCGTCTCCTTTAGTTGTACTCCAGGTTTCAGAGCCATACAGCACAACTGGTCTGATCAGTGTTTTGTATATTGTGATTTTGGTGTTACGAGATAGTGCATTTGATTTTAGCAGATGTTGTAGTGCATAGTATATCTTATTTCCAGAGTTGATTCTAGCTTGTATTTCTTCCCTTATTATGTTGGAGCAGTTGAAGATTGTACCCAGGTATTTGTATGTTTCCGTTCTTTTAATGGTCATATTATTTATTTGTATGTGGCCAGAGTTTTTAGCCGTTCCTTCTCTTGAAATTACCATATATTCTGTCTTACCTTGGTTGATATCCAGCCCCATTTGTTGAGCTTTTTCCTTTAAGTGAGTCAATATTTGCAATGTCTTTTGTTCATTTTCCCCTATAATATCTATATCATCTGCATAACCAAGCAGTTTGGATGTTCCTCCAATAGCACATTCCTCCTTTACCTTCCTTAAAACTTTCTCTAGAGCCAGATTGAAAAGGAGTGGCGATAGTGCATCACCCTGTTTCAAGCCAGATGTTATTTGGAAATGGTCTGATATTCTGCCTTTATATGTTATTATATTATAAGTATCTTCCATGCATAGTCTGATCATGTTGATTAACTTCCTTAGTATTCCAAATTCATGCATAGCATTCCATAGACTATTCCTATGGACACTATCATAAGCCTTTTTAAAATCCACAAAAAATGTTATGGAGATCTCTTTTATATTCCCAACTTTTATCGGCTATTTGTCGTAAGATAAATATCTGATCTGTTGTTGATCTGTTTTGTCTGAAACCCACCTGATAGTCACCTAATATGTCCTGTGAATATGGTTTTAGTCTATTTAGTAATACCGCAGATAGTATCTTATAGCTTATGGACAGAAGTGATATTCCTCTATAATTTTCACATTGGAACTTGTCTCCTTTCTTAAAGATAGGTATCAATAATGACTCTTTCCAGTCATGGGGTAATTCTTCTGTCCTCCAGATTTTTATTATTAGTTGGTATAGCTTTAGATGTAATGCATGGCTGCCTTTATAAATTCAGCAGCAATTCCATCAGCTCCAGTTTCCTTATTGTTTTTAAGTCATGTTATTACATATAGGATTTCTTCAAAAGTAGGTTCTTCAATTTGTGGTTCACACGTTAAAACCGCTTCTTGTGGGAAAGTGTTACTTGGAGCTTCACAATTTAGTAATTCAACAAAGTATTCTTTTCATGTGTTACACATTTCCTCATTGGTATTTATCATATTCCCATTTTTGTCTTTTAAACCATATGTGTTGTGTTGGTGCCCTCGTTTCATTGACTTCAGTTCTTTAAAAAACTTTCTGGATTCGTTTTTCTGGTGATTATTTTCCATACCTTTGATTATATTGCTCATATATTCTCGCTTCTGCTGCCCAACTATTTTTGTAGCCTCTTTACATTCAGTTCTATATTGCTCTTCATTTTGGATATTGTTGATGTCATTTAACCACAACTGCCTGGCATTCTTTTTCCTAATGACTGCTTCTTCACATTTTTGATTGAACATCTATTCTTTCTGTGCATGGTTAACACACTGAGACATTCTTCTGCAGTAGTTTGAATTGTATTCTTGATATTCAACCAAGTTTGGTCAACGCTTTCTAGCCATATGAGGCTAACACGATATACCCAATAATATTTTATGGCATGCTATCATTACTCCACTTTGTACATCTTGTTTTTGTAAATTGTGGTATTCGCCATGTAGGCTGTCCACATGAAGAGTCACACTACTAATCATTCTCACTGCTATCTGATTGAAAGTTCTCCTGGTCTTCCCTCTCAGTTTTGAGTATGGCCTCACCAGCACATATCTGCCATACTCAAAATTTTTTAAAATTTCATTTCTCAGAGAGGAATCAAACACAAGACCAACAGGCTGGCTGACTAGTGTACTAGTCACTGCCACATCTCCCAGTTTGTAACTATACCTTTAATTAAATAAATGTTGATTTAAAGTGTGTGAAGTATCAGACTGGTTACCCAGTGGGTGTGGCCTCATGCTCCATCCACTCTATTTGGCACTTGTCATCACGGACTCAAAGAGTATGCTTAGTAAAGTGGAGAAAGGATATGTTTTGTGTGGACTGGCTCATCTTGCTTCAGGGGCCACATCTTGAATATCGTCTTCCTCTTCTCTGCTTCTGAGCATGTACCACAAACAGAAGCACTGGACATTAAAATTATTAAATGTACCGTAAAATAAACAGATAACATGATGACCCTAGTATGGCGATATAACACCCTTCAGTCTAAATGGTAACTCAGATTTGGTGATATATTATCCTAGGGCACTGAATCAATTAAGATATATTATCCCAAGGCACTGAATCAATTATGTCTTCTCTTAATGAAGATGTGATCCTTTTAACCTAAGGCTAACTTGTGATATAAAGAAATAACCTTACACTCCAATAATGTTAATGGTTAACATAACGTTAGCAGTTTAAAAAAAACAAGAAGTATTGTGATAAACTTTCATTTTTTTAAATTATAAAATTATTCTTTGAAATGTCCTCATGCTTGTTGTCATTCGTATATTTTAACATCTTTTACAACAACCAAAAATGTGCAGACGCTCCAGTTCTTCCACCAAGGAACATCCTAAAGCTGAGGAAGAAGCACAAACAGATACTCGGGATTTTGAGTATGGCAGATATGTGCTGGTGAGTTGTTAAATGTTTGTGTCATGTGTAAATTATCTATCACATCTTTGCTTTAGTGTAGTCTATACACATGCTACTGCTTTGAGTATAATAGACTGAGCTGTGCCTGTGGATTAGCTTTCCCTATTACCAGGGTCCCTTGCCTTCTTGCAAACACACTTCTACTTCAGAGGAACTTGTAATTTACATCCCCAAGTCAAGGATGAGAAGTCAACATGTTAGTCCAACTGACCGGTTGAGGGGTTGAACCCGCTACCTTGCATTAGCACATAGGAAGTTTAAAAGCAAGTAGTCTTATCCATTTGGCCATGCTGACCTCTACTCTATCACATCTTGAATGCCGTCTTCCTCTTCTCTGCTTCTGAGCATGTACCACAAACAGAAGCTCATATTTTTTAGTACGGACAGATATGTGCTGGTGGGTTGTTAAATGTGCTCAACTATTTATATATGTGAAAGTTACGTATCAGTCATCCTCCAAAAGCCTGTTTCTCTTCTTCTTTGCGTTCATTCGGAGTGTTTTTTCAGATGTAATTGCGGTGCATCTCGTTATGCACCCTTAGGTCGTGACCCCTTAGGCCAACACATCCGACTTTTAGCGTGCATTTTTGACAGGTTAGCATTCCTTGGAACTCTCACGTTTGTGGTGCCATCCACATCCCAGCTTGTCAAGTTGGAACGGTCGAATGCTTCGCGATCAGCCCTCAAGGGAAGGCAGGGACAGTCCATGGCATTTTTCATCATCCAGTGTGGCTTCCATAGTTGCAGAGCTGACACATAGCGCCCTGGTGCTGGGTTCACCGAGGGAATCGTCACGTCCTACTCATGGCTGCTTTAATTCCTCACTTTGATATATTGGGCATATCGTTCACCACGAGCCTTTCCCGCACTGACCAGACCGGTCTGCAGACGGTATCCACTCAGCGAGTTTTTGATTCGGACTTGTGCTTGTTGATGTGCCCGTCAGAGCTGTTCCAGGCACAACGAATATTCAGAAACTAGCTAGTCAGAGCTTTTCCGGACACGAGCTATTCAGAAAACTAGTTAGTCAGAGCTGTTCCTAGCATGAAAAACATTTCACTCGGACGTTTTTTGCGTTGTGCCTGATTTATTTGCACCCGTAGGCCAGCACATCTGACTTCAGCAGACAATTTTACGGGTTGGCCTTCCCGGGGTTTCGAGAGACGTTAGACTGTTAGTGCTGTGGTGTCGCCCACATCTCAGCTGGTCAAAGTAGAACGGTCAATGACATCACGGTCAACCCTCAAGGGAAGGCAGGGGCAGACCATGGGTATTCCCCCGCTATCCAAGGAGGCTTGCATAATTGCAGAGCCGGCACATATTGCTCTGAGACTGGGCTCACCCGAGGAGTTGCCACGTCCTGCTCATGGCTGCTTTAATTCCTCACTTCCATGTGTTTGGCATCTCGCTTGCCACTGGTCGCTCAAGCACACACCAGGAACGGTCAGCCTGCGGGTGATATCCTCTAGGTAAGCTTTCGCTTTGCACTTCAGGCCACACAATGGCTTCGCTAGCCGTGCACTCCATGTTGTGTTATTGAGACGTTTTTCCACCTTTGTCAAGACTCTCTATGAGTTAGATACAGACAGTTTTCGTAACCATTTTCATTCGACTGGGGCACTTCTACCTTTTTGTACTCGCCAACAAGGTAGGCTACATGTGCTGCCGGCTTAGCACCTTACCTCAGTGCAGTAGTGAGCGAGAAACGGCCAGGCCCTCTCATCCGGGGATCCCTCATATCCCCCCAGCTGAGAGCCTTCAGACAAGTATCCGAACTGGCCATGTAGCGTTCTTAGAATCTCACCTCCATTTTTCGGTAGGTGGGTATCGGCCAGGCTCTCACATCCAAGGGTTTATGGCTTAGAGGCGTTCAGCCACAACCTTCGACAGAGAGCCTTAGAGTAGGTGTCTGGACCAAGAACTTCTGCCTTCGTGCGCCTGATTTAAACTTTGGACTGCTATCCTCAGTCTACCTGCAGAGCAGCAGGTTGTGTCTCTCTTAGTCTGGCCCCTATCCCATAAGCTGTCCGATATGTAGTTTTCATCCATCGACATAGCACATGGGGTCAATGGGACAAGCCAGCTCCCCCACCACGGCAAGGTAGAGACACATCAGGGGAGCAAAATCCTGTTTTGTATGTAACTGTTCCCTCATCAGTCTTTCAAAATTTCTCTCTATCGTAAGTCAGATGTTCTGTCATGACAGGTCACTTACTGCAGTCAAGTATCCTGGTTACACATGTTAGGTGAATGCAGCAGGAGCTCAAAGTTACTGCTAGTCTTTATGTGTAAAAGTTGAAGTCCTTATTGCTATATCTATTCAAGCAACAATAGATACAGAACTGCAATGGATTCATTTATTTATGTGTGATCAGGTGTCGAGCGTGTATCAAATGTGTGCCCATGTGGACAGCCTACATGGTGAATACCACAATTTACAAATAACAAGATTTACAAATTGGAGTAATGATAGTATGTCATAAAATATATTAGGTATATTGTGTTAGCCTCATAATTTTTTTTAAATAATAGTAACAGAAATATAGCCGGTCTCCTCACAGTGATGACTGTGAATCTACAACAATGGCCAGACTGCGAGAGCAGCAAATTAAAAGAGGGGTGGCCAAACAAGAACACTACGCAGGAAGCCAAAGAAGATTGATAAACCAACACAGAACTGGCGTCGTTAGCCGCTACACGCTGCGGGATTTGCTGAGGAGGGGATCCGAGCACTTATGGACTGAATGGTCCGATGTGCAACGAGGATGATCTGTCGACTAACTAACTAACTAACTAACTAGCCGGCTCCCTGGTGAAGGAGTTAAGGATGCTGTTCGTAATACCATATACTCACTTATGAAATATAGCTGCACGAGATTTGGCAGCGGATCGCATCATGTTGGTTTTTTACGGAGGGTATGTGAGCTGATCATTCAGAAAGCAATAGCAAACTACTGAACATAAAACTTGGCACGATATCAACAGCAGCTGAAAAATGCTGGTGTTACTGCAATGTCATGTAAATAGGATATGGAAAAAAAAAAAGAGAGAAATATATACATATACCTCTTAAATGTATAAAATAGTTTACTAACTATAACAGGCACATGTACTTTTATGATTTTTTTGCATTCACGAGTTTAATTTTTCTAACTTATAGTTTGCAATCATTACAGCTATCATTGCAATTAACGTATTATTAAGTTGTTTTGTTTGTTAACTTATGTTGGTTGTATTCAAAGTTCATCATCATCAAGTGCCGTGCCGGCTGGCGTAGGCGTTCATGGCTCTCCATAGATCTCGGTCTTTGGTTTTCTGGATCAACTCTGCTGCTGATATTCCTCCATGCCACCTTCTCAATCCATCCAGCATCACTTCTCTTGGTCTACCTCTGCCTCTCTTCCCCTCGATCTTTCCAGTTGTTACGATGTTCTCCAATGCCTCTCTTCTCATCACATGACCGAGGAAAGCTGTTTGTCTCTGTCTTATTGTTGTATATAATGTTCTAGTTTCGTTAGCCTGTTTCAGGCAGTCATCGTTAGTTACTCTGGCAGTCCAAGGAATTCGCAACATTCGTCTCAGGAACCACATCTCTGTTGCTTCTAATTTCTTCTTAATTTGTTCATTTACATTCCAAGATTCACTGCCATACAGCAAAACTGGTTCTACATAGCATTTCAGCACTCTCTTTCTTACATTCAGTGATAGTGACTTATTGCATAAGATACTCTTCATTTTCTGAAATGCGGCTTTTGCCTGCCCTATTCTGCTCCTAATCTCTGTTGTACATCTTCCATCTGATGTTATAAATGCCCCTAGGTATCTAAAATTATCAACTTGGTTAAGGATTTTCCCTTCTATTTCTATGTCACATTTTGGTGTCACCATTTTCTTTGATATTACCATTGTTACTGTTTTCTTGATATTCAAGGAGAGTCCTTTCCTTGCACTCTCTGTTACTACTACGTCTAATAATTGTTGTAGGTCTGTTGAATTATCCGCCACCAATACTGTGTCATCTGCATAGCGTATATTATTTATATTATAACCTCCAACTAGTATTCCTGGCATCTCTTTGATCTCTCTCATTATTACTTCGCTATACAGGGAGAAAAGATCTGGTGACAAGACACACCCTTGTCGTACTCCTAGCTTTATCTGTTCGTAACTACCCTCTTTATTTCCCATTTTAATTGCTGCTACTTGGTTCCAGTAAATATTCTTTATTATTCTTAAATCTTTTCCATCAGTGTTGATATCTTCCAACATTTTAATCAGTTCATCATGTTTTACTTTATCAAATGCCTTAGTATAATCTATGAAGCACAAATATATGTCTCTCTGTTTCTCTATTGACCTTTCTATTAGTGTCCATAATGTATAAATTGCATTGTTTGTGCCCTTTCCTTCCACAAATCCATACTGTTCTTCACTAATTTCCATTTTTATTTTCTTTTTGGTTCTTCTCATTATGATTCTGAGTAGAAGCTTAGTGATATGGTTTATAAGGTTAATTGTACGAAAATCTTCACAATCAATTGCTCCTGGTCTTTTTGGTATAGCTATAAATACAGATTTCAGCATATCACTGGGTAAATATCCACTGCTGTAAATATCATTCAACATTTTGGTTAATATATCTACTCCAAATTCTCCCAATACTTCTAATTCTTCTATTGTGATTTCATCTGGCCCAGCTGTTTTTCCTTTCTTCATACGTTTCATAGCGTCAGCGACTTCTTCTTTCAGAATAGGTGGACCTTCTAAGTTACTATCTTCTGTTAATTCTTCCCTTTCTCCTTCATATAATTCTCTTATATACTCATTCCACCTCTTCATTATAGCATCTTCCTCTAATATTATCTTTCCTGTTTTTGATTTCAAACACCCTGTATTTATTCTTATTTTTCTTCCTGTAAGCTCACTGATTTGTCTGTGCATATTTTTTGTATCTTTAATGGAATTTAATTCAATTTTTTTGCATTGCTCGTTTAACCAACTTTCCTGGAGTCTCTGTGGTGAAGTGGTCAAGCCGCTTGACATTTGACTCGTGATCCAAAGGTTGTGGGTTCGATTCCGGCCCGCGTCCTTCGGTTTACGAGTGAAATGTTTCGGAGACTCCCATGGGTCGTCGCTAAAAGCTACGGAGTTCGTGCTTTGTGCGACGCTTTCCGTGCTGCGGAAAGAGAACAAGCCATATGGGATAAAAACCTGGTGCAATGAAGTCGACCCTGTCGACTTTTAAGCGACTTTTTTTTTTTTAACCAACTTTCTTTAGCCTTCCCACATTTATCTTTTATTTCTTTATTTATCTTAGCATATTCTTGTTTGTCATTTTTACTCTGTTTTCTTTTGTCCATCAGTTTTAAGATATCTTCATTCATCCATTTTTTCTTAGCTATTTTGCCTCTCTCCGGTAATACTTCTTTGCTAGTTTGATGAATGGAGTCCCTTAACATTTCCCATTGTTCATCTATACTCTGTATTTTAGTTATTGCATTGTACCTATTTTTCACAGTCACTCTGTATTGTTCTTGCATTTCTTTATCTATTTTCAGAACCTCTTTATTAAGTCTCATGTTCTTAACCATTTTTTTCCCTCTCTTTAATCTTACTTTTATATGTCCACATAGTGGTACATGATCACTATTACAGTCAGCACCAGGCATTGTCTTTACATTAATTAAAGCATTTCTAAATCTTTTATTAATTAGTATGTAGTCAATTTGGTTGCGTATTTTCTTATCAGGGCTTATCCATGTGTACAGTCGTCTTTTATGGTGTTTAAACCATGTGTTTCCAATTATCATATCATTGATATTTGCCCATTCTATTAGCTTTTTCCCTCTTTCATTTCTTGTACCTAAACCATAATTCCCCACTACATCCTCCATTTTTCCCTTTCCTACTTTTGCATTAAAATCACCAAGTATTATCTTTATTTCTTGTGATCCAATTTGAGCCATCGCCATTTCTATTTCGTCATAAAAGTGTTGTATTTCTTCATCACTACTGCTTGCCGTTGGTGCATATACTTGTATAATATTTATGTATATTGGTTTGCCTTTGATTTTTACCATAATAACTCTATCTGAAATACACCAGTATCCATTAATTGACTTGGCTGTTTTTTCGTCTAATATTATTCCTACACCTTTTTCATGTGTATCCCCTCCAGAATAAATTATTGTGTGATTATCAGCTATAATTTTGCCCGATCCCTTCCATCTCATCTCACTAACGCCTAGTATATTCATTTTCATGCTATCCATCTCTCTTAGAACATTGGTCAACTTTCCTAGCTCATTTAATGTCCTAACATTCCATGTTCCTACTCTAAATTTATTTATTTTAGTTAAGTTTTTGCCATCAGTAGCTGGATGACGGTCTGGTGTCACCTGTGGCTCATGACTGTCCCTACCGGACGAGGATGCCCTAAGACAGCCATTAACGTCCTTCACTAACTTTGAAATATGTTTTGCCATGAAGTCTTGGGAAGATAATGTGGTGGTTTCCCCTTGCCTTCCACATTCACATGGTGGTCTTTTTACCTCTGCCTTTGACAGCCATTTCTGGCTGTAAGGACAAGTGAGTGCCCTGCTCTGCTCAGCTGCAGAGTTGTCCACTTATTCCGGTGGATACTCGGTCCCCAGAGCTGTGTTAGCCACACCGTAGTGTGTTTCCATCCTCTACCGCGGGGAGGTGCAGTTGGGATTTTCCCTTCATAAAGTTATGGTCTCTGACCTAAACTCTCCAGTGCTTTTAGAGGACATTCAAAGTTGTGAACACTATTTTCGCTGACTATAAAGTGATTGTAAATGCAGTCCATGCATCACCAAACTTTAACAAATTAGAGACTTGGTCACCATCGTTAGTCAATATGTTGATCAAGAACTAAAATATTTGTACATTTTGTTCTTTGAATGGTCATAAGATTGTGTCATAAATTACTTTTTTTCCCACTGTTTTCAGAGTTTATTTGCAAGAAACTTTTACAACTTCAAGTATTTGGCACTTCTGTTGGCATTCTTTATCAATGTTGTGCTGCTATTCTTCAAGGTAAGTTGTTTTCTTAGAATGCAATTGCTCTGACACAGGATTCCAGCTTCTTCTTTTAACACTAGACATATCAGTTTTTACTCTAAGTAAAACAAGGATATCTGATTCAAAATGGTGGATAAGCTGTTGAGCTGTTAAAGCTTCTGGAGCATTTTTGTTCTGGCTACGGTTTGCTTATGCATTTTCCTCAATTTGGACTGGTAGTACATGGTTCCGTTGCTCAGCTACTGAGTTAAGTGCATGGAGCGACACTGTGAGCTGTGGATTTTGTGTGGAATGCTTTTACATTTGTCCGCAGAGGTTTGTATTGTGAACTGCATGTTCACAAAAATGGCAGACTCCCGGTTGCTGAACTCACTGGTTTTGCCTTCTGCAGTAATGTGTGTGCAGCTGTTGATTTTCTAGTGACTGCTGCTTCTATTGACAGTGATCTGTAATTTTAGTGGCGGACTATTGTGTTGGCATTCTCAGCTGCCTTATGCATGTATGCCTGTATGTGCTATTGGTTCCACTTTTCACATGGGACAATGAGGAGCATTTTGTGTGATATTCACGGACACAGGAACAGAATAATAAGGGTTAACCCTTTGCCGTGATGTTAGAACTATGTCTAACGACTAATTCTAAGTAAAGTAAAGGGCCTGTTCACACACCTTGAGGTATGTTGGGTCTATGGTTCTAGCCCCATATTTTTGTAGACAGGTCAGCACTCGATCAGGTCACGTGGTCAGTGTCACACTGGTCACCTTCACAGGACATTTGTTGGAATCCATCTTAGGCTGGGTCAACCTGAGATCCCAGCTCAGTTTTTTTTTTAAATTTCATTTCTTAGAGAGGAATCAAACACAAGACCAACGGGCTAGTGTGCTAGTAAATGCCACATCTCCCAGTTTTTAACTATACCTTTAATTAAATAATGTTGATTTAAAGTGTGTGAAATATCAGGCTAGTATTCTGAACTTTTAGTGTCATATTTAGCTTGTTACAGGTCATAACATGTCTATTGCTTCCATCTGGGTGATGTTATTTGATTGGTTACCTTCATCAGGAACATGAAGTTGTTTGATTGGGCACTTCAGTCAGTAAGATGTTATTTGATTGGCTACTTCCAGTACGGTGATCAATATTCTTAAATAATGGGTTCAGTTCTCCAGTTTGCTACAGCGGTCTTTATTTTATCTTATCTATCATGTTCTCTGTGAGCAATCGTTCTAGATTTAAATCTACATTGAAGTGGGAATGTTTTTAATAGACCGCATGGCTCCATAGTCAGATCAACCTCATGAAAAGTGATTCAGAAAATTTCCTTAACAATTAAAGATGGCCGGAGTGATGCCAAGTCACCCAACATGTGCCAATTAACCCTTAAATAATATGCTCAGCACCTTATTTGGAAATGGAGTATTTAACTTAACATTAGTTGCATTAATTAGTCAGGTCTTAGTCAGATATGTCTGAATTGAATTGAACTTTATTTTAAAAGGGTTACAAATTGGGCAAGTAGGCCCATCTTACATTCGGCCCTTCCAATCACTCATCTTTCGTTCATCAACAGTGCATGATACATTCATGTAGGGAAAAAAACATTGTCAAATGAATGTTGTAAGCATAAACAATGCTGCATATTATCATGTTATGTGGCACATCCCCCCTCCAACACAGACATCCCGCACCAACCCACACACACACATCTCTCACCCACTCACACATAACCCACCCATACCCACCACACATCCCCCACCCACCACACATCCCTCCACCCACTCACACATTCCCTCATCAACCCAGACATCTCACAAGCACCCACAGAAACACCCCTCACACACATCCTCACCTACTCACAACTCCCCACTTACAATACCCCAACCCACACAACTCGCCCACCCATACACCCCCAACCACACACACAAACCCCTCCCACACACACATCAGCACCAACCTACACACACATCCCTCACCCACTCACACATCACCCACCCATACCCACACATTTTCTCATGCACACACACATCCCCACACACACATTTCCCCACCCACCCACACATTTCACATCCATCCACACACCTCACCAACCACACATAATCCCCACCTGCATGCACATCCCTCACCCACACACATCTCCCACGCATACACACTTCCCCCACTCCCCCTACCGTATGAGCTACCATATGACAATAAACTATTTGCTTTCTGTTAGCACTAAATGTTGGGTGGTGCTCACCAAACCCGACACCTCATGTTGTGCCACCAGCTTCAGGTGGAGGACCATAGTTGGGAGGGTACAAGCCTTACCCTGGTGCAAAGAAATGCAACCTAAAGACTAAATGTCATGGCAGGGCAGAGTAGGCCCTAAGCCTTGGTTGGCAACTGGTCTAGGATCGAAGCTCCGACAGGTGGACAGTTAGAGTGTTGCTTTGCTGATCCGGCAGCTTGTCTTGTTCCAGATGTATTGGTGTTACCTTTCCTCTGGAGTAAACTAGGCAGACTGAGAAAGATGGATCATGCCGCATGGGCAACACATGGTCTCTAAATTCAGCCCAGGCTGGCTTTGTGCTTTGGTGAGGTATAACTCCATTTTACAAACTATCATCTATTAAGATGGCACGGTGCCAGTCAGGAACTCAGATATACAGATGATCCCATCGTTTTCTTAAATAGTGCTAAGGAATTAGAAGAGCTAACCCTGGCTTTCAAGAGAGACAGTGAAAAATCTGGCCACAGCAATGCAGAGGTTTAAAGGTTTTTTTTTTTTTAAAAAGCAGTATTAAGAATCAATGACACAACACTAGCAAACAGTTTCAAATAAAATGTGTTCAAACAGGCGGCTTTCTTGTGGCAATATATGTTGTGAGTCATCATGGACCATTTGACAGTCACTAAAGAAAATTGAGGATTTTGAGCTTAATGTTACAGAAAGAATATTTGAATAATATGGACCAAGAAGAAAAAAAAATCTTTGACATTATACAAGGTGTATTTGTAATGACTTTTTAATTTTTACCTTATTATGTTCCATGAACTTTACAGAGGGTGAATACAAAACTGGGGCCGGCAATATTTTCAAACACTGCAGTCATCAAAAATACACCACATACAAGATCTGAACACTGAAGAAAACTGGCTCATAATTAGTAAGATGTTGCTGAAACTGAAATACTGTGGTGATATTATACATGACAGTGGTTTGGGAACAACAGTGATGGAAGGCGTGGGTCCTGGGAGAAGTGGCATGGGTCAACCAGTGCAGAGATGGAGTCTGGACATTACAGACATCCTGGGCATGAAAATACATGAGGTATGAAAACTGGCAAAGGATGGAGAATCTTTCTGATGAGGGCGATGTTCTGCAAGGTATCTGTTACATGATTGGGGGTGGGATTAGACGAGACTAGAAGTGTTGTCTAGGACACTTTTTTTTTTTTTTTGGCGCTCGCTCGCTTTGAACTCAAGTGTAGTCCATACGCACTACTTCCAGTAGTGCTGGAATGAATTTTGTGTGTGGATTAGCTTTCCCTATTCACAGTGTCCCTCGCTATCAGGCGAACCCACTCCAACTTCAAATTTACTTGTAATTTATGTCCCCAAGTCAAGGATGAGAGATCAACATTTTAGTGCAACTTTCTTGTGTAGGGGTTGAACCCCTTACCTTGGCATCAGCACACCAGATGTTTAAGAACATGCATTCTTATCCATTCGGCCATGCTGACCTCTGTCTAGGACACATATGAATGGCAGCTAGAGCAAATGTAATAGTTTCTCAGATTGGCATTTGTGTTCATTTCCATGTTGATTCATCGTTATCATTTGGATGTTTGTTTCATTCAGACGCTTCATGATCTCTGTTTTTCAAGGTAACAAAACTGCATGATGACAGCGCCGATGATACTACAGAAGCTGAAGATGTTATGGCTAATATCACGGCAGCACTAACTGGAGGAGAAGAGGAAGAAGATGACAGCTTGAATGAGTTGGTGATCATTGAGGAAGAGTTCTACTATCTGAATCCGATCATTCGAACGCTGGCTGTGCTTCATTCTCTGGTAGCCTTTTCCATGCTTGTGGCTTACTACTGTCTCAAGGTGAGAAGAATGTGGCTAAAGGTTTGCTTCAAATCGCGCTTGTCGTTTAAAACGGTATTAACTTTACATAGGTATTAACTCTTAGTACACTACATTCCCAGTGGTGTAGTCATGCCAGGATGCATCAGAGTGCCGTATCGGTAATATTTTATGTACCCAAGATGCACCTTTCCTCACAATATGACGATGTTTTCTTGAATGTCATCTTTGAGATTTTTATGCTGCTGAGGCATTTATTAATCTGTAATATATGGTAACTGTATACAACTAGTTAAATATGATAATGATATATACCGACTACCGTTAAGAGCATACAACCTAAACATGATTCAAATATATAGGAAAACAATATGTGGTAGGTTGCATATCTTTTACAGGACGTCGCAGTCAACTCCAGCATTTATTTTTAGCTATTTGTGATTTTTTGGCAAGTTTACTTTCAGTAGTTTGCCTTTGCCTTCTAAATGGCTGCTATTGCTATCAAATCACTCACAGCTGTGTTTTGAACGCGGGATTGGTAATTGCATACATAATCCCTTTATCATAGAGCCAGTTTGTAGAGAGCAGCACCAAACTCAGGAGGCAGTAGTTTTTGAGAAGAATGCTGAAAATATCATGGATATTGAAGAAAATAAATGCTGAGAACATCATGGATATTGAAGAAAACAAATGCTGAGGTACTGACAGCTGCAGATGTTACCGTATCATTTATTGAAACTTTATCAATCAATCAGGTGCCATCTCTACTTTGAAGATTGGCTGCGATGGATCTCTAACACTTTCTGTCTCTCACCTTGATTGTACATTTTGTCCGACTCCTGTTCACCCACCTCTTAATGTTATCCTCCGACTTGTAACTTTGTCCACCTCTTGCTCACTTGCCTTCAAACTTACCCTCCAGTTTGGTCTTTTTAAGTGTGTTATGTCTTTTAACAAGGTCAAAATATTTCACTTGCCTCTGTTTTATTCATCAACCCTCTTTTCATTCTCATTGTTTCTAGAACCTCTATATTTCATTGTTTTTGTTATTGAAACTAAAAGGTAAAGACAAATGAAATTTATAGGTTGTGTCAACAGAATGTCAGAGTGACCACATGTCACTTCTTTGCATTGATTTATTCTAGCTTTAGATTGTAGACTCACATACTCACTGAGTTTTTGAATTGTTAATGTTCCATCAACCAACCCATGGTATTCTCACCCAGGTGCTCCAAATACACCCCTATGTCAACCCATACCCTAAGAGTCACACACATCATGAACCATTCAAGTGACAGAATAAATATGGAGTTTGACAGTGTGTTAAGCTTAAACTACCCTGCATCACCAGCTTCATCAAAATATCAAACAACAGAGAGGCTGAAGAGTCGTGATCTGCTCCAGATCAAGGATGTGAAGAAGTATACTGATGAATTTGATCGGAATGTATTTGAAAAATTATATATACATAACACTCTTATAAAAACCATACTAAGGGCAAGGTGGAAGGCAAGCGAGCAAAAGGTAGACAACAATACAAGTGGGAAGAAAACATCAAGAGATGGACGAACAGCAATCTCACAGAATGTACAGTCAGGGAAAGAGAAAGACAGTGTTGGAGATCCATTGCAGCCAACCTTAATTGTGGAGATGGCAACTGATTGATTGAGTGATTGATATATAGTGGCTCGGACACATGCCTGCTCACCCAGTGGTCATGTTTTTGAATCCTCATCAAGGCAGACATTTATTTGTGTATTGACCTAGACTGCCAGGTCTCCCAGCCTGACATGGATACCAGAAAATGTTGTGGGATGTAAAGGTGTGATATTCACCACATCGCCTATTGAACGTCAAATAAAAATATGGGGGAGGCACCATATACCTAATACATTTCAAAACACGGGAAAGGGTTAGAACTATTAACGGGCAGAAAACAAATGAGACGTCCAAGATGTAGATGAAAACTTGACAATGATTATATAGTTAGATGTAGATGAAAATCTGACAATGATTATATAGTTAGATGTAGATGAAAACTTGACAATGATTATATAGTTAGATGTAGATGAAAACTTGACAATGATTATATAGTTAGATGTAGATGAAAACTTGACAATGATTATATAGTTAGATGTAGATGAAAACGTGACAATGATTATATAGTTAGATGTAGATGAAAATCTGACAATGATTATATAGTTAGATGTAGATGAAAACTTGACAATGATTATATAGTTAGATGTAGATGAAAACTTGACAATGATTATATAGTTAGATGTAGATGAAAACTTGACAATGATTATATAGTTAGATGTAGATGAAAACGTGACAATGATTATATAGTTAGATGTAGATGAAAACTTGACAATGATTATATTGTTAGATGTAGATGAAAACTTGACAATGATTATATAGTTAGATGTAGATGAAAATTTGACAATGATTATATAGTTAGATGTAGATGAAAACTTGACAATGATTATATATTTAGATGTAGATGAAAACTTGACAATGATTATATAGTTAGATGTAGATGGAAACTTGACAATGATTATACAGTTAGATGGAGAGGTCAAGATTTGTTTGGACATGTTATGAGTAGAAATCAACTTGCAGACTTAGTGAAAACTGCAATCTGAGTGCAAAAGAGCTAGAGGAAGACAAATAAGTAAATATCTGCAGGGCATAATAGGGATAAGAACACAGACCTGAGAGACTTTGGTGGTTATGAGATGGCAAACTGTGATCACCAGGGCTGGTCAACATGTTGAGGCACATGATAATGGTGACCTAGCCAGTATATCGTTAAGAGAATTAGTATACACATCCTTAAGTACACGCTGAGACAGATTGCAGACAAAACAGTTCTATGAACAAATAACAAATGTTTCTCACATTATTTTGTGACTAGGTGCCATTGGTCATCTTCAAGCGAGAGAAGGATCTGGCCAGACAGCTGGAGTTTGAAGGGCTGTACATTGTGGAGCAGCCCAGTGACGATGATGTGAAGGCCCATTGGGACAAACTTGTTTTGAGTACACAATCCTATCCTGAGAGTTACTGGGACAAGTTTGTCAAGAAAAAGGTAACTAATGGGGCACTCCAGCTTATGTAACTTATTATTATTTCTAATAACTGTATTCCACAGGGCAGAAGAATTAGAACATGGAGAAGAGAATTAATTAGAGGGTGACATGAAAATACATGTAGAAGAGAATTAGAGGCAGAGCTGAATAATATAGAGTGAACAAGAGAGCTGTATGAGAAGGCAAAAGATAGGAGGGTTGGGCGTGAGTTGATTAAGGGCATTTACTCCATTGGGAGAATAAAAGAAGAAAGGGTACAGGTAGTTTGATAGCAGCAAACTACTACTACTTCTTCATTTGTCTGAAATGTTTGTTTTGGACTTTATTGTATTGTACCTGTTTCCAGCAGAGCTGCTGTATTTGAGCCCTTCAGCCGACACATCTGAGATTTCAGGTATTTCCTTACCGGGTTAACCTTCCTGACGACTGCAGGTAACAAGTTTACAGATGTCAAGTGTTCAAATATCACCTCCTAATCTATATGGTTACCTCTTAATCTATATGGAGATATTATGTGTGCATAAGCAGTTATTATTTTTAATGTTGAGAACCTGAAGGCATGAACTAGAAAAACAGTTGAAAACAGAAATTTTATTGAGAAATTAATGAACACTACCTTATAAGTCCACGCACTGGCCTTGTCCAGAAAGCTATTGCTAACCTGATACCTCAAGGCAACACTGGGACAGCAGTCAGAAGACAGAAGAGGAGGGTTGAGACAATAAAAGCTATGTTTGAGATTGTAAGTTAGTTGCATATCCTTTACAGGATGTCGCAGTCATCCCCAGCATTTGTTGGCTGTTTATGATTGTCAACAACCTGATTTTGTGCGAACCCTTCATTCACCCCTCGAAATCACAAACACATCGTTGGGTGAATGGACATTCAAAATTCATGTTTAATTATATCTTATACATCTCGCTATTATTAATAATAGTAATATTAATAATAAATTAAATATTAATATATTATATTGACAAGAAATAACAGAAAGAGAAATATATTAGATGCAAGAGCAGTGCCCAATTTCAGTATAAACACAGATCATAAAGCAGTCGTTGCCACAATAAGAACCATTAGAAGAAGAAAACAAAGAGCAGGAAAATACATGCCATGCGAATCAGTAAACCTAAAAAACCTTAAAGACGAGGCAGTAAGGGAAAATTATGAGAAAGAACTAACTGAACTCTTTGTAAAATTACCTACGGAAAGAAAAACAGTGGAAGAAGAATGGGAGATGTTCAAATCAAGCATTTTAAATACTGCAAAAATAACATGCGGAACCACGAAAAAACGCAAAACACGGATAAAGAAAATAACAAGTTGGTGGAACGCAGAAGTAAAGAAAGCGGTAAAAGAAAAAAAGGAAAAATATAAAAAGTGGTTGAAGAGCAAACAGGAATGTGATTACAGAGAATACAGAATAGCGAGAAGACATGTGAGTAGAATAGTAAAGAGGGAAAAACAAAAAGACTGGGAAGAGTATGGAGAAACCCTAAATAAAAACTACAAGGAGGCAACCAGAAACTTCTACAAAAAGATAAGTGCAATGCGAACCAGAGGAGAACCCTTTGACCCAACTGAAATAATTAACAGCGAAAATGGAGAACCAATAAGTGAACAAAAACAGATCCTAATAAGATGGAAGCAGTATTTCGAACAACTTCTCAACATCGCATCAGATGTCACAGGAATTCAAGAGACCTACACAGATGTCACCGAGGAACTAGAACCAGACATACTAAAAGAAGAAATTATAGAAGCCATCAGATTAGCCCCATTGAACAAATCACCAGGACAGGATGAAATACCAAATGAACTAATTAAAGCAGCAAGGAAAGTAGGAACAGCTTGGCTACATAGACTATTCAACCATGTTTGGGTAGAACAACAGACACCACGAGACTGGGGAAACGCCATAATTATCCCAATTTGGAAAAACAAAGGCAGCAAAAGAGATTGCACACAATACAGAGGCATTTCACTGTTGAGTCATACTGGGAAAATATTTTGCAAAATTCTTGAAAAAAGATTACGAACTACTTTAGAACCCCAGCTAAGCGAAACGCAGCTTGGATTTAGGAAAAACAAAGGATGCACAGACGCCATTTTTGCTCTTAGACAACTTATAGAAAAATCAATTGAATTCAATGAAACACTCTACTTAGCCTTTGTCGACCAAGAA
Organism: Cepaea hortensis; assembly: GCA_963921405.1. Classification (NCBI taxonomy): domain Eukaryota; kingdom Metazoa; phylum Mollusca; class Gastropoda; order Stylommatophora; family Helicidae; genus Cepaea; species Cepaea hortensis. The sequence goes on from OY992881.1 coordinate 113,558,355, forward strand.
AAGGCATTTGATAGGGTAGATAGAAACAAGCTGTGGGAAATCCTTAAACAATATGGCGTGAGTACACATCTAACAAACCTATGTAGAAGTTTATACAACAACAGATAATGCATAGTGAGAGCAACTGGAGGGCACTCAGAACCCTTCACCATAAGATCTGGAGTACGACAAGGTTGTGTCCTGTCCCCTCTCTTGTTCATAACATATATAGACAACATATGTAAAGAAACCAGCCAAGCAGAGACAGCAAGAATACCGCATGATGAGAACACAGAAGAAAAACCATCTGCAAATCTAACCATTAGAGAACTCCTGTTTGCGGACGACCAAGCACTAATAGCAAAATCAGAAGCTGAATTACAAGACCACATGAATAGTCTAAACGAAATGTGTAGGGAACATAACATGAAAATTAGCACAAGCAAAACAGAGGTAATGACTATAACTAGGCTTTCTGATCATGATTTTCAAATTGATCATTTACTATTGGGAGAACCACAGATAGATAGGCCTTGAAAAACCAAATCTAACGGTACCTCAATGAGTTGTGTGTCTCAATTCTAAGCTGAGTTATGTAAATTTGAGTGTCGTGACCTTTGGACTAAAATTTTCACAAAAGAGTGCTCACTGATGGATTTTTTTGCGTCCTGGTCAAAATCTGGCCCAGATTATCAAAATTTTGGTGTTTTTTGAGACTATCTGTTTTGTTTATAAACGAACATCTTAGCAACCATACATCACTGCGATCGGGGTTGCAAGGCCTAACTGGTCATGTAATTTATTTTTTGATATGATGTCTGGTGACCTAATTAGGAAGTAAAAATGGCCGCTAATTATTTTGCTAATTAATTACTATTTCACAAATTAGCGTACGTTTTCTTAATTTTAGCTTTAAAAATTTCAAGATGAATTTGGTAATATGCGGAATGATGCTACAGACCTTATGGTCTCTTTGCTGTGTCAGTATGATGTGTGGTGACCTAATTAGCAATTAAAAATGGCCGCTAATTAATTACTATTTCACAAATTAGCGTACGTTTTCTTAATTTTAGCTTTAACAATTTCAAGATGAATTTGGTAATATGCAGAATGATGCTACAGACCTTATGGTCTCTTTGCTGTGTCAGTATGATGTGTGGTGACCTAATTAGCAATTAAAAATGGCCGCTAATTAATTACTATTTCACAAATTAGCGTACGTTTTCTTAATTTTAGCTTTAAAAATTTCAAGATGAATTTATAATATGCAGAATGATGCTACAGACCTTATGGTCTCTTTGCTGTGTCAGTATGATGTGTGGTGACCTAATTAGCAATTACAAATGGCCGCTAATTAATTACTATTTCACAAATTAGCGTACGTTTTCTTAATTTTAGCTTTAAAAATTTCAAGATGAATTTGGTAATATGCGGAATGATGCTACAGACCTTATGGTCTCTTTGCTGTGTCAGTATGATTTGTGGTGACCTAATTAGCAATTAAAAATGGCCGCTAATTAATTACTATTTCACAAATTAGCGTACGTTTTCTTAATTTTAGCTTTAAAAATTTCAAGATGAATTTGGTAATATGCGGAATGATGCTACAGACCTTATGGTCTCTTTGCTGTGTCAGTATGATGTGTGGTGACCTAATTAGCAATTAAAAATGGCCGCTAATTAATTACTATTTCACAAATTAGCGTACGTTTTCTTAATTTTAGCTTTAAATATTACAAGATGAATTTGGTAATATACGGAATGATGCTACAGACCTTATGGTCTCTTTGCTGTGTCTGCTGTGTCAGTATGATGTGTGGTGACCTAATTAGCAATTAAAATGAGCAATTAGGCCTGGCAACCCCGGTCGCAGTGATGTATGGTTGCTAAGATGTTCGTTTAAAAACAAAATTGATTCAATCAAATAATACTCTCGCTTTGACTCGGCCTCACCAAAATCAACTCATTGAGCACTGATTATTATTGGTTATCACAGGTATATTATTGGGACAAATGGTTGTTAGGTTCGTCTAAAACAAAATTAGTAAATTTGCACACAAGTGTCAACAGATGAATATGTACTCGTATAGTTTGCCGTTAATAATCTTTATTAATATTATATAACTGATTTATATTTTTATTATTACAATATATATGCAACTTGACATCAGTTGATTCTGAAAAGAGCCTGAAAAGAAAGAAGAAAAACAAGATTAATAAAATGCTGTAAAATAACATGAAGAAGTTATAAATTATTAATTATTTCAGATTTGCATCTAACTAGTCAGGAACTACGGACAGAAGGTGACACTGTCATTGCAAAGAAAGGTTCCGGTGCTTTTGCTTCGATCACAAGTAGCCTGACTATGGAAGTAAACAAGAACAGTATGCAGAAAGCCAAAGAAGATTAATAAACTGAACACTTATGCATTGAATTGTTCGATGTGGAATGAGGATGCTTTGTCGACTAACTAACTGTGAACTTTAACACTGAGAAGAAATGAAAAAGAAATTAAAGATACTGTATATTTATTTTTAAAAAGTTGTACATAATAATAAATAGTTATTAAAACTATAAAGGTAAATTCAACTCACCGTAGAAAAATGTCCTTAATTAGAGAAATACTACCTCTGTTGGTGACTGACCTGTCTTGGCATTCAATATCTCTTCTGTCTTCCAGAACCTGAAAAGAGAAAATAAAAAGATTACTAAATCTTAAAAAATAAAAAAAATGCTGTAAAATAACATGAAGAATTTATACATTATTAATTAAAGGTATATTTATTTTAAAAATGTTTTACATTATAATAAATTGATCTTAAAATTATAAAGATAGGTAACATGAAGAAGTTATAAATTATTAATTATTAAATTTAAATCTGACGAGAAAAGAAACGGTCTCTGTGGCTAAGGGCTTGCGAACGTGGTTTCTGAGCCCGTATACCCGGGTTCGAAACACAGTGGTGCTGGTTTTTTCGAAAAAGGTATAGGGGCCGGTCGTTCAGAAAGCAATGGCAAACTACTGAACGTAACACTTGCCTAGTACATCAACAGCAGCTGATAATGCTGGTGTTGACTGCAACGTCCCGTAAGGGGTACGCAACAAATTTTTAAATTTTAATATGTATTAAAAAACCTTTGTTTTACAGTATAATAAATAGATATTAAAACTATAAAGGTATAAATTCAACTCACAGTAGAAAAATGTCCTTAATTAGAGAAATACTACCTCTGTTGGTGACTGACCTGTCTTGGCATTCAATATCTCTTCTGTCTTCCAGAACCTGAAAAGAGAAAATAAAAAGATTACTAAATCTTAAAAAATAAAAAACATGCTGTAAAATAACATGAAGAATTTATACATTATTAATTAAAGGTATATTTATTTTAAAAATGTTTTACATTATAATAAATTGATCTTAAAATTATAAAGATAGATAACATGAAGAAGTTATAAATTATAAATTATTAAATTTAAATCTGACGAGAAAAGAAACGGTCTCTGTGGCTAAGAGCTTGCGAACGCGGTTTGTGAGCCTGTATACCCGGGTTCGAAACAGTGGTGCTGGTTTTTTCGAAAAAGGTATAGGGGCCTGTCGTTCAGAAAGCAATGGCAAACTACTGAACGTAACACTTGACTAGTACATCAACAGCAGCTGAAAATGCTGGTGTTGACTGCAACGTCCCGTAAGGGGTACGCAACAAATTTTTTAATTTTAATATGTATTAAAAGACCACCGGGCACTGGAACGCAAATTATTCCTCCCCACGACGCTTGACGGCAGAAGTGGAAGATGATGATGATGATGATGATGATGATTAAAAGACCTTTGTTTTACAGTATAATAAATAGATATTAAAACTATAAAGGTATAAATTCAACTCACCGTAGAAAAATGTCCTTAATTAGAGAAATACTACCTCTGTTGGCGACTGACCTGTCTTGGCATTCAATATCTCTTCTGTCTTCCAGAACCTGAAAAGAGAAAATAAATAGATTACTAAATCTGAAAAAAAAAATGCTGTAAAATAACATGAAGAATTTATACATTATTAATTAAAGGTATATTGATTTTAAAAATGTTTTACATTATAATAAATTGATCTTAAAATTATAAAGATAGATAACATGAAGAAGTTATAAATTATTAATTATTAAATTTAAATCTGACGAGAAAAGAAACGGTCTCTGTGGCTAAGGGCTTGCGAACGCGGTTTGTGAGCCTGTATACCCGGGTTCGAAACACAGCGGTGCTGGTTTTTTCGAAAAAGGTATAGGGGCCGGTCGTTCAGAAAGCAATGGCAAACTACTGAACGTAGTTCAAGGAAGAGACTAATAAGTGACTGCCATTCTGCTGCTAAATTAAATGTTTTACGTAATATAATTTGTTTTAATTCATACAAATGAGTTGAAAGACTTCTCTCATGTAACTCCTTGCTGGGATTATTCGCCTGCACAATGGCTCTCACTTCATTAAGCACATCTGTTACAGTACGACCATCCGCAATCAACCGCCGAGCAGCGTAGCCTTTCTAAATGGGATATTCAGGTTCAAACACCGACAGATGAGATCTTAGATGATCAAGATTCCTCTTCCTTGCCATGATTGATTAATCTAAGAGAAATAGAAAATAAAAGCACAAATGTAATAATACAACAAATGGTTGCAGATTTAGAAAATTTAATTCTAATGACTACTGATAAATCAAGCAACAACATAAATTATCTGAAGAAATTTCTGATATGCTGGCTGGGATGCCGCCATTGTGAATTTTCCCTGATCATAAAAGTGTAACCAGGCGGTCTCATAAAATATTTTTTTTCTACACCCTAGAATAATGAATCTTGTTAAAACTTCAATATAATGTGTAAAAATGGACAAAGAATTCATAAATGCAAGAAAAAGTACAATGAAGATAATTCAAATAATAACAGAGACAAATAGATCTGTCAGGAAGTCAATTAAATTCATCCATGGACCTGTGAAGGGGTTTGAAAACTGAATTGACTTCCATAAATTTTAAGGCATTTGGCATGATTAAAGCAATAAAATAATTTATTTATAAAATTTAAACGTACATTGATATTCTGTTTAATTTAGGATTCTAAATCTCTTTGTTTTATTAATAAAAACAGAAATCCATCCAATATGTCACAACTCGGCCATTGGGATCACTGAATAATCTCCCTGTCATGAAAAGTACCCACTGGGTGGGCAACCCCATCACACAAAACATTTTTATTTTACACCACTAGCATAACGCAGCTTGTTGAAATTCTACATTTAAATGTAAAAATGGGCACAGAATTCAAAAATGTGGTATAAAATACAATGAATTCGATAATAGACAAGGCAAACTATAAACTTTCTTACCTTGAGCAGTAGAGTTCAACCTGTTCTCGAGAATGAAAACCATTCAAGTGCTCTTTGCCACGCTAGGTGAGATTGACCTTTGAACCATGGTTAAAGTTGTCATTCGCAATTTTCATAAAAATAGTTTCGCATTTATGCAATAGGAAACACGAGAAGGTAATTTTCATATACTCCACTCACCGGCCACAGGAAGTCGTCTGTGAACCCAATGACCTTGAACTTTCTTAAAACAGCGTCCTTCCCTAGTTACGAAGTCCCTACTATAACTAAAGAAGAACAAACAGCAACAATTCACCTAAACGAACATCCCTTGAAACAAGTAAAGAGCTTCAAGTACCTTGGAAGTATAATATCATCAAATGGCAGATCAGAAGACGAGATCAAAAATAGTTGCAATAAGGCAAATCAACTCATTGGACAAATGGCACCAATACTAAAGAACAAACATGTATCAATAACTACTAAGAAAGCATTTTACAACACAATCTTCCTACCAACTCTGTGCTACCAATGCCAAACCTGGACAATGACAGAAAAAGAGAAAAGAAAAATCACAACAACAGAAATGAGGTTCCTGAGAAGAATACTCAACGTATCAAGAAGAGATAAGATCAGAAATGAAGAAATCAGGACTAAAGTGGGGGTTAAAGCTGCTCTAGATTTTATTACAAAGCAGCAAGTCAAATGGTTTGGCCATGCAAGTAGGCTACCAGCCAACAGCTTGCCACAACAAGCAATGATGTACAGACCAGATGGAAACAGAGGAAGAGGCCGACCACGTAAACGTTGGACGGAGGGAATAACAAAATCCATGGGAATGTCGATATACGAAGCCCATAACCGGACACTCTCACGATGTTTATACTTCACCTCGACACCGCAAGGTACAAGAGGAACACGATGAGATGAGATGAGACATCTCGCTCTCTGAGCAATAACAGTTAACAATCATTATTCAATTGTAATAGACTGTCATTGATTAAGTGTAACTATGCTTTCTCTAAACTCTACACCATAAGGGAAAACACAGATGTCTTGTCACACCGACTGTCAGTCTCCGTCTGACTCAATTCACATGTCCAGTCCAGTTACTCGTCCCCTTCTCTCGTGCGGTTAGCTGTGCGGTGTGCTGGCACACTTACCACGTTTGTCCAGTTGTCCAGTCCTCGTCCTACAGCTATACTACAGTTCAGTCTGTTTACGGGTAATCCCTGTGCTTATGGTATTCTGTCTTATTACGGTAGTGAATCCCGTCACGTCCTAATTATGTCCTCGCTATGACACATGCGTGTCCTGTCTAGGTCGGGTCCTCACACCTGTTTGGAGTACTACCTCCTTCTACTGTCTCTCTCTGTGTATACTCTTGTATAGAGTCCCTATTATGTCCTGTCTTTGCCCTTTACTTTCCTCCGTCCTTGTCCTACTTGTATCTATGTCTATTCTACTTCTATCTCTGTCTCTCCCAGCACTCTGACAATGATTTCATGGTAAGTTTACTTTCAGTAGTTGCCATTGCTTTCTGAACGATCAACACTCATACTATTTTATAAAAACCTGCGCAAGGCGGTCTACTTCCAAATCACCCACAGCTGTGTTTTGAATGTGGTATGCAGGATTGCGAATTGCATTCATAACCTCTTCTATTCGGTGCCCCTGCTAAAACATGAAACATGAGTTGTGTAATTATTTACCACACAGACTAAGTTGTTGGATGATAGAGAGTAAGGAAATCAACCAAATAAAATTGTTTAAACTCAAATGCAAAAAAAAAGAGTGGTCATCAATGATGAAACCTAAAAATTTTGTAAATACTAAATACATACTAATAATACTAAAAATGCTGTAAATATTAATTAACTGTGTCTCAACCAATGTACAAAGAAGAAGCAGACATAAAAATGCTCTATATAATGCCTTTTTTCTTAGAACTGACAATGAGATCTTCTGTGGAAGATGGTCTTTGGGACATTATATAGACCTCTTAGCTTAAAAGTTACAATTTAAAGAATTTGTAACTATTATTAAAACAATTTTCAACTGCTAATGTCCCACGGATATATTTACAACAACTTTCAACTGCTCATGTCCCATGGGCAAATTTACAATAATTTTCAACTGCTCATGTCCTGCAGACATATTTAAAACAATTTTAAACTGCTCATGTTCCGAGGACATTAATGCTGAATATTAGTTAGTAAACAGATCATCCTCATTGCACATCAAACATTTAGTCCATAAGTGGTCAGACCACCTCCTCAGTGTCTTCTTCAGCATGTGACAACTGGTGATATCTGTTCTATGTGGGTTGACTATTCTTATGAATTTTCCCATGTGGCGCTTTCATCTAGATTCACACTATTTGACTTGATGTTCCTGCAGTCTGGTCAGAGTTGCAGAATCATTTATGCTGAATTAAGTTGGTACAGTCAGTGTCTATGGCTTTGGGTTTAGTGAAGCGCAGTTTCACAGTTCTCCGACACTCCAATTGTAGGGTTCAAAATCAGCCGCGGGCAGTTTGGAAGCAGATCGCTTTACATTAAGTTCATTGGTAGAAGGTGTCGGCCATTTAGAAAGCAGTTTCAAATCACTGAACCTACAATTGCCTTGTAAACTCAAAAACAGCCAATAAATGCTGGGGTTGTTTGGAACAGCCTGTAAAGGACATGCAACTAACAAAATTAGTTGCATTTCCTTTACATGATGCTGCAGTCCACCCCAGAATTATTTTAGCTGTTTGTGATTTCTTGGCAAGTTTACAGTCAGTAGTTTGTCATTGTTTTCAGAACGACCCCCACTTGTATGAAAATTAGTGCAAGGCAGTCTGCTTACATATGGCCTTCAGCTGTGTTTCGAACGCAGTATGCAGAATTATGAATTGTGTTCTTAATTCCTTCACCGCAGTGCCGACTGCAGCTAACAAATGTTTTCATAAAATAATCTTTGTTCATAAACATAACACATTTATCTACATACTAAATGTCTTCATGTTCAGGTGAGAACCAGGTATGCAGAGCAGTATGACTATGATGCAATCAGCAGTCTGCTGGGAATGGACCAGGGAGAGTCTGTGACCCCAGAGAAGGAAAAGTCCAGATTTGTCCCAACTTTGTGAGTTGGTTTGCTTTGTCATATATCTGTTGTGATGTGGAAATGTGAGGGGAAAATCCAGATTTGTCCCTGTGAGTTGGTTTGCCTTGTCATATATCTGTTGTGATGTGGAAATGTGAGGGAAAAGTCCAGATTTGTCCCTGTGAGTTGGTTTGCCTTGTCATATATCTGTTGTAATGTGGAAATGTGAAGGAAAAGTCCAGATTTGTCCCTGTGAGTTGGTTTGCCTTGTCATATATCTGTTGTAATGTGGAAATGTGAGGGAAAAGTCCAGATTTGTCCCTGTGAGTTGGTTTGCTTTGTCATATATCTGTTGTGATGTGGAAATGTGAGGGAAAAGTCCAGATTTGTCCCAACTTTGTGAGTTCGTTTGCTCTGTTATGTCTTTTGTGATGTGGAAATATGTGTTTTTCAAGAATGAATTTTTTTGTATTTTTCTTTTTGGGTGGTTGCCTGTTTTGATGTCAAACGTAGTCCATCCACACTACTTCTAGTAGCGCTGGACTAAATTTTGTGTGTAGATTAGCTTTCCCTATTACCAGTGTCCCTCGCCATCAGACCTATTCCTATATCAGAAGTACTTGTAAATTACGACCCCAAGTCAAGGATGAGAAGTTGTCCTTTGTGTTGCTTATTGTTGAGATAAGTTTTTCATTGTGTTGTCTGTTGTTCAGGTAAGTTTTCACTTGTGTTGTCTGTTGTTGAGATAAGTTTTCCATTGTGTTGTCTGTTGTTGAGATAAGTTGTCCTTTGTGTTGTCAGTTGTTGAGATAAGTTTACCATTGTTTTGTCTGTTGTTGAGATAAATTTTCCATTGTGCTGTCTGTTGTTAAGATAAGTTTACCATTGTGTTGTCTGTTGTTGAGATAAGGTTACCATTGTGTTGTCTGTTGTTGAGATAAGTTTGCCTTTGTGTTGTCTGTTGCTGAGATTTGTTGTCCTCCTTATTTTCATAGTGATGATGATGACATTATTAGTGTAGCTCCCTAGCGATGACTCTAATGTGCCCACTGTGACGAGAACAGCTGAAACATGTTGTAAGAGCTGGAGAGATTTATGAAAAAAGCAACAGAAGAAGACAGAGCAATGAGACTCCTGACAGCATTTCATAATAGCATTGAAAACTACCAATACATGAATTCATGCATACTGTTGGAGATTGGGAGTTGCGGAGGAGCTTGATCACCAATGCCAGATAACAAGGCACATGATAATGATGAATTTGTTAATTTTACTTTTAAAGTATTGAATTTATAATTCTATATATATGTCTGTACTTCTAGCCTATCCAATGTTGACCTACAGTACCAGATCTGGAAATGGGGAGTCATCATCACTGACAATGTGAGTGGATTAGATAAGAACATATTTTTATTGTTTTATATAAATTCTTCTTCTTGCCATTGGTGCTGGTGATCATGTCTGTTAACAGCCTTTTGTCTCGTGTACTGCCAGTCATTTCTGACATTGACATTCCTCCATGCCAAGATGTCATACTGTCCAGCAATTTTTCTCTTAGTTTCTCCTGCCTCTTAAACTTTCCCGTTCGGACAGATTACTCCACCTTTCTCTTTCTCATGATTTGTCCAAAGAATGTGCACTGTATTTCTCTGATGTGAGTAACTAGTTCTCTTTGTGAATTAACTTTTTTTTTCAAGTATTCTTCGTTCCTATTTCTACCTGTCCTTGGTATTCTCATCATTCTACAATACAACCACATCTCCGCAGCTTCCACATAATTCCTCACTTGTCTGCTAATTGTCTGTGATTCTCGCTACTGTACATCAGAATTGGCTCAATACTTTCCACTAGAAAGAATTCCTTTCATTACCATTACTGACAAAGATAAATTGCAAAGAATATTCTTCTTCTTGTGCAAGGCTTCTTTTGCTTGGACTATTTGGCATTTAACTTCCTGAATACATCTTCCATCTGCTGTTATTGAAGCACTAAAATACTTAAATACATTGACTTGTTTCAGACAGGCTCCATTCACCTTTATGGTGCATTTGGAGAAAATATTTTTTTTTTCTTTTAATTACCATTACTTCAGTTTATATAAATACTAAATATGAAATGCACCTGGGTACATTTTGATGGGTATACCAACTTTGTTGAATGCTGTGTTGAGACGGTATAGCTTACTGAGTATTAGTAACAAGTTTTAGGTTCACCGCGCTCCACTCTCAGAATGCCAGTTGGTAGGGGCAGTAACTTTGATGACACTTTTTGTTGCATTCTGTTTCTGATGTACATTTTTGATTGATTGATTGATTGATTGATTTAAGAACCGACATCACAGCATTCAGGGCATTCCCATAAGTGCTCTGTCCCCATCCTCAGAAGCCAGCGAAGAGTTCCAACCCCAATAGTACCAGTAGCATTTTTAACTGATTTAGTGCAGAAGGATAATATATTGCCATGTATGACCTTTCATTGGAGCAGGAGGATGATATATTGGCATACTAGAGTCATCGTTTTATTTGTTTTGTTTCATGGTATTTTCTGCAAATTCAGTGCTCGGTGAACAGAAATTTACATTTTAATGCTTGTTAATTTCATTGTATACCATATTTGGTCCAAACCTAATTTGGCACTGAATCAGTTAGTAATCATAAAATGAAAATATGATCTTTCTGTTTATTATTCAATCATGATTCAAAGTCAGTGTATCAGTTCTTATGTCATTATTTATTACTTTCATTTAAAATGTGCTCCGTGGATTTTGTTTTGTATTAATTTATATTTCTAGTCTCTTCCCCCCCCCCCCCCCCCCCCCATTAAAAACGTCCAGTACAGTGTGTCTAGAATAATGAATAGTATGTATGCGTAATTACTGAAAGCCTCACAGAATAGAGCTACAGATATATATGAACAATTACAAGCAATGTATAAAGAAAGAAAGAACATAAAAGAGCTGTCTTCAAACATGAGAAAAGAAGCAGTTACAATTCCTAGGGTGAAATCTAGCTTTCTTACATATGGCAAGGTTTATAGAAAAACATGCATGTAAATTATATTAGAGAGAACAATTTTGAAAAATCTAGTACCATATATGGTTGATGGAAAAGTATCAGAAACAAATATGATAAACAGCAATGGAGATCTGAGTCATTGAAGAGAGATAAATCATTGTTTTAATTGGGTTGACATTTGAAAAAGAGATCACAGCACTCTTGACATTCCCAAATGTGCTCCTCCCTCATCTTCAACAACCAGCGAAGAGTCCCATTACTAATGTTTCCAGTAGCAGTCTGATTATGTGTCTGCCTGGCCTTTCCTCAGAGTTTTGAGTGTCAACCAGATGCTTGGTCACTTCCAAGCCTTGGATAATCTATCTGTTCTTCTGCACTATACACACAATTCCAAAGGGCTTGAAAAAGAGAAAACATAAATAAGAAGACTGAAGTTGGTTGTGTCACTTCTGTGGATTTGTGAACTGGCAGAAAAGACAAATAAAATATGTCCTTTGAGACTGCCATACACTTTGTCAACTGTGGGCTGAGCATTGGCCCTTAGTGTTAAACATCCAGTCAAAGCTATTGGAAGTCTCCATAAGCTCTCAGTAACAGTAAGCTACATAAATAACATCTGCCTTCTTCTATAGACATTGCTAGAACAACAGTGTCAGCGTTTCAGTTTCTTGTCAGTCTGGGCTGTGACAGAATTTAAGACGTACAAAAAATCTGTCAAACACAGATACATGTCCAAGAATTTATTAACGTAAATATATTATAACAAATTCTGTCCAAACATTGTTTTAGCAATAATATCATGTAATATACAGCAATACACTCATGTGCTCTCGTTTCACTATTTCTCTCGCACACAGGTTATTCAATGCCACACTCTCTTAGCATTTGCAAGCTCTTTCGGGTATTCAATACGAGCTCTCTCAACTATGCAACCACATCCTCTCTCAACCACAGTTTAGTCCAGTCTGTCGTTTCTTATCTCAGTCGATGGTCAAGTGGTCCCCTGACCTCGTGTTGTCCGTAATTGTCGTGGAGAGTAGGATGTCTCATCTTCTGGATACCAACCTGTCCTTCACCCGTCTGTTGATGACTGGTGTCTCAAGTCATCCAGTGCAATGTTGTACTGTCATTCAAGGACACTGTCCTGTCTATAACCTCCTATGTCCTGTCTCTTAATGGTTGTAACATCCTGTTCACTCTACCCTTGCTATGCCTATGTCCTGTCCCTGTCATATGTTCTCTCACTCTTAACCCTGGGACTCTTAACAGTTAGAAGAAGGGGAAAAGGAAATAAGAATAAGAAGAAGAATTAAGCAGAGGAACCTATTTATGAAAGCTGCAGTCATTGTATATATTTTGTAACTAGCTGACACTTGTCAAGATAGAAAGAAAACAGTAATGTAGAATATAATGTGAAGAATGCTGCTGGAATGTCTTCTATTGTTGATGAACTGTCAGCAGCAAATTTGATAAACAGCATTAGAGTTCTGCATCTTTGGCGAGATACAATAAACAGCATTAGAGTTCTGCATCTTTGGCGAGATACAATAAACAGCATTACAGTTCTGCATCTTTGGCGTGATACAATAAACAGCATTAGAGTTCTACATCTTTGGCGAGAAACAATACACTTTTGCCATTTGACATGACATTTTAAAACATTGCATAAGATTAATAAATGACTTATTTGTACATTTTCATCTACATACATTGTTTTATTTTCTCCACAGTCCTTCTTGTATCTTCTGTGGTATTTCCTGTTTTCTATCCTGGGCAACTTCAATTACTTTTTCTTTGCTGGCCACCTTCTGGATGTGGCCATTGGCTTCAAGACGCTGCGCACCATCATGCAGTCTGTTACACACAATGGCAAACAGGTACTGCTAGCATGTTTTATTGTCTGCTTAATTACAGCTGAGTTATAATAACTAATTTATTTAACCATTTACCGGGCATACGTTTGTCTGTTTTATAGCCCTGAACGGGCAAGAAGAATTTTGAGGTTCGGTAAAATTTTGGGTTACGTTAGTAAAATCATCATATAAAAGGTGTTAGTCAACCGATTTTACTTAAATAAAAAACAAAATGAAGTAAAAGCATGCAGAGCATTTTACTCATGTGAGTCTCCGTGGCGAAGTGGTCAAGCCGTTTGACTGTTCCGAAGGTTGTGGGTTCGATTCCGGGCCGCGTCCTTTGGTTTACGAGTTAAATGTTTCTGAAACTCCTGTGGGTCATCGCTAAAAGCTACGGAGTTAGTGCTTTGTGCGACGCTTTCCACGCTGTGGAAAGAGACAGAGCCATATGGGATAAAAACCCGGTGCAATGAAGTCGGCCCTGTTGACTTTTAAGCGACTTTTTTTTTTCCCCCTGTGAATAATCCCGGTAATCCACACATGAACACAAATATTTACAAAATACAACATGTTGTTTGTGATTGTCAGTCATTTGTACGGAAATTTACAAACACATCTTTAGAATCATAATCACTTTCTTTAAAGTCCGACTCACGTCAGCTAACACAAAGTAATGCTGATCACTGATGTCTAGCTCTGATTCAGTCAAATTTGTGCACTTAAATGTCACTTAAATTGAACCCAGCGAAATCTCCACGATCACTTGAAGAATCGTCGAAATCCATTTTGAAATACAAAGCGTAAAACCCCCCAAAACTATAAAAACAAATACGTTCAAATTCAAAGTACATGCTTGCAAATGGCGGCCACATTGTCAAGCTATCGGTGAAACCGAAAGTAGACAATCCAAAGTCTCAGAAAGCCGAGAGATCGCATTTTTATAAAGCATAATAGTGACGGGCGCTTTGGAACGGTTTGCCTGTATGGGGGTAAGGACGCAATCGGACGATTTGCCCGGTAAAGGGTTAATTTTATCCAATATTGAGAATGTTAATGTATTATACTGAAATGTTCATATATGCCACATAATTACACCTTTATAATCTACCAACAAATATTTCTCAACTGAATTATATCCTTTTGTGACTTACCTACTGACTTAGACTCAAGTTATTGTCAGATATGTCAAACTCACATATTTTCCCACTGTCCAATCATTAGTTGGTGTTGACAGTAATGCTGACGTGTGTTGTTGTATACATCTATACCGTGGTGGCCTTCAATTTCTTCCGGAAGTTTTATGTCAAAGAAGAGGACGGAAATGTGGACTACAAATGTCATGACATGGCCACTGTAAGTGAATATTATTTTGAGTGTCATGTTTCTTAGTTTCTTTTAAATCATATCACTCATACTTCCATATGATTATATCACTTATAATTCAGGGTGATCACATCACTCATAGTTCAGTATTTTTATATTGCTCATAATTCAGATGAAAAATATACTGACCAATAAAAAGATGTCAATTGAAACGAGAAAAAGAGTGTTGAGGTGCTACATAGAACCTGTACTTTTGTATGGATGTGAAGCTTGGACAATGAGCAGTCAAGCTGAAACATGTCTGATGGCTGTAGAAATGTGGTTTCTGAGGAAAATGCAAAGAATACCATGGACAGCCAGAAAGACCAATGAACAAGTCCTTCAAGAAACAAATGAAGATCGTAAACTGATTAGAGACATTAGACATAGACAGTCACGATTTTGTGGGCATGTTATGAGAAGAAATGATTTGGAGAACTTAGTGACAACTGGTAAGATCGAAGGGAACAGACCAAGGGGAAGGCCTAGAAGTAAATACCTGGATGGCTTGGCCTTGTGGCATGGTCGAGACAGAAACACTGAGCTGATCCACGACTGGTGATCGAGTGAGATGGCAAAACATGACCACCCACACTTACCGGCACGGCACATGATGGATGGATGGAATTCAGTGTGATCACATCACTCATAGTTCAGTATGGTTATATCACTCATAATTCTGTGCGATCAAATCACTCATAGTTCAGTATGGTTATATCACTCATAATTCTGTGCGATCAAATCACTCATAGTTCATTATGGTTATATCACTCATAATTCTGTGCGATCTAATCACTCATAGTTCAGTATCGTTATATTACTCATAATTCTGTACGATCATATCACTCATAGTTTCGGTATGGTTATATCATTCATAATTCTGTGTGATCAAATCACTCATAGTTCATTATGGTTATATCATGCATAATTCAGTGTGATCACATCACTCATAGTTTAGTATGGTTATATAGAAAGATCACATCACTTATAATTCCATAAGACCACATCACTTATAGTTCCATAAGATCACATCACTTATAGTTCTATATGATCACATCATTTATAGTTCCATAAGATCACATTACTTATGGTTCAGTAAGATCACATCATTTATAGTTCCATAAGATTGCTGTCATAACACTCCCTGGGATGAGGGGAACCTGCTATCACACTTTAACAACGGGATGTCTTTAGCCCCGGGACATAGGTGCCCTCAGTCCACAAAACCCCTTCAGCCCTTGGATGACTACCTCTCTCGCTATCAACCAAGGGACATTACCCCTTTAAAACCTTGTCCTGAACACATGACACAACTCTGGTATCTAACTATGTAAACAAGATCGTGTATTATACAAGATGAATGATGATGATGACTCCGAGAAAGGCCTCACTGTATCTAGGTGAGACAAGACAGGGACGTGCTCGAGCAGTCTCAGGGTAGAGGTATCATCATCGGGACAGGTCAAGAGGATCACGCTACAGGTCACGTCGAGTACCGCCTCACCGCGTGTATCCAGCCTCCTGCCAGATCTCGTATTCTCGAAGTTGACAGGATGGTAACCGGGTCGACTCAAGGGTATCTGGAACTTCTTGTCTGTGATGACCTGAAAGACCGGCTCACACTATTTAATAGATATGTCCCAAAGTCTCTGGTGTGGCCGGGGACCTGTAACCATCTGATGTACCCCCGCGATGTAGCACGTAGACTGCTGGAAAGGGGAGAGTTCTGTCTCCCTATATGCTGGCTAAAGTCAATCAAGTCACTGTGTGAGGAACTCTCCAGCATAATCATAAACATATGCCTGAGTGGCTGGGCACTTGTTAAAGATGGAATAGTTCACTAACTGACGGTGGCTCTGTAGATAGTCTGCACATCTTGGACAAGAACTTGACAAGTGTACTTGCCTTGGGTGGAAGATCATTAACCAAATAACAATAGAAACCATTGTGTTGGATTCTGGTTACGTGACGTGTCTCTGGCAAAGTTATAGCTGGTCCCATACTCTGATGTAGACTCTCGGGGTTAGGTACACTCGGACATAATTGCGGTGCCTAAGGACTGCTCACAACTTCTCTTTCCTTGGTCCGTCTCACTGGACCCATCACCAGATCTTCACTTAGCTCTCAGGAAGGTAGAACCTGGGGGAGAACAACACTCTGTGAAAGTAGTGTGACTCAAGCTTACCTTCAGCGCATATACTCCTACCCATAGTCCCTCAGCAGGCGGATCTTTCCCATAAAGATGACTCCCTCATTGGCTGCTTGCATCAGCCAAGGATGAACTGGGCCTAAGACTGGACCGGTAGCTGACTGAACGGCATCATCTTCTCCGGACTGAAGTAGAGGTGGGCCCCAAAGGTTTCTGTCCCCTGTTGCTGAGAGGTTGTCCTATCCTGCAAACTGCTACATAACAGATAGGGTTAGTGAGTTAGTGATACTCATAGGCAGAATGGCCCTGAAGGAGGGCCGAAGGCATTATATCCGAAACCCCCTCCTAGTTATCCGCCAGAGATTATGTTGTATCGTGCCGCAGGTACAATATCCAATAGATCCAATCGAATATACAGGGTGATCCCCCTGTAGCAGAAATCCACACCCCGTTCTCCCCTCCCTGGTCCCAGGTCGGGGCATTTAGAATGCATCGGTCACTTCCCCCCTTGTCAACCTCTCAGGAATCCACTATATATTAAGCTGGATACTAATTAAAAGACAGATGTGAGGAAAGCCAAGAAGAAAGCCAGTGGTCGCCCCACCACGTGACACGAAGTTCGACTCCCGATGCGACTTTGAAACGATTTCTGAGGTTTAGGCTGACTGGTGCACTCGATTCGTCTTACTCGCCTGAGTTCATCGATATATCACATGCTATACACGATGCGACTCCTTAATCTACTTCCGGTTGCGTTTCGGATAATGGTTCGGCCATGCGGAACATGCCGACGTTCGAGATCATGAAGTTGGCCATGTGTGAACTCAAAACTACAGGTCTCGTTTCCCTGAACCCAGTTTGCCGGATCTACAGTGGCTGTGAATAAGCCGCGCGTTGCTAACCTAATACATATCTTTGCAGTACAAAGCTAGTAAACACGCATTTGCAACAGGCTTAAATTACCGGCTTAAAAACACAAGCCTACAACAGTTCCACCTGCCCTACTTTCTCGCAACGGTCAGTACATGCGCCCTAGCAATCTCGCGTTACGAAACACCGACACGGCATTACTTAAGAAAAAGGCTTTACACATACCTTCAAACCACCAGCACAACCGTTGATATTGGAGCTGTTGTCACTAGACAGGACATGATGTCGAAGTTCTCTTAAACCCATCAAGACATATGTCTCCATAGCAAGTCACATGGCCATAATGCCGTCTGTCTGCCAGCTAGCCCAGCTCACAACTGAACTCTTTGTGTGCTGGACGTACCACTGCGGCTGCGCGCCAGACTTGCGCAATCCGTAGTGGCGAAACTCAGTTTCTGACAACCATTTTCTGGAGTTTTCTTCAAGGGCGAGCAATCGCTATGGTCTGGATTGCGTTATTTACTGGTTCTTTCCGCTCGACCAGTAAATTTTTACCAAGCTGCCAGATGTCACCACGGACTTTCCACCAGTCCGAAAACTGTCACGAGGCAAACCGAGTGGTCTCCTCACATACATTACTTATAGTTCAGTAAGATCACATCATTTACAGTTCAATTAGGTAACATCCCTTAGTTCAGTATGATCATACAACCCACAGTTCTGTACGATCATGGCACATATACAAAGAAGCTACCCACAGTAGGTTGAACAATATGTTTATGTATCTCAGCTAGAAACAGATTCATCCGTTCACTCCATATGACATCAAACTCTGCAGTATCCACCTGACAAGATGCCATGAAATATGCCAGGCATCACATTGTTTGTTTCTTCTGTGTTTATATTCACTTAGAGTTCATTAAAATCACATATTGCATTGTTAAGTATGATCACATTCATATGACATACTTATGCTGTATATGGCAAATATCATAAAAATGTCATTTATTTTTTTCATAAAACTCACAAAGAGTTCATTACTTTAATAATAAGTCAGTCATAGTCAATTTCATAACCTACTGGCACCTGGCTGTTTTGGCATCGTTACATTGTGCTTCTCATAGCACAAAGCCTGGGCTGAATTGTAGAGACCATGTGTTGCCCATGCAGCAAGATCCCTCTCTTGGCCTGTCTAGTTTACTCCAGAGGAAAAGTAACACAAATACTTTTGGAACAAGACAAGCTGCTGATGCTGCTGGATCAGCAAAGCAATGCTCTAACTGTCCAGTAAGATACTGACCTCATCACCAATTGAGTGCCAGTTAGTCTATGAACAAAATGGAGCAAGCAGCATATTCCCAGTACAGATCAGGTATGGAGCAGGGTCCTTTACCTTTGGCAGAAATTTCTGGAGCTCGTGACAAATGTGTATTCAAATCCGGTGCGGAAATGTTCACGTGATCAAGTGGCTACTCTGTCCCCTGAACTGTGGTTACTGCCCTCTCGTGCCTTGCCCATCTTTGACCACTAGCAGATGCAGTAGGGAGTTTCCCTTCACAGAGATGATACTGTGATGGCATAACTTCTATTCTTTTACATTAAAAAACAAACTGAAGCAGGAATATGCCGTGGGTCTTAGAAGTGATAGCACCGTCACATTTTGTAGGCCTGACTGCATGGAGGAATAGGTGGCCAGTCTTTTCCTCACTTTATCGGATGATAGACGCAGGTGCCAAACCAGCATGCAAAACACGCTATTGATTACACTAATGCGCCTGCTTTCTGTTACATTGCATGCCATGAAATATGCACAGTATTGACATTAAAGTTTATAGCCTGAAATTTTGCTGTTTTTATTATTTCAGTGTTTCGTCTATCACCTTCACACGGGTGTCAGGGCAGGTGGTGGTATTGGTAAGCAACCTGCATATTACTTTAAGTTATTTAATTGACCATCATCTTTTTCATGTGTCATGCAGTAAGTAGAGCAATCATGGTCCACTATCTCACACAATCAGCAGTCTCTGATATGGTTTGTGTTCTGCCTCCTATCACGGCATTTGGTCAAATCTCTGTTTTTATTTCTGTGTGCCTTTTCCGTGAAGTGTGTCAGTGGTCTTCTATCAGATGTTGTGACTGTGCCAGGATAGTTCCAACAGTTCACCTGTTTAAGATTTCTTTCATTTTATTGTGTGGCATTTTGATATAGTTTTCCTATAGAAGATAATAATTTCTTATATTTTCTTATTGTTTAGTTCTAAACCTAGTTGCTCACTGTACACAACCAAAACATTCAGTAGCAATTACGACTTCGAACTGAGACACTGGAAATGTATATATCTAGAAGAATAGGATGTTTTTCTTAGAGACAAAAAAAATGTAGTTTTAAAAAGTTTTTTGTTGCATATCCATTACAGGATGTCTCAGTCAACCCCAGCATTTTTTTTGGCTGTTTGTGATCTCTTGGCAAGTTTACATTCAGTAGTTTGCCGTTGCTTTCTGAGAAAGCTAAAAATGAAAAGAGAGCTAATCTTCACATAGCAGGTCACCACAACACATTAAAAACCTCTCGATATCTTGCCATTTCTCCCGTCTCATGCACCTTCATGCCAAGTTGTTTGCAGTGCCTTTTATCCATCTCCAAGCTGGTCGACCCCTGCCACTTCTAGAAACCATGCCTTTAAATCTTTGTTGTTTCCAAGCTACAGTCATGTTTAATATGGCCACAGTAGTTTACTTTTCAAGACATGATATTGTTTATAAAACCAATTTATTAGAGTGCTAATAGAAGTAATAAAAGTCAGACAAGTCAAATGTTTTGGCCACAGTAACATATGTGAGCCGGCTTCATGGCTTAGAGGTTATGACTTTTCTCCGTAATCTCGTATACTCTCGTCAGTAATGTGATGACGGTAAGAATCAGCAGTGGTTCGAATCGCATCTGTAACTTACGGGGTATGTGAGCCGGCCGCTCAGAAAGCAATGGCAAACTACTGAACGTAATCTTGCCAAGAAATCAACATACAGCTGAAAGATGCTGGTGTTGACAGCGAGGTCCTGTAAAGGATATGCTAAAAAAAAAAAAAACATATGTGACACTGTTGTATAAATTATACTGAAGGGAAAGATAGGAGGTGAGCAGTAAGCAAACAAGGATAAAAGTAAGAATATAACATCCAGAGATGGAAAAACATGACTGTTAGCATGTACAACATAAGTGAGAGAGAGAGAGAGAGAATGTTAGAGATGCATCAGAAGTAACCCCATAGTGGAGATGATTGATTGATTGATTGATGGACTGTTCATGCATCTGCTGCTGAGATTCACCTGTGGATCTGTTATGGAAGACATGATAGATCAACTAAAATATATTGTGTTTTTGCTGGAGATAAATTAGATGCATGCAAAAGAAGTTGCTAATTATCCATGCTTGCCTCAGTTTGCTGAGGCCGCAGCTATCTATCTCTGATAACCACCATTGTGCAGATAGAAAGACATGATAGTCAGTTTGTGGCTACCCTGCTAACACTGATGGTTACATTTGAGTGTTAGGTTTCTTTGTGTGTTTCGTATTTCAGCCAAAAGGACTCGTTTTGTTGGCTTCACATGTGTATATGTCAGTTGTACACACCTGACAAGAGGCAGCAACTTTTAACAAGTTACTGGACCTGTTTGCATGCCTTGATATATACTGGGTATATGGTGCTAGCCTGATATTTTTGTAGACTCAGTGCAGTCGGTCAGTGATCTGGTCAGTATATTTTTGTAGACTCAGGGCAGTCAGTCAGTGATCTGGTCAGTATATGTTTGTAGACTCAGGGCAGTCGGTCAGTGATCTGGTCAGTATATGTTTGTAGACTCAGGGCAGTCGGTCAGTGATCTGGTCAGTAAATGTTTGTAGACTCAGGGCAGTCGGTCAGTGATCTGGTCAGTATATTTTTGTAGACTCAGGGCAGTTGGTCAGTGATCTGGTCAGTATATGTTTGTAGACTCAGGGCAGTCGGTCAGTGATCTGGTCAGTATATGTTTGTAGACTCAGGGCAGTCGGTCAGTGATCTGGTCAGTATATGTTTGTAGACTCAGGGCAGTCGGTCAGTGATCTGGTCAGTATATGTTTGTAGACTCAGGGCAGTCGGTCAGTGATTTGGTCAGTATATGTTTGTAGACTCAGGGCAGTCGGTCAGTGATCTGGTCAGTATATGTTTGTAGACTCAGGGCAGTCGGTCAGTGATCTGGTCAGTATATGTTTGTAGACTCAGGGCAGTCGGTCAGTGATCTGGTCAGTATATGTTTGTAGACTCAGGGCTGTCGGTCAGTGATCTGGTCAGTATATGTTTGTAGACTCAGGGCAGTCGGTCAGTGATCTGGTCAGTATATGTTTGTAGACTCAGGGCAGTCGGTCAGTGATCTGGTCAGTATATGTTTGTAGACTCAGGGCAGTCGGTCAGTGATCTGGTCAGTATATGTTTGTAGACTCAGGGCAGTCGGTCAGTGATCTGGTCAGTATATTTTTGTAGACTCAGGGCAGTCGGTCAGTGATCTGGTCAGTATATTTTTGTAGACTCAGGGCAGTCGGTCAGTGATCTGGTCAGTATATGTTTGTAGACTCAGGGCAGTCGGTCAGTGATCTGGTCAGTATATGTTTGTAGACTCGGGGCAGTCGGTCAGTGATCTGGTCAGTATCATCCTGGCCACATTTACTCCCCAGGATTTTCCTCGTACACATTTGAGGTTGGGTTGATCTGGGACATTCACCTAATTTGGGGATTTGAACACATTACCACCATCCCAGCTGGCCAATGCATTACCATAACTTCCAAAGCAAAATGTGCTAGGCAGTATTATTAGGCAGCATTATACCATCTTTTGTTTGTGTCTCTTCTTTGGCAGTAGTTAATAATGAATATATTGATGTCCAACACAGGTGTGTGTGTGTGTTCTATGTTGACGGTAGATGATAATGAATATATTGATGTCCAACACAGGTATTTGTATCTTCTTCGTTGACAGTAGCTGATAATGAATATATTGATGTCCAACACAGGTGTTTGTATCTTCTTTGTTGACAGTAGCTGATAATGAATATATTGATGTCCAACACAGGTTTTTGTATCTTCTTTGTCGACAGTAGCTGATAATGAATATATTGATGTCCAACACAAGTGTTTGTATCTTCTTTGTTGACAGTAGCTGATAATGAATATATTGATGTCCAACACAGGTGATGAGATTGAACCAGCAGATGGAGATGCCAATGAAATTTACAGAATTATCTTTGACATCACTTTCTTCTTCTTTGTCATTGTCATCCTGCTGGCCATTATTCAGGGTGAGTATTCATTCATTCTGGTTTATTTCAGTTGAGTCAAGAACCGACATGACAGCACTCGGGACATTCCCATATGTGCTCCGTCCTCATCTCCAACAACCAGCAAAGAGTCCCAATACTAAAGGCCCCAGTTGCAGTCTGATTATGTGTCCATGTGGCTTTCCTCGAAGCACTGAGTGTCAGCCAGATCCTCTGGTCACTCCTTGTTTCACCATTCTCTCCATGTAATGATTGTGTATGTGTTCTTCCACATTGTACACATGATCCCACATGTCTGAGAACACCTCTGTCATGATAAATGCACAAATACCTCACCCAGCAATGCAGATCTGTTCATTGCAAACAAATGGTCAATCATCTCTGTTGATACCCTTATATCCCGGGAAGGTTAACCCGGTCAACAAATGCCTGCAGAAGTCGGATGTGTCGGCCTAACAGCACAAGATCGCATCTCTGCTGTAAACAGGTGCAACGCAATCACGTCCAAAAAAAACTCCGGATGAACACAGAAGAAGAAGAAGAAGAAGAAGAAGAAGAAGAAGAAGAAGAAGAAGAAGAAGAAGAAGATACCCTTATTTTCCTAACTTATTTTAAGCAGTTTACTTATGTTTGATATTCCTAATTTATGTATATTTACAAATTTTGCAGTAAGTAATCTACAGAAAAGACAGAGACAGTGGTGATGGGCAGACAGTCAGAAACACTGTCAATAAAAATAAATAACTCAGAAGTAAAGCAAACAAGCAAATTTAAATATCTAAGGTCAACTTACACTTCAGATGGGAGAATGGATAGAGATATCAGCATATGTTGTGGAAAGAAATCAGGTACTAGGACAACTAGTGCCATTCCTAATGCATAGAAAGATACCTATAACTATTTCAGCAAATCTCATAAAAACTATTTTTGGCTGACATTATGCTACCATGTCAAACATTGCAACTAAAGAGGGCAGAATCATAACAGAGATGAGATGTCTTAGAAGAGCTGCAGGAGTAACTGAATTAGGAGTAAGGAAATTAGAAGAAGGCTAAGTCTGAAACCAGTCATGCAATTCATTAAAGAACAACATATTGAATGGTTTGACCATCTCATAAGAATGCCCTGGTACCATCTGCCACAAAGAGCCACAGTGAAGAAATGTGTGGATACAGAGCAAGAGAAAGACCATGAAAAATACAGAATGCTGGTATCAAGAACAACCTTAGAGAAATTAAGACCAACTTATCAAGAACTTGAGAAAGAGTGCACAAAAGATAATTACAACTGACATCAATGTTAGTTAAATAGTTTACCATTGCTTTTAGAAACCACAAGGAAAATACAAAATGGTGTATGTCAACAGACGAGGTGGAATAGAGAAATTAACTGTATGTGGGAAGATACTAGACAAGGGAGGCAGAGGGAGATGGGAAAAGATGTATGTGGACAGCTTAAACAGCTGGGCAACAAATAATAATATAAACACCAACTTTATAAAAATATCACTTGATAGAGAGGATCGGAGAACCGTGATCAATGCTGTATGCTCCTGACCTGCTCTCGAAGACGAAGTGTATCAAAAGAAAAAAACAAGACTAGACACCTGCAGAAGAAGTGTATCAAAAGAAAAAAACAAGACCAGGCGCCCAAAGAAGAAGAAGAAGTGTATCAAAAGAAAAAAAAACAAGACCAGGCACCCAAAGAAGAAGAGGTGTCTCATCTCATCTCATCATGTTCCTCTTGTACCTTGCGGTGTCGAGGTGAAGTATAAACTTCGTGAGAGTGCCCGGTTATGGGCTTCGTATATCGACATTCCCATGGATTCTGCTATTCTCTCCGTCCAACGTTTATGTGGTCGGCCTCTTCCTCTGTTTCCATCTGGTCTGTACATCATTGCTTGTTGTGGCATGCTGTTGACTGGTAACCTACTTGCATGGCCAAACCATTTGACTTGCTGCTTTCTAATAAAATCTAGAGCAGCTTTAACCCCCACTTTAGTCCTGATTTCTTCATTTCTGATCTTATCTCTTCTTGATACGTTGAGTATTCTTCTCAGGAACCTCATTTCTGTTGTTGTGATTTTTCTTTTCTCTTTTTCTGTCATTGTCCAGGTTTGGCATTGGTAGCACAGAGTCAGTAGGAAGATTGTGTTGTAAAGTGCTTTCTTAGTAGTTATTGATACATGTTTGTTCTTTAGTATTGGTGCCATTTGTCCAATGAGTTGATTTGCCTTATTGCACCTATTTTCGATCTCGTCTTCTGATCTGCCATTTGATGATATTATACTTCCTAGGTACTTGAAGCTCTTTACTTGTTTCAAGGGATGTTCGTTTAGTTGAATTGTTGCTGTTTGTTCTTCTTTAGTTATAGTCATTACCTCTGTTTTGCTTGTGCTAATTTTCATGTTATGTTCCCTACACATTTCGTTTAGACTATTCATGTGGTCTTGTAATTCAGCTTCTGATTTTACTATTAGTTCTTGGTCATCCGCAAACAGGAGTTCTCTAATGGTTAGATTTGCAGATGGTTCTTCTTCTGTGTTCTCATCATGCGGTATTCTTGCTGTCTCTGCTTGGCTGGTTTCTTTACCTATGTTGTCTATAAATGTTATGAACAAGAGAGAGTACAGGACACAACCTTGTCGTACTCCAGATCTTATGGTGAAGGGTTCTGAGTGTCCTCCGGTTGCTCTCACTATGCATTCACTGTTGTTGTATAAACTTCTACATAGGTTTGTTAGATGTGTACTCACTCCATATTGTTTAAGGATTTCCCACAGCTTGTTTCTATCTACCCTATCAAATGCCTTTTCTTGGTCGACAAAGGCTAAGTAGAGTGTTTCATTGAATTCAATTGATTTTTCTATAAGTTGTCTTAGAGCAAAAATGGCGTCTGTGCTTCCTTTGTTTTTCCTAAATCCAAGCTGCATTTCGCTTAGCTGGGGTTCTAAAGTAGTTCGTAATCTTTTTTCAAGAATTTTGCAAAATATTTTCCCAGTATGACTCAACAGTGAAATGCCTCTGTATTGTGTGCAATCTCTTTTGCTGCCTTTGTTTTTCCAAATTGGGATAATTATGGCGTTTCCCCAGTCTCGTGGTGTCTGTTGTTCTACCCAAACATGGTTGAATAGTCTATGTAGCCAAGCTGTTCCTACTTCTCTTGCTGCTTTAATTAGTTCATTTGGTATTTCATCCTGTCCCTGTGATTTGTTCAATGGGGCTAATCTGATGGCTTCTATAATTTCTTCTTTTAGTATGTCTGGTTTTAGTTCTTCTGTGACATCTGTGCAGGTCTCTTGAATTCCTGTGACATCTGATGGGATGTTGAGAAGTTGCTTGAAATACTGCTTCCATCTTATTAGGATCTGTTTTTGTTCACTTATTGGTTCTCCATTTTCGCTGATAATTATTTCAGTTGGGTCAAAGGGTTCTCCTCTGGTTCGCATTGCACTTATCTTTTTGTAGAAGTGTATCAAAAGAAAAACACTAGACCAGGCACCCAAAGAAGAAGAAGTGTATCAAAATAAAAACACAAGACCAGGCACCCAAAGAAGAAGAAGTGTATCAAAAGAAAAAAACAAGACCAGGCTCCCAAAGAAGAAGAAGTGTATCAAAAGAAAAAGAAAAACAGACATCTCATACAAATACAAACAGTTCTCTTTGTTGGACAGGTTTGATTATTGATGCCTTTGGAGAACTCAGGGACCAGTTGGAGCAGGTCAAAGAGGACATGGAGGTTGGTACATTACCTGTTTAATTGAATTTATTTCATGGAGTTTGGTGCATTACATTATTAACAACGAGGTTGGTACAGTGCATATTTAACTGAATTTAATTTGTGGAGGTTGGTACATTAAATGTTTAACTGAATTTATTCATTCATGGAGGTTGTACATTACATGTTTAATTGAATGTATTAATTCATGGAAGTTGGTACATTACATGTTTAATTGAATTTATTTCATGGAGTTTGGTGCATTACATTATTAACAACGAGGTTGGTACAATGCATATTTAACATGAATGTAATTCATGGAGTGGGTCATTATCAGCCTATTAAAAGAGGTGTGTGACAGTGATATGTAATGTCTTCAGATCTTTGTTTTCCTATACAGTAAAAATATATTTAGAAATTTAGAGGAGGAATCACCATTGGGGGACATAACACCAATAGCATTAGATATGCAGATGATACAGTATTGATTGCAGACAATGAACAGGATCTGCAACATTTAGTTGATACGGTTATTGTACTAATTTAACAATTAGGGTTAGAATCAAATTGTAAGAAGACAGATTATGGTCATCACTAAAATAAAAGCAATTTTTTGTGTGTGTAATGTGACCTTAGCCGAAAGGGCACATGATGATGATGATGATCTTGGCTTCTCAAAGCAGTTATGTCATCTTCTTTCCACAGTCCAAATGCTTCATCTGTGGCATTGGGAAAGACTATTTTGATAAAGTGCCTCATGGATTTGAGATCCATGTCAAGAATGAACATAATTTCGCCAATTACATGTGGGTATCAGTTTGTATTGTCATATTATTTATGTGTGTTTTGGAGTCACCATCATGTGTATCTCATTCCTCCTCTACCCTTTTGTTTCTAAACTTGTATTTTGTATTCCAGCAATGGTATGTAACGTTCCACCCAAAAAAACAATCGATTTTTGAAATATTGAAAGTAAATAAACATTCACTGATACTAGGCTGCCGTGATAGCATAGTGGCCAGACATTTGCCTGCTGGCCCGGTGGTCATGGGTTCGAGCACCATTGAGGTGGATTTTGAGTTTTAAAATTGAGCTGGGCTCTCAGGTCGACCCAACCTAAAATGAGCTTCAGAAATGTCTTGGGAAGTAAAGAAAGCTGGTGTGATACTGAACCCATCATCCACTGATTGTCCATTGGTATATACAAATATGGATGTGGCACTATATGCCCGGATCTCAATTATTACCAACACTGAAGAAGCAGGTTGAACGAGGCTGAATTTTTATTTTTTTCGTTGAAACTGAAACCATCTGCCCAATGTGCCTTGAGGTGTGTGAAAGGGTCCTTTAGGTTTGCTTACATTTACTTCTACTGTTCCAGTGCATTAACATGGTATCATCATCAAGTGCCCTGCCAGCTGGCGCAGTGGTTCATGTCTCTCCATAGATCTCGGTCTTTGGTGTTCTGGATCAACTCTGCTGGTGATATTTCTCCATACCACCGTCTCAGGCCATCCAGCATAATTTCTCTTGATCTTCCTCTGCCTCTCTTCCACTTGATGTTTCCAGTGTCACGATGTTCTCCAATGCCTCTCTTCTAATGACATAACAAATTAAAAACATCGACATGGTATGGAACAGTTAAAGTATCACATGACACATCATTATCCTGAAAGTGGAGAGGTACACATGAATATCTTAATTGCTCAAAACACATGAATAAACATCTGAATAATGAAAACACAAACAGTAGTTTGCCTGGCATATTTTACTTAATCTCAAAAGGTGAACACTGCAGAAGTCACACATAATAAACTAAAGCAAAAAGATAAATCCTTCAAGCTGAAAATTGTCTATTGCTTATTAAATTTCAAAATCATGGTAATTAAATTTTTAACCACATAAATGAAGTGAGGGTGACAATTAACTTCATTGCAGTAATTAAACTTGACTTAGTTGCAGTAATGAAACTAAACTTCTTTGCAGTAATTAAACTAATCTTAGTTTGCAGTAATTAAACTAAACTTCATTTGCAATAATTAAACTAAACCTGGTTACAGTAATTAAACTAAACCTAGTTGCAGTAATTAAACTAAACCTGGTTGCAGTAATTAAACTAAATTTAATTGCAGTAATTAAACTAAACTTAATTTGATTGCTGAAGTCAGGTCTAAGCTGAGACACCATATAACAGTAGACTACTACCTGCTTTCTGTTAGCACAGAATGTTGGGCGACACTTACCAAACATGACACCCCATATTGTGCCAACGGACGTGGGAGGAGGAGTGCAGTTGGGAAGGTACAAGCCTTACCCTAGTGCGAAGAAATGCAGCCTGAAGACTAAATGTCATGACAGGACAGACCAGGCCCTAAGCCTTGGTCGGCAATGGTCTAGAATGGAAGCTCTGTCAGTCACACAGTTAGAGCATTGCTTTGCTGATCCTGCAGCTTCTGCAACTTGTCTTGTTCCAGACGTATTGGTGTTACCTTTCCTCTGGAGCAAACTAGGCAGACCCTGATAGCGATCATGCTGCATGGGTAACACATGGTCTCTAAATTCAGCTCAGGCTTTGTGCTACAGAGAGGTATAACTTCCTTTTACAAACTATCATCTGTAAAGATGGCAAGGTGCCAGTCAATTCCATTGCAAGTAATTAAAACTAACACTGAACAAAATAACATAAAGTGATGATGTTACTTGTATGCTGTGCACACGTAGTTAAGTATGAAACTTGTATATATTTGACTATTTCAGGTTTTTTATCATGCATCTAA
This sequence comes from Cepaea hortensis, assembly GCA_963921405.1. Taxonomy (NCBI): domain Eukaryota; kingdom Metazoa; phylum Mollusca; class Gastropoda; order Stylommatophora; family Helicidae; genus Cepaea; species Cepaea hortensis. The sequence continues at coordinate 113,587,829 of OY992881.1, forward strand.
TCAACAAACCAGATACGGAGTACACTGGACAGGTAAGACTAAAGCATGACCCAAAAAATATGCAGCGACTATAGATTTAAACTGTAGTTAGGGATCAGCTTATTTAGTTGTTACATTAGCTAATTAGTTAATTTATTCACAGTTCAATCATACACTGCAATGTTGCATGTGGTCTATTTGTAAGCATTTGGTTTAACACCTTTGCAGAAATTGTAAGGAGAAATGTTAAAAGTTATGAAACCTATGACAATTTATATCCTGTCATAAGTGGTGGAAATTCTATTCTGGAACTCGGATATGCAGATGACAAGGTTCTCTTCTCAAACAGTGCCAAGGGATTAGAAAAAATTAATTGTTCTTGTCAAAATACAGTAGAAATTTAGATCTTTTTCTGAATGCAAAGAAAAAAAGTTGCACTTCAGAAAATGAAAAGTATCTTATGCAGTAAGTCTCTATCATTGAATGTAAGAAAGAGTGCTGAAATGCAATATAGACTCTGTTTTTCTGTATAGCAGTGAATCTTAGAATCTAAATGAATGAACTTGGAAGCAACAGAGATGTGGTTCCTGAGGCGAATGTTGTGAATTATTGGACTGCCAGAGTACCCAACACCGTTTGACTCAGGCTCCGAAGATTGTAGGTTCGATTCCGGGCCGCGTCCTTCAGTTCACGAGTGAAATTTGAAAATACTCCTGTGGATCATCGCTATAGCTACGGAGTTCATGCTTGGTGCGACGCTTTCCACACTGCGGAAAGAGACCGAGCCATATAGGATAAAACCCGGTGCAATGAAGTCAACCCTGTCGACTTTTAAGCGACTTTTTTTAAGTACCTAAAATCGATTGACTGAAAGAGGCTAATAAAAAAAACTAGAAAATGCAGACAAGAAAATCCGGCTGCTGTGGAGGCTGAAGTACAAGCGTTGATTTTCGAGAATTCGCTAGACAGTGACGCGGTCATCTACACAGATGGGTCGGTCGTCCGACATGTGAGAAGCTCATGGGCCTTTACAGCTCGGGCCGGAGGGAGAATTGTGAAGGAGGACTCTGGTGCTTTCACTGAAACCACAAGTAGCCTGACCATGGAAGTCATGGCAGTAAGTAAAGCAATAACATGGCTCGAGACACAGACATTCACTAGGGCTTGTTTCCTTAGCGACTCAATGAACATGATCAAGAGGATAGAGGAGGGGTCGATCCGAAGAGAATGGTTGCTGCCTCTGAAGCGGTCTCGGCTGGCAAAGATTAGTTTCATCTTCGTGCCAGGGCATGCGGGAGTACAAGGAAATGAGCGGGCTGACAAGCTCGCAGGTGAGGCTACTGTGGAGGGCGGACGCGCCATGGACCAGGCTGACATTCTGAATGCTCTACGAGAAGTGAGACTTTTGCAAGAACCAAGTGATGACTGTGAATCTACAACAATGGCCAGACTGCGAGAGCAGCAAATTAAAAGAGGGGTGGCCAAACAAGAACACTACGCAGGAAGCCAAAGAAGATTGATAAACCAACACAGAACTGGCGTCGTTAGCCGCTACACGCTGCGGGATTTGCTGAGGAGGGGATCCGAGCACTTATGGACTGAATGGTCCGATGTGCAACGAGGATGATCTGTCGACTAACTAACTAAACTAAACTAACTAACTAGAAAATTATGTACAACAATATGAAAGAGACAAACAGCTTTTTCTTTGGTCATGTGATGAGAAGAGAGGCATCGGAGAACATCGTGACAACTGGAAAGATCAGCGGGAAAAGAGACAGAGGCAGACCGACAGAAATGATGCTGGATGGATTGAGACAGTGGCAAAGAGGAATATCATCAACAGAGTTGATCCAGAACACTAAAGACCAAGATCTGTGGAGAGACATGAACGCCTACACCAGCTGGGCACAGCATGATGATGAAAGAATAAAAACCAAAACTAATGCCCAGACAAAACTACATGCCATCTACAAATTACAATCAGCAAAGAAGAAAATGAAAATATCACAAACTGTGAGTACCTTAGCTTCATAATTAACAGCCATGGGGGATGTTCAAAAGAAACCATGTGGAGACTGGCAGAGATTAAGAGAGATTAAATAGAGCTGAGATTAAGCAGCATTAAGAGCCTTAGGCACTGCACCAACAAACAAATTTAAAACATGTGGTTACAACAACTAAAATTATTTTGAACCCACATCTTTCCTGTGGCAACATTCAGATAAGAATCATGAGCCATTTTGCAGTCTCTGAAGAAGAAAATTTAGGATTCTGAACTCAAATGTAATAGAAAAATGCATATACCAAAAAGCAGAAGAGAAATACTGTCATTCTACAAGATCTATAATGGAAGAAAACTAGCTCATATATAGTATTATTTCTTGGAAACTGAAATACTTTGGCCATTTTAAACCTGGCTGGTTTGGAAGTATATTGTTAGAAAGCATGGTACCTGAGAGAAGCAGCATTGGCTGACCAGCACGTCGATGGACACAGGTACCTGAGAGAAGCAGCATTGGCTGACCAGCATGTCGATGGACACAGGTACCTGAGAGAAGCAGCATTGGCTGACCAGCACGTCGATGGACACAGGTACCTGAGAGAAGCAGCATTGGCTGACCAGCACGTCGATGGACACAGGACATTGGAGACACGTTTGGGCATGAAAATGCCAGATATGGCAATGGTATAGAATCTTGTCAGTGGGCAATGTTCCTTTAAGTGCCTGCTACGTAATGATAATACATTCTTGCTGTTTCTGTTTTTGAACTTCAGCTTTTCATTAACTGTTTTGTTTTTGTGGTCGCTCTCCTTTAACTTAAGCGTAGTTCATACGTTTGCTACTACTTCTAGTGCACTGAACTTATTTTTTTTGTGTGGATTAACTTTCTCTGTTTACCAGTGTCCCTCACATTCCAGCGAACCCACTTCAACTTTAGAGACTTCGACAATACTTGTAATTGATGTCCCAATGTCATGGATGAGAGGTCAACATTTTAGTCCAATTAACCAGTGTAGGAGTTGAACTCACTACCTCAACATCAGCACGCCAGATGTTAAAGAACAAGCACTCTTATCTGTTCATTAACTTAAATTATTAGTATTTTGCTTCAAGTGTTTGGTCCTCTATAAAGGGATATTTTCTCTGTCAAAACACAGTTTAATAAAATACCTGTTTTCTGCCATTGGAGGCCTTAATTCTGCCATTGGACGCTTTAATTCTGCATTGAAACTGTACTGGCAGTTCTGGGAATACTTGGGCTCTGAATGTGTTGATTAGTGGACAACATCCTTGATTGCTCGTGATTATGTCTTGAGGGATTCTTTTTAGTATTTAACTGACTCAATGCTGAAGAATAATATATCACCAAATGTGACCTCCCATTGTGACATAAGGACGATATATCGCCATACTAGAGTCATTGTGTTGTTTGTTTTGTTTTGAGTATCTTCTGCAGTTTCAGTGCTCAGTGAATGTAGATGTACAATATAATATTTGTTCATTGACTGTGTACCATGTTTGGTCCAAACCTACTTTTTAGTTTGGCACTAAATCAGTTAATCTAGTTGGTTGGTTGGTTGGTTGGTTGGTTGGTTGGTTGGTTGGTTGGTTGGTTGGTTGGTTGGTTGGTTGGTTGGTTGGTTGGTTGGTTGGTTGGTTGGTTGGTTGGTTGGTTGGTTGGTTGGTTGGTTGGTTGGTTGGTTGGTTAGTTAGTCGACAGATCATCCTCATTGCATATTGAACCATTCAGTCCATAAGTGCTAGGATCCCCTCCTCAGCAAATCCCGCAGCGTGTAGCGGCTAACAACACCAGTTCTATGTTGGTTTATCAGTCTTCTTTGGCTTCCAGCGTAGTGTTCTTGTTTTGCCACACCTCTTTTAATTTGCTGTTCTCGTAGTCTGGCCATGGTTATAGATTCACAGTCTTCACTTGGTTCTCGCAAAAGTCTTACTTCTCGTAGAGCATTCAGAATGTCAGCCTGGTCCATGGCGCATCCACCCTCCACAGTAGCTTTACCTGTGAGCTTGTCAGCCCGCTCATTTCCTTGTACTCCCGCATGCCCTGGCACGAAGATGAAACTAATCTTTGCCAGCCGAGACCACTCCAGAGACAGCAACCATTCTCTTCGGATCCACCCCGTCTCTATCCTCTTGACCATGCTCATTGAGTCGCTAAGGAAACATGCCCTAGTGAATGTCTGTGTCTCGAGCCATGTTATTGCTTTACTTACTGCCATGACTTCCATAGTAAGGCTACTTGTGGTCTCAGCAAAAGCACCAGAGTCCTCCTTCACAATTCTCCCTCCGGTCTGAGCCGTAAAGGCCCATGAGCTTCTCACATGTTGGACGACCGACCCATCTGTGTAAACGACAGCATTTCATCAGTTAATCAGTTAATCTTTTAATACCAAATGTTCACACAGAATTAGATTGAAAAAAGCATAACCATTTTCATCTAACTAATTGATCATTGCATGCCAAGAAACCTAAATACATCTTTATGGATTTTATCCACAGGAGAGCTACGTATGGGCAATGTATCAGAACCGTTGCTGGGACTTCTTCCCTGTGGGTGAATGTTTCCGTAAGCAGTATGAGGACGAGGACTCCAGATGAGGCTAGTCGCCAACAATGGGTTGACTGCTCAGTCGACTAATGATTGACTACATTCTCCATACCCTGACCGAGTTAAATTTACATCTGTTTTATATGCGTTTCTTTTTGTTTGAGTGATTCATGTTTGCAGTAGAATATGTAAATACCTTATACATTTATTTGTAACCTCCATAATCTAACATGAGTAAGTGCATGTGTGGTTATTATTTATTCATTCTGCATTTCTAAGCCATGTGTGATTGACTATATTATCCACACCCTGATCAAGTTAAATTTCCATGTTTTATGCATATTTTTTTTAAATACTCCATACCCGGGGATATTTGTTAAATTGACCAGGTCTGGGAGCCAAGATCAGCCCAGTCTACAATGTGTACCAGAGTATTGTCTGGGTAGTAAAAGTGGTCAGCTTCCTATTGGCTGTATCACCTGTCATGTGCTGATTGGTCTTTTAAAATATGGGGCTTGGACAATATCCCCATTATAGTTCATGGCATTGACAAGGGTCCTGTACTGACTGTCTGTCAGTTAGACAGTAGTATGTGTAAATACCATATATATTTATTGGTAACCTCTCGTATCTAACATTAGAATGTGTGATTTTTACTTGCTATCTGAATTCTAAGCCATAAACCGTATTATGAAACATTTTAGCTCAGTGATATGGTATCTGGCAATGTCTTTCACCTTTCTGTGTGATAGGTTTTGTCGGTTCACAAACATCGAATTAACTATGGGTGTTAAACGTACATGCGCTTTGTCTGCGGGCTTTTTTTTAAATTTAAAAAAAAGGGAGATAATAATGATTTCTTAAGAGTTTTGGATACTGTACTGTTGTATGCTAGTACTTACAGCAGATGTGAAGTCGTGTATATAAATTGTATAGTTTCCATAGACCTGCTGAGTATTACTAAGTGATTGATTGATCACATGTAGATGTATTTAACATTTGTTTCATTTTTTACAGTTAAAATTATCCATGATATAAGAATTTTATCCTCACATTTTTTTTAACTAACCCATAGTATTTGAAACACGCGAACTCAGTTCTAAAATTTAATCATCATATTTAATTTTAAACTTGATCCCAGATTTAATGTTCCATAATTTATTTACCATATTTTGGCTAAAAAAACTCACTCTCATTATGTAACAATCCTATAAACTATGATTGTGAAATGTGTTTTCTCTCAATAAATCATGACACATTACGTAAAGTGCAGATTTCCTGAGAAGAAATCATCACACTTCAGACACCCACTCCATGTGAGGACAAACTTTATGGAGATGTTAACAAACTTACGTTGACTGCTTTCTTTGGATTAATTCATTAATTTATATCTGAAGGTGAACGAAGAAGATTTCAGAATAAATTGTTTTGTAAATATATTGTTGTCTTAATGTTAATTAATCTCTCTTCCTCATTTGTAAAATGTCAGCTGCATTTATACATTAATTCTCCTTTGTAAACTCTAAATACTATGATGACATTGTATTTGTAAATTCTAATACTATGACATTGTATTTGTATGATATATACGTTATTTTAGGAGTATTCAGTCTAACGGTTGTGATCTCATTGAGTAGCAGCTGCCTGATTTTAGCACAAATGGAGGCATGGTTGATAAGCTGTGCTATGTAATTAAATAGCCATGATAATATTATACTGTACTCTCTATATCTATTGTGTTGCATTCATAACAAACCCTGCTTTATTGTTGCTTTGAATTATTTTTACAGAAGGCTGATTGTATTCTCCTGTCAGAAGGGACGTAGATATTGTAGATAAACGTGTTTTATTTAATCATACACCAGATAATCGCAGATTGTATAGACCATAAATGTTTCATTTTTTATTACCCATACCAATTTCCATTTTGCATGAACATTAACGTTACTTTTCTGATAACACCAAGCAAGAGGTGCTCTTGTATCAGTGTCAGAGTTCATAGGTAAAGGTTAAAGGTAAAGGTAGTCCCATAGCAGATTCTATTGGCTAGATACTTGACCGCCAGCCTGGTGGTTATGGGTTTGAATCTACAGTGAAGCAGATGTTTTTGTAATTGACCTGGGATCCCGCGTTGACCCACCCTCAAAGGGGTAATGTCTTGACCACACCACCCCTACAGTGATGTTTGGTGTATGAAAATATTGGTCTAGCACCATCTGCCCAGTACAGTTCAAGGTGTGTAAGAGGGTCATTTATCTTGGCTTGACTATAGAGGCCACAACATAATGAGGTGGGGTGGCCAGTTTCCTTACTCATCAATTTTCCTTCAAAGACAACTCCCAGAACATTATGACAATTGTCTGGTGGCCTGATGTATGAGGCTGGATCAACTCCATGGCCGTATAGGTCGTCAAGGTTCATACTGACCATCATCTCTCATCACCTTCTCTTGAGACATCCTGGGGATTTGTTAGTTTGACAGACAGAGGAGAGATTGTCCACTGTTTCTACTGTGATGAAGCCTGTGACGGCCTACTCCCCGGGCACAGATACGAGTCACAGCAATGTCCCAAGCTGATGATAGACCAGCAGAATACAAATCTTTGCACTCAAGCACTTGGAGAGCTCATGATCATGCACATAGTGTGTGTCTTGCTTGCCTACTGTGATAAAACAGCATCGTCATCAGTCTCGAGTTCTTCTAATCATACAAGAAGAACAACTTGAATCTGTGAAATTCTAGAAAACCAATAACAAACCACGTTTTGTACCAAATAGCTGTTTATGCTCTCCTGACACCATAATCCCTGGTAACTGTGATAGAGCCGTGGCTAGATGCTCGCCTGTGGCCCGGTGGTCATGGGGTTAAATCCGCACTGAGGCGGATTATTTAATTTATCTGGGCTCACGGTCAACCAAACTGACATGGGTCCTAGGAAATGCTTTAGGAAGTCAAGGCGGCCAGTGTGATACTAGCCACATCACCCACTGAGTGTCCATTGTTCTATAAAGAGTGATACTGGCCACATCAGCCACAGAGTGCCCATTGTTCTATAAAGTGTGATACTGGCCACATAAACCACCGAGTGCCCATTGTTCTATAAAACAAATGAGTCCAGCACCATATACCCAATGTATTTTACAGAGCTGTAAAAGGTCTCCTTTACTTTATTTGTACATCATAATCCAGCTTATTCAAAAGCCGCCTTCATTTACATATTTTTATCAACAAATAAATGATAATTAAATTAACAACTATCATAGAAGATTGTAGCATATTCTGTATCTGTTATTGTTAAAGTTATGTTCCCCTCTTTGGAAATGTTTATAATGGCTTTCTTTTTTACAATCTATTAGAACTATGGGCTTATACAATGTGCTTATAATTTGTTTACACAATAATTGCACCTTTTGTAGCTTTATATCATAGTGTTGAATAATATATAGTTTCATTAGCAAAAAGATCAGAAAATAACTGTAAACTTAATGCAACCTACTCTTATAAATACCACATAAAATTAACATAACAGATTTTACAAGACAGTATAATCATTTTGTTATTATGTCTTTTCAACTTTACACATACAGATAAATCGTCAGTGAGGCAGTTACAACAGTGAAAAGATTGCTTACCTGATTAAGTGCCAAACAACCCTGTAGATTTGGGACAAACATAGCGCACAATCAAATAAGTATTACAATATAAATGTCCATTCACTCAGCATTACAACAGCGGAAGACACCGTGAAATGAAAGAAATAACATGATGACCCAGTACAGTGATATAGCTCTACTGTCAATATGGAAGGTCATATTAGGTGATATATTATCCTTCAGCACTGAATCATTTATTTCTATTTCTGACAGAAATAAACAATGAGTATAAAGTTGAAAAGATCTTGTGACTCGGTATATGCTGGCTGTTATTCACAGTGTATTGAAGTTCACATTAGTTAAAGGAGCATGCAAAGTTATACTTTTTAATTGATACAGTATTGGATCAGGTGGTAAATACAATGTATCTTGCCAGATTTTAGTAACTTTCTAGTCTCAGTAAATTTTTAAACAATAATATTGTTATCTACAAGTGTACTAATGTAAAGAATGTTTACTTTTGTGATGAATAATATCAGCCGTATAAAATATATATGTACTGATTATTGTTAAATAAGATGATCTGAAACATGTAATCTTTCCTTAACAAGATGATTGTACATCCTGTTACTAATGTTGTGCATGTAAACATTTCATAGCTGGCTGCTGGTAATATTGAGCATTAAAATGTGGTATGTGCTTTTGAATGAGTATTATTAGTTTGGTGTCTGAAGACAAACTTAATCCTACGTTTATTTATTTACTTTGATGGACACATGTTATACTATTCTGGCACCTTGCCGTCTTGACAGACAATACTTTTTGCATTATGCTTCAAAAAAGGCACAATAACCCTCTCCATAGCACAAAGCCTGGGTTGAATGTAGAGACCATGTGTTGCCCATGCAACATGACGCCTCTCTTGGCCTGCCTAGCTTACTCCAGAGACCATGTGTTGCCCATGCAACATGACGCCTCTCTAGGCCTGCCTAGCTTACTCCAGAGACCATGTGTTGCCCATGCAACATGACGCCTCTCTAGGCCTGCCTAGCTTACTCCAGAGACCATGTGTTGCCCATGCAACATGATACCTCTCTAGGCCTGCCTAGCTTACTCCAGAGACCATGTGTTGCCCATGCAACATGACGCCTCTCTAGGCCTGCCTAGCTTACTCCAGAGACCATGTGTTGCCCATGCAACATGACGCCTCTCTAGGCCTGCCTAGCTTACTCCAGAGACCATGTGTTGCCCATGCAACATGATACCTCTCTAGGCCTGCCTAGCTTACTCCAGAGACCATGTGTTGCCCATGCAACATGATACCTCTCTAGGCCTGCCTAGCTTACTCCAGAGACCATGTGTTGCCCATGCAACATGACGCCTCTCTAGGCCTGCCTAGCTTACTCCAGAGACCATGTGTTGCCCATGCAACATGATACCTCTCTAGGCCTGCCTAGCTTACTCCAGAGACCATGTGTTGCCCATGCAACATGATACCTCTCTAGGCCTGCCTAGCTTACTCCAGAGACCATGTGTTGCCCATGCAACATGACGCCTCTCTAGGCCTGCCTAGCTTACTCCAGAGACCATGTGTTGCCCATGCAACATGACGCCTCTCTAGGCCTGCCTAGCTTACTCCAGAGACCATGTGTTGCCCATGCAACATGACGCCTCTCTAGGCCTGCCTAGCTTACTCCAGAGACCATGTGTTGCCCATGCAACATGACGCCTCTCTAGGCCTGCCTAGCTTACTCCAGAGACCATGTGTTGCCCATGCAACATGACGCCTCTCTAGGCCTGCCTAGCTTACTCCAGAGACCATGTGTTGCCCATGCAACATGATGCCTCTCTAGGCCTGCCTAGCTTACTTAAGAAGAAAAGTAACAGCAATATGTCTGGAACAAGACAAGCTGCAGAAGTTGCTGGATCAGAAAAGCAATGTTCTTACTGTCCGCCTGTTGGAGCTTCAATGCTAGACCAGTTGCTGACCAAGGCTTAGGGTCTGGTCCGCCCCGCCATGACATTTAGTCTTTAGACTGCATTTTCTTGCACTAGGATAAGGTTTGTACCAACCCAGTTGCGCTGCTCCCCCCGAAGCCATTGGCACAATGCGGGGTGTCGGGTTTGGTGAGCGCTTCTCAGCATTCGGCACTTACAGAAAGCAGGTAGTACCATCTACTGTCATATGGTAACTCATTTGTACCTGACTGAAAATACAGATGGCCACAATGACTTCATTCTTTCTTTGTTAATGAAACTAAGAATAGTTTACTATTTTTAACTTTGACTTACAGAAATGTGTGTCATACTTGTATAAATATTAGTTCTTGTGTGCTTTTAAGTGCTTTTAGTATACAAAAAATTGTCCATAATTCCTTACAAGCTTCTTATTTGCCCTTCCCTCTGCCACAAATGGTGCTATGATTGTGGAATCCCACTGTCTGTGATGAGAATTGTTTTATTTCTGTGAATGTTTGTTAGTGGGTATTTTCCTTATTTTTAATTATTATTATTTATTGTGTATTATATTATACTAGTTTATCTTTTCTTTTACAAGTGTTATGTGGACGAGGGTAAATCTCATAATACTAAATTATATTTGTAAACATAATGAAACTTGGTGCAATATTAATTTAATTCATAGTACTCTAAATTATGTCAGTCCAAAAACATAGCTTTTGTTGGCCCCCCAGCGTAATCAAAGTCAATCCTAACATATGTATTCATGAGATAAAACAGCTTTTGTTGTCCTGCAGCATAATCAAAGTCAATCCTAACATATGTATTCATGAGATAAAACAGCTTTTGTTGTCCTGCAGCGTAATCTAACATATGTATACATGAGATAAAATACCTTTAAAGCAGCCACTAATACTTAGTTACAAAGAAGAGTTGTTAATACAATATTTAAACAGGATCTACTAAAAGATGTACACTTATAACATGTCCCTTTTTTTCTAAAAGACATACATTTTTTAGCATTGTGTGAGGTTGTGGTGTAGGATTTCTCTCTGAGCATGCTGAGAAGGGTGAAGATAGGCACGCTTCGTGCATAGTGCAGGTTTCAATTCAAAAATCGAAGATAGGCAGCATCTGTAAGATCTTTTCCCCAGGACTTGCTGGTGTGTTACGAAACTAGAAGGTGGACCGACTGGTCAGGTCTGTACTGTTGAGTGGTGTATTGATGCCCGGTAAGGCAGACATGGTCGGGTCTTTACTGTTGAGTGGAGTATTGGTGCACCGTAAGGCAGACATGGCCGTGGCCCTTTGGGATCATGTATATAGGGTGGACTAGAGAGAATGTGTGACAGGGAGTGACCAGATGATCTGGTCAGCACACAGTACTCAGGGGAATGGCCAGACGGACACATAATCAGACAACTGGTACCTTTAGTATTGGGACTCTTCACTGGCTGTTGAAGATTAGGATGAAGCACGTATGGGAGTGTCCCTAGTGATATGATGTCGTTTATTGACTCAGCTTAATCTAATTTACTGTTATATATTAAGAGTTAATTAGTTCCATGGTTTTCAAAACTATAATGACATTATAATAAAAGGGATATTCAAATGTATAGCCCAGGCAAGACGTAACAAACAGTTAAATCTGAGTTATCCTACCATGAACTTCATGAACACCCTAAATACTGACCTCATGGTTGCTTGGTTATATTTTACAGCGAAACTTTTCTGCGAGATTAGGTGGTCAGTCCTTCTCCAATATTCTTTAGTTTCCGCCACTAAAATTACAGTTCATCGTCAATGGAAGTGGCAGTCACTAGAAAACCAGCAGTTGCACACACATTGCTGCATAATACAAAACCAGCTAGTTTAGCAATTGGCTGCCTGCTATTTTTCAGAACATGCAGTTCACAATACAAACCACCGCAGACAGATGTAAAAGCATTTCACATGAAAATCCACAGCTCACTGTATCTCTCCATGCACTTAACTCAGTAGCTGGGGGATGAAATCATGACTACCAGTCCAACATGAGGAAATTGTGTAAGCAAAATCACTTCTGAGGCCTTAACAGCTCAACAGCCTATCCACCATATTGGACCGGAAGTCCACTGAGAAAAAGATGCCGCTGAATAGGACACATATTGAGAAAATCTGATAATAGTATCGCTAGAAGGTCCATTTTCAGAAACAAACAGTTAGAAGAAATAGAGAGAGACCTAAAACACATAGAGAAGAGGACTAAACATAAATTAATTATATGGGAAGGACATGGGAGCAGCTGCAGGATATAGCAAAAGATAGAACAGTTTGGCGTTGAGTTGCTTGTGGGTCTATGTTCACAATAAAATATAAAGGGTAGAAGAAGAAGGAAACTTTTAAGAATTACAATTTGACCAGGAATACATTTACTTTTCTGAATGTGTATAAATCATTTGTGTTAGAAGTGTAACATTTTGATAGTCTGATATATTTTACATCACACACATGACTGATGAGACAGACAAGTTGTCTATAGATCTCTGTCACTGACAACCAGCTTTTGTCTTTTGGTTTGTCTGTTTAAACAAATAGATTACAATCGCATTTTTTAAATGTAAAGTTTGCTATTTACAATGCGTCAGATGTTTGCAGTGATCTCCCCATTGCTGTAACCAAGAGATGCCAACTTCGTCCTGTTGTTACTAGTTGAGAGTTGGCTTCCCCAATAAATAATGTAAAAACTTTACTGATCCTGTATTTATTTTGTATGTCTATGAGTTTGGAACAAATAAGTCTCAGTCTCCTCTCATTTGTTTCTGATTCTAAGTGTCTATCTTTATATCTGCACTTTCATTTACTGATCCTGTATTTATTTTATATGTTTACTAGCTGACCCGCCCGGCTTCGCCCAGTCCCTGGTGGGGAGCATCACATTTAATTCATATAAGTAGTCATATAAGTTCTCGTTCCCATTACCGACTGTCTGTCTGTCTGTCTGTCTGTCTGTCTGACCCGGCCCGGCATCGCCCAACTCCTGGTGTGGAGCATCTCATTTAATTCCTATAAGTAGTCATATAAGCTCCCGTTCCCGTTCCCGACTATCTATCTATCTGTCTGTCTGTCTATATGTCTGTCTGTCTGTCTGTCTGACCCGGCCGGCTTCGCCCAGCCCCTGATGGCGAGCATCTCATTTAATTCATATAAGTAGTCCTATAAGTTCCCGTTCCCGACTGTCTGTCTGTCTTTCTGTCCGTCCCTCCCTCTCTGTCTGTCTGTCTGTCTGCCTGTCTGTCTAATCATTTATTGGTTGCAGTTAGAACAACCTTAGATAAACGAAGACCAACTTACAAAAAGCATTAGAAAGAGCACTTGAAAGATCTTTAAATCTTCCCCCAACAATTAACTTGGGTAAATGGAGCGCCGGCAGCAGCATCAGCAGAAGAAGGAAAAGGAGGAATAGGAGCTGGGAGGAGGAAGAGGGAGGTGGAGGAGGGAGGAGTAGGAGAGAGGAAGAGATAGGCGGAGAGAGGAGGAGGGAAGAGGAGGAGGAGTAGGGAGGAATAGGAGGGATTAGGAGGAGGAGGTAGGAAGGAGGAGGAGTAGGGAGGAATAGGAGGGAGGAGGGATTAGGAGGAGAAGGGAGGAGGAGGCAGGAGGAGGAGGAAGAGGGAGGAGAAGGAGAAGGAGGGAGGAGAAGAATGCAGGGGGAGGAGGAGGAGGGAGATGGAGGAGGAGGTAGAAGGATGAGGGAGGGGAAGAGGGAGGTGGAGAGAGGAGGGATGAGGGGGAGGACGTAGTAGGAGGAGGGAGTAGGAGGAGAAGGGAGGAGGAAGGAAGAGGAGTGATTAGGAGGAGGAAGAGGGAGGAGGAGGAAGAGGGAGGAGGGGGAGGAGGAGGTAGAGGGAGGGAGGAGGAGGAGGGATGAGGGGGAGGACGTAGAATTAGAAGGAGTGAGGAGGAGGGAGTGGGAGGAGAGAGGAGGAGAAGGGAGGAGGAAGGAAGAGGAGTGATTAGGAGGAGGTAGGAGGAAGAGGGAGGAGGAGGAAGTAGGGAGGAATAGGAGGGAGGAGGAGGGATTAGGAGGAGGAGAGAGGTAGGAGAAGGGAGGAAGAGGGAGGAGGAGGAGGAGAAAGAGTGAGGAGGAGGAGGGAGGAGAGGAAGAGGGTAGGAGGAGGGGAGATGAGGAGGAGGATTTTAACGCATATGCCTGTAGACAACTGCAGCGAAAAGGTGGGTCTGTCTATCTATCTGACCCGGCTTGGCTTTGCCCAGCTCATGGCGGGTAGCGTCGCATTAAATTCATACAACAAAAAAAGTAACTTAAAAGAATGTCCTTCCACACACCATCCATTATTTTTAATGAAAACTCTTTCCGATTTGTCGAAAAAAAAAGAAACTTTCCACCTCGTTCAACCCGTCTCAATGACGTTGGTTATAGTTGTGGTGGTTCATAGTGCGGTATAGGTTTTATGGTCTTTTGTGCGTTAGACAGCTTCTATTACTGCCTGTCTGGCCGAGTTCCTCTTTTTTGCCATCCTTTTTGCTTTTGTCGTTGTTGCTGGTGTGTCTGCTATCATTATCGGTTTGCCCATCCCTCTCATTTGATGTCTTCTTTTCCGGATCTGACCTTGGGGGGTCGGGAGGGGCTGTCTTTTTTTCATCTGTTTTCTTGGGCTTGTCCTGGGGGCGGGGGGGGGGGGGGGCGCCTGTTATCGTCTGGGCTTGTTTTCTTGGTTCAACGGTGTTTTGTCAAGCATAGGGGTCGGATTGTATCGTCTCTCTTGTCCATCGTTGGGGAGGTTTCCTACCGTCTCCTCTTGTCCCGCGCCGGAGGGGTTTCCTGCACGTCCCTCTTATCCATCGTCAGGGAGGTTTCCCATCGTCTTGTCCATCGTTGGGGCAATTTCCACCCTTCTCCTTGTCTCCCGCGTCGAAGAGGGTCGTTTCGTCTCTCTATTGTCCGCCATTTGAGAGTTTTAATGCATCCCTATATATTTCCTATTGTCTGGTTTTCGTGTGGTCGAGTGTTTCCTCGCTGTATTTTCATTTTGCTGTTGGCTTTATTTTATGTTGGTTATATTTCTTTCACTGTTCTTGCAATGAATTGTTTTGTAAGCTTTTGTACTTCTTTGTCGCCTTCCACCTGTAGGCATTCCTTCATCGTCATCGTCGTATTTCTTGTTTGGAAGTATTCTACTAGGTCCCTGCGTTCCTGGGCATAGGCTGTGCACGATAGTAGGTAGTGTTCTATAGTGTTTTCTTCCAGGCAATCAAAGCAAAGTGGTCGGGTGATTTTATCTTTCCAGTTCCCGATTCTCAATCTCCATAGTTTCTTGTACGTTGGTATTTTTGTGTTGTCTTTCACTTGACTTTTCAAACTTGGTTCTCTGAGCATGTGGTAGGCGTGTCGTCCTTTATTGCTGTCTCTCCGTTGTTGTTTCCATTTGTCGATTGCTTGTTGTTTGATAATGCTTTTTGCCTCCAGAATGCCGAGTCCTGTGTTTACTATATTCTGGCTGCTTGTCCCGCGTTTTGCGGCCCTGTCTGCCCTCTCATTGCCAGTTATCCCTCTGTGTGCTGGTATCCATACAATTGTGACCTGGCATCCCATACTTCTTAGTTTTGTTGTTAGTGTTAGTATTTTCTCTTTCAGGTCTTGTCTGTTCACTTTAGAATGGTTGCCTAGCGCTTGTACTGCAGATAGTGAGTCCGTCAGTATAGTTAGTTTTATAGGGGGGTTCTCTGTTGCTATTTCTAGTCCTTTCATAATACTTACTAGTTCTGCCGTGTATACCGATGTATTGTCTGTTATTTTGTACTCCTTTTGGATGTTCCGGTATGGTACTACTACTCCTGCCCCTACCTCCCCATTCTCGTTCTTTGACCCGTCTGTGTAGATAGTGAGGTTGTCCGTGCTTGTTTGTCTTATGTATTCCTCCGCTATGTCTTTGGCTTCCCTGTCCTCTGTTGATTTACTAATTATGCTCGCGAGGGTCGTATCCGTCAATGGTAGTTCTAGCTCCCATTGGGGTGTTGTTTGTCTGTGAACTTTCGTTCGTGCCAGTGCCCTCGCTAGTTTCTCGTCCGCGTTCATCTCTTGTGCAGCTGTCCATCCTGCTGGTGTTTGTGTCTTTTGTATGGGTATTCCTCCCCATTTGCTTCTGTTTTCTTCGAATGCACTGAACGCGGGGTGTCTTGTATCCTTCGCAGCCTTCATCCAGTAGTTGTACACTAATTGCTTTCTTCTCAGTTGTAGTGGAAGTACTCCTAGTGCTACCTCTAGGGCTTCCCTTGGTGTTTGCTTGCCTGTTCCTAGGATAATGCCCAGCGCTTGGTTCTGTATTGAGTCCAGTCTTCGTTTGTTGTGTTCCGGTGCAGCGTCGTATACTATGCTTCCGTATTCTATTCTTCCTCTGATCAGAGATTTGTATAGCATTAGCATCGTTTTTGTATGGGCTCCCCATCCACTGCCTTTAATTACTCTTAGAATATTTATTGTCTTTTTGCCTTTTTCGACTGTCTGGTCTATATGTTTTCTCCAACTTAGTTGTTCGTCTAGTGTCATCCCGAGGAATCTTGTGTTTTTTGTTCTCTTTATATTCTTCCCTTGGATCTTGATGTCCCCGTCCGTGTAGTTTCGTTTTCTTTTCGCGTTGAATATCATACTGACCGTTTTGTCTGTGTTGATCTGGAAGCCCCATTTTCCCATCCATTTGGCAATTCTGTTTAGTTGCCGTTGTAGTCGGTCTCTTGTGGTTTTTATGTGTCTTCCGCTTCTCCATATTGCACAGTCGTCGGCGAATTGCGATATCCCTATCCTGTCTTCTAGTTTTTCTTCATCTAGGTCATTTACTAATATTGTGAATATTGTTGGTGATATATTACCGATCCCTGTGGTATTCCGTTTTCTTGCTCATAGGTTCTGGATTCCTCGTTTTTTATTTGTACGGTGAAGCTTCTGTTCTGTAGGAAGTTTTCGATATATCGATATGTCCTGCCTATTATCCCTATTTTGTTGATTTTGATCAGAGCTGCTTGTCTCCAGCATTGGTCATATGCTTTAGCCAGATCTAAAAATACTGCTATCGTTTTCTCTCCTTTTTTGAATGCCCTCTTTACGTGGTTTTCTAGCATAATTATTTGGTCAATTGCGCTTCGGTTGACTCTAAACCCTGACTGTGTGTCGCTAATTAAAATTAGTCCGTTTTTCTCCAGGTGGTGTGTGATTCTTTTATTGATGACTGTTTCCATAATTTTTCCGAGGTGTGTTTTCAGGGATATTGGTCTGTATGAGTCGATTCTTTGTGAGTTCTTGAACTGCTTTTTGACTGGTATAACTGTCGCCTTCTTCCATTGTGCTGGTATTTGTCCCGTGTGCCACACTTTGTTGTAGAGAGCTGTTATTGTCTCTATTGTTTTTCTTGGTATCCTTTTCAGTATTGTATAGTTTAGGATGTCTGACCCTGCTGCTGTGTCGTCCTTTTCCTTGATTGCTGATGTTACTTCGTCAGTTGTTATGTCTGCGTCCATGTAGAAGTCCTCTATTTCTTGTTGCAGTTCTTCCACCTCTTCCGCGTATTTTTCTCGTCTTTGTTTTTCCTGCTCTCCTAGTGACATGTTGGAGCAGACTTCGTAGAAGTATTTGCCGAACGCGTCTGCTTTTTCTTTGTCTGTTACTGCTAGTGTTGGTATTTTTATTGTTGGAATATTGCTGTTTGTTTGGTTTCTTTGTATAGCTTTTATTTGCTCCCATACTTCTTTTGTGGGTGTGTCTGGTGACAATTTCTGGCAGTATGTTTTCCATGCTGTTTCTTTGGCTTTGGTTATCAGTCTGTTGGCTTCATTCCTCTGAATTTTGTATTCGTTGTAGTTTTCGTCTGTCCTCCTTCTTCTGTATTGTTGGAGCGCCTTCTTTCTTTTTTCCAGAGCCTCTGTGCAGCTCTGGTTCCACCAACCAGCTGGTTGTTTGTTCCATTGTTTTCCTGTTGTTCGCGTTCTCTGTGTGGCCGCTGTCAGGTATGCAGGCATATTTCTATTGGGGATGTGTTTTACCGCGGCCTGTAGGATGTTGTTAGTGATTCTTTCTGTGTATTTGTCTATATCTTCTCCTTCTGTCTGTTCTATCTCCATCCCCTCCAGTTCTTCTCTAAACTGCTCCCATTTCGCGTTCTTGAAGTGGAAGGTCGGTTTATTACTTTCCTTACTCTTCTGTGCTCTCGTGTTTGTGTCGATGATTATCGGTAGGTGATCGCCGTTGGTGTCTTCTTTTACTTCCCAATGGCTCCTTGTTAGGCCCGTTGTTACTATTGTTACGTCGATTGCTGTGTCGTATCTTCTCGGGTTGGGGTCTATTCGTGTCATCGACCCGTCATTTAGCACTGTTAGCTGGTTACTCTCTATAAATTCGATCAGTTTTGTTCCCGCTACGCTGTTTCTTGATCCACCCCACACTGGGTGGCAACAGTTGAAGTCGCCGACTATTATTGTTGCTGTTTTGATTCTGTTCTTTATTTCTATTAGGTCTTCTTCTTCTATTTTTCCTTTAGGGCAGTATACGTTAATTATGGTTAGGTTGTTGGGTTTACTCGCAATCTCCGCTGTGATTCCCTCGAAGTTGGTTGTCCTGAATGTTCCGTTTTCTAATATTTGTAGATTGTCTTGTATGAGTAGGGCGACTCCTCCTCCTGTTGTTTCTGTCCTGTCGTTCCTAAGTATCTTAAAGCCTTTGCATTTGTAGCTGTCCTTTGGTTTCAAGAATGTTTCCTGCAGGGCATAGATACTATTTTCCCTCCCTAGTTGTTCCATGGTGCTGGGGAGGTTTTTTTTCATGCCTCTGCAGTTCCATTGTACTATTCTAATGTTGTTTTTTCCCATGGTCGTGTTGTATTTCTGTTTTTGATTGGTTATTGTTCTCTTCAGTTCTCCGATGTTTCGCTGTCTTCCTCGCTTGTCTCCTGTAACATCTTGTTTGCTAGTTCAGTGTATTCCTGAAGTATGATCGGGCCCTTCTTCGCTTTCTCCATTAACGCTGGTAGTATTCGTGTGAACTCCTCTTTGTTTATCATATTTTCCACTGCTTGTTTAATCATTTTGATTTCTCTATCAGTCTGTTGCTTCAATTTTTTAAGGTCATGGCCTAGTGGTTGCATCCTTTTTTCTACCTCTGTGTTTGCTAGTTCGATGTCGCGTAGTTTTACTTTCATCTGTTCTGTGGCCGTGTGGTTTTCATTCGTCTGGTTACTAAATTCTCGTCTGGTTACCTCCATCTTTTTGGCTAATTCTTTTATCTTTTCATTGGCTGTTTGGTTCTCTTTTAACTGGTTTTTCAGCTCTGTTTTGGCTGCCTCCAGCTCTTGGGTTATTTTTCGCGTGTGTGTTACTGCGTCTTCAAGTTGTTTTTTCATGGTTAGCATGCTTTTTTCAGCTTCTTCCATTCGTCTTATAACTTTCTTTAGTTCGTTGTTTTCTGTCTCTTCCTTGTCTTGTGTACTGTCTCTTCCTACGTCCTTGTCTGCTATCTTGTTCTTCATATTATTCATTTCGGATTGCAATATTCTTATTTCTGATCTTGTATCTGGTTCTTTGCGTGTGATTTCTTGTCTCCACCTTGCGACCCTCATCGGGGTTTGTGTAAGGACTGACTCTCTCCATGCCGTCTCTGTTAGTTTATATTCAGGGCAGCCCTTATATCTCGCGCTGTGGTTACCCTTGCAGTTAGCACACTGTCTGGCCGGGTTTACTTCTTTGTAGTGTTTATCCCTTTTCGCTTCTGTACAGTCACTATACCAGTGGCTTTTGCTGCAGAACCGGCATTTTGGGTTCTTTTCCTTGCAAAATTTAAGGGTATGTCCATGCTTTTGGCACTTGCTACATTGTGTGACAGGTGGTACATACATTTCGAAGCGCTTAGGCCTTCCTACGTATTTTATTTGGTTTGGCAGTGTTGTTCCGTTGTATTTAACCATTACTACCGCGGTTGGTTCGCCACGTTTTGTCAATATCCTATCCACGTGCGTGATTTCAATGCACGTGTTCTCTTTTCTTATTTCTTCCTCTACCTTCCTCATACCTGTTGTCGGGTTTATTCCTTTTACAACTATTGTTGTTGTCGCCCGGAACAGCTCTACGCTGACTTTGATGTCGTGTGGCAGTTTTATTGTTATCGGCTTTTTTTCCTTTTTCAGTTCATCCACTATCTCTTTGATCTTGGGGGTGTCGTTCGGTGTGATTATTATTGTGCTGTTTGGGTTTTTGATCAGGTTGGCAATTGACCTTGTACCTAGCTCATTTTCAATGATATTGATGCATTCGCCTTTGCTGAATGCCGATAGTACTGCTTGTCTTCCCTCAGTTTGGGTTATTTTAAGTTTGAGGCCTGGCTCAAGGGCCCCGCTGGCGGGCTGTTTTCCTAGTGGTTGGCTTTCTTTGGGTTGATTTCTTCCAGCTATTTTTCCGTCTATGTTTTTGTTTTTTTCTAGATTCATAGCTTCGACTGGTCCTTTCTTGCTCTCCTCTGCTTGGTTTCTGGTTATTGCCATGGTGTTTTGTGTGATTTTTCCTGTTTTTAATGCTTAGAGCGGTTTGCTACTTACAGTTTGTTCCTCTTGAAATATTTGTCACCGTACGTATCACCACTACAGTACAGTGGTGATATCTACCACCACTCCCAGTGAATATATACTCCAGTGAGAAATATCGAAATCGGTCGCGAGGTAGAATCCGATCAATGAAATGCACTTCAATCTACCTGCAGGAAAACAGAATGCTCGTTGTTGAGACGGATCTGTAGGATATTGTTGTCTTCTGTGTAGATGCGATCTGTGATGCAGATTGGTGTATCAGGTCTCTTGAGCGTTTGTATTACTTATTCTCGAGCTTGTGCATGTGCGAAACACGTGTGGATAGTATACAAGGCTTGACCGCCAATTGTACGGTCCCCGTGTTTTAAGATTAAAGGGTTTTCTACTTACAGTTTGTTCCTCTTGAAATATTTGTCACAGTTGTATGTATCACCACTATAGTACCGAACTAATATTTATCACCACTTCCTCAAGAAAAACAGGTCTGAAACTGACACGAATTAACAACACGTTTTAATAATAAGACACGACGCGACTAACGATGTGTGAAACTCTTTCTAATCACCTGCATGACTACAGTAACTTCTTAAGCATAAAAAGATGAGTTACAATGTTATGCATTGTGCATTATTTTTATGAAAACTTTGAAAATGCCTTAAAGATTGTATCATTATTTATTATAACTCATATGCCGGTACATAACTATAGACACAGAGTTTATAAATCTTTGAAAACGATGCAACAATATGACTATAAGTTATACAGAAAAGTTGTTAAAAGTTATGCCCCTTGAAATAACTTTTACAGAGTTAAGTCCCCTTGATGTAAAGAAATTATAATGAAAAATGGAAAATTAAATAATATTCAGTAAGCAGCCGATTTCACACTAAAAAAATATCACAGTTGGCTGCGCTGGAATGAAAGGAAGACGTGTAGAAAATTTCATCTCAATCGGATGGGCCGTTCGCGAACGCATAAAGGACATACGGAAATACAGACGGAGATTGCCTTTTTATATATAAGACTAGCTGACCCGGCCCGGCTTCGCCCAGTCCCTGGTGGGGAGCATCTCATTTAATTAATATAAGTAGTCATCTAAGTTCTCGTTCCCGTTACCGACTATCTGTCTGTCTGTCTGTCTGACCCGGCCCGGCATCGCCCAGCGCCTGGTGTGGAGCATCTCATTTAATTCATATAAGTAGTCATATAAGTTCCCGTTCCCGACTGTCTATCTGTCTGTCTATCTGTCTGTCTGTCTGTCTATCTGTCTGCCTGACCCTGCCCGGCTTCGCCCAGCCCCTGATGGGGAGCATCTCATTTAATTCATATAAGTAGTCATATAAGTTCCCATTCCCATCTGTCTGTCTATCTGTCTGTCTGTCTGTCTGTCTCTCCCTCCCTCTCTGTCTGTCTGTCTGCCTGTCTGTCTAATCATTTATTGGTTGCAGTTAGAACAACCTAGATAAACGAAGATCAACTTACAAAAAGCATTAGAAAGAGCACTTGAAAGGTCTTTACATCTTCCCCAACAATTAACTTGGGTAAATGGAGCGGCGGCAGCAGCAGCAGCAGAAGAAGAAAAAGGAGGAGTAGGAGCTGGGAGGAGGAAGAGGGAGGAGGAGGGAGGAAGAGATAGGCGGAGAGAGGAGGAGGAGGGAAGAGGAGGGAGGAGTAGGAGTAAAGAGGAATAGGAGGGAGGAGGAGGGATTAAGAGGAGGAGAGAGGAGGAGGAGGGAATGAGGAGGAGGGAGGAGGTAGAGGGAGGAGGAGAAGGAGAAGAAGAGGAGGGAGGAGAAGGAGGGAGGAGGAGGTGGGAAGGATGGAGGAGGGAGGAGAAGAAAGAAGAGACGAGTAGAAGGGAGGAGGAGGGAGGAAGGAGGAGGAGTAGGGAGGATGAGGAAGAGGGATGAAGAGGGAGGAGGAAGGAGAAGGAGGAGGGAGCATGAGGGAGGAGAAGAACGAAGGATGAGGGGGAGGAGGAGGGAGGAGGAGAGGGAGAAGGAGGGAGATAGAGGAGGAGGGAGGAGGAGGCAGGAGAGAAGAGGAGGAGGGAGGAGGAGGAGGGAGGAGAAGGAGGAGGGATGTGGAGGGAGGAGGAGGGAGGATGAGGAGGGAGGATGAGGAATGAGGAGGGAGGAGGAGAGGGATGAGGAGGGAGGAGTAAGAGGAGGAGGAGGTAGGTGGAGGAGGGAGACAAAGGGAGGAGAAGGAGGAGGAGGGAGGATGAGGGGGAGGAGGAGGGAGAAGGGAGGAGGAAGGAAGCGGAGTGATTAGGAGGAGGGAGGAAGGCGAGGAGGTAGGAGGAGGAAGAGGGAGGAGGAGGAGAAGGAGGGAGGAGAAGAACGCAGGAGGAGGAGGGGAGGAGGAGGAGGGAAGAGAAGGAAGAGGGAGGAGGAGAGAGGACGAGGAGGGAGGAGGAGAAGGGAGGAGGAGGGGGAGGAGGGAGGAAGTGGAGGAGGGATGAGGGGGAGGACGTAGAATTAGAAGGAGGGAGGAGGAGCTAGTGGGAGGAGAGAGGAGGAGAAGGGAGGAGGAAGAAAGAGGAGTGATTAGGAGGAGGGCGAGGAGGTAGGAGGAAGAGGGAGGAGGAGGAGGGAGAGGGAGGAGGGGAAGAGGAAGAGGGTAGAAGGAGGAGGAGGGGAGAGGAGGAGGGGAGAGGAGGAGGAGGATTTTAACGCATATGCCTGTACATAACTGCAGCGAAAAGGTGGGTCTGTTTATCTATCTGACCCGGCGTGGCTTCGCCCAGCTCCAGGCGGGTAGCATCTCATTAAATTCATACAACAAAAAAAGTAACTTAAAAGAATGTCCTTCCACACACCATCCATTATTTTTAATGAAAACTCTTTCTAATCACCTGCATGACTACAGTAACTTCTTAAGCATAAAAAGATGAGTTACAATGTAATGCATTGTGCATTATTTTTATGAAAACTTTGAAAATGCCTTAAAGATTGTATCATTATTTATTATAACTCATATGCCGGTACATAACTATGGACAAAGAGTTTATAATTCTTTGAAAACGATGCAACAATATGACTATAAGTTATACAGAAAAGTTATTAAAAGTTATGCCCCTTGAAATAACTTTTACAGAGTTAGGTCCCCTCGCTGTATATAAATTATAATGAAAAATGGAAAATTAAATAATATTCAGTAAGCAGCCAATTTCACACTAAAAAAATATGTCAGTTGGCTGCGCTGGAATGAAAGGAAGGCGTGTATAAAATTTCTTCTCAATCGGATGGGCCGTTCGCGAGCGCATAAAGGACATACGGACAGACGGAGATCGCTTTTTATATATAAGACTAGCTGACCCGGCCCGGCTTCGCCCAGTCCCTAGTGGGGAGCATCTCATTTAATTCATATAAGTAGTCATATAAGTTCCCGTTCCCGACTGTCTGTCTGTCTGTCTGTCTGTCCCTCCCTCTCTGTCTGTCTGTCTGTCTGTCTGTCTGTCTGTCTGTCTGTCTGTCTGTCTGTCTGTCCGTCCCTCCTTCTCTGTGTGTCTGTCTAATCATTTATTGGTTGCAGTTAGAACAACCTTAGATAAACGAAGACCAACTTACAAAAAGCATTAGAAAGAGCACTTGAAAGATCTTTACATCTTCCCCAACAATTTACTTGGGTAAATGGAGCGGCGGCAGCAGCATCAGCAGAAGAACGAAAAGGAGGAGTAGGAGCTGGGAGGAGGAAGAGGGAGGTGGAGGAGGGAGGAGTACGAGGGAGGAAGAGATAGGCGGAGAGAGGAGGAGGAGGGAAGAGGAGGGAGGAGAAAGGAGGAGGAGGAGTAGGGAGGAATAGGAGGGAGGAGGAGGGATTAGGAGGAGGAGAGAGGAGGAGGAGGTAGGAGAAGGGAGGAGGAAGGAGGAGGAGGGAAGAAGAGGAAGGAGGAGGAGGAGTAGGGAGGAATAGGAGGGAGGAGGAGGGATTAGGAGGAGGAGAGAGGAGGAGGAGGAGGAGGAGGGAGGGGGGAGGGAGAAGGAGAAGGAGGAGGGAGAAGGAGGGAGGAGAAGAACGCAGGGGGGAGGAGGAGGGAGATGGAGGAGGAGGAGGAGGGAGGAGGCGGAGGGAGGAGGTGGAGGGAGGAGGCGGAGGGAGGAGGAGGGAGGAGGAAGAGGGAGAAGGATGAGGAGGGGGAAGGAGGGGAAGGATGAGGAGGGAGGAGGAGGAAGAGGGAGGAGGAGGGAGTAGGAGGAGAAGGGAGGAGGAAGGAAGAGGAGTGATTAGGAGGAGGGAGGAGGAGGGAGGAGGAAGAGGGAGAACTAGGAGGGAGAAGGAGGAAGAGGGATGTGGAGGGAGGAGGAGAGAGGATGAGGAGGAGAAGGGAGGAGGAGGGATGAGGAGGATGGAGGATGAGAGGGAGGAGGAGGGAGGAGGTAGGAGGAGGAGGGAGGAAGAGGGATGAGAAGGGGGAGGAGGGAGGAGGAGGGATGAGGGGGAGAACGTAGAATTAGAAGGAGGGAGGAGGAGCTAGTGGGAGGAGAGAGGAGGAGAAGGGAGGAGGAAGGAAGAGGAGTGATTAGGAGGGAGGAGAGCGAGGAGGTAGGAGCAAAAGGGAGGAGGAGGAAGAGGGAGGCGGAGGAAGAGAAAGAGGGAGGAGGAGGGAGGAGGGGGAGAGGAAGAGGGTAGGAGGAGGAGGAGGATTTTAACGCATATGCCTGTAGACAACTGCAGCGGAAAGGTGGGTCTGTCTATCTATCTGACCCGGCGTGGCTTTGCCCAGCTCCTGGCGGGTAGCGTCTCATTAAATTTATACAACAAAAAAAGTAACTTAAAAAAATGTCCTTCCACACACCATCCATTATTTTTAATGAAAACTCTTTCTAATCACCTGCATGACTACAGTAACTTCTTAAGCATAAAAAGATGAGTTACAATGTTATGCATTGTGCATTATTTTTTTGAAATCTTTGAAAATGCCTTAAAGATTGTATCATTATTTATTCTAACTCATATGCCGGTACATAACTATAGACACGGAGTTTATAAATCTTTGAAAACGATGCAACAATATGACTATAAGTTATACAGAAAAGTTATTAAAAGTTATGCCCCTTGAAATAACATTTACAGAGTTAAGTCCCCTCGCTGTATAGAAATTACAATTAAAAATGGAAGATTAAATAATATTGGGTAAGCAGCCGATTTCACACTAAAAAAATATCACTGTGGGCTGCGCTGGAATGAAAGGAAGACGTGTAGAAAATTTCATCTCAATCGGATGGGCCGTTCGCGAACGCATAAAAGACATACATTTAATTCATATAAGTAGTCATATAAGTTCTCGTTCCCGTTACCGACTGTCTGTCTGTCTGTCTGTCTGTCTGTCTGTCTGTCTGACCCGGCCCGGCATCGCCCAACTCCTGGTGTGGAGCATCTCATTTAATTCATATAAGTAGTCATATAAGCTCCCGTTCCCGGTCCCGGTCTGTCTGTCTGTCTATATGTCTGTCTGTCTGTCTGTCTGTCTGATCCGGCCCGGCTTCGCCCAGCCCCTGATGGGGAGCATCTCATTTAATTCATATAAGTAGTCATATAAGTTCCCGTTCCCGACTGTCTGTCTGTCTGTCTGTCTGTCTGTCTAATCATTTATTGGTTGCAGTTAGAACAACCTTAGATAAACGAAGACCAACTTACAAAAAGCATTAGAAAGAGCACTTGAAAGATCTTTACATCTTCCCCAACAATTAACTTAGGTAAATGGAGCAGCGGCAGCAGCAGCAGAAGAAGAAGAAAAAGGAGGAGTAGGAGCTGGGAGGAGTAAGAGGGAGGTGGAGGAGGGAGGAGGAGGGAGGAGTAGGAGGGAGGAAGAGATAGGCGGAGAGAGGAGGAGGAGGGAAGAGGAGGGAGGAGGAAGGAGGAGGAGTAGTAGGTAGGAGGAGGGATTAGGAGGAGGAGAGAGGAGGAGGAGGGAGGAGGAGGGAGGAGGAGGAGGGAGGAGAAGGAGGGGGAGGAGGAGGAGGGAGGATAAAGAGGGAGGAGGAGGAGGGATGTGGAGGGAGGAGGAGGAGGGAGGAGGAGGAAGGAGGTAGAGGGAGGAGGAGGAGGGAGGAGGAGGAAGAGGGAGGAGGAAGAGATGGAGGAAGGAGGAGGGAGGAGAAGAACGCAGGAGGAGGAGGGAGGAGGAGAGGGAGGAGGAGGGAGATGGAGGAGGACGAGGGAGGAGGAGGGAGATGGAGGAAGAGGAGGGAGGAGGAGGAGGGAGAAGGAGGAGGGAGGAGAAGGAGGGGGAGGAGGAGGAGGGAGGATAAAGAGGGAGGAGGAGAAGGGATGTGGAGGGAGGAGGAGGGAGGAGGAGGAAGGAGGTAGAGGGAGGAGGAGTAGGGAGGAGGAGAGAGGATGAGGAGGAGATGGAGGAAGAGGGAGGAGGAGGAGGGAAAGGAGGGAGGAAGAGGGAGGAGAAGGAGGAGGAGGGAGGAAGAGGGAGGAGAAGGAGGAGGGAGGAGGGGGAGGACGTAGGAGGAGGGAGTAGGAGGGAGGAGGAGGAGAGAGGAGGAGAAGGGAGGAGGAAGGAAGAGGAGTGATTAGGAGGAGGGAGGAGGGCGAGGAGGAAGAGGGAGGAGGAGGAAAGAGGAGGAGGAAGGAGGAGGAAGAGGGAGGAGGAGGGAGGAGGAGGAGAAAGAGGGAAGAGGAGGATGGAGGAGGGAGAGGGGGGAGGGGTAGAGGAAGAGGGTAGGAATTGGAGGAGGGGAGAGGAGGAGGAGGAGGAATATAACGCATATGCCTGTAGATTTAATAATGGCTGAAGTTGTTCCATGTCTTCTTAGAGTTGGCGACAGTGTAAAGAAATATAAAATCTTCAAACTTGATAGAGATAAGGTAACTATTATTTATTTATTCTTTAAGCATAAAAAGATGAGTTACAATGTTATGCATTATGCATTATTTTTATGAAAACTTCGAAAATGCCTTAAAGATTGTATCACTATTTATTATAACTCATATGCCGGCATATAACTGTGGACTAAGAGTTTATAAATCTTTGAAAACGATGCCACAATATGACTATAAGTTATACAGAAAAGTTATGCCCCTTGAAATAACTTTTACAGAGTTAAGTCCCCTGAGATATATGAAATTATAATGAAAAATGAAAAATGAAATAATATTGGGTAAGCAGCCGATTTCACACTAAAAAAATATCACAGTGGGCTGCGCTGGAATGAAAGGAAGAGGTGTAGAAAATTTCATCTCAATCGGATGGGCCGTTCGCGAGCGCATAAAGGACATACGGACAGACGGAGATCGCCTTTTATATATAAGACTAGCAGACCCGGCCCGGCTTCGCCCAGCTCTGGTGGGGAGCATCTCATTTAATTCATATAAGTCGTCATATAAGCTGCCGTTCCCGTTCCTGTCTGTCTGTCTGTCTATATGTCTGCCTGTCTGTCTGTCTGTCTGTCTGTCTGTCTGTCTGACCCTGCCCTGCATCGCCTGGCTCCTGGTGTGGAGCATCTCATTTAATTCATATAAGTAGTCATATAAGCTTCCGTTCCCGTTCCCGACTATCTATCTGTCTGTCTGTCTATCTGTCTGTCTGTCTGTCTGTCTGTCTGACCCGGCCCGGCTTCGCCCAGCCCCTGATGGGGAGCATCTCATTTAATTCATATGAGTTCCCGTTCCCGACTATCTGTCTGTCTGTCTGTCTGTCTGTCTGTTTGTCTGTCTGTCTGTCTAATCATTTATTGGTTGCGGTTAGAACAACCTTAGATAAACGAAGACCAACTTACAAAAAGCATTAGAAAGAGCACTTGAAAGATCTTTACATATTCCCCCAACAATTAACTTGGGTGAATGGAGCAGCGGAAGCAGCAGCAGAAGAAGAAGAAAAAGGAGGAGTAGGAGGAAGGAGGAGGAAGAGCGTGGAGGAGGGAGAAAGAGATAGGCGGAGAGAGGAGGAGGAGGGAGGAAGAGGGAGGAGTAGGAGGGAGGAGGAGGGATTAGGAGTAGGGGGAAAGAGGAGAAGGAGGAGAAGGGAGGAGGAGGAAGAGGGAGGAGGGAGGAGGAGGACAGAGGAAGAGGAGTAGAGAGGGGAAGGAGGGAGGAGGAGGGAGAAGGAGGAAGAGGAGGAAGAGGGAGGAGGAAGAGGGAGAAGGAGGAGGAGGATGGAGAAGGAGGGAGGAGGACCACGCAGGAGGAGGGGGAGGAGGAGGGAGGAGGGAGAGGGAGGAGGAGGAGGAGAAGAGAGGAGGAGGAGGGAGGAGGTGGAGGGAGAAGGAGGAGGGAGGAAGAGGTAGAAGGAGGAGGGAGAAGGAGGAGGAAGAATGATGAGGAGGGAGGAGGAGGAAGAGGGTGGAGGAAGGAGGAGGAGGGAGGATGTAGAGGGAGGAGAAGGAGGGAGGAAAAGGGAGGAGGAGAGAGGAGGGAGGAAGTAGGAGGAAGAGGGAGGAGGAGGGAGGAGGAAGAGATAGGCGGAGAGAAGAGGAGGGAGGATGAGGGAGGAGGAGGAGTAGGGAGGAATAGGAGGGAGGAGGAGGGATTAGGAGGAGGGGGAAAGAGGAGAAGGAGGAGGAGGAAGAGGGAGGAGGAGGGAGGAGGAGGAAGGAGGAGGAGGAGGAGGAGAGAGGAGGAGGTATTAGGAGGGAGAAGGAGGATGGAGGAGGGAGGAGGAGGGAGAGGGAGGAGGGGGAAGGGGAGGGAGGAGGGAGGAAGAGGGAGAAGGGGGGAGGAGGAGGAGGAGGGAGGAGGAGAACGCAGGAGGAGGAGGGGGAGGAGGAGGAGGAAGAAGGAGGGAAGAGGAGGAGGGAGGAGGAGAGAGGAGGAGGAGGGAGGAGGTGGATGGAGAAGGAGGAGGGAGGAAAAGGTAGAAGGAGGAGGGAGGAGGGAGGAGAAGGAGGAGGAGGAATGATGAGGAGGGAGGAGGAGGAAGAGGGAGGAGGAGGGATGTGGAGGATGGAGGTGGAGGGAGGAGGAGGGAGGAGGTAGAGGGAGGAGGAGGAGGGAGGAAAAGGGAGGAGAGAATAGGAGGAGGGAGGAGGAGGAAGAGGAGGGAGAGGGAGGAGGGGGAGGGGAAGAGGAAGAGGGTAGGAGGAGGAGGGGAGAGGATAAGGACTGATGTGGAGGAAGGAGGAGGAGGGAGGAGGGATTAGGTAGAGGGAGGAGGAGGAGGGAGGAAAAGGGAGGAGTGAAGAGGAGAGAGGAGGAGGAGGGAGGAGGTAGGAGGAGGAGGAAGAGGGAGGAGGAGGAAGAGGGAGGAGGAGGAGGAAGAGGGAGGAGGAGGATGGAAGAGGAAGAGGAGGGAGAGGGAGGAGGGGGAGAGGAAGCGGAAGGGGGTAGGAATTGGAGGAGGGGAGAGGAGGAGGAGGGAGAAGGAGGGAGGAGGAGAAGCGAGGAGGAGGGGAGAGGAGGGAGGAGGAGGGGAGAGGAGGAGGCGGAGGCGGAGGGAGAAGGAGGAAGGAGGGAGAGGGAGGAGGGGGAGGAGGGAGGAGGAGGGAGAATGAGGATGGGAGGAAGGAAAGGGAGGTGGAAGAATAGGTAGGGGGAGGAGGAGGGAGGAAAGGGAGGAGAGAGGAGGAGGAGGGAGGATGAGGATGGAGGAGGAAGAGGAGGGAGAGGGAGGAGGGGGCGTGGAAGAGGAAGAGGGTATTAGGAGGGGAGAGGAGAAGGAGGGATGTGGAGGAAGGAGGAGGAGGGAGGAAGAGGGATTAGGTAGAGGGAGGAAAAGGGAGGAGGGAAGAGGAGAGAGGAGGAGGAGGGAGGAGGTAGGAGGAGGAGGAAGAGGGAGGATGAAGGGGGAGGAGGAGGAGGAAGAGTGAGGAGGAGGATGGAGGAGGAAGAGGAAGGAGAGGGAGGAGGGGGAGGGGAAGCGAAAGGGGGTAGGAATTGGAGGAGGGGAGAGGAGGAGGAGGAGGGAGAAAGCGGGAGGAGGAGAAGGGAGGAGGAGGGAGGAGGGGAAGGAGGGAGGAGGAGGGGAGAGGAGGAGGAGGAGGCGGAGGGAGAAGGAGGAAGGAGGGAGAGGGAGGAGGGAGGAGGAGGGAGAATGAGGAGGGGAGGAAGGAAAGGGAGGTGGAAGAGGAGGAGGGAGGAAGAGGAGGGAGGAGGAGGAAGGAGGTAGAGGGAGGAGGAGGAGGTAGAGGGAGGAGGAGGAAGAAGGAAAGGGAGGAGGAAGAGGAGGACTGTAGATAACTTCCTTACACATAAAAAGATGAATTGTTATTGATATTGCCGTGGCATGGAGGCATATATATCAGCAGCAGAGTTGATCCAGAAAACCAAAGACTGAGATCTATGGAGAACCATGAACGCCTACGCCAGCCGGCAGGGCACTTGATGATGATGATGATGATTGCCGTGTGACGATTCTGTGTAGTCACGTCATTTTCTTCGCTTGTCCTATTGTTTTGGTTCGGGGATTCTTTCATCATCATCATCATATATTTACGTACGTATTTAGGGAGGGGGAGGAGGGAGGAGGAGGAAGAAGAAGCAGCGCTGGGATGAGAGGAAGGCGTGTAGAAAATTTCATCTCAATCGGATTGGCCGTTCGCGAACGCATAAAGGACATACATACAGACATATCCACACACATTGCCTTTTATATATAAGACTAGCTGACCCGGCCCGGCTTCACCCAGTCCCTGGTGGGGAGCATCTCATTTAATTCATATAAGTAGTCATATAAGTTCTCGTTCCCGTTACCGACTATCTGTCTGTCTGTCTGTCTGTCTGACCCGGCCCGGCATCGCCCAGCTCCTGGTGTGGAGCATCTCATTTAATTCATATAAGTAGTCATATAAGTTCCCGTTCCCGACTGTCTATCTGTCTGTCTGTCTGTCTGTCTATCTGTCTGACTATCTGTCTGCCTGACCCTGCCCGGCTTCGCCCAGCCCCTGATGGGGAGCATCTCATTTAATTCATATAAGTAGTCATATAAGTTCCCGTTCCCGTCTGTCTGTCTCTCCCTCCCTCTCTGTCTGTCTGTCTGTCTGTCTGTCTGTCTGCCTGTCTGTCTAATCATTTATTGGTTGCAGTTAGAACAACCTAGATAAACGAAGATCAACTTACAAAAAGCATTAGAAAGAGCACCTGAAAGGTCTTTACATCTTCCCCAACAATTAACTTGGGTAAATGGAGCGGCGTCAGCAGCAGCAGCAGAAGAAGAAAAAGGAGGAGTAGGAGCTGGGAGGAGGAAGAGGGAGGAGGAGGGAGGAAGAGATAGGCGGAGAGAGGAGGAGGAGGGAAGATGAGGGAGGAGTAGGAGTAGGGATGAATAGGAGGGAGGAGGAGGGATTAAGAGGAGAGGAGGAGGAGGGAGGAGGAGGGAGGAGGAGGGAGGAGGAGGGAGGAGGAGGGAGGAGGAGGGAGGAGGAGGGAGGAGGAGGGAGGTAGAGGAAGGAGGAGGAGGAGAGAGGAGGAGGAGAGAAGAAGAGGAGGGAGGAGAAGGAGGGAGGAGGAGGACGGAGGAGGAGGTCGGAAGGATGGAGGAGGGAGGAGGAGGAAGAAGAGAGGAGTAGAAGGGAGGAGGAGGGAGGAAGGAGGAGGGAGGAGTAGGGAGGAGGAGGAAGAGGGATGAAGAGGGAGGAGGAGGGAGGAGGGAGGAGGAAGGAGGAGAGAGCATGAGGGAGGAGAAGAACGCAGGATGAGGGGGAGGAGGAGGAGGGAGGAGAAGAGGGAGAAGGAGGGATATAGAGGAGGAGGGAGGAGGGAGAAGGAGGAGGAGAGAGGAGGTGGAGGGAGGAGGCGGAGGTAGGAGGAGGAGGGAGGAGTAGGAAGGAGGTAGAGGGAGGAGGAGGAGGGAGGAGGAGTAGGGAGGATGAGGAGGGAGGAGGAGGAAGAGGGAGGAGGAGGGATGTGGAGGGAGGAGGAGGAGGGAGGAGGAGGGAGGAGGAGGAGGGAGGAGGAGGGAGGATGAGGAGGGAGGAGGAGAAGGGATGAGGAGGGATGAGGAGAGGGAGGAGGAGGGAGGAGTAAGAGGAGGAGGAGGAGGTAGGTGGAGGAGGGAGACAAAGGGAGGAGAAGGAGGAGGAGGGAGGAGGAGGGATGAGGGGGAGGACGTAGGAGGAGGAGGGAGGAAGAGGAGGAAGGAGGAGGAAGGAGAAGGAGGAGAAGGAGGGAGGAGAAGAACGCAGGAGGGGGAGGAGGAGGAGGAGGAGAAGGAAGAGGGAGGAGGAGGAGGGATGTGGAGGGAGGAGGGAGGAGGTAGAGGGAGGAGGAGAGAGGATGAGAAGGGGGGAGGAAAAGGGAGGAGGAGGGAGGAGGAGATGGGGGAGGAGGGAGGAGGGAGGAAGGGGAGGAGGGATGAGGCGGAGGACGTAGAATTAGAAGGAGGGAGGAGGAGGGAGTGGGAGGAGAGAGGAGGAGAAGGGAGGAGGAAGGAAGAGGAGTGATTAGGAGGAGGGCGAGGAGGTAGGAGGAAGAGGGAGGAGGGAGGAGGAGGAGGAAGGAGGAGGAGGAGAAGGAGGGAGGAGAAGAACGCAGGAGGGGGAGGAGGAGGAGGAGGGAGGAGAAGGAAGAGGGAGTAGGAGGAGGGATGTGGAGGGAGGAGGAGGGAGGAGGTAGAGGGAGGAGGAGGGAGGATGAGGAGGGAGGAGGAGAAGGGAGGAGGAGGGATGAGGAGGAGGGAGGAGGAGAGGGAGGAGGAGGGAGGAAGGGGAGGAGGGATGAGGGGGAGGACGTAGAATTAGAAGGAGGGAGGAGGAGGGAGTGGGAGGAGAGAGGAGGAGAAGGGAGGAGGAAGGAAGAGGAGTGATTAGGAGGAGGGCGAGGAGGTAGGAGGAAGAGGGAGGAGGAGGGAGGAGGAGGAGAAAGAGGGAGGAGGGGGAGGGGAAGAGGAAGAGGGTAGGAATTGGAGGAGGGGAGAGGAGGAGGAGGAGGAATATAACGCATATGCCTGTAGATTTAATAATGGCTGAAGTTGTTCCATGTCTTCTTAGAGTTGGCGACAGTGTAAAGAAATATAAAATCTTCAAACTTGATAGAGATAAGGTAACTATTATTTATTTATTCTTTAAGCATAAAAAGATGAGTTACAATGTTATGCATTATGCATTATTTTTATGAAAACTTCGAAAATGCCTTAAAGATTGTATCACTATTTATTATAACTCATATGCCGGCATATAACTGTGGACTAAGAGTTTATAAATCTTTGAAAACGATGCCACAATATGACTATAAGTTATACAGAAAAGTTATGCCCCTTGAAATAACTTTTACAGAGTTAAGTCCCCTGAGATATATGAAATTATAATGAAAAATGAAAAATGAAATAATATTGGGTAAGCAGCCGATTTCACACTAAAAAAATATCACAGTGGGCTGCGCTGGAATGAAAGGAAGAGGTGTAGAAAATTTCATCTCAATCGGATGAGCCGTTCGCGAGCGCATAAAGGACATACGGACAGACGGAGATCGCCTTTTATATATAAGAAGACTAGCTGACCCTGCCCGGCTTCGCCCAGACCCTGGTGGGGAGCATCTCATTTAATTCATATAAGTAGTCATATAAGTTCTCGTTCCCGTTACCGACTGTCTGTCTGTCTGTCTGTCTGTCTGTCTGTCTGTCTGTCTGTCTGTCTGTCCGTCTGTCTGACCCGGCCCGGCATTGCCCAGCTCCTGGTGTGGAGCATCTCATTTAATTCATATAAGTAGTCATATAAGTTCCCGTTCCCGACTGTCTATCTGTCTGTCTATCTGTCTGTCTATCTGTCTGCCTGACCCTGCCCGGCTTCGCCCAGTCCCTGGTGGGAAGCATCTAATTTAATTCATATAAGTAGTCATATAAGTTCCCGTTCCCGTTACCGACTATCTGTCTGTCTGTCTGTCTGTCTGACCCGGCCCGACATCGTCCAGCTCCTGGTGTGAAGCATCTCATTTAATTTATATAAGTAGTCATATAAGTTCCTGTTCCCGACTGTCTATCTGTCTGTCTGTCTGTCTATCTGTCTGCCTGACCCTGTCCGGCTTCATTAAATTCATACAACAAAAAAAATGTAACTTAAAAGAATGTTTTACCACACACCATCCATTATTTTTAATGAAAACTCTTTCTAATCACCTGCATGACTACAGTAACTTCTTAAGCAAAAAAAGATGAGTTACAATGTTATGCATTGTGCATCATTTTTATGAAAACTTTGAAAATGCCTTACAGATTGTATCATTATTTATTATAACTCATATGCCGGTACATAACTATGGACAAAGAGTTTATAAATCTTTGAAAACGATGCCACAATATGACTATAAGTTATACAGAAAAGTTATGCCCCTTGAAATAACTTTTACAGAGTTAGGTCCCCTGAGATATATGAAATTATGATGAAAAATGAAAAATGAAATAATAATGAGTAAGCAGGCGATTTCACACTAACAAAATATCACAGTTGACAGCTCTGGAATGAAAGGAAGGCGTGTAGAAAATTTCATCTCAATCGGATGGGCCGTTCGCGAACAAATAAAGGACATACATTCATACATACAGAGATACGCACATCCTAATTTATATATAAGATTAGTTTTAAAAAAATCACAACTTATGTCTTAACATAGCAAAAACAAAGATAATGCATACAGATAAAACTACTATGGAGAAAGACATATATGTTAATGAGGAAAAATTGGAGGTGATGGAAAATTTTTAATGTCTTGGGTCATTGATTACTAACAACGGTGACACAATAAAAGAAATTAAACGACGACTATTAATATATAATATTATTTTCAAATAATATATAATATAAATATTTAAATTTCAAATCCCGAAACAACCACATAATCAATTGATTATTGCTCACTGGATTTAGGAGGCCTGGTGTTCCTTGCCAGTGAGAAGTCCTGATCGTTCGGGTCCCATCGATTGACGGACGTCGGTCGCGGCGATTGGGCAATCTTGAGCATAGCCTACGATGGGTAGCGTTGAGATGTTCTGTTGTGATAATTTGGTGTGTCCAGTGTGTGCCGCGTGGTTACACACCCGCTTCACATGTGTGATCCGGGACTGTTTCCGGATCCGGTCAGGGATATGCACTACTGACGAGCTCAAATGAGGGCGAAACTCGAGTCTAGTGCTTCCATATTGACGTGGATAGGCCTTAGGTTCATACCAGAATGCGATCGGCGTTGCCAGTAGTGGGTTGTGCTCAATATTTAAATTTCAAATCCCGAAACAACCACATAATCAATTGATTATTGCTCACTGGATTTAGGAGGCCTGGTGTTCCTTGCCAGTGAGAAGTCCTGATCGTTCGGGTCCCATCGATTGACGGACGTCGGTCGCGGCGATTGGGCAATCTTGAGCATAGCCTACGATGGGTAGCGTTGTGATGTTCTGTTGTGATAATTTGGTGTGTCCAGTGTGTGCCGCGTGGTTACACACCCGCTTCACATGTGTGATCCGGGACTGTTTCCGGATCCGGTCAGGGATATGCACTACTGACGAGCTCAAATGAGGGCGAAACTCGAGTCTAGTGCTTCCATATTGACGTGGATAGGCCTTAGGTTCATACCAGAATGCGATCGGCGTTGCCAGTAGTGGGTTGTGCTCAATATTTAAATTTCAAATCCCGAAACAACCACATAATCGACTATTAATAGCTCTTCAAAGACTAAAACAACCGAATAAATTATAGAGTGGGACAGACAGAACTACAAAAATTAGATTTTTAAGAGCATGCATCTTTCCCATTGCAACATATGCCCGTGAGACCTGGACACTTACTAAACAAGCTGAACAGCGCATAAATGCCTTTGAATATAAATGTTATAGACGAGTTAAAATTGAAAGATTTTGGTCACTTTAAACATCACAAAATTTTGGAGATAACAATAATGGAGGGGTATATGCCTGGGAAGAGAGGAAGGCCAAAGAGAAGATGGGTGCAGGATATGCTAGATGATCTCGAGATGGGTGTATCGGATGCGGGATATCTTGCTTATGATCCAGAGGTTTTCCAGAAGGTTGTTATGAGAGCGAGGTTCTGCAGAGGACATGCTACTGAATGAATGAGTTTTAAACAATTAAGTTTCAGTCTTCTCTCATTTGTTTTTGAGTCTAAGTTTCTATCTTTATATCTGCATGTTGTGTTTTACTGATTCTGCATTTGTTTTCAATGTGTATGATTTTTAAACAATTATGTTTCAGTCTTCTCTCATTTATTTCTGAATCTAAGTGTCTATCTTTATATCTGCAAGTATGTTTTTCTTGTCAGGTTTAATATGCTCAAACTGTTAATATCGTGGGATTTGAGAATTTCTCCAGCTCTCTCACATTCTGCAAAGGACCAGACAGGTAAATTCTGTGATCATCTGTTATTTATTGTCCCGGGCAAGAACAAACATGCCCAATATGCTGTAACGTCGTTCGAATTCACACAACATCAAGTTAAAAATAAACAACACAAGCAGTCTAATAACGCAACTCACAAATGTTTTAGTCATTATAGAAGTGATTTGCATGTTTTTTCCAAGGTTGTCGATAAAGACCTGAAGATAAAGACATTGTCATTTTATAGAAGAATTTTGAGAACACAATGGACAGATAGAAACAGTATATAACAGAGGATATTTTGCAAGAAGTTAACTCACAGAGAGAGCTGGTTATTCGAATCGTAAGAAGACAGTCCATATTCTTTGGGCATGTCATGAGAAGGGAAAAGCTGGAGTATGTCGTCACAACGGGAAACTTGAACGGGAGAAAAGGCGGAGGAACAAAGAGAAAATATGCAGGACAGTTTGACATCATGGCATGGAGGCATATCAGTATCGCCGACTATCAGTTACGATTAGTAGTACGACTCACGAGACAGAAGGTGCGGACAGACATGATGACCATCACATGACATGAACTATAAGAAGAATAAATGCTTCTTCAAAGTATTGCCAGGGCACTGTGCTGTCTACTGTTTAATGCTCCCAAGTTCCAACTGGCAATGATTTTTAGCTTGCTCTTACGGACTTCTATTATTGCCAATCTCTGTGAGGTCTAGATTTGAACCGTTAAGCAGAGATTAGATGAAGGTGGGAGA
Organism: Cepaea hortensis; assembly: GCA_963921405.1. Taxonomy (NCBI): domain Eukaryota; kingdom Metazoa; phylum Mollusca; class Gastropoda; order Stylommatophora; family Helicidae; genus Cepaea; species Cepaea hortensis. Next base: position 113,625,467 of record OY992881.1, read on the forward strand.
GGTGTCATATCACCAGGTTATTCTGAAAATGTTCTCGGATGAATTACGAGGGGAAGTCAATAAGTAAGTCACAAATGGCTGTAGAAAATAACTAAATATGACAACACCTTGAAACCAGTTTATTTGTATACAAACATTGTTTCTTTATTTCTCAACATAATTTCCAGCAACATTGATGACTTATCCCATCGTTTTATCAGTCTTCCAAAACCATCTGCATTGAACTCTGTGCTCTGTTTTCTAAACCACGTTTTCACTTCACATTCAACTTCGGCGTCATTCGCAAAATGTCTCACGCCAAAGTGGGTTTTCAGTGGACCAAAAAGGTGGAAATCGTTAAGGGCTAAGTCGGGGCTATAAGGTGGATGTTCCAGAACCTCCCACCTTAGTTGATTAATTTTCTCCTGAGTTAATCGAGCCGTATGTGGTCTGGCATTGTCATGAAGAAGCAACGCTCCTCTAGTCAGCAGTCCTGGACGTTTTCTTCGATTGATTGATTGATTGATTTAGGAACCGACATCACAGCATTCGGGGCATTCCCATAAGCGCTCCGTCCCCATCCTCATAAGCCAGCGAAGAGTTCCAACCCCAATGGTGCCGGTAGCAATTTGATTATATGTGCGTCTCGCCTTTCCTCTAAGCTCGCCCTCGTAGCAGTTGTCACCCAACACCGATCTCACAATACTAGGCTCATGGTCATATGTGCTCCATCTCAATTATTATATATGAAGTTTTGGATATTTAATTTAAAGTTCCAGTGGTCAGTTGATTATGCAGCTACTCTGTCATCGACCATGATCCTTCAGTTGTGTATCAGTAGTTTCACAATGGATTTCTGGTTCCATCGTTCGTAACCGTATGTTGTCATCAATTTGCATTTCCCAGCCTAACAGACAATGGTTTATAAAACAGTTCACTTCCTCCTTGCGGGCGCGTTAGTTTAGTTGACGGGAATACGCTGATAATATCATGAGCGATCATGTGAACAACAATATGATTATTGTGGTAGAAAGAAAGCCTATTTACATGGCCACTGTTCGACGCCTGCATTAACAGAGAAAAAGTCTGGCCACATGTTCCCCCAAGCATCCAGGCCTGCACAATCTGATGGCCCTATCATATGACAAACCTATGACAGGTTCCTGCATCTGTACACTTTTTTTAAAGAAAAATTACATCGCTCTTGCTCTGTCTGCCAGCTTCATGGCGAGGGCGTTACGGATGCAGTGTGTAATCCTGCATACCACGTTTGAAACACAGCTGTGGGCGACTTGACAGCAGACCGCCTTGTCTTACGTTGGTTTTTTATGCAAATGGTATGAGTGCCGGTCGTTCAAAAATCAATGGCAAACTACTGAACTTAAACTTGCCCAGGAATCACGAACAGCCAAAAAAAAAAAAGTGCTGGGGTTGACTGTCATGTTCTGTAAAATAAAAAAAAAATAAAAAAAAAAACTAACTCTAAGTTGTCACCCTGCGTGTGCCCTGGAGGCCAGCCAATTAGCTCTCTCCTCCACATACACTACATGAATCACTGAAAAACGAGGGACGCAGAGGTGTTTCCAAGGCACCAGGGCCGGGTTATATACTGGCCAAGACCTATTGACGCGTCCTCGTCGAGCGTCCTGTGCAACAGGTCCCTTCGGGGTCCTGGCTAAAGTCAGTAGGATCGCCGATTAGTCGAAGAGTGTCTGCCTGTACGGCGAGGAACCACCAGTCTGCACACCAATAAGCCAGACATGGGACAACAGATACTCACGCAAATCTCAGGTTCGGTATGGCATCACACTGATGTTGGACAACAGGATGTCTTCATCCGACATACAGGACTTCGCGTTCGAGCTCAAGCCAACGAACACAAGCAAGCAAGCAACCCAAAAACGAGAAATAGACGGCAAGCTTTGCCAGAACACGAATACAAGTACAAACTAGGCACTGTACAGAAACAATAAACACACTACATGATAATCTATATATATATAAAACAGAGTGTATGTGGCTTTGTTTGTGTGTTTGTGGGTATTTATGTATTGGATGCGTTCGATAACGGTACATCCGATTGAGATGAAATTTTCTACACGTCTTCCTTTCATTCCTGTGCAACCGACTATAATAGTTTCTTAGTGTAAAATCTTCTACTTATTTAATAACATTTACTTTTCCATTTTCATTATATAATGTCTATATAGCAGGGGGACTTCACTCTAGAAAAGTTATTTCAAGGGGCATAACTTTTAATAACATTTCTATATACTTTATAGTCATGTTGTTGGACTTACTTGCACTATTGTTAAACTCTTTGTCTATAGTTATTTTTAGGCATATGAGTTATAATAAATAATGATATAATCTTTAAGGCATTTTCAAAGTTTGCATAAAAATAATGCATAATGCATAACATTGTAACCCATCTTTTTCTGCTTAAAGAACTTATCAACTTTCATGTCGGTGATTAAAAACAGTTTTCATTAAAAATAATGAATGGTGTGTGGAAGGACATTCTTTTAAGTTACTGTGCGCCAGGAGCTGGGCGAAACCACGCCGGGTCAGATAGATAGACAGACAGACAGATAGTCGGGAACGGAAGCTTATTTGACTACTTATATGAATGAATTAAATGACATGCTCCCCACCAGGGACTGGGTGAAGCCGGGCCGGGTCAGACAGACAGACAGATAAACAGACAGTCGGGAACGGGAGAGCTTATATGACTACGTATATGAATTAAATGAGATGCTCCCCACCAGGGACTGGGTGAAGCCGGGCCGGGACAGACAGACAGACAGATAGACAGACAAACAGATAGTCGGGAACGGGAGAGCTTATATGACTACGTATATGAATAAAATGAGATGCTCCCCACCAGGGACTGGGTGAAGCCGGGTCAGACAGACAGACAGACAGACAGATAGTCGGGAATGGGAGAGCTTATATGACTACTTATATGAATTAAATGAGATGCTCCCCACCAGGGACTGGGTGAAGCCGGGCCGGGTCAGCCAGACAGACAGACAAATAAGCAGACAGACAGACTGATAGATAGATAGATCCCCTCCAGGGCCTGGGCGAAGCCGGGCCGGGTCAGCTAGTATAAACATAAAAGTTACTCATATGTATTCTTGTTGTGGACTGCACACGTCTTTTGTGAAATCGTGTACCATCTACATACACCAGTTTGTCTGGTCACTAGAGCCACTTAACAGTAGCAGACAGATGTCATGACTGTGTATGCGTCGACAACTCATGTCAGAAATATCCGGATTTAACCTTCCGAAGCATTAACAGGGTCAGTTACGATTCATGTACTCATCATGCGCCATGCCAGTAAGCCAGAGCTATCATGTTTCGTCATCTCACACGATCACCAGAGTCATGGATCAGCTCATTATTCTTGTCTCTACCTTGCCACGTGGTCATCTGTGTCATGGTATTCTTTGTATTTTCCTCAGAAACCACATTTCCACAGCCGTCAGATTCCCCCCCCCCCCCCCCCCCCAGATTGTCTGCTCATTGTTCACGCTTTAAATCCATACAAAAGTACAAGTTCCATGAAGCACCTCAACACTTTTTCTCGTTGTAATTCACATCATTTTATTGGTCAGTATATTTTCCATCTTGCAAAAAGCTACCATCGCCTTGGTGATTCTTGTTCGAATCTCTTCAAGGCATTGCCAAGTAGCAGTACAGGAGAAATGACGTAAAGGAGAGTTGGGGAGAAAGTCGCGAACCAACTTGTACGAGAAACCAAAGAGGTAACGTAAAAAGGAGAAAACGTCAGAGAGATTGTCAACAACAACAAACAGTCAGATCTTAGAGCTTGAAAGGGGGGGGGGGGGCAGCACGTTTCGATTCTCAGCAAGAAGAGAACTTATGTACTGGCTGGACACTTATTCTGATGGCTAACAAATATTGGAAAGAAGGACGAGATTATTAATGCATGATGTATATCGGCCTGAAAGCCACGGACAGATGCGACAATATTAGAATGGGACTCAGTAAATCACAGCAAGCTGACACATAGGCAAATTGGTGATGGACAGAAGTACCGGGACATGATAGTTATAAATATTTAATATGTCCAACCGTTTACGATTCATATTTAATAATGTTTCTCTACCGTCCCGTCTGGCCATAACAGGCACGGTAACAATAAATCGGAATTGATGATTTGGATTGTAAATGTGTAACAAGTTTGGACTTAGGCAAATAAATATTGCCTCAGCATTTTTAATACCGGCTTCGAGTCCTTGATCACCTTTTATATTCTACTTCTGGACACTGTTGGATTGATGCAATCCCTAGACCGTTGAACGTTTTGACGATGTTCGCATTCTTTATTGCAAGTTACCGATGTTCTCATTGTTTATTGCAAATCACCGTCTAGCAGGCATCTCCCATCAGATGTCACGATTGTTCCGAGATAATTGTACCGATTCACTTGTTTAAGAATATTCCGATTTACATTGTGGTGTTTCCTTCTTCTGAGACGGATCCTGGGCATATCTTGGAAAGACCATATAACAAACACGTGCTTGAAAGAGCGGATATTACCACAGTGCACTCCCTCCTCAAGCAAAGACGCCTCCGGTGGCTGGGCCGCCTATCTCGAATGGAGGATGAACGTACTCCCAAAGATCTCCTGTACGGAGAACTAGCCATAGGGAAGAGGCCAACCGGAAGACCCCAAATGCGAAATAAGTATGTGTGTAAACAAGATATGAAAACCCTCGGCATAGATCCAGACACATGGGAGAGAGCTGCAAAAGACAGACGTTCCTGGAGAAAAGATGGCAAAAAGGGCTGGTGTTCTTTGAGCGCAATCTGATCCAACAAACTGGGGAGAGAAGGCGCAGGCATAAAATGCAGTCACTAACAGCGCGACCTGCCTTTTCTTACGGATGTGGAAACTGTGGCAGAGATTGTCACTCTCGCATTGGATTATTCAGTCACCTGCAGCGCTGTCAGGTGCCCCCCCCTCCCCCCCCCCCCCCCAGCGGCGCAACTCTATAGTCCTACAGGATCTACTACTACTTCCTTTTTCCTAGTGACGACCATAATCTGTGTCTTCTTACAATTTAATTCTAACTCTAGTTGCTCACTATGTGCAACAACCGCAGCTACTAAATAAATGTTACGATTGTTGCCTTTTTGAATGAGGTATCTGACAAAAGGGGTTTAAAAGGCAAGTAGGTTGACATAATTGAATTGGGTTTTATCCCATATGGTAAGATCACTTTCTGCAGGGTGGTCTGCCAAAATCGGTGCATAAGCATAAACTCCGTAGCTCCGGCGATGATATCCAGGAGTTCCCGATAAAATTGCACTCGTGAACTAAACGACGTAGCCCGGAATCAAACCTACAGCTTTCAGAACGTGAGGTAGGCGTTGTAACCTCACTTCACCACAAATCCCTCCTGAATGAGGTATCTGAGAGTCACCTCACAGTTGCAGTCATTTCATCCACTTCCAATCTGTTGCTGAATGTTGTGCTTGAATGTCATCATCATAAAGTGAATTGCCTTGCACTGTTTCGTCAAGCTTGTGGCTCAGTACATCCGACTTCAACAAACATTTGTCGAATGTTAAGAGTGTTAACGAATGTCTATAATGTTCATATCGTATGATGCAAAAAGGGTTAGAGTGGCTGGGAGGTTTAACACAATTAAGCTTTTTCGTCTGACCGCGGCGTAGTGGGTTCGTTCAACTCGCAGGTCAGTTTAACTTGTTTGTTAACGTCTCGTTCTTGCCTTGGGGGCGTCAATTACAAGTACTGTAGAAGTCGCCTGATGGCGAAGGACACTCATAATACGGAAAGCTAGCCCTCTTCTTCTTCTTCTTCTTCTGCTTCTTCTTCTTCTTCTTTTTCTTCAGCGTTCCGAGCCATTGAGGTTCTTTGCTGCAGACACAACCCGTCTCCATTCGTCTCTCTGGTTGACCTTCTCTTGCCAGTCGTTGATTCCAAGTGCTTGTTACTTGTAGGTCTGTATAAATATTATCTCTCCATCGTCTTCTTGGTCTACCTCGGAGTCTACGGTCATTTATTTCCTGAGTGTAACCCAGTTTTGTTTCCCTATTATCTTCCATTCTTTCTATATGCCCCAGCCATTGTAGTCTATTATTACTATTAGCCTTCATGATACCAGTGATTAGCGGGGACTTAAACAGATAATAAATGTCTTTGTTACTTCTTCTTTTCCACTCTCCACTTTGTGTATCCCCAATGGGTCCAAAGATGCGTCTTAAAACTTTGTTCTCAAAGGTTTGTAACAAGGCTTCGTCTCCTTTCGTTGTACTCCAGGTTTCAGAGCCATACAGCACAACTGGTCTGATCAGTGTTTTGTATATTGTGATTTTGGTGTTACGAGATAGCGCATTTGATTTTAGTACATGATGTAGTGCATAGTATATCTTATTTCCAGAATTGACTCTAGTTTGTATTTCTTCCCTTATGATGTTGGAGCAGTTGAAAATTTTACCCAGGTATTTGTATGTTTCCGTTCTTTTAATGGTCATTTTATCTATTTGTATGTGGCCAGAGTTTTCAGCCATTCCTTCTCTTGAAATTAGAAAGCTTGCCCTCTAGTAAAATCAATCCAGTACAATTACTAGTAGTAACCACTACCGCAGTAATAGTAGTAGTAGTAGTAGTAGTTGTAGTAGGAGCAACAGCAGCCCCACGTGTGAGGACTACTCTTGAGTTCATAGTGAGCGAACGAACAAAAAAATAATGATTCTTATGTATTAGTGCCTGCTCTATTGATTTCATTAGTAACAGACATTCTTTTGCAAAGTTGACGGTTTGGCCTTTAAATAATGCGCAGGCGTGCACAAATAAAATGCTTTGCTTTGTAACATTGAAAGTCGGCATTTGCGATCAAGTTTTATTTGAAATAATTGTAAAATAATATATGAAAACTCTAATGCACCTAAAAAAAACAAAACAGCAAGTCCAGGTGTAAAGTATAAATGTTCTAATGTATTTTCACTTTTAACATAGCGGTCATAGCACCAACAAATTCCTGACTTTTATTTTTCTTCTGAACATCACCAACATCAAAGTCCCTTGATGCAAAATCTAAATAGATAAATAGGTAGCAGCGTTTAAGAATAAAGTGGAAACTAGGATACATTCAGACAACATAAAAATTAACAGAATGTACAGCTATTAGCATTAGTGATGCAAGAATATATATAGATCCAACGATGACACAAACATGAACACTGTTTACTTGCAGTTGCAGCAAGGACAAATTTGAGCATCCTGTAAACAGATAAAAGTAAACATGTATTTACTGTCATTTAGATGATAAAACGACGTGCTGTAAAAGTACTCCTTAAATAACAGTAGAGAAAACATAAACTGTCGGCACCACACACTTCGTCTTCAGTACTGTACAATCTAGCCATTTGTGACATTGTCATGTAAAACTTATTTTGTAATAATGTCAGATGTTTGTATGTTGCAATTTTTCTTATATCTTTCCTGTATTAATCTTTCAGCTAATATTTTCAACATATCTTGATTTAGTTTCCCTGAATATCGCGAGTTTGAATTTATCATGAAAGCATGAAAATGGAAACATATCTGACCACAAATGTCCCAACACTTTTGGCTATGCATCTCTGATTTGTCAACAAACAAATTTAGCGGCTTCAGATGCAGTCTCTTGGCGATCACTGTATCAATTTTGTTCACCGTGTTAGCGATTTTGTGTTTGTTTGAAAACTATATTAACATCTGTCTTTCAATTTAAACATTTACAGGAAAACTTGGACAGGAGAAAGTAAATAAATAACTCTTTGACGTCGTAATTCCACTGGCGGTAAACTGAACTCTCCAGCTGTCATTGTTAAATTGTTCACCTCCTACAATATATCGGGACATCTTTAGATGCAGACATAAATATACATGTAAATATTCAACAACGCCAGTGGATTTCATGCCAGGTCGACACGCTGCCACAATAGAGGACGAACTTAGTTCAAAACTCGCAACAACACTTACTTACGCTCTACTACTAACTACTAATTTTAATACTGTACTGTTAATAAACAAAAAACAAAGTCGCTTAAAAGTCGACAGGGTCGACTTCATTGCGCCGGATTTTATCTCATATGGCTCGGTCTCTTTCCGCAGTGCGGAAGGCGTAGCACAAATCACAAACTCCGTAGCTCTATCGACGATCCACAGGAGTCTCCAAAAAAATTGACTCCTGAACCGAAGGACGCGGCCCGGAATCAGAGTCCAAGTCAAATGGCTTGACCACTTCACCATGGAGACTCCCGCTAATACTATTAATACTAATACTAACTACTTAAGTTAGTTATGTTATAGTTATTAATATTATACCTAAGTTAGTTATACCTAAGTTAGGTATATTGATCATGTTTTTCAACTTGGGTATTTACTAATAAGACCACCACAGATAGATAGGCCTTGAAAAATCAAATCCAACAGTACCTCAACAATGCCTGTATGTCAATTCTAAGCGGAGATATTCACATTTGAGTGTGGCGATCTTTAAAAAAAATTTTTTTTCAGGATTCCGCTTTCTTTTGGCATCATACTACTATAACTTTTTTGATTTTAAACAAATATCTTAGCAACCATACATAATTGTGATCGGGACAATGAGCCTTAACTGCCCATGTCATCTATTTTTAGATATGATGCCCCGTGACCTAATTAGCAATTAAAAGTGGCCGCTAATTAATTACTAATTCATTAATTACCCTGCGTATTATTAATTCAGCTTACAAGTCTTGCAAGATGTATATTTTATTATGTGGAGTGATGCTATGGACCCAGCAGCTACTTTCCTTTTTTGAAAGGATGTGCAGTGACCTAATTAGCAATTAACGATGGCCGCCAGTTATTATTCATTAATGACTTATTATAGAGGACATGAGCAGTTATGTCTCGCTACCCCGATTGCAGTGATATATGGTTTCTAAGATAACTGTATAATAACAAAAAGTTATAGTAGCAAGAAGCTCAATAAGCAGGTTCCTGAGTATTTCTTTGTTCAAGATAACAACACTCAATATCTCTGCTTAGAATTGACATACAGGCTTCATTGAGGTACCGTTGAATATGGTTTTGCAAGGCCTGTGTAGCTGTAGTACTCATTTGTAAATATCCAATATAAAAAACATAATCAAAGTAATGCAACATTGACATTTAAAAATGTAGTCTTAAAATGATCAGGCATGATGTCGCCATGACAATTCATTTTCTAAGTATGATGGGGTCCATGTTGAAAAATGTCTCCAACAGACACTACCTAGTTTTAGTTTAGTCGAGGGATCAACATCACGGCACACGGGTGTAACCCATAAATGCTCCATTCTACTCCTAACTCAAGCCTGAGTCCAGAGAATCTCAGCTCAGTGCATGAACTCTGTAGCACCGGCAAGGATCTTGAAATACTTTGGGTAGATTTTAACTCAAAATTTTGCCCGGGCAGTGCTGTTAGGCTACTCTTTTTCAATTCCCAACTGCCAAGGGATTTATTATGTGTGCAACAATACACACGGGTATCTAATCTCACTACCCAGAGACCAGGGGAAATTTTGTTACTAGAAGTCCACGTGAAAAAATCCCGGTCCTCACCGGAGCCTGAACCCGGGACCTCTAGCACTTGAGGCGGACACCATATCTCAAGACCACTCAGCCCCTAGACACTTCCTTTGAAGAGCAATAAAGAGAGATGCAAAAATACAAGACAAATGCTGCAGATTTGAAAATAAAACTCACCTAAGCTTATTTTCTCATTTACATTTAATTCTAAAAGAAATTGTACTGCCAATCTGTGCAAGATTGTCTCAGATAGGTCATAGACAGATATGAAAACTGCTGACTTTAAAAATATGTTCGATCATGTTAAGTGATAAATAAAAATAGTAAAAGTATACAGATAAATCATTAATAATCTTTACACTTATATTCTTTTTAACTTTAGTAGTTCAAATTGCACGTTTTGAGTGTAAAAAAGTATACATGCCAGTCCATTCGATATGCGCGAAGCCGCCATTTTGGATTTCCATTCACAACATCTCCGAAGCCACAATTCGAGCAAATTAAGTGATGAAACTTTCCAAATGTATGTAAAAATGGATGTAAAATTCGAAAATACATCTAAAATTTCTATAATTAATTACTTTCTGTAAACAGTGCCAGAAAAAAATAAATTACTTACCCTATGCCAAATACTTGAAATTATTTAAAAGACAAAGATAATTTCAACCAGTTACTATGCACAGAATATTAGAGTGACCTATTCTGCAGAAACTAAAATGGCGTTTGTTATTGTCACATGATATTTCAATGAATGAATGATGTCGGATCATGCAGGGTCATTTCATAGCTATTTTTATAACATGGTTATAACAATGGATCCTTCTGCAAAGACACAGAATATTATTTCCGGTTTCGGATCAGGTCGCGGACGATAATGAAATCGCTATAACTGAACTAACCTAGTGGGACTGCCAAGGACCACAAAATAACCTAAATCGTAGAAATAACAAAAGTGTTGCAATTTTGTCTTACATAATCATGTTATAAGTATGATAATAAAAACTAATGTCTTAGATTTTAATCACCACATTATGTCTTTGAATCTTTGCTCATGTGTATGTGTGTTCTTTAAACATAATGATCTTGTTACCTCTGCATTAGGAAGAATTGTAGGACCATGTGTGCAGACAATACTAGCCATTGCTCATCTGGAATGAGCAGCTCATCCACAGAGTCAGATGGTTTCATGTGTAAAAGTCTTGATGCTGGAGATGGATTTGCCACACGTCAGCCTTTCCGAAGATGTATGAGATCTAAAGAGTGTGGTAGGAAATTGACAGTGAGTAGATGATTCTGTCATTCTAGCTTCAAGTAGAATATGTTAAAATAACAGCATTTCCCCCAACATCTTCCTGCGAAGATATGATATGATATGGTTTACTTGTGGAAAAGGTAATGAGGTAGTGAATCTGAAGTGGATTTGTTGTTAGTTTATATAGTGTGAGACATGGACAATTAATAGACAAGATGAGAAACATCTAATATCGGTGGGGATTAGGTTTTTGAGAAAACTGCAAAGAATACCAAGGAGGAACAGAAAATCAAAGGAGACAGTCCTGGAGACAAAATAAAAATGGAGATTGATTGGGGAATTATACGCAGACATTCAAGATTTTTTGGAAATGTTATGAAGAGAAGTAGACTTTAAAATTTAGTGACAACTGGCAAGCTTGATGGGAAGAGAGCAAGCGGAAGACAAAAGGATAAATACTTTGATGGTTTGACAGTATGGCAAGGTCGGGACAAGAACACAGACCTGATTTGAGACTGGTGACTGAGATGACGAACCAGCATGGCCCATGCCTACTGGCATGGCACTTGATGATGATGATGATGATAATGATTTATTGGAATGCGAGAAATATGAACAGCACAGGATATCACTAGCAGGCACGTTAGCAGAGCTGAGCTGATAATGTTATGAGCACATTCAAATGAGGGTTTGAAGCCTGTGATCATCATCTCGCTAATTGAGTGAAAGAGAGGCCATAAATTCTGACATGCATTCAGGCCTACAAAATGTGTCTATCACATGACAGACTCGTACAAAATGTGTCTATCACATGACAGACTCGTACAAAATGTGTCTATCACATGACAGACTCGTACAAAATGTGTCTATCACATTAGAGACTTGTGCAATCACATGACAGACTCGTACAAAATGTGTCTATCACATGACAGACTCATACAAAATGTGTCTGTCATATGACAGACTCATACAAAATGTGTCTATCACATGACAGACTCATACAAAATGTGTCTATCACATGACAGACTCTTACAAAATGTGTCTATCACATGACAGACTCATACAAAATGTGTCTATCACATGACAGACTCATACAAAATGTGTCTATCACATTAGAGACTCGTACAATCACATGACAGACTCATACAAAATGTGTCTGTCATATGACAAACTCATACAAAATGTGTCTATCACATGACAGACTCGTACAAAATGTGTCTATCACATTAGAGACTCGTACAATCACATGACAGACTTGTACAAAATGTGTCTATCACATGACAGACTCATACAAAATGTGTCTATCACATGACAGACCCATACAAAATGTGTCTATCACAAGACAGACTCATACAAAATGTGTCTATCACATGACAGACCCGTACAAAATGTGTCTATCACAAGACAGACTCATACAAAATGTGTCTATCACATGACAGACTCGTACAAAATGTGTCTATCACAAGACAGACTCATACAAAATGTGTCTATCACATGACAGACCCGTACAAAATGTGTCTATCACAAGACAGACTCATACAAAATGTGTCTATCACATGACAGACTCATACAAAATGTGTCTATCACATGACAGACTCGTACAAAATGTGTCTATCACATTAGAGACTTGTACAATCACATGACAGACTCGTACAAAATGTGTCTATCACATGACAGACTCATACAAAATGTGTCTGTCATATGACAGACTCATACAAAATGTGTCTATCACATGACAGACTCATACAAAATGTGTCTATCACATGACAGACTCGTACAAAATGTGTCTATCACATGACAGACTCATACAAAATGTGTCTATCACATGACAGACTCATACAAAATGTGTCTATCACATTAGAGACTCGTACAATCACATGACAGACTCATACAAAATGTGTCTGTCATATGACAAACTCATACAAAATGTGTCTATCACATGACAGACTCGTACAAAATGTGTCTATCACATTAGAGACTCGAACAATCACATGACAGACTTGTACAAAATGTGTCTATCACATGACAGACTCATACAAAATGTGTCTATCACATGACAGACCCATACAAAATGTGTCTATCACAAGACAGACTCATACAAAATGTGTCTATCACATGACAGACCCATACAAAATGTGTCTATCACAAGACAGACTCATACAAAATGTGTCTATCACATGACAGACTCGTACAAAATGTGTCTATCACAAGACAGACTCATACAAAATGTGTCTATCACATGACAGACCCGTACAAAATGTGTCTATCACAAGACAGACTCATACAAAATGTGTCTATCACATGACAGAATCATACAAAATGTGTCTATCACATGACAGACTCATAGCCGGAAACTACTTTGAGACATCTAGTGTTATTATTATTTTTAATAATGGATTTAAATATGGATATCTATGAGACCTGGACACTTACTAAACAAGCTGAACAGTACATAAATGTCTTTGAATATAAATGTTACAGACAGGTTCTAAGAATATCTTGGATAAAGAAAAGAACTAATGCATCCATGTGACAAGATCTGAATATTGAAGAAGATTGGTGTGGCTACTAAAGATGATAAAACAAAGAAAATTGAAATATTTTGGTCACTTGAAATGTCATGAAAGTTTGGAGAGAATGATAATGGAAGGGTATATGCCCGGGAAGAGGAAAAGGAAGGCCAAAGAGAAGATGGGGGCAGGATGTGGTGGATGATCTCCAGATGGGAGTATCAGGCACGGGACATCTTGCTTACGACTGAGTTTTCCAGAAGGTTGTTATGGGAGCTAGGTTCTGCAAAGGACATGCTACTGAATAAATGAATGAATGAATGACATGTTAAAGATAGTCTTAGAGAACTGCGGGGAAAGATGAAGCAAGGTGTGATAAAACCAGAAATTTCTTTATCAGTATTGCAAGGTAAAATAATGGTAATTTATGTCACTTATTGAAAAGTCATAAATAAATTGAATGAAGATGGATAGCACAATATGAATATCACAATTGTCTGAAAAACATGATTATAATCTGACCTCTCCTTCATAGGTGTTAGGTACTTCATAGTCAATAAACTTTAATCCCGGCCTAAGTTAATAAAATTCCCTCCATGGGTTTTAGTTATTTAATTATCAATAAACTTTAATAATGGCCTACGCTGGTAATGTTCCCTCAATGGATTTTAGGTATTTAATTGTCAGTCAACTTTAATCCAGTGCTCGGAGAGACCTGAAATACACGTATGTAATTTTCCTGCCACCCAGCATACAAATGCAAACCTGGGCTTCTATTTTTATTTTTACTAGGTGCCAGGGACATATGAAGAGGATGAGAGTGACGATCCTTCTCTTGAGGATAAAAACACAAATAAGAATTCAGACCAAAGAAAGAAGAGTCAGGTCAAGCGACAGGGTCACAGTAAAAAGTCTATTTATAAGTCCAAACATGGTAGTATCGAAGAGAAAGAGGAGGAAGCATTTATGTATGGTTCTAGACACGTCATCATGCTGTTTGTACCAGTCACATTGTGCATGATCGTTGTTGTTGCGACTATCACAACTATCACATACTATACGGACACCAATGTGTATCTGTAAGTAGGACCTGTTGTCCCGTGAATGTGTTCTTTGTTGATTTTATGCCACGTTTAGGTTTCGGTTGTCCAGAAAATATATATATACCAAGAGGAATGCAGCACCCATGTGCTATCAGAGCCCATAAGGGAATCAAAGATTGGTAAGTTACCGAATCACCCATTGGGTGCTGATTGGTGAATATGGGGCTAGCACCATTTACCCAAGGTATAATGTTATGACACCGTATGCCAGTTACATCTCAGAGTTGAGCAAGCTTTATAAAATGAGTACCAGGTGATTCTCAAAATTGTGTGCCAAGGAAAGGCTGTTAGAAATAGCAAAACTGTAACCTACTATTCTTCTTCTTCCTGTTCTTCTTCTGTCATTTATCCCCTTTTGGAGCATAAGCTGTCAACAAACTTAAGTCAAGCCACTCTGTCTTTGCTATCTCCTTCAGCTTGCTCCATGTTCTCCCCATATCATTCACCTCTGTCTCTAGATCTCTTCTGCGTGTGTTTTAAGTCTGCCTCTAGTTTGTTTACCCGTCGGGGTCCAGTGAAATGACTTTGCAGTTACACTAGTCTCAGATTTCCCTAATGTGTGTCCTATCAGTACAAGCTTCTTTCCCCAACCTCTTGATTTGCAGAAATCTGTCTGCTGAGTTCTTTTTTTCCTCATTGTTAGATTTGTTCATGGTTGGTTTGATTTTATAGCTGAAGTTTTCTGTGGGATGGGGTAGCCAGCCCCAAGACTAATCCTCCTTAGCCATCCCTTACAACATGTATGTAGGTTACAGTGTTACTACTCGTGGCTTCCTTTAACCCTACCAGACCTGAGGCCCTGAACCTAACTGTCCCCTATACCTGGGCTCCTGAGCATTAAATAGAAAAAACCAACATGATATAGAAAAATGTTAGTTACATGCAAACATGTGGTTAGATTAAGATGTAACTTGGAGACATTGTAGAAAATAGGTCTACCTTTCATCTAGCGCCAATATTCCACCTTTGTGTGCCAATCCAGTCTGAATAAACCAAAGTATCGATCACCTGTTGGACTGTGAAAAGCCTAGACCTACTTCGCTTTCTTGATGAAGTGCTTGGTTCATCAGCCGCTCATTTCATTGTGAATTTTCAGAATTTTATCACGTTAAATCACACAAAGTCAATTCAAACCTATGGGGGCAGACATTTGCAATGGCTAACCATGAGGTTTGATCAAGATTGGTTGGTTATGTTTAGTTTGTGACGCATTTTTTTAACGTGCTAGGCAAAATACTGAAAATTAGGTACAGCGGTATAGCAGCAGATTAGGAAATTACCGAAAAATGAGTACAGCGGTCTGGTAGGGTTAAGGGCTCCAGTGACACATGATTGGTACATCACTACACAGTTGAAAGTGTTCAGAATAAAACCACACACGTTACAGGCCTCCTTTAGAAAGTGACACGTGAGCTATTGTAACCCTTCCTGAGTCATTCAGCTGTAGGGTCAAGATTATTAGGACTACGGGACGCAGAGGTGTTTCCAAGGCACCAGGGCCGGGTTATATACTGGCCAAGACCTATTGACGCGTCCTCGTCGAGCGTCCTGGGCAACAGGTCCCTTCGGGGTCCTGGCTAAAGTCAGTAGGATCGCCGATTCCTCCGAAGTCGGAGAGTCTCTGCCTGTATGGCGAGGAACCACCAGTCTGCACACCAATAGCCAGACATGGGACAACGGATAATCACGCGAACCTCAGGTCCTGTGTGACATCACACTGATGTTGGACAACAGGATGCCTTCATCCGACATACAGGACTTCGCGTTGGAGCTCAAGCCACGAACACAAGCAAGCATTAGGACTACAACAGTCACTAGTCTCAGATTTTATCAGTGTGTGTTATCTGTCCAGCACGTTTCTTTCCCTAACCTTTTGATTTGCAGAAATCTGTCTAGGGAGTTGCACTGCTTTCCTCATCTTTAGACTTCTTCATGTTTGGTGTGATTTGATTGCTAAAATTTTCTATGGGATGGGATAGCCAGCCCAAGCTGTAGGGCCAAGAATAAATGGAGGAAAACCGTCATGCAAAAGTCAACTTTACAGTAACCACACATAGCATAACTATTGTGTGTGTGTGTGGGCAAAGGTACAGGTCGTCCTATTGCAACTACTGCCATTGGAGTGTGTGAAGTGTTAGGCTTTCATATATTCTATCCCCTGATATATGAGGTAGGATGGCCAGTTCTCTTACTCGACACCTTTCCTTCACAATTTCCTGAAAATTCTGATAAAGCTGACATATTCGTGGGTGGGTGTTTTATTGTGAAATTTAGTCTGAGTGGGCCTTGTTCAGCCTAATCTTTTCAGTTTCATACTGCAGATGGATTCTTAACATACACACTATGCAGGTGGATCCTAGTTTATAACCCTTATCTGAGGAGTCTTGATGTCCAGTTTGCTACAGGGTTGGGAGTCTTCATGGCGAAGTGGTCAAGCTTTTTGCCTCGCGCTCTGAAGGTTGTGGGTTCGGTTCCGGGCTATGACTTTCGGTTCACGGGTGCATTTTTTCTCGTGGACTCCTGGGGGTCGTCGCTGAAGCTACTGAGTTTGTACTTTGTGCGACTCTTTCGGCAGGCCGCCCTGCGGAAAGAGACAGAGTCATATGTGATAAAACCCGGTGCAATGAAGTCTATCCTCTTGACTTTTCAGACTTTTTTTTTTGCTACAAAGAAGTATACTAGCCTTATTTTGTAAAAACCATGATTCATACCAAGTCTTCTAGAAGTTAGAGACAGACATTTGAGCCATTTTGCCACTGAAGTTTTAACGGAAAGTCTTTTTTTTAAAACAGTAATAAATACCTGGCTGAAAGGAAATTAATATAACTGTCTGTCATTACTGCCTATAATACCACAAATGCAGTATAGGATTGGGGGATTATTGAGGTTGCCTGACTAGTTGCAGTTACCTTGACCTGTGCAGGTTAGGGCTTTCTTTTAGCTCTCGACAGAAAAAAATCTATCACCTTACTGAGGATTCAAATCTGAGTCTCCCTAATGGGGGACTGCATTGTAGCTACCTGGCCAGACAACTGTCTGGGGTAAATGTAGTAAATTAACAAATGTGAAATTAAAAACAGAGAGTTAGGTAACATATAGCACGTACCTGAGACAAAAGGAACCGCAGTGGCTAGTACACTTGACTGTCAGCCTTGTAATCATGTGACCAAATTCCCATTGAGGCGGGAATTAAAAAAAAATTGACTTGACCTCCCAGGTCGACCCAGCTTAAAATGGCTACCAGGGCATGTCCTAGCAAAGAAAGATAATCGGCATGATATCGACCACATCACCGATCAAGTTTGGCTAAAAATTTGATAGATAGCATCATACATCCAATATGCCTCAAGCATGGAAAAGGGCTTTTACTTGATTTGTTTATCTGAGACAAAGTTAAACTTCTAGCCTAGAGAAACAACAGTGGAAGATAAACTCTATGGACCACTGAGTGAACTAAAGAAGACAGTGAAGTTTGTACAAGAGACAACGTTGCAGATGTAGACGAATGTCAAGCATACAAAAGAAGAAGATAAAGTTAAGCATTTGTTATGTGATGGAAACACATCTATTTATACCTGTTTTTATTTTTTTCCCCAGGATCTACACACCATTCCACGAAAAGACAGAAGACCCAGTCACCATTGTGTGGCAGTCGACAGCCAATGCTACTATCATGCTGTCGGTGATTATTGTCATGACAGTGCTCCTGTTACTGTTGTACAAATACAGATTTTACAGAGTAAGTGCTGCTACCTCAAGTTAAAATCCTTTTATTCATTCGTCCCAAGAGGTGAGTATGCGTTAATTACTCACTTGCAGGCCCTGTGATCTTGGGTGTGAGTTCACATCTGGGCGGATTTTGACATTTTTTTTCCGCTTGCTTTGAATTCGAGTTTAGTCCCCACTAGACTGATTTGTGCATGTGGGTTAGCTTTCCCTATTGCCAGTATCCCTCGCCATTAGGCGAGCACACTCCGACTTCTGAGGTGCTTGTATTTTACATCCCCAAGAATTGTAGTCCAAATGGCTGGAAGTTTAAGAGTCAGTGGTTTTTATCCATTTGGCCGTACTGACCTCCATTTTCATAACTGAAACAGGCTTCCAGGTCGACCCAGCCTAAAACAGGTACCAGGAACTGTTTTGGGAAGTGAAGGTTGCTGGTGCAATACTGACCACATGACCCACCGAGGGCTGATGGGTCTAGCACCATACATTAAATGTGCCGGAATGGGTTCTGTATTTCTGCTTGACTGTGCCACACCCATTTATGCACCCCTCTATTTCAGAAATCACACATATACATGAAATGGGTTCTGTAATTCTACTTGGCTTGACACACCCAGTTATGCACTCCTCTAACTCATAGGTGACGTATATGTATGATGTGGTTGAGTCGTGGAAATGGAAACAATTAGAAAATATGAAGTATTGGTCTGCTGCACAACATTACAATTACACACACACAAAAAGAATGTGGTGAAAAGCTATCATGAGCAAATAAGAAGTTCCACATCAGTTCACCCCAAAATAAACGGAAATGATAGTTACTTTGGTGTCCCACATTATGAGGAGACTAAAATTGGAATGTGTTGTGACAACCAGAAAGATTTGTGGAAAGACAGATAGAGGAAGACTGCGTGAGAAAATTCTTGAGTCTTGTGTCATGGCACAGAAGGGAGTCATCACAAGAATTGATTCATGCCATCGGAGGTTGCAATTTGTGGAGAAGCTTGATCACCCAGCAAGGCACTAAATGATGATGACGTATTTTTTGATGAAGGCTTGTTCGCCAAAACATAGATTATTCCTTTTGGTTGTCCAGGGCATTTTCAGCATTCTTCCGTAAAACCATATTTTTGTGGCTTCAAAGATCATCATCAACATCATCATCCTCATTGTCTTCCACTTTTGCAGTCAAGCATCATGGGGAGGAATAGTTGATGCTCCAGTGTCCGATGGGTGGCACTGGATAGTGTCATTTTGCGTGATTGTATAATGTCTATGGTGTCGTCAATGCATTTTCTTCTTGGGCATCCTCTTGCTCTTGTAACAGATCTTCTTGGATGGAGGGCTAGTGCTTGTAGTTGATGGTGTTGCATTCTAACAAGATGACTAAAAGATGCGGGTGTAGGCCAGAGTAATTTGTTTCTGTTCTGAATATCTTGGACATGGCTAAGATACATAGACAACTTATCATAAACGATAGAATAAGACAGAATTGTTGCCACATTATGAGGAAAGAAACAGCTGGATGATATTCTAATGTGCAAAGATTAATGGGAAAAAAAGGTAGAGAGAGAGACAAGAAGAGCAGATTCTTACGTCTTTTAACATGACCTGGAAAAAATATCAGTACATAAATTTATAAATTCTGCTGGAGATTGCAAGATGTAGAGAACATAATTCCCCACTTCTTTTGACAAGGCACTTGATGATGATGGTAAGCACTCGACACTTATAAATACAGTTTGTCAACAAGTATATGATTAGAGCGGCAATCCATGGCACCCATTTCCCACATTAAATCCTGTTTCCTTGTGAGCAAATCTTCCCCCTCTTCTTCCTCCTCCTCTTCTTCTTCTCCTCCTCCTCTTTCTCATCTGTTCCTTCTTCCTCTTAATCTTCCTCCCTCCATCATCATCACCCTCACAAGTGTACACACATATTACTCATCAAAGAGCTTCATTACAGTCTTTTAAAAAGCGGTGCAGAGTTGTAATTTTATTACTGAAGAATATAAAATGTATTCCAAGGCAGAAGAAACAGAACTAATTCCACTATCATTACACAGTCGTCAGTCAGGTCTTAGTCAGATATGACTGAGCTACCGTATAACAGTAGACGGTACTACCTGGTTTCTGTTAGCGCCGAACGTTGGACGGCGCTTACCAAACCCGACACCCCACATTGTGCCAACGGCTTCGGGCGGAAGAGCGCAATTGGGAGGGTACAAGCCTTACCCTGGTGCGAGGAAATGCAAGCTAAAGACAAAATTGTCATGGCAGGGCAGACCAGGCCCTAAGCCTTGGTTGGCAACTGGTCTAGGATCGAAGCTCCGACAGGCGGACAGTTAGAGCATTGCTTTGCTGATCCGGCAGCTTCTGCAGCTTGTCTTGTTCCAGATGTAGGGGTGTTACCTTTCCTCTGGAGTGAATTAGGCAGGCCGAGAGAGGGATCATGCTGCATGGGCAACACATGATCTCTATATTTTAGCCCAGGCTTTGTGCTATGGAGAGGCAATAGCTCCATCCCTGGTCTTAACTGGTCTCGGAATCAAAGCGAGAGGCAACTGTTACGGGTTATAAGTCCTTGTCAGTTGGCGTAGACATGGGGCGCCACGCGTTGCCTCTGACGGTGGGAGACACCTATAGGTGTCACTGATCAGCTACCGCCCGCCTCAAGCTGGGCAGCCCCCAGCAGCCAATTGGGTGCTGATCCGCCACAGCCTGCCTGCTTCAATGGGTGCTTGGGGCTAGGACAAAATCTGAATCGCAGGCTGTAAAACCAATGCACCAGGTACAAACAAAAATAAAAATAGAAACCTCAAGCTACGGCTTGCAACCTGGAATGTGAGAACCATGTGTCCAGGATTTTCCACTGACTTGACCAATATTGACGATGTGAGAAAAACGGCTGTGATTGATGCCGAACTCAATCGTCTTAACATTGATATTGCTGGCCTGCAGGAGACTCGCCTCGCTGAGGAAGGGTCACTCAGGGAAAACAACTACACCTTTTTCTGGAAGGGTAGAGGGCAGGCAGAAAAAGGCAACACGGTGTGGGCTTTGCAGTGAAGAATTCGCTACTGGGAATGATTGAAATTCCATTAGGAGGAAATGAAAGACTATTGTCCCTGCGCTTGGCAACCTCTTGTGGGTTTGCCACCATTATTACTGCATATGCACCGACACTCGATTCCTCTGATGATGTGAAGGATGTGTTCTATGCGGAGTTAGACTCCGTGATCAAGGCAGTTCCAAAATCTGACTACATTTATATGCTCGGTGATTTAAATGCTCGTGTGGGCAAGGACTCGAGTTCATGGCCAGTGTGCCTTGGAAAATACAACATCGGTCGCATGAATGAAAATGGGCAAAGGCTGCTGGAGCATTGCACCAGTAATGACCTATGTATTACAAACTCTTTTTTTAAAACAAAAGAGATGCATAAGGTCACATGGAAACATCCAAGATCCGGCTATTGGCACCAGCTGGACTTCATCATCACACGGAGACAACATCTGAACCATATATCATTGACTCGTAGTTACCACAGTGCTGAC
Organism: Cepaea hortensis; assembly: GCA_963921405.1. Taxonomy (NCBI): domain Eukaryota; kingdom Metazoa; phylum Mollusca; class Gastropoda; order Stylommatophora; family Helicidae; genus Cepaea; species Cepaea hortensis. Next base: position 113,647,194 of record OY992881.1, read on the forward strand.
TGTGATACGGATCATTCTTTGGTTGTTGCAAGGGTTAGACTGAGACCAAAGAGAATCTACACAGCTAAACACAAATCTAGCCCCAGGATTAATATTATTAACACTCATGATCCTGAAAAGTGCTTTCAGTTTCAACAGCAACTTGAAGACGCTTTCACTGATACACCAGAAAATTGTACAGTAAATGAAAAGTGGGGTCAAATTAAGGAAACTCTTTATAAAACTGCCGTAGGGGTTTACGGCACTGTGGATCATAAGAGGCAGGACTGGTTTGCGGCCAACAGCGAGACTCTGCAGCCCTTGATTGATAAGAAGAAAGAAGCTCTCTTAAGAAACAAGGAAAGACCAACGCGTAACACTCTGAGTGAGCTAAGGCAAGCTAGGAAGGATGTGCAAAAGGCTGCCAGGCAGTGTGCAAATGATTATTGGATCAAGTTATGTGAGTCCATTCAAATCGCAAGTGATAAGGGAGACAAAAGAAGCATGTATGAAGGAATAAAGAAAGCCTGTGGTCCAGTGATCAAAAGAAGTGCACCATTGAAAACCTTGACTGGGGAAATCATCACTGACAAGAAACGGCAGATGGACAGATGGGTAGAGCACTATTTGAAGCTTTACTCAAGTGAGACCAAACTAGCGGATGATGCCCTCAATGCCATAGAGGCTCTACCAACTCTTGACCACCTGGACACACATCCCACCATAACAGAAGTTAAGTGTGCTATAAATGAACTTGCATCTGGCAAGGCTCCAGGTAAGGATGGGATTCCAATAGAGGTTATCAGGAGTGGGCAAGGCACACTCACTATACAGATCCACCAGCTAATAGAGCTATGCTGGCGTGAAGGACAAGTCCCACAGGATTTCAAAGATTCAAGCATCGTTACACTGTACAAGAACAAGGGCGATCGGAGCGACTGCAACAACTATAGGGGTATCTCACTTCTGTGTATTGTTGGAAAAGTATTTGCCAGAATTGTTCTGCGCAGACTTCAAGTCCTAGGAGATCAAGTCTACCCCGAATCACAGTGTGGCTTTCGACAGAACCGGTCTACCACTGATATGATATTCTCATTGCGACAAATACAAGAAAAATGCAGTGAACAGAATCAACCACTGCTTATTGCCTTCATCGACCTCACAAAGGCATTTGATTTGGTCAGTCGTGAGGGTCTGTTCAAGGCACTAAAGAAGATTGGCTGCCCACCAACTCTTCTGTCCATTGTGGAATCGTTCCACACAGGCATGAAGGGTATAATCAAGTTTGATGGTGCAACTTCTGAAGAATTTGAAATCAAGAATGGAGTTAAGCAAGGTTGTGTACTAGCTCCCACCCTCTTTGGAATATACTTTTCACTTCTACTGAAATATGCATTTCGTGATCAGGATGGTGGTATATACATTCACTCACGCTCAGATGGCGGCCTCTACAATGCTCAGAGATTGAAGGCTAAGACCAAAATTAGGAGGGTACTGATCAGAAAGTTGCTTTTTGCAGATGATGCTGCAGTTACGACCCACTCTGAGGAAGAATTGCAATGTCTACTATCTGCATTCTCCAATGCTTGTTCTGAATTTGGTTTAACAATTAGCAAAAAGAAGACACAGATTATGTCACAAGGTGCACATGGGGTACCATCAATCTTTATTGAAAACGCCGAACTAGAGATAGTAGACCATTTTACATATCTAGGATCAGTGGTAAATAGCAAATTATCCCTAGATCAGGAAATCAACATCCGGATTGGTAAGGCAGCAACAACAATGAACAGGTTAAGAAAAAGAGTCTGGGAGAACAGGAAGCTTACTGCCAAAACAAAAGTCCTTGTCTATCAAGCCTGTGTCCTTAGTACTCTTCTCTATGGCAGTGAAACCTGGACAACTTACTCACACCAAGAGAACAATTTAAACAGCTTTCATATGCGGTGTCTGCGAAGAATTCTTGGTATTAAGTGGCAAGACAAAATCACAAATACTGAAGTATTGGAAAGATCAGGTTGTGTGACAGTTTATTCCATGCTCAGTCTTCGTAGACTTAGATGGATAGGACATCTTAGGAGGATGGATGATGGTAGAATACCAAAGGATATCTTTTTTGGTGAATTACAGATGGGTAAGAGATCTCAGGGTCGGCCTCTACTACGATACAAAGATGTGTGTAAGCGGGACATGATTGATACAGGCATTGATAATGCACATTGGGAGCAAGTCGCCGCTGAACGCGTTGCATGGAGGGCAAATATCAGAAATGGAATAAAGTCAAAGGAGAACATTTTTGCAGAAAAGTCACACACCAAGCGTTTGAGACGTAAGATGGTGCATGATGGTGGAAATGACCACGTGTTCAGATGCACCCACTGTGAACGGACATTTACAGCGCAAATTGGCCTTATCAGTCACACTCGCTACCGCCATAGTTAAAAGTTATTATGCCTTTTTAAAGCACAAACTATCGTCTGTCAAGACGGCAAGGTGCCAATGATGATGACACAGTGGTCAGTACATTTTACACCTCTGCCAGATTTTTGTGCCTGTGTAACATTTTCTTGTTGGCACCATTTCCAGTTGACTGACATTACATAACTCTTTTCTAGGTCATCAATGGATGGCTAATGTTGTCTTCCGTGATGCTGTTATTTTTCTTTTCCTATATTTACTTAGAGTAAGTATATCCTTGTTATACATAATGTCTCATATTTTATACTGTGATAAACCTTTGTAATATCATTGTTCATGGATTAAGGTACAGTGAATCCTTTTGGAAATTGATGAGATCCCACCAAAAATTATTAACCTACAGAGGGCAACATATAAAGAGATAAAATGCAGAGTTCTTCATAGGGGAGAACCAACATATATGTTTTAAATAAAAATAGGAGTGTGACAAGGATGTCTTTTATCACCTTTATTATTCTTACTGGCTATAGACTGGATTATGAAGACGGCAGTAACTGCAGCCAAAAATGATCTTCATTAGACTCTGACAGAGTAGCTTCATTATCTGAACTTCACTGATGATATTGTCCTCCTGTCACACACATAAAATAATATGCAAGATAAACTAAAAACATTGGATGGGTGGTCACAAAATTTAGGTCTAAAAATTAATAGGGAAAAGATAAAGATAATAAGAATAAACCAAGCAAGTAAAATGTCCTCGGCCAATTCACCCCAAGTCTTTTTCTGTCTCATGCAGCTCCATCCATATCATTCCCATATTGTCCATTTTTGTCCAAGTTCTGTAGTGCTATATAGAACGTGTTTTGCTGTATGGCAGTAAATCTTGGAATGTAAATGAACAAATTATGAAGAATTTGGAAGCAACAGAGATGTGGTTCCTAAGATGAATCTTGCGAATTCCTTGGACTGGCAGAGTAACTAACGATGATTGCATGAAAGAGGCGAATGAAACTAGAACATTATGTACAACAATAAGAAAGAGACATAACAGCTTTCTTTGATCATGTGATGAGAAGAGAGGCATTGGAGAACACCGTGATGACTGGAAAGATCGAGAGGAAGAGAGGCAGAGGCTGACCAAGAGTAATGATGCTGGATGGATTGAGACAGTGGCACGGATGAATATCATCAGCAGAGTTGATCCAGAACATCAAACACCGAGACCTGTGGAGAAACATGAACGCCTATGCCATCTGACACGGCACTTGATGATGATGATGGTCCATATTCTTCATGTGTTTTAGGTCTCCGTCTATTTAATTTTCCCTGTGGGTTCCAGACAAAGGACTTTTTAGGTAACTCTTTTCAGGTTTTCTGAATGTGAGTCCTGTCCAGCGCCCTCATCTTTTCCTCACCTCTTGACTTACTGGTGGTTATCTAGTTCTCTCTGTGAGCTCCACGACGGTGAATCTTTCATTCCATTTTGGTCCTTCTGGTCTGTGCTGGCACCAGTTAATGACTGTTTGAAGTTTATGAGTAAATGTTGTAGTCCTTCATGGTTCTGATGCATACAGGAGTACTGATTTAATGTTTCCATTGAGTATTTTAACTTAGGATTTCCCTTGTATAAAGGGAGTCTCTGTGATGAAGTTGTTACGTTGCCTGCTTTGCACTCTGAAGATTGTGTGTTCAATTCCGTTTGGTTCATGACTGCAATTTTCTTGGAGACTCCCGGGGGGTCATCACTGGAGTTACAGAGTTCATGCTTTGTGCGACGCTTTCTGTAGGTCGCCCTGCAGAAAGAGACCATGCCATATGGGATAAAACCTAGTGCAGTGAAGACGATCTTCTTGTCTTTAAACCCATTTTGTAATCCCATGCATAAGGAAAGTTTCTATATTCCGCTCAGTATTCTTAACTTGCCGGCTTCGTGGCTTAGAGGTTAGCGACTTTTCTCCATAATCTCGTATATTCTCGTGGGTAACGTGATGATGGTGAGAATCAGCAGTGGTTCGAATCGCATCGGTAACTTACGGGGTATGTGAGCCGGCCGCTCAGAAAGCAATGGCAAACTACTGAGCGTAATCTTGCCAAGAAATCAACATACAGCTGAAAGATGCTGGTGTTGACAGCGATGTCCTGTAAAGGATATGCCCCCCCCCCCCCCCCCCAAAAAAAAATAATCTTAACTTACTACCACAAGCTGCTGTTGTTGCATGTGTACCATTACTGGTGTTTGCATTAAGCTTTTCTGGGCAGATAAGAATAACATGGACTGTTGTCAGTACACAATTTGATAAGTAACAATAGAAAGCCATTTGGCAAGGCACTTGACAAAGAAGACAGACCATTTCTGTAGAATATCCATGAACGTTGCGTTACACGTTTTTTTTTCTGTGATAAACAAGGGACAGGTAGAATGCAGAGTTGCTGATATGCCAAGATCAGGTACTGTAATTACCAAGACCTCTTCACTTCCACGCAGGAGATCCTGAGACAAAGACACTTGGCTAACAAAGGCGGAATTGACTATGATCTCTACTGTGATGAAACCTGCTGGGGACAATACTTTCCATGCTGCAAGACTGCAAGAGAATCACAGCAATTCCCCATGATGGTGGTAGACAGGCATCACCCAAGCCTTGCACACATCACTCAAAGAGCTCCTGAGCATGACCTTGATGAGTGTGCTGCTTGCCAACTGAGATGGAAGAAAGTCATTCCTAGTACTGAAGTTGCCTGTATGTAACTCGGGTCCATAAGTGAAGCAAAGAATAGTTACACTGTAACCTCCCATGCATGTTGTAGGGGGCGACTATGGAGGATTGATGTGAGACTTTATTTACAAAATGCAACCAGTCATGAACAAGTCTACACAGGGCTTGGCGTCGGCTGGTTGCGGGGCTACACTTTATTGGAAGATGAAATAAGAAGTACCCAACTATTCAAGCTATACAAGAGTGAGCATCTGGGATAGACAGGGCTCTAACAACATCAACAATAAACATACCCACCATTTCATCAAGTATTTGTACTTGTCCGCCGGCGCAGTGGCCTAGGTGCACTGAATGCATTTCACACTTACCTGACATAACGAGTTGAGGGGTTGAAATCAGCTGTGGGCGATTTGGAAGCAGACCTTCTTGCGTTGATTTTCATTGTATGAGCGTCTGTAGTTAAGAAAGCATTGGCAAATTATTGAATGTAAAATATGTCTAGTAACTCACAAACAGCAAAAAAAAAATGTTGGCGTTGACTACGACGCTCCCTAAAGAAAATGCAACTAACTTTAACTTGTTCTGAACAGACTTAGATGTTTATTACTTCCAGACAGATGCTCCGTGCCTTTAATGTGCCTATGGACTACATTACTGTGGCCATAATCATGTGGAATTTCGGTGTTGGCGGTCTATTCTGCATCCACTGGAAGGGCCCATTGCTTCTGCAACAAGCTTATCTCATTGTGATTAGTGCCCTAGTGGCCCTGACGTTCATCAAGTACATGCCAAACTGGACCACGTGGTCTGTGCTTGCTGCGTTAGTGATTTGGGGTAAGAGTGACTTTTAAGTCTAATTCATGTAGCTTTCCTTCATTCTTCTTTCACCTACATTTTTCTTTCCCCCGTTTTTTTCTTCTCACAACACGTTCTGTTTTGTTTTTCAACATCCTTGTTCTGCCGTTCCTTATTTTTGTTTCCTGAACTTGGGGCTTTGTTTGTGGTATTCCCTGAAACATGGATTATTTATTTGTGATTGTGATATGTCTGTTTTCTGGCTGAGTATTCTCATATTTTTCTTCATAGGTAAAGTCTTTTGTTGAAATGTTCGCTTGTATCTGTGCATGTGTCTTTCCTTTTGCCCAGCTTTCTATGTATATTGTGTGTTCATTTATGTTTCATGTGGTGGAATTATAAAATGTGATATGTTTGTTTTCTCAGCAATACTTGCAGAAACACTCAAACAACAACTGCAAAAATATATATGCACTTGTGCATCTCTGATTGTGCCTGAGCTTGTGTGTGTAGGTATGATGATGTACGCAAATGTATGTATGTATCGTCATCAAGTGGCTTGCTAACTAGCATATGTGATCCTAGATCTTCACAACTCTTCTACACTAGTAATATTATATATAAACTTGTGTGCTGACACTATAAAATATCTTGAACAAAATTTATACCACTAAAATATTTTCCCATGACAATGATGTAGGCTGTGCATGTATTTAATCATGGTAGGAGGTAGCCCATGCTCTACAGGCAGTTCCCCTTTGCCTCTAATTTTGAGGACTTTGCCTCAGCAATTCTGCAGCAGATGTGCCCCTCTAGGACCAGCATCAGGAGTCAGCTGCCTAAACCTACTGTGATTTATAATGATAACTATTCCTCTTAGAAATACCTAACATTATCCCTTGAATTCTAATCCTGGATGTCAATATTGTCCTCTGAACAATTCTACTTGTGCTATTTGTTGTGTATTTCATGTGACTGCATGACCTCACGTCTCTACTCATTAACCCAGATAATTATAACTTTTCTTCTTCTGTCCTTTATCCCTCTATTGGGGCAATAGTTGCCTCAACCAACCCACGCCAACTGTCTAACCTTTTGCTATCTCCTGCAGTTTCCTCCATGTCCACTCAATATTCATCTCTGTCTCAATATTCATCTCTGTTCACAAAGATCACTCCCTTGTGTTTTTGCTCATATAATGAGAAGCAAAGCATAGGAGAATACGCCTGGAAAGATCATGTGTTTTGGGTCTCCCACTATTTCATTCACCTTGTGGGTTCCTGACAAGGGAGTGTGTAGAATTTTAACTGCTACCTGCTATAAACAATTTAATCGATAAACAGGATCTGGATGTTACTACTTTACTATCTACATTCCTATCCTTACTGTGGATATATCCAACAACTTTGATTTTATTAGAAAAACCGATGGCCAGCAAATGGTTGCAATTTCTCAACTTAGAGCTACCTTAATTTCTCCCCCCCCCCCCCCCAACATTGCTCCAGTAGGGTAGATTATTACTTTTATGGTCATATCTAGTGTCAGCACATTGTTTTAGACTAAATTCCTAGTGATCCAGCAACTTTAAGTTTTTTGGGAAAATCTATGACCAGTGAAATGTTGAAATTTCTCAATTTTGAGCTATCTTAATATTTCAACAACAAAAAAGTAATGTGACCTGCCAAAGGATTGGGATACTAAGTGCGATGAAGGTAGCCCTAGAACCAGTCAGCCACTGAACATAGATAACCCACTGCAGCTGTCCATGTCAATATTCTTTATTTTCAGTCTTCTAGCCACATCTGCCAGCTACTCACTCCTCTTGAGGCAGAAAAGTTAACAAAAGGAAAAGAAAGGAAGAGTACAGTTTAGTCTGGTCATACTCCTTTTGGGGAGCCCCGGTAGCTTAGTGGCTAGATAGACAACCGCCTGGGTTCGATCTGCATAGGGGTGATTCTTCTTCTTCTTTTCGTTCATCCGGAGTGTTTTTTCAGATGTGATTGCGGTGTGTCTGTTATGCGCCCTTGGGCCGAAACCCGTAGGCCAACACATCGACTTCAGCGTGCATTTTTGACCAGGTAGCATTCCTGGGAGACTCTCACTTTTGTGGCGCCATCTGCAACCATGCTGGCCAAGGTGGAACGGTCGAAGACAACGGTCATCCCTCAAAGGAAGGCAGGGACAGTCCATAGCATTTTCCGCCATCCAAGGTTGCTTCCATAGTTGCAGGGCCGACACATAACGCCCTGGATCTGGGCTCACCGAGGGAGATCGTCACGTCCTGCTCATGGCTGCTTTAAATCCTCACTTCAATATATTGGTCATTTCGTTTCCCCGGGTCATTCCCGCACAAACCAGGCAGGTTTGCAGACGGCATCCACTCAGCGAGTTTTCGGACATGTGCTTGTCGTTGCGCCCATCAGAGCTTTTCCAGGCTCAACAGACATTCGGAAAACTACCCAGTCATAGCTGTTCCGAACAAGAACGGCATTCGGAAACTAGGTAGTCAGAGCTGTTCCTAGCACGAGAGACATTCGGACGAGACATTTCACTCGGACGTAATTGCGTAGTGTCAATTTTTAGTTTGCCACCCGTAGGACGACACTTCCGACTTCCAGCGGGCATTTTTTAATGAGGTTAGCCATCCTCTGGTTTCGAGGCACGTTAGACTGTTGTGATGTCGCTAACATCTCAGCTGGTCAAGATAGAACGACGAACGACATCGTGGTCGGCCCTCAAGGGAAGGCAGGGGCAGACCATGAGCATTCCCTCGCTATCCAAGGAGGCTTCCATAATTGCAGAGCCGGCACATATTGCTCTGTGACTGGGCTCATCCGAGGAGTTGCCACGTCCTGCTCATGGCTGCTTTAGTTCCTCACTTCCATGTGTTGGGCAACTCGTTTGCCACTGATCGCTCAAGCACACACCAGGGACGGTCAGACTGCAAGCGACACCCACGCTTTTGACTTCGGACCACGCAATAGGTTCGCTCGCCGTGCGTTCCATTTTGCGGCATTGAGACGTTCTTCCACTTTTGTCTACACTCTCCATGAGTTAGATACAGTTTTCGCAGCCACTTTCTTCGACTGGGGCACTTTTTGTACTCGCTCACGAGGTAGGCTACTTGTGCTGCCGGATCAGCACCTTACCTTCGTGTAGCGGTGAACGAGAAACGGCCTGGCCTCTCATCCGGGAATCTCTCATATCCCCCAGCTGAGAGCCTTCGAACTTCTATCAGACCTGAGCATGTAGCTTGCTCAGTATCACGCCTTTATTTTTCGAGAGGTGGCTATCGGCCAAGCTCTCAGGTCCGAGGGTTTGTGGCTTAGAGGCGTTCAGCCACAGACCTCGACAGGGAGCCTTTAGTGTTTTGTCCGGACCAAGAACTTCTGCCTTCGTGCGCCTGATTTAAATTTTGGACTGCTATCCTCAGTCTCACCTGCAGAGCAGCAGGTTGTGTCTCTCTTAGTCTGGTCCCTATCCCATATGCTGTCCGATTGTAATTTTTCACCCATCGGCAAGCACATGGGGTCGATGGGACACGCAAGCTCCCCCACCACGGCAAGGTGGAGACACATCGGGGGAGTGGGGTGATTCTAATTGTACAAATTGACCTGGGTTTCCATGTCAACCACAGCCTAACATGGGCACCAATAAATGTCTTGGGAAGTAAATGCCACCGATGTTATACTGGCCCCATCACCCACTGAGGGCCAATTAGTCTGTAAAAATATGGGTCCAGGACTGTATGCCCAATGCACCTTAAGGTGTGTGAAAGGATCCTTTACTTTACTTTTTAAAATACTTTCTTTTGCATTTTCAGATCTAGTTGCTGTTCTCTGTCCCAAGGGCCCACTGAAGATGCTAGTTGAGACAGCGCAGACAAGGAATGAGCCCATTTTTCCAGCACTTATTTATTCCTGTAAGTTGCTTCATCATCACTCTTTCTGTCACAAAAAACTCTCACTATGTGTGATTTTTTTTGTTCATCTTGTGTACCAATCAATATGTCGTGTGTGATTGCACTTCTTATGTTTAGTTAGACCATGCTAAAGAATGGGAGGTACAGTGGCGTAGTCCTGGATGTTTGCCTGCTGACCCGATGGTCACAGGTTTGAATCTGCAATGTGGCACATCAAAAAATGGACCTGGGCTCTCAGGTTCGACCCAGCCTAACATAGGCACCGTGGAAATGTCTTGGGAAGGAAAAGTCAGTTGGTGTGATACTGATTACCTCGAGTGACGATTGATCTTTTGAAATATTGGTCTATGTAAATATTGGTCTATGTAAATATTAGTCTATGTAAATATTGGTCTAGCACCATATGCTCAGTGCATCTTCAGGCATGCAAAAAGCTTTTTTACTTATGCTAAAGGGATATGGCAATCTGTTTGTAATTGATAACATGTGTATATTTATTCCCCGTGAAAATAATTCACTTGTGATTTTGTAAATATCATTATTCTCCTATAGAGCAGCTGTCGTCTGGGACTATATAACAGAGTACCCTGTTATAAGGTTGGTTGTAGGAATGGTGCGCAAGGTAAGGATGTATTAGCGAATAATTCACGATTGAGCACCATAGCTATGGGTGTTGGGAGATGACAACAAGGTTAGTGATAGCTTGACCGCCAGCTGGTGAGGTCGCTGTAGTATTAGGATTTCATCTGGAATGTGTTGAATCGAGTTGAGCCTGATTAACCTTTGTGAATCTTTTGAATGTCAACAACCTTTGTAGGCTGCTATGCCTTTTGTACGAAGCACCACCAATAAACCTGAAACCTTGTTGTCGACGGCCTTTGTTATTGATTTAAGAGAGTGAGGTCTCTGAGATGCAAACCATTGTGCGATCCGGTCTACTTTAGCCCCCCTACTCTGCTATAGGGGAGGTTAAATTGGTGCCGTGACCTGCCATCCCTTGGTGTTGTCTACTCACATGTAATGCTGTCTTCCTTTTGCATGCTTGTCCTCCATGTCTGTCTTCAGTGCATCCCTTGGTGTTGTCTATTCACATGTAATGCTGTCTTCCTTTTGCATGCCTGCCTCCACTTCTCCCTACAGTGCATCCCTTGGTGCTGTCTACTCACATGTAATGCTGTCTTCCTTTTGCATGCCTGCCCTCCACTTCTCCCTTCAGTGCATCCATTGGTGTTGTCTACCCACATGTAATGCTGTCTTCCTTTTGCTTGTCTGCTATCCATGTCTCCCTCCAGTGCATCCCAGCTTTGTGGTTTTGGGGTTAGTGAAACTATTTTCCACAATACCCTGACATACCGAGCCGAGGGTTCAAAAACAGCCACAATTGATTTATATACAACTTTGCGTTGATTTCGATGGTTTGAGATATTGGCCGTTCAGAAACAATGGCAAAATACTGACATTGCCCAGTAAATCACAAACAGCCAATAAATCTTGGGGTCGATTGTAACGTCGTGTAAAAGACATACAGCTAACTGTAACATCCTTCAGCAAGGAGCTGTGTCTTTATACGATCAGTATACCTGAATTGTCTGACCTTGATCTCATTCAGTACTGTTTTCTTCAGTCCTCATTATTTTAAACACTTTGTTTCTTTTATTCTCCTGTCATATTACCATTATTTGTCTACACAGCCATATTTTGAAAGCTTTAATTTAACCCTCACATTAGTGTGTTGTCACAATTATGAAATTATTGATTGTCACCTATTTTAGCTACTTACTGCTTGATAATATCCAGACAATTTTAATTCCTCTGAGACCAAACTTTAGAGGATCTGTTTATAGAGACAATGACTATGGTCACTGCCAAGAAGAAAAGCAGTGGCAAACTACCTTCTTTTCAGATGCCTCGCACAACATGTCTGAATCCTTTGGTTACGTCATGAAAAGGGGAAAGCTGAAGTATTTCATCACAGCAGGAAAGTTTGAGAGGCAGGGTAAGATCAAGAGAGAAGATACTAGACAGTTTGACACCATAGAATGGAGGAACATTGGTACCAGAAATGATTTGCAGTCCACAAAACAAGGCTGCGGACAGACATGACCACCAACAATACAGCATGGACCGTTAAGAAGAAGGATAGAGCAAACTTAACTTTTCAGTACCATAAAGTCACAGTAGTTGTTCAGTGGGGGTACGAGGGGCAGTCAGAAAGTAATGCACCACACTGTTTTTTCAGGAGCTGTTTATTCAAAAAGCATGACATTTGAACACAATATACATGGATATGTCATGTAAACATCGGTATTATTAAAAATAATCCCCGTAAGCTTGTACGGTTTTATGCCAGCGTGAAATGTATTTCTACCACGTGTCAGATTTTGTCTTAATCACTTAGCTATTTCTGCGCTGTATGAACCACTCCTTCATCATTTTCAAACCTTGTCCCACGGAGTGCATCTTTAAGTGGACCAAATAGATGAAAATCAGAGTGTGCCAAGTCGGGACTATAGGGTGGATGGGGTAGTACAGTCCAACCCAATTCGATGATTGTTTCCCGTGTTGCCAGACTTGTGTGAGGGCGAGCATTGTTAAAGGAGAAGCAGGTCTGCTGGATTCTTGTGATGCCGAACTCTGTGTAAATGTTGATTGAGTTTTTTCAGAGTCTTTATGAAAGCTTGAGAATTGATTGTCTCTCCTCTTGGCATAACATCCATAAGAATCACACCTTCAGTGTCCCAAAATACAGTGATCATGACCTTTCCAGCTGAAGGAGTTGTCTTGAATTTCCTTCTTCGTTGTGATTGCGGATCATGCCAATCCATTGACTGTCTTTTTGTCTCAGGTTCAAAATGATGTGCCCAGGTTTCATCAACTGTAATGATCTTAGCCAAAAAGTACTCTCCATCAGCATTGAATTGCTCCAATTTAGAAGAAATTAATTTCCTTTGCAATCGGTGGTCATTTGTGAGACTTCAAGGAACCCATCTTATGCAAACCTTCGAAAATCCGAGTTTTTATAACTATTTGCACTACCATTGCTGACAGACAGCTTTAAGGCCAATTGTTGAGTAGTGATTCGCCTATCAGTAAGAATAATGCCCTCAGTGCATGTCAACATTTCTGTGTTGGTGGCTGTGGTAGGACGTCCACACCGCAACAGATCAAGCAGCTCCATTTCTCCACTTCCTGATTCTTTGATTCTCTGAACCCAGCAACTGACTGTATTTCTGTCAACTGCAAAACTTCCATACACGTCACATAGATACTTGTGAATGTTGACAACACTTTCCTTCTCTGCCACGAGAAATTCTATCATAATTCGCTGCTTATAGCGTAAGTTGCTAACACGCTCCATTTCAATGGTTTGGTGTAACCATATTATTTGGCTGGTTGGGTTGCAATTTAATGCACACAATCAGCACATGCCATATTTTAAATATGCAAAATTGCATGCTTTTATCATCATTATTAGCTGAGAAAAATGATGTGGTACATTAATTTCTGAACGCCCCTCATAGTAATGGGATCAGCAAAAATACAAGTATGCACTTCCACAGGGGTCACATATACAACATCATCATCATTATGTAGCAACTCTTGTGTAGAACATCGTCTGCTGAAAAGTGTCTCTATCCTTTGTCTTTTCTCCTCCATCACGCAGTTATAAGTTCAGGAGTCTGCAGTGTCCTCTGTCCATCTTCATGCTGGCTGACCTCTTCCTTCTCATCTAGGAACCATGTCTTTGATCGCTGTTCTTTCCAAAACCACTAGGATATTTAACTGATTCAGTGCCCAAGGATAATGTGAATTACCGTTTGGACCGAAGAGTGTTATAACACCGTACTAGAGTCATCGTGTTTCGTTTTGCAGTACTTTCTCAATGTTAATGCTCTGTGAATGGAAATGTACATTATAATACTTGTTCATTTGATTGTGTACAATGTTTGGTTCAAACCTACTGTTTGTTTAGCACTGAATCAGTTAATATAGTCAAAGAAATTCAGTTTCTGAGAAATAATGCTGCCTATGAGCCAGTGTTCTTCAGTGTTGAAATCTTGTTGAATGTCAACATTGTTCATCTTTTCTGTCCACTTATAAATACCTCGTAAAATGACTACCTTGTTAGATTTTATGAGTATGTTCTGATTAGACGTAAGAAGTACAAGCACACATAACATATTGACTGGTAAAAATGAAGAAAAGCACATGACACAGTGCCTTGCTTGGAACAGAAAGTATTAAGTATAAGACATAATGCAATGGTTTATAGACACAGAATGGGGTAGTGAGATCAGGCATTCAGCCCTCTCAGATTAATGCAAAAAATAGTTTCCACGCATGTTAAAATTCCCGTGGCTGTTTGAAATCATAAAGTGCAGGCCTTTAGAGCATGTGCTGCCCTGGCAAATTTGTTAGGAAGGAAAACCTACTCACGGGTAGATAGAGCTCATTATCTTAGATAGAGTCTGTCTAGAGCAGTGGTTCTCAACCTTTTTTGGCCCATTCCCCCCTTCACCATATTTTCAGAACGCCATTCCCCCCTTCCTATCAAAAATTTGGCCCGTTCCCCCCTTCACTGTATTTTCAGAACGTCATTCCCCCCCTTTCATATTTCCTATCTAAAAATCCCCTCACCCCTAACACAGTATACGTAAAAGTGGAAGGCAAATGTAATAGCATATACTAAAACAAGTCTAGACATCCACATAAAACATGATTTGTGGGTCTACTTACTTTATAAAATGAATTTTAGAAGGACGAGACATACATAACTGTTAAGTATGAAGGGAAAAACTATGTCAAGTAATCGGTTCTTGTATTAACATGATCTTGAAATGGTCTTCATTCCCCCCCCCCCCCCCCCCCCTGGAAACCCTGAAATTCCCCCCTGGGGGGGAATTCCCCACCGGTTGAGAACCACTGGTCTAGAGGAAGCAAACCTTATACACATGTATGCCGAAGTTGGACACTCTGACCTTTAAGGTGCTTAACTAGGCGTGATACACTTCCCTCGAAAGAGAAGTGAAGAAGAAGAATAGGGCCAAAGTATCCACCAGACATTACTAACTCCAGTAAAAACACCCAATGATGTAAAGAAACATCGATTTTCAGCAACCATGCTGTGGCAGATAACAATGGCAGATGATGACCAAACGGGGCAGGAAAAGAAACCAAATCTACCAAACAATGCTGCAGAACAAGGTATGTACACAGATGTACTGAAGACACTATCTATTATGTACATTTGAAAGTAAATGCTGGAGAAGAGCTGCCAGTTGCATTAAAGGAGACACACATTTTATTATAAATACATATGCCACTCCCTGCATTTGGGGGAGCTGCAATGGCACAGTGGATAGCCCATTGCCTGCCAGCCCGGTGATCGTGTGTTTGAATCCTAATCTAGATGCATTTTATAAATGGACAAGAAGGAGGTCAGTATGGCTGAATGAATAAGAACACATTCTTAAACATCCGGTGTGCTGATGCTGAGGTATGAGGTTCAACCCCTACACCGGTCAGTTGGACTAAAACGTTGACTTCTCGTCCTTGACTTGGGGACGTAAATTACAAGTACCTTGACCTGTAGAGTGGGTTCAGAGTGGGTTTGCCTGATGACGAAAAACACTGGTAATAGGGAAGGCTAATCCATATGCAAAATTCAGTCCAGTGCTACTAGAAGTACTGTGTATGGACTACGCTTGAGTTCGAAGCAAGCAAGTGTTTAAAAAATTGACACAGCTCCCAGGCTACTGTCAAAAACTGTCATTTACTGCCAAAATAACACATTGCTGTGTATGGCAGGGGGGTCTTTGAACCAGAGGAATTAAGGCCGCCTGGCTAGTACAGTCGCCGTGAACTGTGCAGGTTAGGATTTTATTTTTGCCCCTGACAGGAAAAAATCCCACACCTTACTGAGGAATCGAACCCAGGTCTTCTGAAGGAGAATCTAGCGTTCTAGCCACTCCCAGGCAACCCCAACCTAAAATGGGTACCTGGAAATGTCTAGGGAAGTACAGCGGTCAGTGTGATATTGAACACATCATTCATTAAGTACTGATTGGTCTAAGTAAATATGGGAATAGTACCCTATAGACAATACGCTCATACTCATTCATTCAGTAGCATGTCCTTTGCAGAATCTCGCTCCAATAATAACCCTCCGGAAAACTTCTCGATCACAAGCAAGATGTCCCGCGTCCTATACACCCATCTGGAGATCATCCGCCACATCCTGCACCCATCTTCTCCTTGGCCTTCCTCCTCTCCCTCCCCAGGCATACACCCCTCCATTATTGTTCTCTCAAACTTTCATGATGTTTCAAGTGACCAAAACATACAAATTTTCTTTGTTTTATTGTCTCCAATAGCCAACCCTCCCCAATATTTAGCTCCCGAAGTATGGATGCACCTGTTCTCTTCCCTACCCAAGACACTCTTAGAACCCGTCAATAACATTTACATTCAAAAGCATGTATGCGCCGCCCAGCTTGTTTAGTAAGTGTCCAGGTCCCACAGGCGTATGTTGCAATGGATAAGACGCATGCTCCTAAAAATCTAATTTTTGTAGCTCCATCTGTCCAACTCCATAATTTATTAAGTTGTTTTAGTCTGTTGGACGGAGGGAATAGCAGAGTCCATGGGAATATCGATATATGAAGCCCATAATCGGGCACTCTCACGATGTTTATACTTCACCTCGACACCGCAAGGTACAAGAGGAACATGATGAGATGAGATGAGATGAGTCTGTTTTAGTCCTCTGTTACTGCTTGCATTTAATATATAAAAATAATAAATACATTTGGATAACAAAAACATAAACAATAGATTGCACAATGATTTATCGCCTGGCATATTTCGCTGCATCTCTTCAGGCACATTCTGCAGAAATCACACAACATAAACTAAAGTAATTAGGTAAATCCTTCAAGCTGAAATATACAAGTTGGTAGAAGAAATTGAGTCCAAGCTGACCAATCTCAAGAGCATATACATTTTGGCAATAAATAATCGTGCAGTTTATTGTTTCGTGTGTCTCCGTTATTCAAATTCACTATGGGAAAGCGGTGTATTGAATAAATAAATTGCCTGCATGTGACCGTGCTCATGACGTTACCAGCACAGTTCGCTGTCAACTTCACTCATTTAATTTATACAGAGGCAAAAAAAGGGATAAAATGATGCACATCTTGTAAATGAAAGACTGGTAATCACTTTCCTCCATAAATATGTTCTCTATGTTTCTATTTTCTCCCTGGTCATGCAGGAGTATGGAGGGGGGGGGGGGTATAACAGGCTGATAGGCCTCTCAGTGGAAGAGTACCTAAAGACACGAGAGAGGTGGTCGGGTGTCTGTGGGATCAGGTGGAGAAAGCAGTGGAACAGAATGAAAACATACATGTGGAGAGAATGATATGGCGGGGAATCGGCAGGGGTTCTTGACTAATCTCAAAACTGAGAGGGAAGACCAAGAGAACTTTCAATCAGATGGCAGTTGCAATAATTAGCTGTATGACTCTTAGCTGGCTGTTGAACGAGGGGACGGAGCGCGTGAGGGAATGTCCTGAGCACAGTTATGATGTTTCTTAGCTCAACTCAACTCACTGATGGCTGTCACGCTATCTCCCCTGTCCTCATGAGTGCTGCTCCAACTGGCACTCTTGTAGCCAGCACATCAGCTGACTCATTGTCTCACACTCCAGCATGGCTCTGACAGTACACCCATGTAAGCTGTTGTTGGAAGGTTATGTAAGAAACATTCATGTATTGATACAAACGGGTTAAAATAACAACACAGGCAGGAGGAGTTCAAGAACAATTGATTAGATGAATTAATAAGCGTCTGAGATAGAAAGGTGATAAAATAGGTAATGTAAGGCCACACACATAGACGGAAGCATGCATGCTGTCTGTCTGTCTCTCTCACTCACTCTTGCTCTCTCTCTCTCTCTCTCTCTCTCTCTCTCTACCTCTCTCATGCACACACAGCGCATTCTGCTAGGAATTTATCTCCAGTTCAATATTACACAGGCGCTGAGACATTTCTTCTTCAGATTAAACTTTAGCATACTTGGGATATGATTTATACATTAGCAATATCAGTGGATGCCAAAGACTATTACTAACTTGTAACGCTCATCTAAGGGAACACACGCCCAGCCACCCACCCGCATACACAAACAAGTTAAAAACTATTGCAGAAAACTATAATACAATGTAATGTTGCTGATGTTTAAAAATTAGTGCTGGGAGTGAATGGTCAGTGTATTTATATAATTTTTTACCCACCGGATTATTGATTAATTAGTCATTTCATTGTCTGTCTTTGGGTAACCACCTACCTTCTTCACATCACATTACCCTCACGAGCTACCCAGCTACCTTCAACAGATGCCCACTTACATTTTTCAAGAGTTGCCCAGCTAACTTCATTTCAACAGTTGCCCAGCTGCCTTTAACAGATGCCCACTTACATTTTTCAGGAGCTGCCCAGCTACCTTCAACAGATGCCCAAGTGCCTTCTACAAGTGCCCACTTAAATGCAGCAGGTGTTCAGACGCCTCTGCCAACACCAGGTTCGAGCGAGCACAGAAATGAACAGCTAAAATCCTCCATGAAAGCACAGGAAGTATTATCTGAAAGTGTGGACGTTGACAACGGCCACAATGTGGCTAATGTGGGTAATGTCAGACCATTTGGGTATTAGTTTATTATTTATATTTAAAGCAATGATTTCCCTTTCATTCATTCATTCACTAGCGTTCCCTTTGCAGAACCTTGCTCCCATAACAACCTTCTGGAAAACTTCTCGGTCATAAGCAAGATGTTCTGCATCCGATACACACATCTGGATATCATCTGCCACATTTAGCACCCATCTTCTCTTTGACCTTCTCTTCCTCTCTTCCTAGGCATATACCCCTTCATTATTTTTCTCTCCAAACTTTCATGATGTTTCAGATGACCAAAATATTTATCGTCTTTAGTAGCCAACCTTCTTCAGCTCTTGTCATATGGATGCATTTGTTCTTTTCTGTATCCAAGATATTCTTACACATTCCAAGATATCCCCTTAGTGAATATAAACACAGAAGCGTTCATGTTAAATTTGAAATTACCATGGGGATAACAAATAGTCCACATTTGAACAATACCTGTGACTGTTGTAATTGTTTCAGCTATATAGGATTATTCATTTATTCACTTCATATTATATATATAACTCTTCAGTATGTACCTGACGAGATGCAGCAAAATAGTCCACGCAATAAATCGTTTGTGGCTTCTCTGTATATATTATTTATATATTATATGAAGAAAACATAAGAGGCAATGAAGAAAGATTGGGCGTGGAGTTGGCTTTGCCATTCAGTAGAAAAACTTAAGCTGCAATATACAACGTACTATGAATATGGATAGAATGGTTTGGAGTAAGTTCATTGAGGGTCTTTTCCTCAATAGGGGATCAAAAGTGAAAGAAGAATAAAGAATGTGAATGATTAAAAATGAGTTTAAAAGGCAAGTGGATCCACTTCATTGCAGCGGGTTTAATCCCTAATGGTTAGGTCTCTTTCTGCAGGGCAGCCTGTCAAAAGCATCACACAAAGCACAAACTGTAGCTCCAGTGATGACTCCCAGGTGCCTCAGAGAAAACTGCACTCGTGAACCAAACATCGTAGCCCGGAATCGAACTTACAACCTTTGGAGAATGAGGCAGGCTCTGTAATCACTTTGCCATGGAGACTCCATGTGAATAATAAATCTCAATCAACTTACAAATCATTTGATGATGCCCTGATAGCGGACAATTAATTGAATACAGCTTACATTTAAGATCACAACATATAGCAGCTTGGTAGATTTGCGCAAGTCTGACTCCCTGAAGTCCATGGTAAACAGTGTTGATACAATTACTCCTACTATTCTATTTATGGTAGCTAATTCCTCTTCTCTCTTTCTCTCCTCTCACACACACACACTTCTGCCAGCATGCATGTATACACACGCGCAGACACACCATCCCAATCCAACTGATAACAAACTAGCCACTATGTTTAATCATGAATCAAATCCTGACATATTGAAGGATGTGGTGATTAGTTACATCATACAACTAATAGAAGACAGTTTTGCTAATTAAACAGATGGATCCAGGGGAAAAGACAGTCATCTGTGAATATGAGTATATATTCTAGAATAAAAAATAAACAAAAGAGAGAAACTTCAAGTTACTCAACAGTATGCCCATTTTTACTGATTGCAGTACTAAAAGCTCTTGGAATGGTACATGCTAACTAATCTTCACTGATTCCATCCATCCATCATGTGCCATGCTGATAAGCGTGGGCGGTCATGTTTTGCAGCTCACTCGATCACCAGAGTCATGGATCAGCTCCGTGTTTCTGTCTTGACCATGCCATGTGGCCAACCCATCCAGGTATTTACTTCTTGGTCTTCCCCTTGGTCTCTTCCCTTCTATCTTGCCAGTTGTCACCAAGTTCTCCAATTCATTTCTTCTCATAACTTACCCAAAAAATTTTGACTGTCTACATCTAATGTCTCTAATCAGTTTACGATCTTCATTTGTTTCTTGTAGGACTTGTTCATTGGTTTTTCTGTCTTTCAGCACTTAAAAAATGACAGTTTTGTAGTAGATACTGCTCTTGAGGTGTAAATGTTGGACCTTCACATGTTCAAGACCATGACATAATGAGGCGGGGTGAACAGTTTCATTCTACTTTGTCTGTTTCTCTTCCCCCCCCCCCCCCCCCTCTCAAAAAAAAAAGACTAGTTGCTTTGCAAATGCATTTTCTGGATCTAAGTTGAACGCCTGCTGTGATTATGCAATCTATTGACAATATTATGGTATAAGTTGAACGTCTGCTAAATTAGACCAATTGCTATACTAATGTATTTTTGGGGTATTTGTTGACCATCTGCTGTGATTACACAATCTGTAAGGTGAAATGACAGCATTTGAACGAAATCTGGGACTAGACCATTACAATCTGAAATGTGAATGAGAACAGTTTACATCTTCTTAAAGGGAC
Source organism: Cepaea hortensis (assembly GCA_963921405.1). Lineage (NCBI taxonomy): Eukaryota > Metazoa > Mollusca > Gastropoda > Stylommatophora > Helicidae > Cepaea > Cepaea hortensis. The sequence continues at coordinate 113,668,085 of OY992881.1, forward strand.
AAGTGAACAATGACAGGTCTGCGAAACCACCCTTGTGTTGCCGAGGCCCCTAAAGGGGAAGTATGGAACTGGAACCGCCTTGGCCAAGTGACTAAAGATGGTTGGCTTCAGACTGGCTACCTCTTAGACAAACAGCCAACCTCCAACCACTCAAAGGGCTTGGTGTGTGTAGTTGTGGGGTTATACTCCTCTAGGAGTTTTAAAGGCATCAGAAGAAGAAGAAGAAGAACATGTTCTGGGAGGTAAAGTTGGCTAGAGTGCTACTGAAACAGCCTATGAATGCTCGTTGGTCTATACAAATATGAGGCTAGCACCATATACCTACTAAATCTCACAGAGTTGAAAGAGATCGTTTACCTGTTTGTACTTACATATTGCAGACTCAAAAGATGTACCAAACATTGACAACAGAAAGCAAGATCGATTTGATCTAGAAGTTGGATCACCAGTCGATGCTCCAATGGCGATCCTTGTGAAAAAAACGAAGCCGCCAAAAGCCTCACAAGTGTCACAAATGACTAGAGCCTCAAAAAGTGGAAAACATGCTCACACTGGAAAATCAGGGTCAGACATCAAAGAAGAAAGTATGTTGCTATTTTCCTGTTATTATTTTTGTGAAGACGTTTAGTGTGAATTGTTTTTGTGATGGGTCTTGTGGTATTGCGTTATTTACTTTTATCTTGTATCCATCCAACTGTCTGATTAGCATTACTGGCTGATTAATCTAAAACAATCTGCTGGAACTAGATATGACCATACAAGTAATAATCTGCCCTACTTGAGCAATTTGTTTAGGAAAATTAAGAAAGCTCAAAAATGAGAAATGTCAATATCATGGTCATGGATTTTTCCCAAAATATAAAAGTTTCTGGATCACTAGGAAATTAGTCTAAAACAATGTGCAGACACTAGACATGACCATAAAAGTAATAATGTGCACTCCTGGGGCAATTTTGTTGACAAAATTGAGATAGCTCAAAAATGAGAAATTTCAACAGGCTTTACCCAAAATATAGAAGTTTCTGAATCACTAGGAAATTAGTCTAAAACAATGTGCATACAGTAGACATGACCATAAAAGTAATAATTTGCACTCCTGGGGCAATTTTATTAACAAAATTGAGATAGCTCAAAAATGAGAAATTTCAACAGGCGGCCATTCATGGATTTTGCCCAAAATATAGAAGTTTCTGAATCACTAGGAAATTAGTCTAAAACAATGTGCTGACACTAGACATGACCATAAAAGTAATAATTTGCACTCCTGGGGCAATTTTATTAACAAAATTGAGATAGCTCAAAAATGAGAAATTTCAACAGGCGGCCGGTCATGGATTTTTCCCAACATATAGAAGTTTCTGAATCACTAGGAAATTAGTCTAAAACAATGTGTTGACACTAGACATGACCATAAAAGTAATAATTTGCACTCCTGGGGCAATTTTATTAACAAAATTGAGATAGCTCAAAAATGAGAAATTTCAACAGGCGGCCATTCATGGATTTTTCCCAAAATATAGAAGTTTCTGAATCACTAGGAAATTAGTCTAAAACAATGTGCTGACACTAGACATGACCATAAAAGTAATAATTTGCACTCCTGGGGCAATTTTATTAACAAAATTGAGATAGCTCAAAAATGAGAAATTTCAACAGGCGGCCGGCCATTCATGGATTTTTCCCAAAATATAGAAGTTTCTGAATCACTAGGAAATTAGTCTAAAACAATGTGCTGACACTAGACATGACCATAAAAGTAATAATTTGCACTCCTGGGGCAATTTTATTAACAAAATTGAGATAGCTCAAAAATGAGAAATTTCAACAGGCTTTTCCCAAAATATAGAAGTTTCTGATTCACTAGGAAATTAAAACAATGTGCTGACACTAGACATGACCATAAAAGTAATAATTAGCACTCCTGGGGCAATTTTGTTGACAAAATTGAGATAGCTCAAAAATGAGAAATTTCAACAGGCGGCCGGTCATGGATTTTTCCCAACATATAGAAGTTTCTGAATCACTAGGAAATTAGTCTAAAACAATGTGCGGACACTAGACATGACCATAAAAGTAATAATTTGCACTCCTGGGGTAATTTTTTTGACAAAATTGAGATAGCTCAAAAATGAGAAATTTCAACAGGCGGCCGGTCATGGATTTTTGCCAAAATATAAATGTTTTTAAATCACTAGGAAATTAGTCTAAAACAATGTGCAGACACTAGACATGACCATAAAAAGTAATAATTTGCACTCCTGTGGCAATTTTATTGTCAAAATTGAGATAGCTAAAAAATGAGAAATTTCAACAGGCGGCCGGTCATGGGTTTTTCTTAAAATATAAAAGTTTCTTAATCACTAGGAAATTAGTCTAAAACAATGTGCATACACTAGACATGACCATAAAAGTAATAATTTGCACTCCTGGGGTAATTTTATTAACAAAATTGAGATAGCGCAAAAATGAGAAATTTCAACAGGCTTTTCCCAAAATATAGAAGTTTCTGAATCACTAGGAAATTAAAACAATGTGCTGACACTAGACATGACCATAAAAGTAATAATTGCACTCCTGGGGCAATTTTGTTGACAAAATTGAGATAGCTCAAAAATGAGAAATTTCAACAGGCGGCCATTCATGGATTTTTCCCAAAATATAGAAGTTTCTGAATCACTAGGAAATTAGTCTAAAACAATGTGCTGACACTAGACATGACCATAAAAGTAATAATTTGCACTCCTGGGGCAATTTTATTAACAAAATTGAGATAGCTCAAAAATGAGAAATTTCAACAGGCGGCCATTCATGGATTTTTCCCAAAATATAGAAGTTTCTGAATCACTAGGAAATTAGTCTAAAACAATGTGCTGACACTAGACATGACCATAAAAGTAATAATTTGCACTCCTGGGGCAATTTTATTAACAAAATTGAGATAGCTCAAAAATGAGAAATTTCAACAGGCGGCCGGTCATGGATTTTTCCCAACATATAGAAGTTTCTGAATCACTAGGAAATTAGTCTAAAACAATGTGCTGACACTAGACATGACCATAAAAGTAATAATTTGCACTCCTGGGGCAATTTTATTAACAAAATTGAGATAGCTCAAAAATGAGAAATTTCAACAGGCGGCCATTCATGGATTTTTCCCAAAATATAGAAGTTTCTGAATCACTAGGAAATTAGTCTAAAACAATGTGCTGACACTAGACATGACCATAAAAGTAATAATTTGCACTCCTGGGGCAATTTTATTAACAAAATTGAGATAGCTCAAAAATGAGAAATTTCAACAGGCGGCCGGCCATTCATGGATTTTTCCCAAAATATAGAAGTTTCTGAATCACTAGGAAATTAGTCTAAAACAATGTGCTGACACTAGACATGACCATAAAAGTAATAATTTGCACTCCTGGGGCAATTTTATTAACAAAATTGAGATAGCTCAAAAATGAGAAATTTCAACAGGCTTTTCCCAAAATATAGAAGTTTCTGATTCACTAGGAAATTAAAACAATGTGCTGACACTAGACATGACCATAAAAGTAATAATTAGCACTCCTGGGGCAATTTTGTTGACAAAATTGAGATAGCTCAAAAATGAGAAATTTCAACAGGCGGCCGGTCATGGGTTTTTCCCAAAATATAAAAGTTTCTGGATCACTAGGAAATTAGTCTAAAACAATGTGCATACACTAGACATGACCATAAAAGTAATAATTTGCACTCCTGGGGCAATTTTGTTGACAAAATTGAGATAGCTCAAAAATTAGAAATTTCAACAGGCGGCCGGTCATAGATTTTTGCCAAAATATAAATGTTTTTAAATCACTAGGAAATTAGTCTAAACCAATGTGCATACACTAGACATGACCATAAAAGTAATAATTTGCACTCCTGGGGTAATTTTGTTGACAAAATTGAGATAGTTCAAAAATGAGAAATTTCAACAGGCAGCCGGTCATTGGTTTTTCTTAAAATATAAAAGTTTCTTAATCACTAGGAAATTAGTCTAAAACAATGTGCATACACTAGACATGACCATAAAAGTAATAATTTGCACTCCTGGGGTAATTTTATTAACAAAATTGAGATAGCGCAAAAATGAGAAATTTCAACAGGCTTTTCCCAAAATATAGAAGTTTCTGAATCACTAGGAAATTAAAACAATGTGCTGACACTAGACATGACCATAAAAGTAATAATTGCACTCCTGGGGCAATTTTGTTGACAAAATTGAGATAGCTCAAAAATGAGAAATTTCAACAGGCGGCCGGTCATGGATTTTTCCCAACATATAGAAGTTTCTGAATCACTAGGAAATTAGTCTAAAACAATGTGCGGACACTAGACATGACCATACAAGTAATAATTTGCACTCCTGGGGCAATTTTGTTGACAAAATTGAGATAGCTCAAAAATGAGAAATTTCAACAGGCGGCCGGTCATGGATTTTTGCCAAAATATAAATGTTTTTAAATCACTAGGGAATTAGTCTAAAACAATGTGCAGACACTAGACATGACCATAAAAGTAATAATTTGCACTCCTGGGGCAATTTTTTTGACAAAATTGAGATAGCTCAAAAATGAGAAATTTCAACATGCGGCCGGTCATGGGTTTTTCCCAAAATATAAAAGTTTCTGGATCACTAGGAAATTAGTCTAAAACAATGTGCATACACTAGACATGACCATAAAAGTAATAATTAGCACTCCTGGGGCAATTTTGTTGACAAAATTGAGATAGCTCAAAAATGAGAAATTTCAACAGGCGGCCGGTCATGGATTTTCCCAACATATAGAAGTTTCTGAATCACTAGGAAATTAGTCTAAAACAATGTGCGGACACTAGACATGACCATACAAGTAATAATTTGCACTCCTGGGGCAATTTTTTTGACAAAATTGAGATAGCTCAAAAATGAGAAATTTCAACAGGCTTTTCCCAAAATATAGAAGTTTCTGATTCACTAGGAAATTAAAACAATGTGCTGACACTAGACATGACCATAAAAGTAATAATTAGCACTCCTGGGGCAATTTTCTTGACAAAATTGAGATAGCTCAAAAATGAGAAATTTCAACAGGCGGCCGGTCATGGGTTTTTCCCAAAATATAAAAGTTTCTGGATCACTAGGAAATTAGTCTAAAACAATGTGCATACACTAGACATGACCATAAAAGTAATAATTTGCACTCCTGGGGCAATTTTTTTGACAAAATTGAGATAGCTCAAAAATGAGAAATTTCAACAGGCGGCCGGTCATGGATTTTTGCCAAAATATAAATGTTTTTAAATCACTAGGAAATTAGTCTAAAACAATGTGCAGACACTAGACATGACCATAAAAGTAATAATTTGCACTCCTGTGGCAATTTTATTGTCAAAATTGAGATAGCTCAAAAATTAGAAATTTTAACAGGCTTTTCCCAAAATATAGAAGTTTCTAAATCACTAGGAAATTAAAACAATGTGCTGACACTAGACATGACCATAAAAGTAATAATTAGCACTCCTGGGGCAATTTTGTTGACAAAATTGAGATAGCTCAAAAATGAGAAATTTCAACTGGCGGCCGGTCATGGATTTTTCCCAACATATAGAAGTTTCTGAATCACTAGGAAATTAGTCTAAAACAATGTGCGGACACTAGACATGACCATAAAAGTAATAATTTGCACTCCTGGGGTAATTTGTTTGACAAAATTGAGATAGCTCAAAAATGAGAAATTTCAACAGGCGGCCGGTCATGGATTTTTGCCAAAATATAAATGTTTTTAAATCACTAGGAAATTAGTCTAAAACAATGTGCAGACACTAGACATGACCATAAAAAGTAATAATTTGCACTCCTGGGGCAATTTTTTTGACAAAATTGAGATAGCTAAAAAATGAGAAATTTCAACAGGCGGCCGGCCGGTCATGGGTTTTTCTTATAATATAAAAGTTTCTTAATCACTAGGAAATTAGTCTAAAACAATGTGCATACACTAGACATGACCATAAAAGTAATAATTTGCACTCCTGGGGTAATTTTATTAACAAAATTGAGATAGCGCAAAAATGAGAAATTTCAACAGGCTTTTCCCAAAATATAGAAGTTTCTGAATCACTAGGAAATTAAAACAATGTGCTGACACTAGACATGACAATAAAAGCAATAATTAGCACTCCTGGGGCAATTTTATTAACAAAATTGAGATAGCTCAAAAATGAGAAATTTCAACAGGCGGCCATTCATGGATTTTTCCCAAAATATAGAAGTTTCTGAATCACTAGGAAATTAGTCTAAAACAATGTGCTGACACTAGACATGACCATAAAAGTAATAATTTGCACTCCTGGGGCAATTTTATTAACAAAATTGAGATAGCTCAAAAATGAGAAATTTCAACAGGCGGCCGGTCATGGATTTTTCCCAACATATAGAAGTTTCTGAATCACTAGGAAATTAGTCTAAAACAATGTGCTGACACTAGACATGACCATAAAAGTAATAATTTGCACTCCTGGGGCAATTTTATTAACAAAATTGAGATAGCTCAAAAATGAGAAATTTCAACAGGCGGCCATTCATGGATTTTTCCCAAAATATAGAAGTTTCTGAATCACTAGGAAATTAGTCTAAAACAATGTGCTGACACTAGACATGACCATAAAAGTAATAATTTGCACTCCTGGGGCAATTTTATTAACAAAATTGAGATAGCTCAAAAATGAGAAATTTCAACAGGCGGCCGGCCATTCATGGATTTTTCCCAAAATATAGAAGTTTCTGAATCACTAGGAAATTAGTCTAAAACAATGTGCTGACACTAGACATGACCATAAAAGTAATAATTTGCACTCCTGGGGCAATTTTATTAACAAAATTGAGATAGCTCAAAAATGAGAAATTTCAACAGGCTTTTCCCAAAATATAGAAGTTTCTGATTCACTAGGAAATTAAAACAATGTGCTGACACTAGACATGACCATAAAAGTAATAATTAGCACTCCTGGGGCAATTTTGTTGACAAAATTGAGATAGCTCAAAAATGAGAAATTTCAACAGGCGGCCGGTCATGGGTTTTTCCCAAAATATAAAAGTTTCTGGATCACTAGGAAATTAGTCTAAAACAATGTGCATACACTAGACATGACCATAAAAGTAATAATTTGCACTCCTGGGGCAATTTTGTTGACAAAATTGAGATAGCTCAAAAATTAGAAATTTCAACAGGCGGCCGGTCATAGATTTTTGCCAAAATATAAATGTTTTTAAATCACTAGGAAATTAGTCTAAACCAATGTGCATACACTAGACATGACCATAAAAGTAATAATTTGCACTCCTGGGGTAATTTTGTTGACAAAATTGAGATAGTTCAAAAATGAGAAATTTCAACAGGCAGCCGGTCATTGGTTTTTCTTAAAATATAAAAGTTTCTTAATCACTAGGAAATTAGTCTAAAACAATGTGCATACACTAGACATGACCATAAAAGTAATAATTTGCACTCCTGGGGTAATTTTATTAACAAAATTGAGATAGCGCAAAAATGAGAAATTTCAACAGGCTTTTCCCAAAATATAGAAGTTTCTGAATCACTAGGAAATTAAAACAATGTGCTGACACTAGACATGACCATAAAAGTAATAATTGCACTCCTGGGGCAATTTTGTTGACAAAATTGAGATAGCTCAAAAATGAGAAATTTCAACAGGCGGCCGGTCATGGATTTTTCCCAACATATAGAAGTTTCTGAATCACTAGGAAATTAGTCTAAAACAATGTGCGGACACTAGACATGACCATACAAGTAATAATTTGCACTCCTGGGGCAATTTTGTTGACAAAATTGAGATAGCTCAAAAATGAGAAATTTCAACAGGCGGCCGGTCATGGATTTTTGCCAAAATATAAATGTTTTTAAATCACTAGGGAATTAGTCTAAAACAATGTGCAGACACTAGACATGACCATAAAAGTAATAATTTGCACTCCTGGGGCAATTTTTTTGACAAAATTGAGATAGCTCAAAAATGAGAAATTTCAACATGCGGCCGGTCATGGGTTTTTCCCAAAATATAAAAGTTTCTGGATCACTAGGAAATTAGTCTAAAACAATGTGCATACACTAGACATGACCATAAAAGTAATAATTAGCACTCCTGGGGCAATTTTGTTGACAAAATTGAGATAGCTCAAAAATGAGAAATTTCAACAGGCGGCCGGTCATGGATTTTCCCAACATATAGAAGTTTCTGAATCACTAGGAAATTAGTCTAAAACAATGTGCGGACACTAGACATGACCATACAAGTAATAATTTGCACTCCTGGGGCAATTTTTTTGACAAAATTGAGATAGCTCAAAAATGAGAAATTTCAACAGGCTTTTCCCAAAATATAGAAGTTTCTGATTCACTAGGAAATTAAAACAATGTGCTGACACTAGACATGACCATAAAAGTAATAATTAGCACTCCTGGGGCAATTTTCTTGACAAAATTGAGATAGCTCAAAAATGAGAAATTTCAACAGGCGGCCGGTCATGGGTTTTTCCCAAAATATAAAAGTTTCTGGATCACTAGGAAATTAGTCTAAAACAATGTGCATACACTAGACATGACCATAAAAGTAATAATTTGCACTCCTGGGGCAATTTTTTTGACAAAATTGAGATAGCTCAAAAATGAGAAATTTCAACAGGCGGCCGGTCATGGATTTTTGCCAAAATATAAATGTTTTTAAATCACTAGGAAATTAGTCTAAAACAATGTGCAGACACTAGACATGACCATAAAAGTAATAATTTGCACTCCTGTGGCAATTTTATTGTCAAAATTGAGATAGCTCAAAAATTAGAAATTTTAACAGGCTTTTCCCAAAATATAGAAGTTTCTAAATCACTAGGAAATTAAAACAATGTGCTGACACTAGACATGACCATAAAAGTAATAATTAGCACTCCTGGGGCAATTTTGTTGACAAAATTGAGATAGCTCAAAAATGAGAAATTTCAACTGGCGGCCGGTCATGGATTTTTCCCAACATATAGAAGTTTCTGAATCACTAGGAAATTAGTCTAAAACAATGTGCGGACACTAGACATGACCATAAAAGTAATAATTTGCACTCCTGGGGTAATTTGTTTGACAAAATTGAGATAGCTCAAAAATGAGAAATTTCAACAGGCGGCCGGTCATGGATTTTTGCCAAAATATAAATGTTTTTAAATCACTAGGAAATTAGTCTAAAACAATGTGCAGACACTAGACATGACCATAAAAAGTAATAATTTGCACTCCTGGGGCAATTTTTTTGACAAAATTGAGATAGCTAAAAAATGAGAAATTTCAACAGGCGGCCGGCCGGTCATGGGTTTTTCTTATAATATAAAAGTTTCTTAATCACTAGGAAATTAGTCTAAAACAATGTGCATACACTAGACATGACCATAAAAGTAATAATTTGCACTCCTGGGGCAATTTTTTTGACAAAATTGAGATAGCTCAAAAATGAGAAATTTCAACATGCGGCCGGTCATGGGTTTTTCCCAAAATATAAAAGTTTCTGGATCACTAGGAAATTAGTCTAAAACAATGTGCATACACTAGACATGACCATAAAAGTAATAATTAGCACTCCTGGGGCAATTTTGTTGACAAAATTGAGATAGCTCAAAAATGAGAAATTTCAACAGGCGGCCGGTCATGGATTTTCCCAACATATAGAAGTTTCTGAATCACTAGGAAATTAGTCTAAAACAATGTGCGGACACTAGACATGACCATACAAGTAATAATTTGCACTCCTGGGGCAATTTTTTTGACAAAATTGAGATAGCTCAAAAATGAGAAATTTCAACAGGCGGCCGGTCATGGGTTTTTCCCAAAATATAAAAGTTTCTGGATCACTAGGAAATTAGTCTAAAACAATGTGCATACACTAGACATGACCATAAAAGTAATAATTTGCACTCCTGGGGCAATTTTGTTGACAAAATTGAGATAGCTCAAAAATTAGAAATTTCAACAGGCGGCCGGTCATAGATTTTTGCCAAAATATAAATGTTTTTAAATCACTAGGAAATTAGTCTAAACCAATGTGCATACACTAGACATGACCATAAAAGTAATAATTTGCACTCCTGGGGTAATTTTGTTGACAAAATTGAGATAGTTCAAAAATGAGAAATTTCAACAGGCAGCCGGTCATTGGTTTTTCTTAAAATATAAAAGTTTCTTAATCACTAGGAAATTAGTCTAAAACAATGTGCATACACTAGACATGACCATAAAAGTAATAATTTGCACTCCTGGGGTAATTTTATTAACAAAATTGAGATAGCGCAAAAATGAGAAATTTCAACAGGCTTTTCCCAAAATATAGAAGTTTCTGAATCACTAGGAAATTAAAACAATGTGCTGACACTAGACATGACCATAAAAGTAATAATTGCACTCCTGGGGCAATTTTGTTGACAAAATTGAGATAGCTCAAAAATGAGAAATTTCAACAGGCGGCCGGTCATGGATTTTTCCCAACATATAGAAGTTTCTGAATCACTAGGAAATTAGTCTAAAACAATGTGCGGACACTAGACATGACCATACAAGTAATAATTTGCACTCCTGGGGCAATTTTGTTGACAAAATTGAGATAGCTCAAAAATGAGAAATTTCAACAGGCGGCCGGTCATGGATTTTTGCCAAAATATAAATGTTTTTAAATCACTAGGGAATTAGTCTAAAACAATGTGCAGACACTAGACATGACCATAAAAGTAATAATTTGCACTCCTGGGGCAATTTTTTTGACAAAATTGAGATAGCTCAAAAATGAGAAATTTCAACATGCGGCCGGTCATGGGTTTTTCCCAAAATATAAAAGTTTCTGGATCACTAGGAAATTAGTCTAAAACAATGTGCATACACTAGACATGACCATAAAAGTAATAATTAGCACTCCTGGGGCAATTTTGTTGACAAAATTGAGATAGCTCAAAAATGAGAAATTTCAACAGGCGGCCGGTCATGGATTTTCCCAACATATAGAAGTTTCTGAATCACTAGGAAATTAGTCTAAAACAATGTGCGGACACTAGACATGACCATACAAGTAATAATTTGCACTCCTGGGGCAATTTTTTTGACAAAATTGAGATAGCTCAAAAATGAGAAATTTCAACAGGCTTTTCCCAAAATATAGAAGTTTCTGATTCACTAGGAAATTAAAACAATGTGCTGACACTAGACATGACCATAAAAGTAATAATTAGCACTCCTGGGGCAATTTTCTTGACAAAATTGAGATAGCTCAAAAATGAGAAATTTCAACAGGCGGCCGGTCATGGGTTTTTCCCAAAATATAAAAGTTTCTGGATCACTAGGAAATTAGTCTAAAACAATGTGCATACACTAGACATGACCATAAAAGTAATAATTTGCACTCCTGGGGCAATTTTTTTGACAAAATTGAGATAGCTCAAAAATGAGAAATTTCAACAGGCGGCCGGTCATGGATTTTTGCCAAAATATAAATGTTTTTAAATCACTAGGAAATTAGTCTAAAACAATGTGCAGACACTAGACATGACCATAAAAGTAATAATTTGCACTCCTGTGGCAATTTTATTGTCAAAATTGAGATAGCTCAAAAATTAGAAATTTTAACAGGCTTTTCCCAAAATATAGAAGTTTCTAAATCACTAGGAAATTAAAACAATGTGCTGACACTAGACATGACCATAAAAGTAATAATTAGCACTCCTGGGGCAATTTTGTTGACAAAATTGAGATAGCTCAAAAATGAGAAATTTCAACTGGCGGCCGGTCATGGATTTTTCCCAACATATAGAAGTTTCTGAATCACTAGGAAATTAGTCTAAAACAATGTGCGGACACTAGACATGACCATAAAAGTAATAATTTGCACTCCTGGGGTAATTTGTTTGACAAAATTGAGATAGCTCAAAAATGAGAAATTTCAACAGGCGGCCGGTCATGGATTTTTGCCAAAATATAAATGTTTTTAAATCACTAGGAAATTAGTCTAAAACAATGTGCAGACACTAGACATGACCATAAAAAGTAATAATTTGCACTCCTGGGGCAATTTTTTTGACAAAATTGAGATAGCTAAAAAATGAGAAATTTCAACAGGCGGCCGGCCGGTCATGGGTTTTTCTTATAATATAAAAGTTTCTTAATCACTAGGAAATTAGTCTAAAACAATGTGCATACACTAGACATGACCATAAAAGTAATAATTTGCACTCCTGGGGCAATTTTTTTGACAAAATTGAGATAGCTCAAAAATGAGAAATTTCAACATGCGGCCGGTCATGGGTTTTTCCCAAAATATAAAAGTTTCTGGATCACTAGGAAATTAGTCTAAAACAATGTGCATACACTAGACATGACCATAAAAGTAATAATTAGCACTCCTGGGGCAATTTTGTTGACAAAATTGAGATAGCTCAAAAATGAGAAATTTCAACAGGCGGCCGGTCATGGATTTTCCCAACATATAGAAGTTTCTGAATCACTAGGAAATTAGTCTAAAACAATGTGCGGACACTAGACATGACCATACAAGTAATAATTTGCACTCCTGGGGCAATTTTTTTGACAAAATTGAGATAGCTCAAAAATGAGAAATTTCAACAGGCTTTTCCCAAAATATAGAAGTTTCTGATTCACTAGGAAATTAAAACAATGTGCGGACACTAGACATGACCATAAAAGTAATAATTAGCACTCCTGGGGCAATTTTGTTGACAAAATTGAGATAGCTCAAAAATGAGAAATTTCAACAGGCGGCCGGTCATGGATTTTCCCAACATATAGAAGTTTCTGAATCACTAGGAAATTAGTCTAAAACAATGTGCGGACACTAGACATGACCATACAAGTAATAATTTGCACTCCTGGGGCAATTTTTTTGACAAAATTGAGATAGCTCAAAAATGAGAAATTTCAACAGGCTTTTCCCAAAATATAGAAGTTTCTGATTCACTAGGAAATTAAAACAATGTGCGGACACTAGACATGACCATAAAAGTAATAATTTGCACTCCTGGGGCAATTTTGTTGACAAAATTGAGATAGCTCAAAAATGAGAAATTTCAACAGGCGGCCGGTCATGGTCATGGATTTTTGCCAAAATATAAATGTTTTTAAATCACTAGGAAATTAGTCTAAAACAATGTGCAGACACTAGACATGACCATAAAAGTAATAATTTGCACTCCTGGGGCAATTTTTTGGACAAAATTGAGATAGCTCAAAAATGAGAAATTTCAACATGCGGCCGGTCATGGGTTTTTCCCAAAATATAAAAGTTTCTGGATCACTAGGAAATTAGTCTAAAACAATGTGCATACACTAGACATGACCATAAAAGTAATAATTAGCACTCCTGGGGCAATTTTGTTGACAAAATTGAGATAGCTCAAAAATGAGAAATTTCAACAGGCGGCCGGTCATGGATGTTTGCCAAAATATAAATGTTTTTAAATCACTAGGGAATTAGTCTAAAACAATGTGCAGACACTAGACATGACCATAAAAGTAATAATTTGCACTCCTGGGGCAATTTTATTAACAAAATTGGGATAGCTCAAAAATGAGAAATTTCAACAGGCGGCCGTTCATGGATTTTTGCCAAAATATAAATGTTTTTAAATCAGTAGGAAATTAGTCTAAACCAATGTGCATACACTAGACATGACCATAAAAGTAATAATTTGCACTCCTGTGGCAATTTTATTGTCAAAATTGAGATAGCTCAAAAATTAGAAATTTTAACATGCTTTTCCCAAAATATAGAAGTTTCTGAATCACTAGGAAATTAAAACAATGTGCTGACACTAGACATGACAATAAAAGCAATAATTAGCACTCCTGGGGCAATTTTGTTGACAAAATTGAGATAGCTCAAAAATGAGAAATTTCAACAGGCGGCCGGTCATGGATTTTTGCCAAAATATAAATGTTTTTAAATCACTAGGAAATTAGTCTAAAACAATGTGCAGACACTAGACATGACCATAAAAAGTAATAATTTGCACTCCTGGGGCAATTTTTTTGACAAAATTGAGATAGCTAAAAAATGAGAAATTTCAACAGGCAGCCGTTCATTGGTTTTTCTTAAAATATAAAAGTTTCTTAATCACTAGGAAATTAGTCTAAAACAATGTGCATACACTAGACATGACCATAAAAGTAATAATTTGCACTCCTGGGGTAATTTTATTAACAAAATTGAGATAGCGCAAAAATGAGAAATTTCAACAGGCTTTTCCCAAAATATAGAAGTTTCTGAATCACTAGGAAATTAAAACAATGTGCTGACACTAGACATGACCATAAAAGTAATAATTGCACTCCTGGGGCAATTTTGTTGACAAAATTGAGATAGCTCAAAAATGAGAAATTTCAACAGGCAGCCGGTCATGGATTTTTCCCAACATATAGAAGTTTCTGAATCACTAGGAAATTAGTCTAAAACAATGTGCGGACACTAGACATGACCATACAAGTAATAATTTGCACTCCTGGGGCAATTTTTTTGACAAAATTGAGATAGCTCAAAAATGAGAAATTTCAACAGGCGGCCGGTCATGGATTTTTGCCAAAATATAAATGTTTTTAAATCACTAGGGAATTAGTCTAAAACAATGTGCAGACACTAGACATGACCATAAAAGTAATAATTTGCACTCCTGGGGCAATTTTTTTGACAAAATTGAGATAGCTCAAAAATGAGAAATTTCAACATGCGGCCGGTCATGGGTTTTTCCCAAAATATAAAAGTTTCTGGATCACTAGGAAATTAGTCTAAAACAATGTGCATACACTAGACATGACCATAAAAGTAATAATTAGCACTCCTGGGGCAATTTTGTTGACAAAATTGAGATAGCTCAAAAATGAGAAATTTCAACAGGCGGCCGGTCATGGATTTTCCCAACATATAGAAGTTTCTGAATCACTAGGAAATTAGTCTAAAACAATGTGCGGACACTAGACATGACCATACAAGTAATAATTTGCACTCCTGGGGCAATTTTTTTGACAAAATTGAGATAGCTCAAAAATGAGAAATTTCAACAGGCTTTTCCCAAAATATAGAAGTTTCTGATTCACTAGGAAATTAAAACAATGTGCTGACACTAGACATGACCATAAAAGTAATAATTAGCACTCCTGGGGCAATTTTCTTGACAAAATTGAGATAGCTCAAAAATGAGAAATTTCAACAGGCGGCCGGTCATGGGTTTTTCCCAAAATATAAAAGTTTCTGGATCACTAGGAAATTAGTCTAAAACAATGTGCATACACTAGACATGACCATAAAAGTAATAATTTGCACTCCTGGGGCAATTTTTTTGACAAAATTGAGATAGCTCAAAAATGAGAAATTTCAACAGGCGGCCGGTCATGGATTTTTGCCAAAATATAAATGTTTTTAAATCACTAGGAAATTAGTCTAAAACAATGTGCAGACACTAGACATGACCATAAAAGTAATAATTTGCACTCCTGTGGCAATTTTATTGTCAAAATTGAGATAGCTCAAAAATTAGAAATTTTAACAGGCTTTTCCCAAAATATAGAAGTTTCTAAATCACTAGGAAATTAAAACAATGTGCTGACACTAGACATGACCATAAAAGTAATAATTAGCACTCCTGGGGCAATTTTGTTGACAAAATTGAGATAGCTCAAAAATGAGAAATTTCAACAGGCGGCCGGTCATGGATTTTTCCCAACATATAGAAGTTTCTGAATCACTAGGAAATTAGTCTAAAACAATGTGCGGACACTAGACATGACCATAAAAGTAATAATTTGCACTCCTGGGGTAATTTGTTTGACAAAATTGAGATAGCTCAAAAATGAGAAATTTCAACAGGCGGCCGGTCATGGATTTTTGCCAAAATATAAATGTTTTTAAATCACTAGGAAATTAGTCTAAAACAATGTGCAGACACTAGACATGACCATAAAAAGTAATAATTTGCACTCCTGGGGCAATTTTTTTGACAAAATTGAGATAGCTAAAAAATGAGAAATTTCAACAGGCGGCCGGCCGGTCATGGGTTTTTCTTATAATATAAAAGTTTCTTAATCACTAGGAAATTAGTCTAAAACAATGTGCATACACTAGACATGACCATAAAAGTAATAATTTGCACTCCTGGGGTAATTTTATTAACAAAATTGAGATAGCGCAAAAATGAGAAATTTCAACAGGCTTTTCCCAAAATATAGAAGTTTCTGAATCACTAGGAAATTAAAACAATGTGCTGACACTAGACATGACAATAAAAGCAATAATTAGCACTCCTGGGGCAATTTTGTTGACAAAATTGAGATAGCTCAAAAATGAGAAATTTCAACAGGCGGCCGGTCATGGGTTTTTCCCAACATATAGAAGTTTCTGAATCACTAGGAAATTAGTCTAAAACAATGTGCGGACACTAGACATGACCATAAAAGTAATAATTTGCACTCCTGGGGCAATTTTTTTGACAAAATTGAGATAGCTCAAAAATGAGAAATTTCAACAGGCGGCCGGTCATGGTCATGGATTTTTGCCAAAATATAAATGTTTTTAAATCACTAGGAAATTAGTCTAAAACAATGTGCAGACACTAGACATGACCATAAAAGTAATAATTTGCACTCCTGGGGCAATTTTTTTGACAAAATTGAGATAGCTCAAAAATGAGAAATTTCAACATGCGGCCGGTCATGGGTTTTTCCCAAAATATAAAAGTTTCTGGATCACTAGGAAATTAGTCTAAAACAATGTGCATACACTAGACATGACCATAAAAGTAATAATTAGCACTCCTGGGGCAATTTTGTTGACAAAATTGAGATAGCTAAAAAATGAGAAATTTCAACAGGCGGCCGGTCATGGATTTTTCCAACATATAGAAGTTTCTGAATCACTAGGAAATTAGTCTAAAACAATGTGCGGACACTAGACATGACCATACAAGTAATAATTTGCACTCCTGGGGCAATTTTTTTGACAAAATTGAGATAGCTCAAAAATGAGAAATTTCAACAGGCTTTTCCCAAAATATAGAAGTTTCTGATTCACTAGGAAATTAAAACAATGTGCAGACACTAGACATGACCATAAAAAGTAATAATTTGCACTCCTGGGGTAATTTTTTTGACAAAATTGAGATAGCGAAAAAATGAGAAATTTCAACAGGCGGCCGGTCATGGGTTTTTCTTAAAATATAAAAGTTTCTGAATCACTAGGAAATTAGTCTAAAACAATGTGCGGACACTAGACATGACCATACAAGTAATAATTTGCACTCCTGGGGCAATTTTTTTGACAAAATTGAGATAGCTCAAAAATGAGAAATTTCAGCAGGCGGCCGGTCATGGATTTTTGCCAAAATATAAATGTTTTTAAATCACTAGGGAATTAGTCTAAACCAATGTGCATACACTAGACATGACCATAAAAGTAATAATTTGCACTCCTGTGGCAATTTTATTGTCAAAATTGAGATAGCTCAAAAATTAGAAATTTTAACAGGCTTTTCCCAAAATATAGAAGTTTCTGATTCACTAGGAAATTAAAACAATGTGCTGACACTAGACATGACCATAAAAGTAATAATTAGCACTCCTGGGGCAATTTTCTTGACAAAATTGAGATAGCTCAAAAATGAGAAATTTCAACAGGTTGCCGGTCATGGGTTTTTCCCAAAATATAAATGTTTTTAAATCACTAGGAAATTAGTCTAAAACAATGTGCAGACACTAGACATGACCATAAAAGTAATAATTTGCACTCCTGGGGCAATTTTTTGGACAAAATTGAGATAGCTCAAAAATGAGAAATTTCAACATGCGGCCGGTCATGGGTTTTTCCCAAAATATAAAAGTTTCTGGATCACTAGGAAATTAGTCTAAAACAATGTGCATACACTAGACATGACCATAAAAGTAATAATTAGCACTCCTGGGGCAATTTTGTTGACAAAATTGAGATAGCTCAAAAATGAGAAATTTCAACAGGCGGCCGGTCATGGATTTTTCCAACATATAGAAGTTTCTGAATCACTAGGAAATTAGTCTAAAACAATGTGCGGACACTAGACATGACCATACAAGTAATAATTTGCACTCCTGGGGCAATTTTTTTGACAAAATTGAGATAGCTCAAAAATGAGAAATTTCAACAGGCTTTTCCCAAAATATAGAAGTTTCTGATTCACTAGGAAATTAAAACAATGTGCAGACACTAGACATGACCATAAAAAGTAATAATTTGCACTCCTGGGGTAATTTTTTTGACAAAATTGAGATAGCGAAAAAATGAGAAATTTCAACAGGCGGCCGGTCATGGGTTTTTCTTAAAATATAAAAGTTTCTGAATCACTAGGAAATTAGTCTAAAACAATGTGCGGACACTAGACATGACCATACAAGTAATAATTTGCACTCCTGGGGCAATTTTTTTGACAAAATTGAGATAGCTCAAAAATGAGAAATTTCAGCAGGCGGCCGGTCATGGATTTTTGCCAAAATATAAATGTTTTTAAATCACTAGGGAATTAGTCTAAACCAATGTGCATACACTAGACATGACCATAAAAGTAATAATTTGCACTCCTGTGGCAATTTTATTGTCAAAATTGAGATAGCTCAAAAATTAGAAATTTTAACAGGCTTTTCCCAAAATATAGAAGTTTCTGATTCACTAGGAAATTAAAACAATGTGCTGACACTAGACATGACCATAAAAGTAATAATTAGCACTCCTGGGGCAATTTTCTTGACAAAATTGAGATAGCTCAAAAATGAGAAATTTCAACAGGTTGCCGGTCATGGGTTTTTCCCAAAATATAAATGTTTTTAAATCACTAGGAAATTAGTCTAAAACAATGTGCAGACACTAGACATGACCATAAAAGTAATAATTTGCACTCCTGGGGCAATTTTTTGGACAAAATTGAGATAGCTCAAAAATGAGAAATTTCAACATGCGGCCGGTCATGGGTTTTTCCCAAAATATAAAAGTTTCTGGATCACTAGGAAATTAGTCTAAAACAATGTGCATACACTAGACATGACCATAAAAGTAATAATTAGCACTCCTGGGGCAATTTTGTTGACAAAATTGAGATAGCTCAAAAATGAGAAATTTCAACAGGCGGCCGGTCATGGATTTTCCCAACATATAGAAGTTTCTGAATCACTAGGAAATTAGTCTAAAACAATGTGCGGACACTAGACATGACCATAAAAAGTAATAATTTGCACTCCTGGGGCAATTTTTTTGACAAAATTGAGATAGCTCAAAAATGAGAAATTTCAACAGGCTTTTCCCAAAATATAGAAGTTTCTGATTCACTAGGAAATTAAAACAATGTGCGGACACTAGACATGACCATAAAAGTAATAATTTGCACTCCTGGGGCAATTTTGTTGACAAAATTGAGATAGCTCAAAAATGAGAAATTTCAACAGGCGGCCGGTCATGGATTTTCCCAACATATAGAAGTTTCTGAATCACTAGGAAATTAGTCTAAAACAATGTGCGGACACTAGACATGACCATAAAAAGTAATAATTTGCACTCCTGGGGCAATTTTTTTGACAAAATTGAGATAGCTCAAAAATGAGAAATTTCAACAGGCGGCCGGTCATGGATTTTTGCCAAAATATAAATGTTTTTAAATCACTAGCGAATTAGTCTAAAACAATGTGCAGACACTAGACATGACCATAAAAGTAATAATTTGCACTCCTGGGGCAATTTTTTTGACAAAGTTGAGATAGCTCAAA
The DNA here is from genome assembly GCA_963921405.1 of Cepaea hortensis. Classification (NCBI taxonomy): domain Eukaryota; kingdom Metazoa; phylum Mollusca; class Gastropoda; order Stylommatophora; family Helicidae; genus Cepaea; species Cepaea hortensis. The sequence continues at coordinate 113,687,911 of OY992881.1, forward strand.
AATGAGAAATTTCAACATGCGGCCGGTCATTGGTTTTTCCCAAAATATAAAAGTTTCTGGATCACTAGGAAATTAGTCTAAAACAATGTGCATACACTAGACATGACCATAAAAGTAATAATTAGCACTCCTGGGGCAATTTTGTTGACAAAATTGAGATAGCTCAAAAATGAGAAATTTCAACAGGCGGCCGGTCATGGATTTTCCCAACATATAGAAGTTTCTGAATCACTAGGAAATTAGTCTAAAACAATGTGCGGACACTAGACATGACCATAAAAGTAATAATTTGCACTCCTGGGGCAATTTTGTTGACAAAATTGAGATAGCTCAAAAATGAGAAATTTCAACAGGCGGCCGGTCATGGATTTTTGCCAAAATATAAATGTTTTTAAATCACTAGGAAATTAGTCTAAAACAATGTGCAGACACTAGACATGACAATAAAAGTAATAATTTGCACTCCTGGGGCAATTTTGTTGACAAAATTGAGATAGCTCAAAAATGAGAAATTTCAACAGGCGGCCGGTCATGGATTTTCCCAACATATAGAAGTTTCTGAATCACTAGGAAATTAGTCTAAAACAATGTGCGGACACTAGACATGACCATACAAGTAATAATTTGCACTCCTGGGGCAATTTTTTTGACAAAATTGAGATAGCTCAAAAATGAGAAATTTCAACAGGCGGCCGTTCATGGATTTTTGCCAAAATATAAATGTTTTTAAATCAGTAGGAAATTAGTCTAAACCAATGTGCATACACTAGACATGACCATAAAAGTAATAATTTGCACTCCTGTGGCAATTTTATTGTCAAAATTGAGATAGCTCAAAAATTAGAAATTTTAACATGCTTTTCCCAAAATATAGAAGTTTCTGAATCACTAGGAAATTAAAACAATGTGCTGACACTAGACATGACAATAAAAGCAATAATTAGCACTCCTGGGGCAATTTTGTTGACAAAATTGAGATAGCTCAAAAATGAGAAATTTCAACAGGCGGCCGGTCATGGATTTTTGCCAAAATATAAATGTTTTTAAATCACTAGGAAATTAGTCTAAAACAATGTGCAGACACTAGACATGACCATAAAAAGTAATAATTTGCACTCCTGGGGCAATTTTTTTGACAAAATTGAGATAGCTAAAAAATGAGAAATTTCAACAGGCGGCCGGTCATGGGTTTTTCTTAAAATATAAAAGTTTCTTAATCACTAGGAAATTAGTCTAAAACAATGTGCATACACTAGACATGACCATAAAAGTAATAATTTGCACTCCTGGGGTAATTTTATTAACAAAATTGAGATAGCGCAAAAATGAGAAATTTCAACAGGCTTTTCCCAAAATATAGAAGTTTCTGAATCACTAGGAAATTAAAACAATGTGCTGACACTAGACATGACCATAAAAGTAATAATTGCACTCCTGGGGCAATTTTGTTGACAAAATTGAGATAGCTCAAAAATGAGAAATTTCAACAGGCAGCCGGTCATGGATTTTTCCCAACATATAGAAGTTTCTGAATCACTAGGAAATTAGTCTAAAACAATGTGCGGACACTAGACATGACCATACAAGTAATAATTTGCACTCCTGGGGCAATTTTTTTGACAAAATTGAGATAGCTCAAAAATGAGAAATTTCAACAGGCGGCCGGTCATGGATTTTTGCCAAAATATAAATGTTTTTAAATCACTAGGGAATTAGTCTAAAACAATGTGCAGACACTAGACATGACCATAAAAGTAATAATTTGCACTCCTGGGGCAATTTTTTTGACAAAATTGAGATAGCTCAAAAATGAGAAATTTCAACATGCGGCCGGTCATGGGTTTTTCCCAAAATATAAAAGTTTCTGGATCACTAGGAAATTAGTCTAAAACAATGTGCATACACTAGACATGACCATAAAAGTAATAATTAGCACTCCTGGGGCAATTTTGTTGACAAAATTGAGATAGCTCAAAAATGAGAAATTTCAACAGGCGGCCGGTCATGGATTTTCCCAACATATAGAAGTTTCTGAATCACTAGGAAATTAGTCTAAAACAATGTGCGGACACTAGACATGACCATACAAGTAATAATTTGCACTCCTGGGGCAATTTTTTTGACAAAATTGAGATAGCTCAAAAATGAGAAATTTCAACAGGCTTTTCCCAAAATATAGAAGTTTCTGATTCACTAGGAAATTAAAACAATGTGCTGACACTAGACATGACCATAAAAGTAATAATTAGCACTCCTGGGGCAATTTTCTTGACAAAATTGAGATAGCTCAAAAATGAGAAATTTCAACAGGCGGCCGGTCATGGGTTTTTCCCAAAATATAAAAGTTTCTGGATCACTAGGAAATTAGTCTAAAACAATGTGCATACACTAGACATGACCATAAAAGTAATAATTTGCACTCCTGGGGCAATTTTTTTGACAAAATTGAGATAGCTCAAAAATGAGAAATTTCAACAGGCGGCCGGTCATGGATTTTTGCCAAAATATAAATGTTTTTAAATCACTAGGAAATTAGTCTAAAACAATGTGCAGACACTAGACATGACCATAAAAGTAATAATTTGCACTCCTGTGGCAATTTTATTGTCAAAATTGAGATAGCTCAAAAATTAGAAATTTTAACAGGCTTTTCCCAAAATATAGAAGTTTCTAAATCACTAGGAAATTAAAACAATGTGCTGACACTAGACATGACCATAAAAGTAATAATTAGCACTCCTGGGGCAATTTTGTTGACAAAATTGAGATAGCTCAAAAATGAGAAATTTCAACAGGCGGCCGGTCATGGATTTTTCCCAACATATAGAAGTTTCTGAATCACTAGGAAATTAGTCTAAAACAATGTGCGGACACTAGACATGACCATAAAAGTAATAATTTGCACTCCTGGGGTAATTTGTTTGACAAAATTGAGATAGCTCAAAAATGAGAAATTTCAACAGGCGGCCGGTCATGGATTTTTGCCAAAATATAAATGTTTTTAAATCACTAGGAAATTAGTCTAAAACAATGTGCAGACACTAGACATGACCATAAAAAGTAATAATTTGCACTCCTGGGGCAATTTTTTTGACAAAATTGAGATAGCTAAAAAATGAGAAATTTCAACAGGCGGCCGGCCGGTCATGGGTTTTTCTTATAATATAAAAGTTTCTTAATCACTAGGAAATTAGTCTAAAACAATGTGCATACACTAGACATGACCATAAAAGTAATAATTTGCACTCCTGGGGTAATTTTATTAACAAAATTGAGATAGCGCAAAAATGAGAAATTTCAACAGGCTTTTCCCAAAATATAGAAGTTTCTGAATCACTAGGAAATTAAAACAATGTGCTGACACTAGACATGACAATAAAAGCAATAATTAGCACTCCTGGGGCAATTTTGTTGACAAAATTGAGATAGCTCAAAAATGAGAAATTTCAACAGGCGGCCGGTCATGGGTTTTTCCCAACATATAGAAGTTTCTGAATCACTAGGAAATTAGTCTAAAACAATGTGCGGACACTAGACATGACCATAAAAGTAATAATTTGCACTCCTGGGGCAATTTTTTTGACAAAATTGAGATAGCTCAAAAATGAGAAATTTCAACAGGCGGCCGGTCATGGATTTTCCCAACATATAGAAGTTTCTGAATCACTAGGAAATTAGTCTAAAACAATGTGCGGACACTAGACATGACCATACAAGTAATAATTTGCACTCCTGGGGCAATTTTTTTGACAAAATTGAGATAGCTCAAAAATGAGAAATTTCAACAGGCTTTTCCCAAAATATAGAAGTTTCTGATTCACTAGGAAATTAAAACAATGTGCTGACACTAGACATGACCATAAAAGTAATAATTAGCACTCCTGGGGCAATTTTCTTGACAAAATTGAGATAGCTCAAAAATGAGAAATTTCAACAGGCGGCCGGTCATGGGTTTTTCCCAAAATATAAAAGTTTCTGGATCACTAGGAAATTAGTCTAAAACAATGTGCATACACTAGACATGACCATAAAAGTAATAATTTGCACTCCTGGGGCAATTTTGTTGACAAAATTGAGATAGCTCAAAAATGAGAAATTTCAACAGGCGGCCGGTCATGGATTTTCCCAACATATAGAAGTTTCTGAATCACTAGGAAATTAGTCTAAAACAATGTGCGGACACTAGACATGACCATACAAGTAATAATTTGCACTCCTGGGGCAATTTTTTTGACAAAATTGAGATAGCTCAAAAATGAGAAATTTCAACAGGCTTTTCCCAAAATATAGAAGTTTCTGATTCACTAGGAAATTAAAACAATGTGCTGACACTAGACATGACCATAAAAGTAATAATTAGCACTCCTGGGGCAATTTTGTTGACAAAATTGAGATAGCTCAAAAATGAGAAATTTCAACAGGCGGCCGGTCATGGATTTTTCCAACATATAGAAGTTTCTGAATCACTAGGAAATTAGTCTAAAACAATGTGCGGACACTAGACATGACCATACAAGTAATAATTTGCACTCCTGGGGCAATTTTTTTGACAAAATTGAGATAGCTCAAAAATGAGAAATTTCAACAGGCTTTTCCCAAAATATAGAAGTTTCTGATTCACTAGGAAATTAAAACAATGTGCAGACACTAGACATGACCATAAAAAGTAATAATTTGCACTCCTGGGGTAATTTTTTTGACAAAATTGAGATAGCGAAAAAATGAGAAATTTCAACAGGCGGCCGGTCATGGGTTTTTCTTAAAATATAAAAGTTTCTGAATCACTAGGAAATTAGTCTAAAACAATGTGCGGACACTAGACATGACCATACAAGTAATAATTTGCACTCCTGGGGCAATTTTTTTGACAAAATTGAGATAGCTCAAAAATGAGAAATTTCAGCAGGCGGCCGGTCATGGATTTTTGCCAAAATATAAATGTTTTTAAATCACTAGGGAATTAGTCTAAACCAATGTGCATACACTAGACATGACCATAAAAGTAATAATTTGCACTCCTGTGGCAATTTTATTGTCAAAATTGAGATAGCTCAAAAATTAGAAATTTTAACAGGCTTTTCCCAAAATATAGAAGTTTCTGATTCACTAGGAAATTAAAACAATGTGCTGACACTAGACATGACCATAAAAGTAATAATTAGCACTCCTGGGGCAATTTTCTTGACAAAATTGAGATAGCTCAAAAATGAGAAATTTCAACAGGTTGCCGGTCATGGGTTTTTCCCAAAATATAAATGTTTTTAAATCACTAGGAAATTAGTCTAAAACAATGTGCAGACACTAGACATGACCATAAAAGTAATAATTTGCACTCCTGGGGCAATTTTTTGGACAAAATTGAGATAGCTCAAAAATGAGAAATTTCAACATGCGGCCGGTCATGGGTTTTTCCCAAAATATAAAAGTTTCTGGATCACTAGGAAATTAGTCTAAAACAATGTGCATACACTAGACATGACCATAAAAGTAATAATTAGCACTCCTGGGGCAATTTTGTTGACAAAATTGAGATAGCTCAAAAATGAGAAATTTCAACAGGCGGCCGGTCATGGATTTTCCCAACATATAGAAGTTTCTGAATCACTAGGAAATTAGTCTAAAACAATGTGCGGACACTAGACATGACCATAAAAAGTAATAATTTGCACTCCTGGGGCAATTTTTTTGACAAAATTGAGATAGCTCAAAAATGAGAAATTTCAACAGGCTTTTCCCAAAATATAGAAGTTTCTGATTCACTAGGAAATTAAAACAATGTGCGGACACTAGACATGACCATAAAAGTAATAATTAGCACTCCTGGGGCAATTTTGTTGACAAAATTGAGATAGCTCAAAAATGAGAAATTTCAACAGGCGGCCGGTCATGGATTTTCCCAACATATAGAAGTTTCTGAATCACTAGGAAATTAGTCTAAAACAATGTGCGGACACTAGACATGACCATAAAAAGTAATAATTTGCACTCCTGGGGCAATTTTTTTGACAAAATTGAGATAGCTCAAAAATGAGAAATTTCAACAGGCGGCCGGTCATGGATTTTTGCCAAAATATAAATGTTTTTAAATCACTAGCGAATTAGTCTAAAACAATGTGCAGACACTAGACATGACCATAAAAGTAATAATTTGCACTCCTGGGGCAATTTTTTTGACAAAGTTGAGATAGCTCAAAAATGAGAAATTTCAACATGCGGCCGGTCATTGGTTTTTCCCAAAATATAAAAGTTTCTGGATCACTAGGAAATTAGTCTAAAACAATGTGCATACACTAGACATGACCATAAAAGTAATAATTAGCACTCCTGGGGCAATTTTGTTGACAAAATTGAGATAGCTCAAAAATGAGAAATTTCAACAGGCGGCCGGTCATGGATTTTCCCAACATATAGAAGTTTCTGAATCACTAGGAAATTAGTCTAAAACAATGTGCGGACACTAGACATGACCATAAAAGTAATAATTTGCACTCCTGGGGCAATTTTGTTGACAAAATTGAGATAGCTCAAAAATGAGAAATTTCAACAGGCGGCCGGTCATGGATTTTTGCCAAAATATAAATGTTTTTAAATCACTAGGAAATTAGTCTAAAACAATGTGCAGACACTAGACATGACAATAAAAGTAATAATTTGCACTCCTGGGGCAATTTTGTTGACAAAATTGAGATAGCTCAAAAATGAGAAATTTCAACAGGCGGCCGGTCATGGATTTTCCCAACATATAGAAGTTTCTGAATCACTAGGAAATTAGTCTAAAACAATGTGCGGACACTAGACATGACCATACAAGTAATAATTTGCACTCCTGGGGCAATTTTTTTGACAAAATTGAGATAGCTCAAAAATGAGAAATTTCAACAGGCGGCCGTTCATGGATTTTTGCCAAAATATAAATGTTTTTAAATCAGTAGGAAATTAGTCTAAACCAATGTGCATACACTAGACATGACCATAAAAGTAATAATTTGCACTCCTGTGGCAATTTTATTGTCAAAATTGAGATAGCTCAAAAATTAGAAATTTTAACATGCTTTTCCCAAAATATAGAAGTTTCTGAATCACTAGGAAATTAAAACAATGTGCTGACACTAGACATGACAATAAAAGCAATAATTAGCACTCCTGGGGCAATTTTGTTGACAAAATTGAGATAGCTCAAAAATGAGAAATTTCAACAGGCGGCCGGTCATGGATTTTTGCCAAAATATAAATGTTTTTAAATCACTAGGAAATTAGTCTAAAACAATGTGCAGACACTAGACATGACCATAAAAAGTAATAATTTGCACTCCTGGGGCAATTTTTTTGACAAAATTGAGATAGCTAAAAAATGAGAAATTTCAACAGGCGGCCGGTCATGGGTTTTTCTTAAAATATAAAAGTTTCTTAATCACTAGGAAATTAGTCTAAAACAATGTGCATACACTAGACATGACCATAAAAGTAATAATTTGCACTCCTGGGGTAATTTTATTAACAAAATTGAGATAGCGCAAAAATGAGAAATTTCAACAGGCTTTTCCCAAAATATAGAAGTTTCTGAATCACTAGGAAATTAAAACAATGTGCTGACACTAGACATGACCATAAAAGTAATAATTGCACTCCTGGGGCAATTTTGTTGACAAAATTGAGATAGCTCAAAAATGAGAAATTTCAACAGGCGGCCGGTCATGGATTTTTGCCAAAATATAAATGTTTTTAAATCACTAGGGAATTAGTCTAAAACAATGTGCAGACACTAGACATGACCATAAAAGTAATAATTTGCACTCCTGGGGCAATTTTATTAACAAAATTGAGATAGCTCAAAAATGAGAAATTTCAACAGGCGGCCGTTCATGGATTTTTGCCAAAATATAAATGTTTTTAAATCAGTAGGAAATTAGTCTAAACCAATGTGCATACACTAGACATGACCATAAAAGTAATAATTTGCACTCCTGTGGCAATTTTATTGTCAAAATTGATATAGCTCAAAAATTAGAAATTTTAACAGGCTTTTCCCAAAATATAGAAGTTTCTGAATCACTAGGAAATTAAAACAATGTGCTGACACTAGACATGACAATAAAAGCAATAATTAGCACTCCTGGGGCAATTTTGTTGACAAAATTGAGATAGCTCAAAAATGAGAAATTTCAACAGGCGGCCGGTCATGGATTCTTCCCAACATATAGAAGTTTCTGAATCACTAGGAAATTAGTCTAAAACAATGTGCGGACACTAGACATGACCATACAAGTAATAATTTGCACTCCTGGGGCAATGTTTTTGACAAAATTGAGATAGCTCAAAAATGAGAAATTTCAACAGGCGGCCGGTCATGGATTTTTGCCAAAATATAAATGTTTTTAAATCACTAGGGAATTAGTCTAAAACAATGTGCAGACACTAGACATGACCATAAAAGTATTAATTTGCACTCCTGGGGCAATTTTATTAACAAAATTGAGATAGCTCAAAAATGAGAAATTTCAACAGGCGGCCGTTCATGGATTTTTGCCAAAATATAAATGTTTTTAAATCAGTAGGAAATTAGTCTAAACCAATGTGCATACACTAGACATGACCATAAAAGTAATAATTTGCACTCCTGTGGCAATTTTATTGTCAAAATTGAGATAGCTCAAAAATTAGAAATTTTAACAGGCTTTTCCCAAAATATAGAAGTTTCTGAATCACTAGGAAATTAAAACAATGTGCTGACACTAGACATGACCATAAAGTAATAATTAGCACTCCTGGGGCAATTTTGTTGACAAAATTGAGATAGCTCAAAAATGAGAAATTTCAACAGGCGGCCGGTCATGGGTTTTTCCCAAAATATAAAAGTTTCTGGATCACTAGGAAATTAGTTTAAAACAATGTGCATACACTAGACATGACCATAAAAGTAATAATTTGCACTCCTGGGGCAATTTTTTGGACAAAATTGAGATAGCTCAAAAATGAGAAATTTCAATAGGCGGCCGGTCATGGATTTTTCCCAACATATAGAAGTTTCTGAATCACTAGGAAATAGTCTAAAACAATGTGCAGACACTAGACATGACCATAAAAGTAATAATTTGCACTCCTGTGGCAATTTTATTAACAAAATTGAGATAGCTCAAAAATGAGAAATTTCAACAGGCGGCCGTTCATGGATTTTTGCCAAAATATAAATGTTTTTAAATCAGTAGGAAATTAGTCTAAACCAATGTGCATACACTAGACATGACCATAAAAGTAATAATTTGCACTCCTGTGGCAATTTTATTGTCAAAATTGAGATAGCTCAAAAATTAGAAATTTTAACAGGCTTTTCCCAAAATATAGAAGTTTCTGAATCACTAGGAAATTAAAACAATGTGCTGACACTAGACATGACCATAAAGTAATAATTAGCACTCCTGGGGCAATTTTGTTGACAAAATTGAGATAGCTCAAAAATGAGAAATTTCAACAGGCGGCCGGTCATGGGTTTTTCCCAAAATATAAAAGTTTCTGGATCACTAGGAAATTAGTTTAAAACAATGTGCATACACTAGACATGACCATAAAAGTAATAATTTGCACTCCTGGGGCAATTTTTTTGACAAAATTGAGATAGCTCAAAAATGAGAAATTTCAACAGGCGGCCGGTCATGGATTTTTCCCAACATATAGAAGTTTCTGAATCACTAGGAAATTAGTCTAAAACAATGTGCGGACACTAGACATGACCATACAAGTAATAATTTGCACTCCTGGGGCAATTTTTTTGACAAAATTGAGATAGCTCAAAAATGAGAAATTTCAACAGGCGGCGGGTCATGGATTTTTGCCAAAATATAAATGTTTTTAAATCACTAGGGAATTAGTCTAAAACAATGTGCAGACACTAGACATGACCATAAAAGTAATAATTTGCACTCCTGGGGCAATTTTATTAACAAAATTGAGATAGCTCAAAAATGAGAAATTTCAACAGGCGGCCGTTCATGGATTTTTGCCAAAATATAAATGTTTTTAAATCAGTAGGAAATTAGTCTAAACCAATGTGCATACACTAGACATGACCATAAAAGTAATAATTTGCACTCCTGTGGCAATTTTATTGTCAAAATTGAGATAGCTCAAAAATTAGAAATTTTAACAGGCTTTTCCCAAAATATAGAAGTTTCTGAATCACTAGGAAATTAAAACAATGTGCTGACACTAGACATGACCATAAAGTAATAATTAGCACTCCTGGGGCAATTTTGTTGACAAAATTGAGATAGCTCAAAAATGAGAAATTTCAACAGGCGGCCGGTCATGGGTTTTTCCCAAAATATAAAAGTTTCTGGATCACTAGGAAATTAGTTTAAAACAATGTGCATACACTAGACATGACCATAAAAGTAATAATTTGCACTCCTGGGGCAATTTTTTGGACAAAATTGAGATAGCTCAAAAATGAGAAATTTCAACAGGCGGCCGGTCATGGATTTTTCCCAACATATAGAAGTTTCTGAATCACTAGGAAATAGTCTAAAACAATGTGCAGACACTAGACATGACCATAAAAGTAATAATTTGCACTCCTGTGGCAATTTTATTAACAAAATTGAGATAGCTCAAAAATGAGAAATTTCAACAGGCGGCCGTTCATGGATTTTTGCCAAAATATAAATGTTTTTAAATCAGTAGGAAATTAGTCTAAACCAATGTGCATACACTAGACATGACCATAAAAGTAATAATTTGCACTCCTGTGGCAATTTTATTGTCAAAATTGAGATAGCTCAAAAATTAGAAATTTTATCAGGCTTTTCCCAAAATATAGAAGTTTCTGAATCACTAGGAAATTAAAACAATGTGCTGACACTAGACATGACCATAAAAGTAATAATTAGCACTCCTGGGGCAATTTTGTTGACAAAATTGAGATAGCTCAAAAATGAGAAATTTCAACAGGCGGCCGGTCATGGGTTTTTCCCAAAATATAAAAGTTTCTGGATCACTAGGAAATTAGTCTAAAACAATGTGCATACACTAGACATGACCATAAAAGTAATAATTTGCACTCCTGGGGCAATTTTTTGGACAAAATTGAGATAGCTCAAAAATGAGAAATTTCAACAGGCGGCCGGTCATGGATTTTTCCTAACATATAGAAGTTTCTGAATCACTAGGAAATTAGTCTAAAACAATGTGCGGACACTAGACATGACCATACAAGTAATAATTTGCACTCCTGGGGCAATTTTTTTGACAAAATTGAGATAGCTCAAAAATGAGAAATTTCAACAGGCGGCGGGTCATGGATTTTTGCCAAAATATAAATGTTTTTAAATCACTAGGGAATTAGTCTAAAACAATGTGCAGACACTAGACATGACCATAAAAGTAATAATTTGCACTCCTGGGGCAATTTTATTAACAAAATTGAGATAGCTCAAAAATGAGAAATTTCAACAGGCGGCCGGTCATGGATTTTTCCCAACATATAGAAGTTTCTGAATCACTAGGAAATTAGTCTAAAACAATGTGCAGACACTAGACATGACCATAAAAGTAATAATTTGCACTCCTGGGGCAATTTTTTTTGACAAAATTGAGATAGCTCAAAAATGAGAAATTTCAACAGGCGGCCGGTCATGGATTTTTCCCAACATATAGAAGTTTCTGAATCACTAGGAAATTAGTCTAAAACAATGTGCGGACACTAGACATGACCATACAAGTAATAATTTGCACTCCTGGGGCAATTTTTTGGACAAAATTGAGATAGCTCAAAAATGAGAAATTTCAACAGGCGGCCGGTCATGGATTTTTCCCAACATATAGAAGTTTCTGAATCACTAGGAAATAGTCTAAAACAATGTGCAGACACTAGACATGACCATAAAAGTAATAATTTGCACTCCTGTGGCAATTTTATTAACAAAATTGAGATAGCTCAAAAATGAGAAATTTCAACAGGCGGCCGTTCATGGATTTTTGCCAAAATATAAATGTTTTTAAATCAGTAGGAAATTAGTCTAAACCAATGTGCATACACTAGACATGACCATAAAAGTAATAATTTGCACTCCTGTGGCAATTTTATTGTCAAAATTGAGATGGCTCAAAAATTAGAAATTTTAACAGGCTTTTCCCAAAATATAGAAGTTTCTGAATCACTAGGAAATTAAAACAATGTGCTGACACTAGACATGACCATAAAGTAATAATTAGCACTCCTGGGGCAATTTTGTTGACAAAATTGAGATAGCTCAAAAATGAGAAATTTCAACAGGCGGCCGGTCATGGGTTTTTCCCAAAATATAAAAGTTTCTGGATCACTAGGAAATTAGTTTAAAACAATGTGCATACACTAGACATGACCATAAAAGTAATAATTTGCACTCCTGGGGCAATTTTTTGGACAAAATTGTGATAGCTCAAAAATGAGAAATTTCAACAGGCTTTTCCCAAAATATAGAAGTTTCTGATTCACTAGGAAATTAAAACAATGTGCGGACACTAGACATGACCATAAAAGTAATAATTAGCACTCCTGGGGCAATTTTGTTGACAAAATTGAGATAGCTCAAAAATGAGAAATTTCAACAGGCGGCCGGTCATGGATTTTTGCCAAAATATAAATGTTTTTAAATCACTAGGGAATTAGTCTAAAACAATGTGCAGACACTAGACATGACCATAAAAGTAATAATTTGCACTCCTGGGGCAATTTTATTAACAAAATTGAGATAGCTCAAAAATGAGAAATCATGGATTTTTGCCAAAATATAAATGTTTTTAAATCACTAGGGAATTAGTCTAAAACAATGTGCAGACACTAGACATGACCATAAAAGTAATAATTTGCACTCCTGTGGCAATTTTATTAACAAAATTGAGATAGCTCAAAAATGAGAAATTTCAACAGGCGGCCGTTCATGGATTTTTGCCAAAATATAAATGTTTTTAAATCAGTAGGAAATTAGTCTAAATTAATGTGCATACACTAGACATGACCATAAAAGTAATAATTTGCACTCCTGTGGCAATTTTATTGTCAAAATTGAGATAGCTCAAAAATTAGAAATTTTATCAGGCTTTTCCCAAAATATAGAAGTTTCTGAATCACTAGGAAATTAAAACAATGTGCTGACACTAGACATGACCATAAAAGTAATAATTAGCACTCCTGGGGCAATTTTGTTGACAAAATTGAGATAGCTCAAAAATGAGAAATTTCAACAGGCGGCCGGTCATGGGTTTTTCCCAAAATATAAAAGTTTCTGGATCACTAGGAAATTAGTTTAAAACAATGTGCATACACTAGACATGACCATAAAAGTAATAATTTGCACTCCTGGGGCAATTTTTTGGACAAAATTGAGATAGCTCAAAAATGAGAAATTTCAACAGGCGGCCGGTCATGGATTTTTCCTAACATATAGAAGTTTCTGAATCACTAGGAAATTAGTCTAAAACAATGTGTGGACACTAGACATGACCATACAAGTAATAATTTGCACTCCTGGGGCAATTTTTTTGACAAAATTGAGATAGCTCAAAAATGAGAAATTTCAACAGGCGGCTGGTCATGGATTTTTGCCAAAATATAAATGTTTTTAAATCACTAGGGAATTAGTCTAAAACAATGTGCAGACACTAGACATGACCATAAAAGTAATAATTTGCACTCCTGGGGCAATTTTATTAACAAAATTGAGATAGCTCAAAAATGAGAAATTTCAACAGGCGGCCGTTCATGGATTTTTGCCAGAATATAAATGTTTTTAAATCAGTAGGAAATTAGTCTAAACCAATGTGCATACACTAGACATGACCATAAAAGTAATAATTTGCACTCCTGTGGCAATTTTATTGTCAAAATTGAGATAGCTCAAAAATTAGAAATTTCAACAGGCGGCCGGTCGTGGATTTTTCCCAACATATAGAAGTTTCTGAATCACTAGGAAATAGTCTAAAACAATGTGCAGACACTAGACATGACCATAAAAGTAATAATTTGCACTCCTGTGGCAATTTTATTAACAAAATTGAGATAGCTCAAAAATGAGAAATTTCAACAGGCGGCCGTTCATGGATTTTTGCCAAAATATAAATGTTTTTAAATCAGTAGGAAATTAGTCTAAACCAATGTGCATACACTAGACATGACCATAAAAGTAATAATTTGCACTCCTGTGGCAATTTTATTGTCAAAATTGAGATAGCTCAAAAATTAGAAATTTTAACAGGCTTTTCCCAAAATATAGAAGTTTCTGAATCACTAGGAAATTAAAACAATGTGCTGACACTAGACATGACCATAAAGTAATAATTAGCACTCCTGGGGCAATTTTGTTGACAAAATTGAGATAGCTCAAAAATGAGAAATTTCAACAGGCGGCCGGTCATGGGTTTTTCCCAAAATATAAAAGTTTCTGGATCACTAGGAAATTAGTTTAAAACAATGTGCATACACTAGACATGACCATAAAAGTAATAATTTGCACTCCTGGGGCAATTTTTTGGACAAAATTGAGATAGCTCAAAAATGAGAAATTTCAACAGGCGGCCGGTCATGGATTTTTCCCAACATATAGAAGTTTCTGAATCACTAGGAAATAGTCTAAAACAATGTGCAGACACTAGACATGACCATAAAAGTAATAATTTGCACTCCTGTGGCAATTTTATTAACAAAATTGAGATAGCTCAAAAATGAGAAATTTCAACAGGCGGCCGTTCATGGATTTTTGCCAAAATATAAATGTTTTTAAATCAGTAGGAAATTAGTCTAAACCAATGTGCATACACTAGACATGACCATAAAAGTAATAATTTGCACTCCTGTGGCAATTTTATTGTCAAAATTGAGATAGCTCAAAAATTAGAAATTTTATCAGGCTTTTCCCAAAATATAGAAGTTTCTGAATCACTAGGAAATTAAAACAATGTGCTGACACTAGACATGACCATAAAAGTAATAATTAGCACTCCTGGGGCAATTTTGTTGACAAAATTGAGATAGCTCAAAAATGAGAAATTTCAACAGGCGGCCGGTCATGGGTTTTTCCCAAAATATAAAAGTTTCTGGATCACTAGGAAATTAGTCTAAAACAATGTGCATACACTAGACATGACCATAAAAGTAATAATTTGCACTCCTGGGGCAATTTTTTGGACAAAATTGAGATAGCTCAAAAATGAGAAATTTCAACAGGCGGCCGGTCATGGATTTTTCCTAACATATAGAAGTTTCTGAATCACTAGGAAATTAGTCTAAAACAATGTGCGGACACTAGACATGACCATACAAGTAATAATTTGCACTCCTGGGGCAATTTTTTTGACAAAATTGAGATAGCTCAAAAATGAGAAATTTCAACAGGCGGCGGGTCATGGATTTTTGCCAAAATATAAATGTTTTTAAATCACTAGGGAATTAGTCTAAAACAATGTGCAGACACTAGACATGACCATAAAAGTAATAATTTGCACTCCTGGGGCAATTTTATTAACAAAATTGAGATAGCTCAAAAATGAGAAATTTCAACAGGCGGCCGTTCATGGATTTTTGCCAAAATATAAATGTTTTTAAATCAGTAGGAAATTAGTCTAAACCAATGTGCATACACTAGACATGACCATAAAAGTAATAATTTGCACTCCTGTGGCAATTTTATTGTCAAAATTGAGATGGCTCAAAAATTAGAAATTTTAACAGGCTTTTCCCAAAATATAGAAGTTTCTGAATCACTAGGAAATTAAAACAATGTGCTGACACTAGACATGACCATAAAGTAATAATTAGCACTCCTGGGGCAATTTTGTTGACAAAATTGAGATAGCTCAAAAATGAGAAATTTCAACAGGCGGCCGGTCATGGGTTTTTCCCAAAATATAAAAGTTTCTGGATCACTAGGAAATTAGTTTAAAACAATGTGCATACACTAGACATGACCATAAAAGTAATAATTTGCACTCCTGGGGCAATTTTTTGGACAAAATTGTGATAGCTCAAAAATGAGAAATTTCAACAGGCTTTTCCCAAAATATAGAAGTTTCTGATTCACTAGGAAATTAAAACAATGTGCGGACACTAGACATGACCATAAAAGTAATAATTAGCACTCCTGGGGCAATTTTGTTGACAAAATTGAGATAGCTCAAAAATGAGAAATTTCAACAGGCGGCCGGTCATGGATTTTTGCCAAAATATAAATGTTTTTAAATCACTAGGGAATTAGTCTAAAACAATGTGCAGACACTAGACATGACCATAAAAGTAATAATTTGCACTCCTGGGGCAATTTTATTAACAAAATTGAGATAGCTCAAAAATGAGAAATCATGGATTTTTGCCAAAATATAAATGTTTTTAAATCACTAGGGAATTAGTCTAAAACAATGTGCAGACACTAGACATGACCATAAAAGTAATAATTTGCACTCCTGGGGCAATTTTATTAACAAAATTGAGATAGCTCAAAAATGAGAAATTTCAACAGGCGGCCGTTCATGGATTTTTGCCAAAATATAAATGTTTTTAAATCAGTAGGAAATTAGTCTAAATTAATGTGCATACACTAGACATGACCATAAAAGTAATAATTTGCACTCCTGTGGCAATTTTATTGTCAAAATTGAGATAGCTCAAAAATTAGAAATTTTATCAGGCTTTTCCCAAAATATAGAAGTTTCTGAATCACTAGGAAATTAAAACAATGTGCTGACACTAGACATGACCATAAAAGTAATAATTAGCACTCCTGGGGCAATTTTGTTGACAAAATTGAGATAGCTCAAAAATGAGAAATTTCAACAGGCGGCCGGTCATGGGTTTTTCCCAAAATATAAAAGTTTCTGGATCACTAGGAAATTAGTTTAAAACAATGTGCATACACTAGACATGACCATAAAAGTAATAATTTGCACTCCTGGGGCAATTTTTTGGACAAAATTGAGATAGCTCAAAAATGAGAAATTTCAACAGGCGGCCGGTCATGGATTTTTCCTAACATATAGAAGTTTCTGAATCACTAGGAAATTAGTCTAAAACAATGTGCGGACACTAGACATGACCATACAAGTAATAATTTGCACTCCTGGGGCAATTTTTTTGACAAAATTGAGATAGCTCAAAAATGAGAAATTTCAACAGGCGGCGGGTCATGGATTTTTGCCAAAATATAAATGTTTTTAAATCACTAGGGAATTAGTCTAAAACAATGTGCAGACACTAGACATGACCATAAAAGTAATAATTTGCACTCCTGGGGCAATTTTATTAACAAAATTGAGATAGCTCAAAAATGAGAAATTTCAACAGGCGGCCGTTCATGGATTTTTGCCAGAATATAAATGTTTTTAAATCAGTAGGAAATTAGTCTAAACCAATGTGCATACACTAGACATGACCATAAAAGTAATAATTTGCACTCCTGTGGCAATTTTATTGTCAAAATTGAGATAGCTCAAAAATTAGAAATTTCAACAGGCGGCCGGTCGTGGATTTTTCCCAACATATAGAAGTTTCTGAATCACTAGGAAATAGTCTAAAACAATGTGCAGACACTAGACATGACCATAAAAGTAATAATTTGCACTCCTGTGGCAATTTTATTAACAAAATTGAGATAGCTCAAAAATGAGAAATTTCAACAGGCGGCCGTTCATGGATTTTTGCCAAAATATAAATGTTTTTAAATCAGTAGGAAATTAGTCTAAACCAATGTGCATACACTAGACATGACCATAAAAGTAATAATTTGCACTCCTGTGGCAATTTTATTGTCAAAATTGAGATAGCTCAAAAATTAGAAATTTTAACAGGCTTTTCCCAAAATATAGAAGTTTCTGAATCACTAGGAAATTAAAACAATGTGCTGACACTAGACATGACCATAAAGTAATAATTAGCACTCCTGGGGCAATTTTGTTGACAAAATTGAGATAGCTCAAAAATGAGAAATTTCAACAGGCGGCCGGTCATGGGTTTTTCCCAAAATATAAAAGTTTCTGGATCACTAGGAAATTAGTTTAAAACAATGTGCATACACTAGACATGACCATAAAAGTAATAATTTGCACTCCTGGGGCAATTTTTTGGACAAAATTGAGATAGCTCAAAAATGAGAAATTTCAACAGGCGGCCGGTCATGGATTTTTCCCAACATATAGAAGTTTCTGAATCACTAGGAAATTGTCTAAAACAATGTGCAGACACTAGACATGACCATAAAAGTAATAATTTGCACTCCTGTGGCAATTTTATTAACAAAATTGAGATAGCTCAAAAATGAGAAATTTCAACAGGCGGCCGTTCATGGATTTTTGCCAAAATATAAATGTTTTTAAATCAGTAGGAAATTAGTCTAAACCAATGTGCATACACTAGACATGACCATAAAAGTAATAATTTGCACTCCTGTGGCAATTTTATTGTCAAAATTGAGATAGCTCAAAAATTAGAAATTTTATCAGGCTTTTCCCAAAATATAGAAGTTTCTGAATCACTAGGAAATTAAAACAATGTGCTGACACTAGACATGACCATAAAAGTAATAATTAGCACTCCTGGGGCAATTTTGTTGACAAAATTGAGATAGCTCAAAAATGAGAAATTTCAACAGGCGGCCGGTCATGGGTTTTTCCCAAAATATAAAAGTTTCTGGATCACTAGGAAATTAGTCTAAAACAATGTGCATACACTAGACATGACCATAAAAGTAATAATTTGCACTCCTGGGGCAATTTTTTGGACAAAATTGAGATAGCTCAAAAATGAGAAATTTCAACAGGCGGCCGGTCATGGATTTTTCCTAACATATAGAAGTTTCTGAATCACTAGGAAATTAGTCTAAAACAATGTGCGGACACTAGACATGACCATACAAGTAATAATTTGCACTCCTGGGGCAATTTTTTTGACAAAATTGAGATAGCTCAAAAATGAGAAATTTCAACAGGCGGCGGGTCATGGATTTTTGCCAAAATATAAATGTTTTTAAATCACTAGGGAATTAGTCTAAAACAATGTGCAGACACTAGACATGACCATAAAAGTAATAATTTGCACTCCTGGGGCAATTTTATTAACAAAATTGAGATAGCTCAAAAATGAGAAATTTCAACAGGCGGCCGTTCATGGATTTTTGCCAAAATATAAATGTTTTTAAATCAGTAGGAAATTAGTCTAAACCAATGTGCATACACTAGACATGACCATAAAAGTAATAATTTGCACTCCTGTGGCAATTTTATTGTCAAAATTGAGATGGCTCAAAAATTAGAAATTTTAACAGGCTTTTCCCAAAATATAGAAGTTTCTGAATCACTAGGAAATTAAAACAATGTGCTGACACTAGACATGACCATAAAGTAATAATTAGCACTCCTGGGGCAATTTTGTTGACAAAATTGAGATAGCTCAAAAATGAGAAATTTCAACAGGCGGCCGGTCATGGGTTTTTCCCAAAATATAAAAGTTTCTGGATCACTAGGAAATTAGTTTAAAACAATGTGCATACACTAGACATGACCATAAAAGTAATAATTTGCACTCCTGGGGCAATTTTTTGGACAAAATTGTGATAGCTCAAAAATGAGAAATTTCAACAGGCTTTTCCCAAAATATAGAAGTTTCTGATTCACTAGGAAATTAAAACAATGTGCGGACACTAGACATGACCATAAAAGTAATAATTAGCACTCCTGGGGCAATTTTGTTGACAAAATTGAGATAGCTCAAAAATGAGAAATTTCAACAGGCGGCCGGTCATGGATTTTTGCCAAAATATAAATGTTTTTAAATCACTAGGGAATTAGTCTAAAACAATGTGCAGACACTAGACATGACCATAAAAGTAATAATTTGCACTCCTGGGGCAATTTTATTAACAAAATTGAGATAGCTCAAAAATGAGAAATCATGGATTTTTGCCAAAATATAAATGTTTTTAAATCACTAGGGAATTAGTCTAAAACAATGTGCAGACACTAGACATGACCATAAAAGTAATAATTTGCACTCCTGGGGCAATTTTATTAACAAAATTGAGATAGCTCAAAAATGAGAAATTTCAACAGGCGGCCGTTCATGGATTTTTGCCAAAATATAAATGTTTTTAAATCAGTAGGAAATTAGTCTAAATTAATGTGCATACACTAGACATGACCATAAAAGTAATAATTTGCACTCCTGTGGCAATTTTATTGTCAAAATTGAGATAGCTCAAAAATTAGAAATTTTATCAGGCTTTTCCCAAAATATAGAAGTTTCTGAATCACTAGGAAATTAAAACAATGTGCTGACACTAGACATGACCATAAAAGTAATAATTAGCACTCCTGGGGCAATTTTGTTGACAAAATTGAGATAGCTCAAAAATGAGAAATTTCAACAGGCGGCCGGTCATGGGTTTTTCCCAAAATATAAAAGTTTCTGGATCACTAGGAAATTAGTTTAAAACAATGTGCATACACTAGACATGACCATAAAAGTAATAATTTGCACTCCTGGGGCAATTTTTTGGACAAAATTGAGATAGCTCAAAAATGAGAAATTTCAACAGGCGGCCGGTCATGGATTTTTCCTAACATATAGAAGTTTCTGAATCACTAGGAAATTAGTCTAAAACAATGTGCGGACACTAGACATGACCATACAAGTAATAATTTGCACTCCTGGGGCAATTTTTTTGACAAAATTGAGATAGCTCAAAAATGAGAAATTTCAACAGGCGGCGGGTCATGGATTTTTGCCAAAATATAAATGTTTTTAAATCACTAGGGAATTAGTCTAAAACAATGTGCAGACACTAGACATGACCATAAAAGTAATAATTTGCACTCCTGGGGCAATTTTATTAACAAAATTGAGATAGCTCAAAAATGAGAAATTTCAACAGGCGGCCGTTCATGGATTTTTGCCAGAATATAAATGTTTTTAAATCAGTAGGAAATTAGTCTAAACCAATGTGCATACACTAGACATGACCATAAAAGTAATAATTTGCACTCCTGTGGCAATTTTATTGTCAAAATTGAGATAGCTCAAAAATTAGAAATTTCAACAGGCGGCCGGTCGTGGATTTTTCCCAACATATAGAAGTTTCTGAATCACTAGGAAATAGTCTAAAACAATGTGCAGACACTAGACATGACCATAAAAGTAATAATTTGCACTCCTGTGGCAATTTTATTAACAAAATTGAGATAGCTCAAAAATGAGAAATTTCAACAGGCGGCCGTTCATGGATTTTTGCCAAAATATAAATGTTTTTAAATCAGTAGGAAATTAGTCTAAACCAATGTGCATACACTAGACATGACCATAAAAGTAATAATTTGCACTCCTGTGGCAATTTTATTGTCAAAATTGAGATAGCTCAAAAATTAGAAATTTTAACAGGCTTTTCCCAAAATATAGAAGTTTCTGAATCACTAGGAAATTAAAACAATGTGCTGACACTAGACATGACCATAAAGTAATAATTAGCACTCCTGGGGCAATTTTGTTGACAAAATTGAGATAGCTCAAAAATGAGAAATTTCAACAGGCGGCCGGTCATGGGTTTTTCCCAAAATATAAAAGTTTCTGGATCACTAGGAAATTAGTTTAAAACAATGTGCATACACTAGACATGACCATAAAAGTAATAATTTGCACTCCTGGGGCAATTTTTTGGACAAAATTGAGATAGCTCAAAAATGAGAAATTTCAACAGGCGGCCGGTCATGGATTTTTCCCAACATATAGAAGTTTCTGAATCACTAGGAAATAGTCTAAAACAATGTGCAGACACTAGACATGACCATAAAAGTAATAATTTGCACTCCTGTGGCAATTTTATTAACAAAATTGAGATAGCTCAAAAATGAGAAATTTCAACAGGCGGCCGTTCATGGATTTTTGCCAAAATATAAATGTTTTTAAATCAGTAGGAAATTAGTCTAAACCAATGTGCATACACTAGACATGACCATAAAAGTAATAATTTGCACTCCTGTGGCAATTTTATTGTCAAAATTGAGATAGCTCAAAAATTAGAAATTTTATCAGGCTTTTCCCAAAATATAGAAGTTTCTGAATCACTAGGAAATTAAAACAATGTGCTGACACTAGACATGACCATAAAAGTAATAATTAGCACTCCTGGGGCAATTTTGTTGACAAAATTGAGATAGCTCAAAAATGAGAAATTTCAACAGGCGGCCGGTCATGGGTTTTTCCCAAAATATAAAAGTTTCTGGATCACTAGGAAATTAGTCTAAAACAATGTGCATACACTAGACATGACCATAAAAGTAATAATTTGCACTCCTGGGGCAATTTTTTGGACAAAATTGAGATAGCTCAAAAATGAGAAATTTCAACAGGCGGCCGGTCATGGATTTTTCCTAACATATAGAAGTTTCTGAATCACTAGGAAATTAGTCTAAAACAATGTGCGGACACTAGACATGACCATACAAGTAATAATTTGCACTCCTGGGGCAATTTTTTTGACAAAATTGAGATAGCTCAAAAATGAGAAATTTCAACAGGCGGCGGGTCATGGATTTTTGCCAAAATATAAATGTTTTTAAATCACTAGGGAATTAGTCTAAAACAATGTGCAGACACTAGACATGACCATAAAAGTAATAATTTGCACTCCTGGGGCAATTTTATTAACAAAATTGAGATAGCTCAAAAATGAGAAATTTCAACAGGCGGCCGTTCATGGATTTTTGCCAAAATATAAATGTTTTTAAATCAGTAGGAAATTAGTCTAAACCAATGTGCATACACTAGACATGACCATAAAAGTAATAATTTGCACTCCTGTGGCAATTTTATTGTCAAAATTGAGATGGCTCAAAAATTAGAAATTTTAACAGGCTTTTCCCAAAATATAGAAGTTTCTGAATCACTAGGAAATTAAAACA
Organism: Cepaea hortensis; assembly: GCA_963921405.1. NCBI lineage: Eukaryota > Metazoa > Mollusca > Gastropoda > Stylommatophora > Helicidae > Cepaea > Cepaea hortensis. The sequence goes on from OY992881.1 coordinate 113,710,819, forward strand.
ATGTGCTGACACTAGACATGACCATAAAGTAATAATTAGCACTCCTGGGGCAATTTTGTTGACAAAATTGAGATAGCTCAAAAATGAGAAATTTCAACAGGCGGCCGGTCATGGGTTTTTCCCAAAATATAAAAGTTTCTGGATCACTAGGAAATTAGTTTAAAACAATGTGCATACACTAGACATGACCATAAAAGTAATAATTTGCACTCCTGGGGCAATTTTTTGGACAAAATTGTGATAGCTCAAAAATGAGAAATTTCAACAGGCTTTTCCCAAAATATAGAAGTTTCTGATTCACTAGGAAATTAAAACAATGTGCGGACACTAGACATGACCATAAAAGTAATAATTAGCACTCCTGGGGCAATTTTGTTGACAAAATTGAGATAGCTCAAAAATGAGAAATTTCAACAGGCGGCCGGTCATGGATTTTTGCCAAAATATAAATGTTTTTAAATCACTAGGGAATTAGTCTAAAACAATGTGCAGACACTAGACATGACCATAAAAGTAATAATTTGCACTCCTGGGGCAATTTTATTAACAAAATTGAGATAGCTCAAAAATGAGAAATCATGGATTTTTGCCAAAATATAAATGTTTTTAAATCACTAGGGAATTAGTCTAAAACAATGTGCAGACACTAGACATGACCATAAAAGTAATAATTTGCACTCCTGGGGCAATTTTATTAACAAAATTGAGATAGCTCAAAAATGAGAAATTTCAACAGGCGGCCGTTCATGGATTTTTGCCAAAATATAAATGTTTTTAAATCAGTAGGAAATTAGTCTAAATTAATGTGCATACACTAGACATGACCATAAAAGTAATAATTTGCACTCCTGTGGCAATTTTATTGTCAAAATTGAGATAGCTCAAAAATTAGAAATTTTATCAGGCTTTTCCCAAAATATAGAAGTTTCTGAATCACTAGGAAATTAAAACAATGTGCTGACACTAGACATGACCATAAAAGTAATAATTAGCACTCCTGGGGCAATTTTGTTGACAAAATTGAGATAGCTCAAAAATGAGAAATTTCAACAGGCGGCCGGTCATGGGTTTTTCCCAAAATATAAAAGTTTCTGGATCACTAGGAAATTAGTTTAAAACAATGTGCATACACTAGACATGACCATAAAAGTAATAATTTGCACTCCTGGGGCAATTTTTTGGACAAAATTGAGATAGCTCAAAAATGAGAAATTTCAACAGGCGGCCGGTCATGGATTTTTCCTAACATATAGAAGTTTCTGAATCACTAGGAAATTAGTCTAAAACAATGTGCGGACACTAGACATGACCATACAAGTAATAATTTGCACTCCTGGGGCAATTTTTTTGACAAAATTGAGATAGCTCAAAAATGAGAAATTTCAACAGGCGGCGGGTCATGGATTTTTGCCAAAATATAAATGTTTTTAAATCACTAGGGAATTAGTCTAAAACAATGTGCAGACACTAGACATGACCATAAAAGTAATAATTTGCACTCCTGGGGCAATTTTATTAACAAAATTGAGATAGCTCAAAAATGAGAAATTTCAACAGGCGGCCGTTCATGGATTTTTGCCAGAATATAAATGTTTTTAAATCAGTAGGAAATTAGTCTAAACCAATGTGCATACACTAGACATGACCATAAAAGTAATAATTTGCACTCCTGTGGCAATTTTATTGTCAAAATTGAGATAGCTCAAAAATTAGAAATTTCAACAGGCGGCCGGTCGTGGATTTTTCCCAACATATAGAAGTTTCTGAATCACTAGGAAATAGTCTAAAACAATGTGCAGACACTAGACATGACCATAAAAGTAATAATTTGCACTCCTGTGGCAATTTTATTAACAAAATTGAGATAGCTCAAAAATGAGAAATTTCAACAGGCGGCCGTTCATGGATTTTTGCCAAAATATAAATGTTTTTAAATCAGTAGGAAATTAGTCTAAACCAATGTGCATACACTAGACATGACCATAAAAGTAATAATTTGCACTCCTGTGGCAATTTTATTGTCAAAATTGAGATAGCTCAAAAATTAGAAATTTTAACAGGCTTTTCCCAAAATATAGAAGTTTCTGAATCACTAGGAAATTAAAACAATGTGCTGACACTAGACATGACCATAAAGTAATAATTAGCACTCCTGGGGCAATTTTGTTGACAAAATTGAGATAGCTCAAAAATGAGAAATTTCAACAGGCGGCCGGTCATGGGTTTTTCCCAAAATATAAAAGTTTCTGGATCACTAGGAAATTAGTTTAAAACAATGTGCATACACTAGACATGACCATAAAAGTAATAATTTGCACTCCTGGGGCAATTTTTTGGACAAAATTGAGATAGCTCAAAAATGAGAAATTTCAACAGGCGGCCGGTCATGGATTTTTCCCAACATATAGAAGTTTCTGAATCACTAGGAAATAGTCTAAAACAATGTGCAGACACTAGACATGACCATAAAAGTAATAATTTGCACTCCTGTGGCAATTTTATTAACAAAATTGAGATAGCTCAAAAATGAGAAATTTCAACAGGCGGCCGTTCATGGATTTTTGCCAAAATATAAATGTTTTTAAATCAGTAGGAAATTAGTCTAAACCAATGTGCATACACTAGACATGACCATAAAAGTAATAATTTGCACTCCTGTGGCAATTTTATTGTCAAAATTGAGATAGCTCAAAAATTAGAAATTTTATCAGGCTTTTCCCAAAATATAGAAGTTTCTGAATCACTAGGAAATTAAAACAATGTGCTGACACTAGACATGACCATAAAAGTAATAATTAGCACTCCTGGGGCAATTTTGTTGACAAAATTGAGATAGCTCAAAAATGAGAAATTTCAACAGGCGGCCGGTCATGGGTTTTTCCCAAAATATAAAAGTTTCTGGATCACTAGGAAATTAGTCTAAAACAATGTGCATACACTAGACATGACCATAAAAGTAATAATTTGCACTCCTGGGGCAATTTTTTGGACAAAATTGAGATAGCTCAAAAATGAGAAATTTCAACAGGCGGCCGGTCATGGATTTTTCCTAACATATAGAAGTTTCTGAATCACTAGGAAATTAGTCTAAAACAATGTGCGGACACTAGACATGACCATACAAGTAATAATTTGCACTCCTGGGGCAATTTTTTTGACAAAATTGAGATAGCTCAAAAATGAGAAATTTCAACAGGCGGCGGGTCATGGATTTTTGCCAAAATATAAATGTTTTTAAATCACTAGGGAATTAGTCTAAAACAATGTGCAGACACTAGACATGACCATAAAAGTAATAATTTGCACTCCTGGGGCAATTTTATTAACAAAATTGAGATAGCTCAAAAATGAGAAATTTCAACAGGCGGCCGTTCATGGATTTTTGCCAAAATATAAATGTTTTTAAATCAGTAGGAAATTAGTCTAAACCAATGTGCATACACTAGACATGACCATAAAAGTAATAATTTGCACTCCTGTGGCAATTTTATTGTCAAAATTGAGATGGCTCAAAAATTAGAAATTTTAACAGGCTTTTCCCAAAATATAGAAGTTTCTGAATCACTAGGAAATTAAAACAATGTGCTGACACTAGACATGACCATAAAGTAATAATTAGCACTCCTGGGGCAATTTTGTTGACAAAATTGAGATAGCTCAAAAATGAGAAATTTCAACAGGCGGCCGGTCATGGGTTTTTCCCAAAATATAAAAGTTTCTGGATCACTAGGAAATTAGTTTAAAACAATGTGCATACACTAGACATGACCATAAAAGTAATAATTTGCACTCCTGGGGCAATTTTTTGGACAAAATTGTGATAGCTCAAAAATGAGAAATTTCAACAGGCTTTTCCCAAAATATAGAAGTTTCTGATTCACTAGGAAATTAAAACAATGTGCGGACACTAGACATGACCATAAAAGTAATAATTAGCACTCCTGGGGCAATTTTGTTGACAAAATTGAGATAGCTCAAAAATGAGAAATTTCAACAGGCGGCCGGTCATGGATTTTTGCCAAAATATAAATGTTTTTAAATCACTAGGGAATTAGTCTAAAACAATGTGCAGACACTAGACATGACCATAAAAGTAATAATTTGCACTCCTGGGGCAATTTTATTAACAAAATTGAGATAGCTCAAAAATGAGAAATCATGGATTTTTGCCAAAATATAAATGTTTTTAAATCACTAGGGAATTAGTCTAAAACAATGTGCAGACACTAGACATGACCATAAAAGTAATAATTTGCACTCCTGGGGCAATTTTATTAACAAAATTGAGATAGCTCAAAAATGAGAAATTTCAACAGGCGGCCGTTCATGGATTTTTGCCAAAATATAAATGTTTTTAAATCAGTAGGAAATTAGTCTAAATTAATGTGCATACACTAGACATGACCATAAAAGTAATAATTTGCACTCCTGTGGCAATTTTATTGTCAAAATTGAGATAGCTCAAAAATTAGAAATTTTATCAGGCTTTTCCCAAAATATAGAAGTTTCTGAATCACTAGGAAATTAAAACAATGTGCTGACACTAGACATGACCATAAAAGTAATAATTAGCACTCCTGGGGCAATTTTGTTGACAAAATTGAGATAGCTCAAAAATGAGAAATTTCAACAGGCGGCCGGTCATGGGTTTTTCCCAAAATATAAAAGTTTCTGGATCACTAGGAAATTAGTTTAAAACAATGTGCATACACTAGACATGACCATAAAAGTAATAATTTGCACTCCTGGGGCAATTTTTTGGACAAAATTGAGATAGCTCAAAAATGAGAAATTTCAACAGGCGGCCGGTCATGGATTTTTCCTAACATATAGAAGTTTCTGAATCACTAGGAAATTAGTCTAAAACAATGTGCGGACACTAGACATGACCATACAAGTAATAATTTGCACTCCTGGGGCAATTTTTTTGACAAAATTGAGATAGCTCAAAAATGAGAAATTTCAACAGGCGGCGGGTCATGGATTTTTGCCAAAATATAAATGTTTTTAAATCACTAGGGAATTAGTCTAAAACAATGTGCAGACACTAGACATGACCATAAAAGTAATAATTTGCACTCCTGGGGCAATTTTATTAACAAAATTGAGATAGCTCAAAAATGAGAAATTTCAACAGGCGGCCGTTCATGGATTTTTGCCAGAATATAAATGTTTTTAAATCAGTAGGAAATTAGTCTAAACCAATGTGCATACACTAGACATGACCATAAAAGTAATAATTTGCACTCCTGTGGCAATTTTATTGTCAAAATTGAGATAGCTCAAAAATTAGAAATTTCAACAGGCGGCCGGTCGTGGATTTTTCCCAACATATAGAAGTTTCTGAATCACTAGGAAATAGTCTAAAACAATGTGCAGACACTAGACATGACCATAAAAGTAATAATTTGCACTCCTGTGGCAATTTTATTAACAAAATTGAGATAGCTCAAAAATGAGAAATTTCAACAGGCGGCCGTTCATGGATTTTTGCCAAAATATAAATGTTTTTAAATCAGTAGGAAATTAGTCTAAACCAATGTGCATACACTAGACATGACCATAAAAGTAATAATTTGCACTCCTGTGGCAATTTTATTGTCAAAATTGAGATAGCTCAAAAATTAGAAATTTTAACAGGCTTTTCCCAAAATATAGAAGTTTCTGAATCACTAGGAAATTAAAACAATGTGCTGACACTAGACATGACCATAAAGTAATAATTAGCACTCCTGGGGCAATTTTGTTGACAAAATTGAGATAGCTCAAAAATGAGAAATTTCAACAGGCGGCCGGTCATGGGTTTTTCCCAAAATATAAAAGTTTCTGGATCACTAGGAAATTAGTTTAAAACAATGTGCATACACTAGACATGACCATAAAAGTAATAATTTGCACTCCTGGGGCAATTTTTTGGACAAAATTGAGATAGCTCAAAAATGAGAAATTTCAACAGGCGGCCGGTCATGGATTTTTCCCAACATATAGAAGTTTCTGAATCACTAGGAAATTGTCTAAAACAATGTGCAGACACTAGACATGACCATAAAAGTAATAATTTGCACTCCTGTGGCAATTTTATTAACAAAATTGAGATAGCTCAAAAATGAGAAATTTCAACAGGCGGCCGTTCATGGATTTTTGCCAAAATATAAATGTTTTTAAATCAGTAGGAAATTAGTCTAAACCAATGTGCATACACTAGACATGACCATAAAAGTAATAATTTGCACTCCTGTGGCAATTTTATTGTCAAAATTGAGATAGCTCAAAAATTAGAAATTTTATCAGGCTTTTCCCAAAATATAGAAGTTTCTGAATCACTAGGAAATTAAAACAATGTGCTGACACTAGACATGACCATAAAAGTAATAATTAGCACTCCTGGGGCAATTTTGTTGACAAAATTGAGATAGCTCAAAAATGAGAAATTTCAACAGGCGGCCGGTCATGGGTTTTTCCCAAAATATAAAAGTTTCTGGATCACTAGGAAATTAGTCTAAAACAATGTGCATACACTAGACATGACCATAAAAGTAATAATTTGCACTCCTGGGGCAATTTTTTGGACAAAATTGAGATAGCTCAAAAATGAGAAATTTCAACAGGCGGCCGGTCATGGATTTTTCCTAACATATAGAAGTTTCTGAATCACTAGGAAATTAGTCTAAAACAATGTGCGGACACTAGACATGACCATACAAGTAATAATTTGCACTCCTGGGGCAATTTTTTTGACAAAATTGAGATAGCTCAAAAATGAGAAATTTCAACAGGCGGCGGGTCATGGATTTTTGCCAAAATATAAATGTTTTTAAATCACTAGGGAATTAGTCTAAAACAATGTGCAGACACTAGACATGACCATAAAAGTAATAATTTGCACTCCTGGGGCAATTTTATTAACAAAATTGAGATAGCTCAAAAATGAGAAATTTCAACAGGCGGCCGTTCATGGATTTTTGCCAAAATATAAATGTTTTTAAATCAGTAGGAAATTAGTCTAAACCAATGTGCATACACTAGACATGACCATAAAAGTAATAATTTGCACTCCTGTGGCAATTTTATTGTCAAAATTGAGATGGCTCAAAAATTAGAAATTTTAACAGGCTTTTCCCAAAATATAGAAGTTTCTGAATCACTAGGAAATTAAAACAATGTGCTGACACTAGACATGACCATAAAGTAATAATTAGCACTCCTGGGGCAATTTTGTTGACAAAATTGAGATAGCTCAAAAATGAGAAATTTCAACAGGCGGCCGGTCATGGGTTTTTCCCAAAATATAAAAGTTTCTGGATCACTAGGAAATTAGTTTAAAACAATGTGCATACACTAGACATGACCATAAAAGTAATAATTTGCACTCCTGGGGCAATTTTTTGGACAAAATTGTGATAGCTCAAAAATGAGAAATTTCAACAGGCTTTTCCCAAAATATAGAAGTTTCTGATTCACTAGGAAATTAAAACAATGTGCGGACACTAGACATGACCATAAAAGTAATAATTAGCACTCCTGGGGCAATTTTGTTGACAAAATTGAGATAGCTCAAAAATGAGAAATTTCAACAGGCGGCCGGTCATGGATTTTTGCCAAAATATAAATGTTTTTAAATCACTAGGGAATTAGTCTAAAACAATGTGCAGACACTAGACATGACCATAAAAGTAATAATTTGCACTCCTGGGGCAATTTTATTAACAAAATTGAGATAGCTCAAAAATGAGAAATCATGGATTTTTGCCAAAATATAAATGTTTTTAAATCACTAGGGAATTAGTCTAAAACAATGTGCAGACACTAGACATGACCATAAAAGTAATAATTTGCACTCCTGGGGCAATTTTATTAACAAAATTGAGATAGCTCAAAAATGAGAAATTTCAACAGGCGGCCGTTCATGGATTTTTGCCAAAATATAAATGTTTTTAAATCAGTAGGAAATTAGTCTAAATTAATGTGCATACACTAGACATGACCATAAAAGTAATAATTTGCACTCCTGTGGCAATTTTATTGTCAAAATTGAGATAGCTCAAAAATTAGAAATTTTATCAGGCTTTTCCCAAAATATAGAAGTTTCTGAATCACTAGGAAATTAAAACAATGTGCTGACACTAGACATGACCATAAAAGTAATAATTAGCACTCCTGGGGCAATTTTGTTGACAAAATTGAGATAGCTCAAAAATGAGAAATTTCAACAGGCGGCCGGTCATGGGTTTTTCCCAAAATATAAAAGTTTCTGGATCACTAGGAAATTAGTTTAAAACAATGTGCATACACTAGACATGACCATAAAAGTAATAATTTGCACTCCTGGGGCAATTTTTTGGACAAAATTGAGATAGCTCAAAAATGAGAAATTTCAACAGGCGGCCGGTCATGGATTTTTCCTAACATATAGAAGTTTCTGAATCACTAGGAAATTAGTCTAAAACAATGTGCGGACACTAGACATGACCATACAAGTAATAATTTGCACTCCTGGGGCAATTTTTTTGACAAAATTGAGATAGCTCAAAAATGAGAAATTTCAACAGGCGGCGGGTCATGGATTTTTGCCAAAATATAAATGTTTTTAAATCACTAGGGAATTAGTCTAAAACAATGTGCAGACACTAGACATGACCATAAAAGTAATAATTTGCACTCCTGGGGCAATTTTATTAACAAAATTGAGATAGCTCAAAAATGAGAAATTTCAACAGGCGGCCGTTCATGGATTTTTGCCAGAATATAAATGTTTTTAAATCAGTAGGAAATTAGTCTAAACCAATGTGCATACACTAGACATGACCATAAAAGTAATAATTTGCACTCCTGTGGCAATTTTATTGTCAAAATTGAGATAGCTCAAAAATTAGAAATTTTAACAGGCTTTTCCCAAAATATAGAAGTTTCTGAATCACTAGGAAATTAAAACAATGTGCTGACACTAGACATGACCATAAAGTAATAATTAGCACTCCTGGGGCAATTTTGTTGACAAAATTGAGATAGCTCAAAAATGAGAAATTTCAACAGGCGGCCGGTCATGGGTTTTTCCCAAAATATAAAAGTTTCTGGATCACTAGGAAATTAGTTTAAAACAATGTGCATACACTAGACATGACCATAAAAGTAATAATTTGCACTCCTGGGGCAATTTTTTGGACAAAATTGAGATAGCTCAAAAATGAGAAATTTCAACAGGCGGCCGGTCATGGATTTTTCCCAACATATAGAAGTTTCTGAATCACTAGGAAATAGTCTAAAACAATGTGCAGACACTAGACATGACCATAAAAGTAATAATTTGCACTCCTGTGGCAATTTTATTAACAAAATTGAGATAGCTCAAAAATGAGAAATTTCAACAGGCGGCCGTTCATGGATTTTTGCCAAAATATAAATGTTTTTAAATCAGTAGGAAATTAGTCTAAACCAATGTGCATACACTAGACATGACCATAAAAGTAATAATTTGCACTCCTGTGGCAATTTTATTGTCAAAATTGAGATAGCTCAAAAATTAGAAATTTTATCAGGCTTTTCCCAAAATATAGAAGTTTCTGAATCACTAGGAAATTAAAACAATGTGCTGACACTAGACATGACCATAAAAGTAATAATTAGCACTCCTGGGGCAATTTTGTTGACAAAATTGAGATAGCTCAAAAATGAGAAATTTCAACAGGCGGCCGGTCATGGGTTTTTCCCAAAATATAAAAGTTTCTGGATCACTAGGAAATTAGTCTAAAACAATGTGCATACACTAGACATGACCATAAAAGTAATAATTTGCACTCCTGGGGCAATTTTTTGGACAAAATTGAGATAGCTCAAAAATGAGAAATTTCAACAGGCGGCCGGTCATGGATTTTTCCTAACATATAGAAGTTTCTGAATCACTAGGAAATTAGTCTAAAACAATGTGCGGACACTAGACATGACCATACAAGTAATAATTTGCACTCCTGGGGCAATTTTTTTGACAAAATTGAGATAGCTCAAAAATGAGAAATTTCAACAGGCGGCGGGTCATGGATTTTTGCCAAAATATAAATGTTTTTAAATCACTAGGGAATTAGTCTAAAACAATGTGCAGACACTAGACATGACCATAAAAGTAATAATTTGCACTCCTGGGGCAATTTTATTAACAAAATTGAGATAGCTCAAAAATGAGAAATTTCAACAGGCGGCCGTTCATGGATTTTTGCCAAAATATAAATGTTTTTAAATCAGTAGGAAATTAGTCTAAACCAATGTGCATACACTAGACATGACCATAAAAGTAATAATTTGCACTCCTGTGGCAATTTTATTGTCAAAATTGAGATGGCTCAAAAATTAGAAATTTTAACAGGCTTTTCCCAAAATATAGAAGTTTCTGAATCACTAGGAAATTAAAACAATGTGCTGACACTAGACATGACCATAAAGTAATAATTAGCACTCCTGGGGCAATTTTGTTGACAAAATTGAGATAGCTCAAAAATGAGAAATTTCAACAGGCGGCCGGTCATGGGTTTTTCCCAAAATATAAAAGTTTCTGGATCACTAGGAAATTAGTTTAAAACAATGTGCATACACTAGACATGACCATAAAAGTAATAATTTGCACTCCTGGGGCAATTTTTTGGACAAAATTGTGATAGCTCAAAAATGAGAAATTTCAACAGGCTTTTCCCAAAATATAGAAGTTTCTGATTCACTAGGAAATTAAAACAATGTGCGGACACTAGACATGACCATAAAAGTAATAATTAGCACTCCTGGGGCAATTTTGTTGACAAAATTGAGATAGCTCAAAAATGAGAAATTTCAACAGGCGGCCGGTCATGGATTTTTGCCAAAATATAAATGTTTTTAAATCACTAGGGAATTAGTCTAAAACAATGTGCAGACACTAGACATGACCATAAAAGTAATAATTTGCACTCCTGGGGCAATTTTATTAACAAAATTGAGATAGCTCAAAAATGAGAAATCATGGATTTTTGCCAAAATATAAATGTTTTTAAATCACTAGGGAATTAGTCTAAAACAATGTGCAGACACTAGACATGACCATAAAAGTAATAATTTGCACTCCTGGGGCAATTTTATTAACAAAATTGAGATAGCTCAAAAATGAGAAATTTCAACAGGCGGCCGTTCATGGATTTTTGCCAAAATATAAATGTTTTTAAATCAGTAGGAAATTAGTCTAAATTAATGTGCATACACTAGACATGACCATAAAAGTAATAATTTGCACTCCTGTGGCAATTTTATTGTCAAAATTGAGATAGCTCAAAAATTAGAAAGTTTATCAGGCTTTTCCCAAAATATAGAAGTTTCTGAATCACTAGGAAATTAAAACAATGTGCTGACACTAGACATGACCATAAAAGTAATAATTAGCACTCCTGGGGCAATTTTGTTGACAAAATTGAGATAGCTCAAAAATGAGAAATTTCAACAGGCGGCCGGTCATGGGTTTTTCCCAAAATATAAAAGTTTCTGGATCACTAGGAAATTAGTTTAAAACAATGTGCATACACTAGACATGACCATAAAAGTAATAATTTGCACTCCTGGGGCAATTTTTTGGACAAAATTGAGATAGCTCAAAAATGAGAAATTTCAACAGGCGGCCGGTCATGGATTTTTCCTAACATATAGAAGTTTCTGAATCACTAGGAAATTAGTCTAAAACAATGTGCGGACACTAGACATGACCATACAAGTAATAATTTGCACTCCTGGGGCAATTTTTTTGACAAAATTGAGATAGCTCAAAAATGAGAAATTTCAACAGGCGGCGGGTCATGGATTTTTGCCAAAATATAAATGTTTTTAAATCACTAGGGAATTAGTCTAAAACAATGTGCAGACACTAGACATGACCATAAAAGTAATAATTTGCACTCCTGGGGCAATTTTATTAACAAAATTGAGATAGCTCAAAAATGAGAAATTTCAACAGGCGGCCGTTCATGGATTTTTGCCAGAATATAAATGTTTTTAAATCAGTAGGAAATTAGTCTAAACCAATGTGCATACACTAGACATGACCATAAAAGTAATAATTTGCACTCCTGTGGCAATTTTATTGTCAAAATTGAGATAGCTCAAAAATTAGAAATTTCAACAGGCTTTTCCCAAAATATAGAAGTTTCTGAATCACTAGGAAATTAAAACAATGTGCTGACACTAGACATGACCATAAAGTAATAATTAGCACTCCTGGGGCAATTTTGTTGACAAAATTGAGATAGCTCAAAAATGAGAAATTTCAACAGGCGGCCGGTCATGGGTTTTTCCCAAAATATAAAAGTTTCTGGATCACTAGGAAATTAGTTTAAAACAATGTGCATACACTAGACATGACCATAAAAGTAATAATTTGCACTCCTGGGGCAATTTTTTGGACAAAATTGAGATAGCTCAAAAATGAGAAATTTCAACAGGCGGCCGGTCATGGATTTTTCCCAACATATAGAAGTTTCTGAATCACTAGGAAATAGTCTAAAACAATGTGCAGACACTAGACATGACCATAAAAGTAATAATTTGCACTCCTGTGGCAATTTTATTAACAAAATTGAGATAGCTCAAAAATGAGAAATTTCAACAGGCGGCCGTTCATGGATTTTTGCCAAAATATAAATGTTTTTAAATCAGTAGGAAATTAGTCTAAACCAATGTGCATACACTAGACATGACCATAAAAGTAATAATTTGCACTCCTGTGGCAATTTTATTGTCAAAATTGAGATAGCTCAAAAATTAGAAATTTTATCAGGCTTTTCCCAAAATATAGAAGTTTCTGAATCACTAGGAAATTAAAACAATGTGCTGACACTAGACATGACCATACAAGTAATAATTTGCACTCCTGGGGCAATTTTTTGGACAAAATTGAGATAGCTCAAAAATGAGAAATTTCAACAGGCGGCGGGTCATGGATTTTTGCCAAAATATAAATGTTTTTAAATCACTAGGGAATTAGTCTAAAACAATGTGCAGACACTAGACATGACCATAAAAGTAATAATTTGCACTCCTGGGGCAATTTTATTAACAAAATTGAGATAGCTCAAAAATGAGAAATTTCAACAGGCGGCCGGTCATGGATTTTTCCCAACATATAGAAGTTTCTGAATCACTAGGAAATTAGTCTAAAACAATGTGCAGACACTAGACATGACCATAAAAGTAATAATTTGCACTCCTGGGGCAATTTTTTTTGACAAAATTGAGATAGCTCAAAAATGAGAAATTTCAACAGGCGGCCGGTCATGGATTTTTCCCAACATATAGAAGTTTCTGAATCACTAGGAAATTAGTCTAAAACAATGTGCGGACACTAGACATGACCATACAAGTAATAATTTGCACTCCTGGGGCAATTTTTTGGACAAAATTGAGATAGCTCAAAAATGAGAAATTTCAACAGGCGGCCGGTCATGGATTTTTCCCAACATATAGAAGTTTCTGAATCACTAGGAAATAGTCTAAAACAATGTGCAGACACTAGACATGACCATAAAAGTAATAATTTGCACTCCTGTGGCAATTTTATTAACAAAATTGAGATAGCTCAAAAATGAGAAATTTCAACAGGCGGCCGTTCATGGATTTTTGCCAAAATATAAATGTTTTTAAATCAGTAGGAAATTAGTCTAAACCAATGTGCATACACTAGACATGACCATAAAAGTAATAATTTGCACTCCTGTGGCAATTTTATTGTCAAAATTGAGATGGCTCAAAAATTAGAAATTTTAACAGGCTTTTCCCAAAATATAGAAGTTTCTGAATCACTAGGAAATTAAAACAATGTGCTGACACTAGACATGACCATAAAGTAATAATTAGCACTCCTGGGGCAATTTTGTTGACAAAATTGAGATAGCTCAAAAATGAGAAATTTCAACAGGCGGCCGGTCATGGGTTTTTCCCAAAATATAAAAGTTTCTGGATCACTAGGAAATTAGTTTAAAACAATGTGCATACACTAGACATGACCATAAAAGTAATAATTTGCACTCCTGGGGCAATTTTTTGGACAAAATTGTGATAGCTCAAAAATGAGAAATTTCAACAGGCTTTTCCCAAAATATAGAAGTTTCTGATTCACTAGGAAATTAAAACAATGTGCGGACACTAGACATGACCATAAAAGTAATAATTAGCACTCCTGGGGCAATTTTGTTGACAAAATTGAGATAGCTCAAAAATGAGAAATTTCAACAGGCGGCCGGTCATGGATTTTTGCCAAAATATAAATGTTTTTAAATCACTAGGGAATTAGTCTAAAACAATGTGCAGACACTAGACATGACCATAAAAGTAATAATTTGCACTCCTGGGGCAATTTTATTAACAAAATTGAGATAGCTCAAAAATGAGAAATCATGGATTTTTGCCAAAATATAAATGTTTTTAAATCACTAGGGAATTAGTCTAAAACAATGTGCAGACACTAGACATGACCATAAAAGTAATAATTTGCACTCCTGGGGCAATTTTATTAACAAAATTGAGATAGCTCAAAAATGAGAAATTTCAACAGGCGGCCGTTCATGGATTTTTGCCAAAATATAAATGTTTTTAAATCAGTAGGAAATTAGTCTAAATTAATGTGCATACACTAGACATGACCATAAAAGTAATAATTTGCACTCCTGTGGCAATTTTATTGTCAAAATTGAGATAGCTCAAAAATTAGAAATTTTATCAGGCTTTTCCCAAAATATAGAAGTTTCTGAATCACTAGGAAATTAAAACAATGTGCTGACACTAGACATGACCATAAAAGTAATAATTAGCACTCCTGGGGCAATTTTGTTGACAAAATTGAGATAGCTCAAAAATGAGAAATTTCAACAGGCGGCCGGTCATGGGTTTTTCCCAAAATATAAAAGTTTCTGGATCACTAGGAAATTAGTCTAAAACAATGTGCATACACTAGACATGACCATAAAAGTAATAATTTGCACTCCTGGGGCAATTTTTTGGACAAAATTGAGATAGCTCAAAAATGAGAAATTTCAACAGGCGGCCGGTCATGGATTTTTCCCAACATATAGAAGTTTCTGAATCACTAGGAAATTAGTCTAAAACAATGTGCGGACACTAGACATGACCATACAAGTAATAATTTGCACTCCTGGGGCAATTTTTTGGACAAAATTGAGATAGCTCAAAAATGAGAAATTTCAACAGGCGGCCGGTCATGGATTTTTCCCAACATATAGAAGTTTCTGAATCACTAGGAAATAGTCTAAAACAATGTGCAGACACTAGACATGACCATAAAAGTAATAATTTGCACTCCTGTGGCAATTTTATTAACAAAATTGAGATAGCTCAAAAATGAGAAATTTCAACAGGCGGCCGTTCATGGATTTTTGCCAAAATATAAATGTTTTTAAATCAGTAGGAAATTAGTCTAAACCAATGTGCATACACTAGACATGACCATAAAAGTAATAATTTGCACTCCTGTGGCAATTTTATTGTCAAAATTGAGATGGCTCAAAAATTAGAAATTTTAACAGGCTTTTCCCAAAATATAGAAGTTTCTGAATCACTAGGAAATTAAAACAATGTGCTGACACTAGACATGACCATAAAGTAATAATTAGCACTCCTGGGGCAATTTTGTTGACAAAATTGAGATAGCTCAAAAATGAGAAATTTCAACAGGCGGCCGGTCATGGGTTTTTCCCAAAATATAAAAGTTTCTGGATCACTAGAAAATTAGTTTAAAACAATGTGCATACACTAGACATGACCATAAAAGTAATAATTTGCACTCCTGGGGCAATTTTTTGGACAAAATTGTGATAGCTCAAAAATGAGAAATTTCAACAGGCTTTTCCCAAAATATAGAAGTTTCTGATTCACTAGGAAATTAAAACAATGTGCGGACACTAGACATGACCATAAAAGTAATAATTAGCACTCCTGGGGCAATTTTGTTGACAAAATTGAGATAGCTCAAAAATGAGAAATTTCAACAGGCGGCCGGTCATGGATTTTTGCCAAAATATAAATGTTTTTAAATCACTAGGGAATTAGTCTAAAACAATGTGCAGACACTAGACATGACCATAAAAGTAATAATTTGCACTCCTGGGGCAATTTTATTAACAAAATTGAGATAGCTCAAAAATGAGAAATCATGGATTTTTGCCAAAATATAAATGTTTTTAAATCACTAGGGAATTAGTCTAAAACAATGTGCAGACACTAGACATGACCATAAAAGTAATAATTTGCACTCCTGGGGCAATTTTATTAACAAAATTGAGATAGCTCAAAAATGAGAAATTTCAACAGGCGGCCGTTCATGGATTTTTGCCAAAATATAAATGTTTTTAAATCAGTAGGAAATTAGTCTAAATTAATGTGCATACACTAGACATGACCATAAAAGTAATAATTTGCACTCCTGTGGCAATTTTATTGTCAAAATTGAGATAGCTCAAAAATTAGAAATTTTATCAGGCTTTTCCCAAAATATAGAAGTTTCTGAATCACTAGGAAATTAAAACAATGTGCTGACACTAGACATGACCATAAAAGTAATAATTAGCACTCCTGGGGCAATTTTGTTGACAAAATTGAGATAGCTCAAAAATGAGAAATTTCAACAGGCGGCCGGTCATGGGTTTTTCCCAAAATATAAAAGTTTCTGGATCACTAGGAAATTAGTCTAAAACAATGTGCATACACTAGACATGACCATAAAAGTAATAATTTGCACTCCTGGGGCAATTTTTTGGACAAAATTGAGATAGCTCAAAAATGAGAAATTTCAACAGGCGGTCGGTCATGGATTTTTCCCAACATATAGAAGTTTCTGAATCACTAGGAAATTAGTCTAAAACAATGTGCGGACACTAGACATGACCATACAAGTAATAATTTGCACTCCTGGGGCAATTTTTTGGACAAAATTGAGATAGCTCAAAAATGAGAAATTTCAACAGGCGGCCGGTCATGGATTTTTCCCAACATATAGAAGTTTCTGAATCACTAGGAAATAGTCTAAAACAATGTGCAGACACTAGACATGACCATAAAAGTAATAATTTGCACTCCTGTGGCAATTTTATTAACAAAATTGAGATAGCTCAAAAATGAGAAATTTCAACAGGCGGCCGTTCATGGATTTTTGCCAAAATATAAATGTTTTTAAATCAGTAGGAAATTAGTCTAAACCAATGTGCATACACTAGACATGACCATAAAAGTAATAATTTGCACTCCTGTGGCAATTTTATTGTCAAAATTGAGATGGCTCAAAAATTAGAAATTTTAACAGGCTTTTCCCAAAATATAGAAGTTTCTGAATCACTAGGAAATTAAAACAATGTGCTGACACTAGACATGACCATAAAGTAATAATTAGCACTCCTGGGGCAATTTTGTTGACAAAATTGAGATAGCTCAAAAATGAGAAATTTCAACAGGCGGCCGGTCATGGGTTTTTCCCAAAATATAAAAGTTTCTGGATCACTAGGAAATTAGTTTAAAACAATGTGCATACACTAGACATGACCATAAAAGTAATAATTTGCACTCCTGGGGCAATTTTTTGGACAAAATTGTGATAGCTCAAAAATGAGAAATTTCAACAGGCTTTTCCCAAAATATAGAAGTTTCTGATTCACTAGGAAATTAAAACAATGTGCGGACACTAGACATGACCATAAAAGTAATAATTAGCACTCCTGGGGCAATTTTGTTGACAAAATTGAGATAGCTCAAAAATGAGAAATTTCAACAGGCGGCCGGTCATGGATTTTTGCCAAAATATAAATGTTTTTAAATCACTAGGGAATTAGTCTAAAACAATGTGCAGACACTAGACATGACCATAAAAGTAATAATTTGCACTCCTGGGGCAATTTTATTAACAAAATTGAGATAGCTCAAAAATGAGAAATCATGGATTTTTGCCAAAATATAAATGTTTTTAAATCACTAGGGAATTAGTCTAAAACAATGTGCAGACACTAGACATGACCATAAAAGTAATAATTTGCACTCCTGGGGCAATTTTATTAACAAAATTGAGATAGCTCAAAAATGAGAAATTTCAACAGGCGGCCGTTCATGGATTTTTGCCAAAATATAAATGTTTTTAAATCAGTAGGAAATTAGTCTAAATTAATGTGCATACACTAGACATGACCATAAAAGTAATAATTTGCACTCCTGTGGCAATTTTATTGTCAAAATTGAGATAGCTCAAAAATTAGAAATTTTATCAGGCTTTTCCCAAAATATAGAAGTTTCTGAATCACTAGGAAATTAAAACAATGTGCTGACACTAGACATGACCATAAAAGTAATAATTAGCACTCCTGGGGCAATTTTGTTGACAAAATTGAGATAGCTCAAAAATGAGAAATTTCAACAGGCGGCCGGTCATGGGTTTTTCCCAAAATATAAAAGTTTCTGGATCACTAGGAAATTAGTCTAAAACAATGTGCATACACTAGACATGACCATAAAAGTAATAATTTGCACTCCTGGGGCAATTTTTTGGACAAAATTGAGATAGCTCAAAAATGAGAAATTTCAACAGGCGGCCGGTCATGGATTTTTCCTAACATATAGAAGTTTCTGAATCACTAGGAAATTAGTCTAAAACAATGTGCGGACACTAGACATGACCATACAAGTAATAATTTGCACTCCTGGGGCAATTTTTTTGACAAAATTGAGATAGCTCAAAAATGAGAAATTTCAACAGGCGGCGGGTCATGGATTTTTGCCAAAATATAAATGTTTTTAAATCACTAGGGAATTAGTCTAAAACAATGTGCAGACACTAGACATGACCATAAAAGTAATAATTTGCACTCCTGGGGCAATTTTATTAACAAAATTGAGATAGCTCAAAAATGAGAAATTTCAACAGGCGGCCGTTCATGGATTTTTGCCAGAATATAAATGTTTTTAAATCAGTAGGAAATTAGTCTAAACCAATGTGCATACACTAGACATGACCATAAAAGTAATAATTTGCACTCCTGTGGCAATTTTATTGTCAAAATTGAGATAGCTCAAAAATTAGAAATTTCAACAGGCGGCCGGTCGTGGATTTTTCCCAACATATAGAAGTTTCTGAATCACTAGGAAATAGTCTAAAACAATGTGCAGACACTAGACATGACCATAAAAGTAATAATTTGCACTCCTGTGGCAATTTTATTAACAAAATTGAGATAGCTCAAAAATGAGAAATTTCAACAGGCGGCCGTTCATGGATTTTTGCCAAAATATAAATGTTTTTAAATCAGTAGGAAATTAGTCTAAACCAATGTGCATACACTAGACATGACCATAAAAGTAATAATTTGCACTCCTGTGGCAATTTTATTGTCAAAATTGAGATAGCTCAAAAATTAGAAATTTTATCAGGCTTTTCCCAAAATATAGAAGTTTCTGAATCACTAGGAAATTAAAACAATGTGCTGACACTAGACATGACCATAAAAGTAATAATTAGCACTCCTGGGGCAATTTTGTTGACAAAATTGAGATAGCTCAAAAATGAGAAATTTCAACAGGCGGCCGGTCATGGGTTTTTCCCAAAATATAAAAGTTTCTGGATCACTAGGAAATTAGTCTAAAACAATGTGCATACACTAGACATGACCATAAAAGTAATAATTTGCACTCCTGGGGCAATTTTTTGGACAAAATTGAGATAGCTCAAAAATGAGAAATTTCAACAGGCGGCCGGTCATGGATTTTTCCTAACATATAGAAGTTTCTGAATCACTAGGAAATTAGTCTAAAACAATGTGCGGACACTAGACATGACCATACAAGTAATAATTTGCACTCCTGGGGCAATTTTTTTGACAAAATTGAGATAGCTCAAAAATGAGAAATTTCAACAGGCGGCGGGTCATGGATTTTTGCCAAAATATAAATGTTTTTAAATCACTAGGGAATTAGTCTAAAACAATGTGCAGACACTAGACATGACCATAAAAGTAATAATTTGCACTCCTGGGGCAATTTTATTAACAAAATTGAGATAGCTCAAAAATGAGAAATTTCAACAGGCGGCCGTTCATGGATTTTTGCCAAAATATAAATGTTTTTAAATCAGTAGGAAATTAGTCTAAACCAATGTGCATACACTAGACGTGACCATAAAAGTAATAATTTGCACTCCTGTGGCAATTTTATTGTCAAAATTGAGATAGCTCAAAAATTAGAAATTTTAACAGGCTTTTCCCAAAATATAGAAGTTTCTGAATCACTAGGAAATTAAAACAATGTGCTGACACTAGACATGACCATAAAGTAATAATTAGCACTCCTGGGGCAATTTTGTTGACAAAATTGAGATAGCTCAAAAATGAGAAATTTCAACAGGCGGCCGGTCATGGGTTTTTCCCAAAATATAAAAGTTTCTGGATCACTAGGAAATTAGTTTAAAACAATGTACATACACTAGACATGACCATAAAAGTAATAATTTGCACTCCTGGGGCAATTTTTTGGACAAAATTGAGATAGCTCAAAAATGAGAAATTTCAACAGGCGGCCGGTCATGGATTTTTCCCAACATATAGAAGTTTCTGAATCACTAGGAAATAGTCTAAAACAATGTGCAGACACTAGACATGACCATAAAAGTAATAATTTGCACTCCTGTGGCAATTTTATTAACAAAATTGAGATAGCTCAAAAATGAGAAATTTCAACAGGCGGCCGTTCATGGATTTTTGCCAAAATATAAATGTTTTTAAATCAGTAGGAAATTAGTCTAAACCAATGTGCATACACTAGACATGACCATAAAAGTAATAATTTGCACTCCTGTGGCAATTTTATTGTCAAAATTGAGATAGCTCAAAAATTAGAAATTTTATCAGGCTTTTCCCAAAATATAGAAGTTTCTGAATCACTAGGAAATTAAAACAATGTGCTGACACTAGACATGACCATAAAAGTAATAATTAGCACTCCTGGGGCAATTTTGTTGACAAAATTGAGATAGCTCAAAAATGAGAAATTTCAACAGGCGGCCGGTCATGGGTTTTTCCCAAAATATAAAAGTTTCTGGATCACTAGGAAATTAGTCTAAAACAATGTGCATACACTAGACATGACCATAAAAGTAATAATTTGCACTCCTGGGGCAATTTTTTGGACAAAATTGAGATAGCTCAAAAATGAGAAATTTCAACAGGCGGCCGGTCATGGATTTTTCCTAACATATAGAAGTTTCTGAATCACTAGGAAATTAGTCTAAAACAATGTGCGGACACTAGACATGACCATACAAGTAATAATTTGCACTCCTGGGGCAATTTTTTTGACAAAATTGAGATAGCTCAAAAATGAGAAATTTCAACAGGCGGCGGGTCATGGATTTTTGCCAAAATATAAATGTTTTTAAATCACTAGGGAATTAGTCTAAAACAATGTGCAGACACTAGACATGACCATAAAAGTAATAATTTGCACTCCTGGGGCAATTTTATTAACAAAATTGAGATAGCTCAAAAATGAGAAATTTCAACAGGCGGCCGTTCATGGATTTTTGCCAAAATATAAATGTTTTTAAATCAGTAGGAAATTAGTCTAAACCAATGTGCATACACTAGACGTGACCATAAAAGTAATAATTTGCACTCCTGTGGCAATTTTATTGTCAAAATTGAGATAGCTCAAAAATTAGAAATTTTAACAGGCTTTTCCCAAAATATAGAAGTTTCTGAATCACTAGGAAATTAAAACAATGTGCTGACACTAGACATGACCATAAAGTAATAATTAGCACTCCTGGGGCAATTTTGTTGACAAAATTGAGATAGCTCAAAAATGAGAAATTTCAACAGGCGGCCGGTCATGGGTTTTTCCCAAAATATAAAAGTTTCTGGATCACTAGGAAATTAGTTTAAAACAATGTACATACACTAGACATGACCATAAAAGTAATAATTTGCACTCCTGGGGCAATTTTTTGGACAAAATTGAGATAGCTCAAAAATGAGAAATTTCAACAGGCGGCCGGTCATGGATTTTTCCCAACATATAGAAGTTTCTGAATCACTAGGAAATAGTCTAAAACAATGTGCAGACACTAGACATGACCATAAAAGTAATAATTTGCACTCCTGTGGCAATTTTATTAACAAAATTGAGATAGCTCAAAAATGAGAAATTTCAACAGGCGGCCGTTCATGGATTTTTGCCAAAATATAAATGTTTTTAAATCAGTAGGAAATTAGTCTAAACCAATGTGCATACACTAGACATGACCATAAAAGTAATAATTTGCACTCCTGTGGCAATTTTATTGTCAAAATTGAGATAGCTCAAAAATTAGAAATTTTATCAGGCTTTTCCCAAAATATAGAAGTTTCTGAATCACTAGGAAATTAAAACAATGTGCTGACACTAGACATGACCATAAAAGTAATAATTAGCACTCCTGGGGCAATTTTGTTGACAAAATTGAGATAGCTCAAAAATGAGAAATTTCAACAGGCGGCCGGTCATGGGTTTTTCCCAAAATATAAAAGTTTCTGGATCACTAGGAAATTAGTCTAAAACAATGTGCATACACTAGACATGACCATAAAAGTAATAATTTGCACTCCTGGGGCAATTTTTTGGACAAAATTGAGATAGCTCAAAAATGAGAAATTTCAACAGGCGGCCGGTCATGGATTTTTCCTAACATATAGAAGTTTCTGAATCACTAGGAAATTAGTCTAAAACAATGTGCGGACACTAGACATGACCATACAAGTAATAATTTGCACTCCTGGGGCAATTTTTTTGACAAAATTGAGATAGCTCAAAAATGAGAAATTTCAACAGGCGGCGGGTCATGGATTTTTGCCAAAATATAAATGTTTTTAAATCACTAGGGAATTAGTCTAAAACAATGTGCAGACACTAGACATGACCATAAAAGTAATAATTTGCACTCCTGGGGCAATTTTATTAACAAAATTGAGATAGCTCAAAAATGAGAAATTTCAACAGGCGGCCGGTCATGGATTTTTCCCAACATATAGAAGTTTCTGAATCACTAGGAAATTAGTCTAAAACAATGTGCAGACACTAGACATGACCATAAAAGTAATAATTTGCACTCCTGGGGCAATTTTTTTTGACAAAATTGAGATAGCTCAAAAATGAGAAATTTCAACAGGCGGCCGGTCATGGATTTTTCCCAACATATAGAAGTTTCTGAATCACTAGGAAATTAGTCTAAAACAATGTGCAGACACTAGACATGACCATAAAAGTAATAATTTGCACTCCTGTGGCAATTTTATTGTCAAAATTGAGATAGCTCAAAAATTAGAAATTTCAACAGGCGGCCGGTCGTGGATTTTTCCCAACATATAGAAGTTTCTGAATCACTAGGAAATAGTCTAAAACAATGTGCAGACACTAGACATGACCATAAAAGTAATAATTTGCACTCCTGTGGCAATTTTATTAACAAAATTGAGATAGCTCAAAAATGAGAAATTTCAACAGGCGGCCGTTCATGGATTTTTGCCAAAATATAAATGTTTTTAAATCAGTAGGAAATTAGTCTAAACCAATGTGCATACACTAGACATGACCATAAAAGTAATAATTTGCACTCCTGTGGCAATTTTATTGTCAAAATTGAGATAGCTCAAAAATTAGAAATTTTAACAGGCTTTTCCCAAAATATAGAAGTTTCTGAATCACTAGGAAATTAAAACAATGTGCTGACACTAGACATGACCATAAAAGTAATAATTAGCACTCCTGGGGCAATTTTGTTGACAAAATTGAGATAGCTCAAAAATGAGAAATTTCAACAGGCGGCCGGTCATGGGTTTTTCCCAAAATATAAAAGTTTCTGGATCACTAGGAAATTAGTCTAAAACAATGTGCATACACTAGACATGACCATAAAAGTAATAATTTGCACTCCTGGGGCAATTTTTTGGACAAAATTGAGATAGCTCAAAAATGAGAAATTTCAACAGGCGGCCGGTCATGGATTTTTCCTAACATATAGAAGTTTCTGAATCACTAGGAAATTAGTCTAAAACAATGTGCGGACACTAGACATGACCATACAAGTAATAATTTGCACTCCTGGGGCAATTTTTTTGACAAAATTGAGATAGCTCAAAAATGAGAAATTTCAACAGGCGGCGGGTCATGGATTTTTGCCAAAATATAAATGTTTTTAAATCACTAGGGAATTAGTCTAAAACAATGTGCAGACACTAGACATGACCATAAAAGTAATAATTTGCACTCCTGGGGCAATTTTATTAACAAAATTGAGATAGCTCAAAAATGAGAAATTTCAACAGGCGGCCGTTCATGGATTTTTGCCAGAATATAAATGTTTTTAAATCAGTAGGAAATTAGTCTAAACCAATGTGCATACACTAGACATGACCATAAAAGTAATAATTTGCACTCCTGTGGCAATTTTATTGTCAAAATTGAGATGGCTCAAAAATTAGAAATTTTAACAGGCTTTTCCCAAAATATAGAAGTTTCTGAATCACTAGGAAATTAAAACAATGTGCTGACACTAGACATGACCATAAAGTAATAATTAGCACTCCTGGGGCAATTTTGTTGACAAAATTGAGATAGCTCAAAAATGAGAAATTTCAACAGGCGGCCGGTCATGGGTTTTTCCCAAAATATAAAAGTTTCTGGATCACTAGGAAATTAGTTTAAAACAATGTGCATACACTAGACATGACCATAAAAGTAATAATTTGCACTCCTGGGGCAATTTTTTGGACAAAATTGTGATAGCTCAAAAATGAGAAATTTCAACAGGCTTTTCCCAAAATATAGAAGTTTCTGATTCACTAGGAAATTAAAACAATGTGCGGACACTAGACATGACCATAAAAGTAATAATTAGCACTCCTGGGGCAATTTTGTTGACAAAATTGAGATAGCTCAAAAATGAGAAATTTCAACAGGCGGCCGGTCATGGATTTTTGCCAAAATATAAATGTTTTTAAATCACTAGGGAATTAGTCTAAAACAATGTGCAGACACTAGACATGACCATAAAAGTAATAATTTGCACTCCTGGGGCAATTTTATTAACAAAATTGAGATAGCTCAAAAATGAGAAATCATGGATTTTTGCCAAAATATAAATGTTTTTAAATCACTAGGGAATTAGTCTAAAACAATGTGCAGACACTAGACATGACCATAAAAGTAATAATTTGCACTCCTGGGGCAATTTTATTAACAAAATTGAGATAGCTCAAAAATGAGAAATTTCAACAGGCGGCCGTTCATGGATTTTTGCCAAAATATAAATGTTTTTAAATCAGTAGGAAATTAGTCTAAATTAATGTGCATACACTAGACATGACCATAAAAGTAATAATTTGCACTCCTGTGGCAATTTTATTGTCAAAATTGAGATAGCTCAAAAATTAGAAATTTTATCAGGCTTTTCCCAAAATATAGAAGTTTCTGAATCACTAGGAAATTAAAACAATGTGCTGACACTAGACATGACCATAAAAGTAATAATTAGCACTCCTGGGGCAATTTTGTTGACAAAATTGAGATAGCTCAAAAATGAGAAATTTCAACAGGCGGCCGGTCATGGGTTTTTCCCAAAATATAAAAGTTTCTGGATCACTAGGAAATTAGTCTAAAACAATGTGCATACACTAGACATGACCATAAAAGTAATAATTTGCACTCCTGGGGCAATTTTTTGGACAAAATTGAGATAGCTCAAAAATGAGAAATTTCAACAGGCGGCCGGTCATGGATTTTTCCTAACATATAGAAGTTTCTGAATCACTAGGAAATTAGTCTAAAACAATGTGCGGACACTAGACATGACCATACAAGTAATAATTTGCACTCCTGGGGCAATTTTTTTGACAAAATTGAGATAGCTCAAAAATGAGAAATTTCAACAGGCGGCGGGTCATGGATTTTTGCCAAAATATAAATGTTTTTAAATCACTAGGGAATTAGTCTAAAACAATGTGCAGACACTAGACGACCATAAAAGTAATAATTTGCACTCCTGGGGCAATTTTATTAACAAAATTGAGATAGCTCAAAAATGAGAAATTTCAACAGGCGGCCGTTCATGGATTTTTGCCAAAATATAAATGTTTTTAAATCAGTAGGAAATTAGTCTAAACCAATGTGCATACACTAGACATGACCATAAAAGTAATAATTTGCACTCCTGTGGCAATTTTATTGTCAAAATTGAGATAGCTCAAAAATTAGAAATTTTAACAGGCTTTTCCCAAAATATAGAAGTTTCTGAATCACTAGGAAATTAAAACAATGTGCTGACACTAGACATGACCATAAAGTAATAATTAGCACTCCTGGGGCAATTTTGTTGACAAAATTGAGATAGCTCAAAAATGAGAAATTTCAACAGGCGGCCGGTCATGGGTTTTTCCCAAAATATAAAAGTTTCTGGATCACTAGGAAATTAGTTTAAAACAATGTGCATACACTAGACATGACCATAAAATTAATAATTTGCACTCCTGGGGCAATTTTTTGGACAAAATTGAGATAGCTCAAAAATGAGAAATTTCAACAGGCGGCCGGTCATGGATTTTTCCCAACATATAGAAGTTTCTGAATCACTAGGAAATAGTCTAAAACAATGTGCAGACACTAGACATGACCATAAAAGTAATAATTTGCACTCCTGTGGCAATTTTATTAACAAAATTGAGATAGCTCAAAAATGAGAAATTTCAACAGGCGGCCGTTCATGGATTTTTGCCAAAATATAAATGTTTTTAAATCAGTAGGAAATTAGTCTAAACCAATGTGCATACACTAGACATGACCATAAAAGTAATAATTTGCACTCCTGTGGCAATTTTATTGTCAAAATTGAGATAGCTCAAAAATTAGAAATTTTATCAGGCTTTTCCCAAAATATAGAAGTTTCTGAATCACTAGGAAATTAAAACAATGTGCTGACACTAGACATGACCATAAAAGTAATAATTAGCACTCCTGGGGCAATTTTGTTGACAAAATTGAGATAGCTCAAAAATGAGAAATTTCAACAGGCGGCCGGTCATGGGTTTTTCCCAAAATATAAAAGTTTCTGGATCACTAGGAAATTAGTCTAAAACAATGTGCATACACTAGACATGACCATAAAAGTAATAATTTGCACTCCTGGGGCAATTTTTTGGACAAAATTGAGATAGCTCAAAAATGAGAAATTTCAACAGGCGGCCGGTCATGGATTTTTCCTAACATATAGAAGTTTCTGAATCACTAGGAAATTAGTCTAAAACAATGTGCGGACACTAGACATGACCATACAAGTAATAATTTGCACTCCTGGGGCAATTTTTTTGACAAAATTGAGATAGCTCAAAAATGAGAAATTTCAACAGGCGGCGGGTCATGGATTTTTTGCCAAAATATAAATGTTTTTAAATCACTAGGGAATTAGTCTAAAACAATGTGCAGACACTAGACATGACCATAAAAGTAATAATTTGCACTCCTGGGGCAATTTTATTAACAAAATTGAGATAGCTCAAAAATGAGAAATTTCAACAGGCGGCCGGTCATGGATTTTTCCCAACATATAGAAGTTTCTGAATCACTAGGAAATTAGTCTAAAACAATGTGCAGACACTAGACATGACCATAAAAGTAATAATTTGCACTCCTGGGGCAATTTTTTTTTGACAAAATTGAGATAGCTCAAAAATGAGAAATTTCAACAGGCGGCCGGTCATGGATTTTTCCCAACATATAGAAGTTTCTGAATCACTAGGAAATTAGTCTAAAACAATGTGCGGACACTAGACATGACCATACAAGTAATAATTTGCACTCCTGGGGCAATTTTTTGGACAAAATTGAGATAGCTC
The DNA here is from genome assembly GCA_963921405.1 of Cepaea hortensis. NCBI lineage: Eukaryota > Metazoa > Mollusca > Gastropoda > Stylommatophora > Helicidae > Cepaea > Cepaea hortensis. Next base: position 113,738,724 of record OY992881.1, read on the forward strand.
AAAAATGAGAAATTTCAACAGGCGGCCGGTCATGGATTTTTCCCAACATATAGAAGTTTCTGAATCACTAGGAAATAGTCTAAAACAATGTGCAGACACTAGACATGACCATAAAAGTAATAATTTGCACTCCTGTGGCAATTTTATTAACAAAATTGAGATAGCTCAAAAATGAGAAATTTCAACAGGCGGCCGTTCATGGATTTTTGCCAAAATATAAATGTTTTTAAATCAGTAGGAAATTAGTCTAAACCAATGTGCATACACTAGACATGACCATAAAAGTAATAATTTGCACTCCTGTGGCAATTTTATTGTCAAAATTGAGATGGCTCAAAAATTAGAAATTTTAACAGGCTTTTCCCAAAATATAGAAGTTTCTGAATCACTAGGAAATTAAAACAATGTGCTGACACTAGACATGACCATAAAGTAATAATTAGCACTCCTGGGGCAATTTTGTTGACAAAATTGAGATAGCTCAAAAATGAGAAATTTCAACAGGCGGCCGGTCATGGGTTTTTCCCAAAATATAAAAGTTTCTGGATCACTAGGAAATTAGTTTAAAACAATGTGCATACACTAGACATGACCATAAAAGTAATAATTTGCACTCCTGGGGCAATTTTTTGGACAAAATTGTGATAGCTCAAAAATGAGAAATTTCAACAGGCTTTTCCCAAAATATAGAAGTTTCTGATTCACTAGGAAATTAAAACAATGTGCGGACACTAGACATGACCATAAAAGTAATAATTAGCACTCCTGGGGCAATTTTGTTGACAAAATTGAGATAGCTCAAAAATGAGAAATTTCAACAGGCGGCCGGTCATGGATTTTTGCCAGAATATAAATGTTTTTAAATCACTAGGGAATTAGTCTAAAACAATGTGCAGACACTAGACATGACCATAAAAGTAATAATTTGCACTCCTGTGGCAATTTTATTGTCAAAATTGAGATAGCTCAAAAATTAGAAATTTCAACAGGCGGCCGGTCGTGGATTTTTCCCAACATATAGAAGTTTCTGAATCACTAGGAAATAGTCTAAAACAATGTGCAGACACTAGACATGACCATAAAAGTAATAATTTGCACTCCTGTGGCAATTTTATTAACAAAATTGAGATAGCTCAAAAATGAGAAATTTCAACAGGCGGCCGTTCATGGATTTTTGCCAAAATATAAATGTTTTTAAATCAGTAGGAAATTAGTCTAAACCAATGTGCATACACTAGACATGACCATAAAAGTAATAATTTGCACTCCTGTGGCAATTTTATTGTCAAAATTGAGATAGCTCAAAAATTAGAAATTTTAACAGGCTTTTCCCAAAATATAGAAGTTTCTGAATCACTAGGAAATTAAAACAATGTGCTGACACTAGACATGACCATAAAAGTAATAATTAGCACTCCTGGGGCAATTTTGTTGACAAAATTGAGATAGCTCAAAAATGAGAAATTTCAACAGGCGGCCGGTCATGGGTTTTTCCCAAAATATAAAAGTTTCTGGATCACTAGGAAATTAGTCTAAAACAATGTGCATACACTAGACATGACCATAAAAGTAATAATTTGCACTCCTGGGGCAATTTTTTGGACAAAATTGAGATAGCTCAAAAATGAGAAATTTCAACAGGCGGCCGGTCATGGATTTTTCCTAACATATAGAAGTTTCTGAATCACTAGGAAATTAGTCTAAAACAATGTGCGGACACTAGACATGACCATACAAGTAATAATTTGCACTCCTGGGGCAATTTTTTTGACAAAATTGAGATAGCTCAAAAATGAGAAATTTCAACAGGCGGCGGGTCATGGATTTTTTGCCAAAATATAAATGTTTTTAAATCACTAGGGAATTAGTCTAAAACAATGTGCAGACACTAGACATGACCATAAAAGTAATAATTTGCACTCCTGGGGCAATTTTATTAACAAAATTGAGATAGCTCAAAAATGAGAAATTTCAACAGGCGGCCGGTCATGGATTTTTCCCAACATATAGAAGTTTCTGAATCACTAGGAAATTAGTCTAAAACAATGTGCAGACACTAGACATGACCATAAAAGTAATAATTTGCACTCCTGGGGCAATTTTTTTTGACAAAATTGAGATAGCTCAAAAATGAGAAATTTCAACAGGCGGCCGGTCATGGATTTTTCCCAACATATAGAAGTTTCTGAATCACTAGGAAATTAGTCTAAAACAATGTGCGGACACTAGACATGACCATACAAGTAATAATTTGCACTCCTGGGGCAATTTTTTGGACAAAATTGAGATAGCTCAAAAATGAGAAATTTCAACAGGCGGCCGGTCATGGATTTTTCCCAACATATAGAAGTTTCTGAATCACTAGGAAATAGTCTAAAACAATGTGCAGACACTAGACATGACCATAAAAGTAATAATTTGCACTCCTGTGGCAATTTTATTAACAAAATTGAGATAGCTCAAAAATGAGAAATTTCAACAGGCGGCCGTTCATGGATTTTTGCCAAAATATAAATGTTTTTAAATCAGTAGGAAATTAGTCTAAACCAATGTGCATACACTAGACATGACCATAAAAGTAATAATTTGCACTCCTGTGGCAATTTTATTGTCAAAATTGAGATGGCTCAAAAATTAGAAATTTTAACAGGCTTTTCCCAAAATATAGAAGTTTCTGAATCACTAGGAAATTAAAACAATGTGCTGACACTAGACATGACCATAAAGTAATAATTAGCACTCCTGGGGCAATTTTGTTGACAAAATTGAGATAGCTCAAAAATGAGAAATTTCAACAGGCGGCCGGTCATGGGTTTTTCCCAAAATATAAAAGTTTCTGGATCACTAGGAAATTAGTTTAAAACAATGTGCATACACTAGACATGACCATAAAAGTAATAATTTGCACTCCTGGGGCAATTTTTTGGACAAAATTGTGATAGCTCAAAAATGAGAAATTTCAACAGGCTTTTCCCAAAATATAGAAGTTTCTGATTCACTAGGAAATTAAAACAATGTGCGGACACTAGACATGACCATAAAAGTAATAATTAGCACTCCTGGGGCAATTTTGTTGACAAAATTGAGATAGCTCAAAAATGAGAAATTTCAACAGGCGGCCGGTCATGGATTTTTGCCAGAATATAAATGTTTTTAAATCACTAGGGAATTAGTCTAAAACAATGTGCAGACACTAGACATGACCATAAAAGTAATAATTTGCACTCCTGTGGCAATTTTATTGTCAAAATTGAGATAGCTCAAAAATTAGAAATTTCAACAGGCGGCCGGTCGTGGATTTTTCCCAACATATAGAAGTTTCTGAATCACTAGGAAATAGTCTAAAACAATGTGCAGACACTAGACATGACCATAAAAGTAATAATTTGCACTCCTGTGGCAATTTTATTAACAAAATTGAGATAGCTCAAAAATGAGAAATTTCAACAGGCGGCCGTTCATGGATTTTTGCCAAAATATAAATGTTTTTAAATCAGTAGGAAATTAGTCTAAACCAATGTGCATACACTAGACATGACCATAAAAGTAATAATTTGCACTCCTGTGGCAATTTTATTGTCAAAATTGAGATAGCTCAAAAATTAGAAATTTTAACAGGCTTTTCCCAAAATATAGAAGTTTCTGAATCACTAGGAAATTAAAACAATGTGCTGACACTAGACATGACCATAAAAGTAATAATTAGCACTCCTGGGGCAATTTTGTTGACAAAATTGAGATAGCTCAAAAATGAGAAATTTCAACAGGCGGCCGGTCATGGGTTTTTCCCAAAATATAAAAGTTTCTGGATCACTAGGAAATTAGTCTAAAACAATGTGCATACACTAGACATGACCATAAAAGTAATAATTTGCACTCCTGGGGCAATTTTTTGGACAAAATTGAGATAGCTCAAAAATGAGAAATTTCAACAGGCGGCCGGTCATGGATTTTTCCTAACATATAGAAGTTTCTGAATCACTAGGAAATTAGTCTAAAACAATGTGCGGACACTAGACATGACCATACAAGTAATAATTTGCACTCCTGGGGCAATTTTTTTGACAAAATTGAGATAGCTCAAAAATGAGAAATTTCAACAGGCGGCGGGTCATGGATTTTTGCCAAAATATAAATGTTTTTAAATCACTAGGGAATTAGTCTAAAACAATGTGCAGACACTAGACATGACCATAAAAGTAATAATTTGCACTCCTGGGGCAATTTTATTAACAAAATTGAGATAGCTCAAAAATGAGAAATTTCAACAGGCGGCCGTTCATGGATTTTTGCCAAAATATAAATGTTTTTAAATCAGTAGGAAATTAGTCTAAACCAATGTGCATACACTAGACATGACCATAAAAGTAATAATTTGCACTCCTGTGGCAATTTTATTGTCAAAATTGAGATGGCTCAAAAATTAGAAATTTTAACAGGCTTTTCCCAAAATATAGAAGTTTCTGAATCACTAGGAAATTAAAACAATGTGCTGACACTAGACATGACCATAAAGTAATAATTAGCACTCCTGGGGCAATTTTGTTGACAAAATTGAGATAGCTCAAAAATGAGAAATTTCAACAGGCGGCCGGTCATGGGTTTTTCCCAAAATATAAAAGTTTCTGGATCACTAGGAAATTAGTTTAAAACAATGTGCATACACTAGACATGACCATAAAAGTAATAATTTGCACTCCTGGGGCAATTTTTTGGACAAAATTGTGATAGCTCAAAAATGAGAAATTTCAACAGGCTTTTCCCAAAATATAGAAGTTTCTGATTCACTAGGAAATTAAAACAATGTGCGGACACTAGACATGACCATAAAAGTAATAATTAGCACTCCTGGGGCAATTTTGTTGACAAAATTGAGATAGCTCAAAAATGAGAAATTTCAACAGGCGGCCGGTCATGGATTTTTGCCAGAATATAAATGTTTTTAAATCACTAGGGAATTAGTCTAAAACAATGTGCAGACACTAGACATGACCATAAAAGTAATAATTTGCACTCCTGTGGCAATTTTATTGTCAAAATTGAGATAGCTCAAAAATTAGAAATTTCAACAGGCGGCCGGTCGTGGATTTTTCCCAACATATAGAAGTTTCTGAATCACTAGGAAATAGTCTAAAACAATGTGCAGACACTAGACATGACCATAAAAGTAATAATTTGCACTCCTGTGGCAATTTTATTAACAAAATTGAGATAGCTCAAAAATGAGAAATTTCAACAGGCGGCCGTTCATGGATTTTTGCCAAAATATAAATGTTTTTAAATCAGTAGGAAATTAGTCTAAACCAATGTGCATACACTAGACATGACCATAAAAGTAATAATTTGCACTCCTGTGGCAATTTTATTGTCAAAATTGAGATAGCTCAAAAATTAGAAATTTTAACAGGCTTTTCCCAAAATATAGAAGTTTCTGAATCACTAGGAAATTAAAACAATGTGCTGACACTAGACATGACCATAAAAGTAATAATTAGCACTCCTGGGGCAATTTTGTTGACAAAATTGAGATAGCTCAAAAATGAGAAATTTCAACAGGCGGCCGGTCATGGGTTTTTCCCAAAATATAAAAGTTTCTGGATCACTAGGAAATTAGTCTAAAACAATGTGCATACACTAGACATGACCATAAAAGTAATAATTTGCACTCCTGGGGCAATTTTTTGGACAAAATTGAGATAGCTCAAAAATGAGAAATTTCAACAGGCGGCCGGTCATGGATTTTTCCTAACATATAGAAGTTTCTGAATCACTAGGAAATTAGTCTAAAACAATGTGCGGACACTAGACATGACCATACAAGTAATAATTTGCACTCCTGGGGCAATTTTTTTGACAAAATTGAGATAGCTCAAAAATGAGAAATTTCAACAGGCGGCGGGTCATGGATTTTTGCCAAAATATAAATGTTTTTAAATCACTAGGGAATTAGTCTAAAACAATGTGCAGACACTAGACATGACCATAAAAGTAATAATTTGCACTCCTGGGGCAATTTTATTAACAAAATTGAGATAGCTCAAAAATGAGAAATTTCAACAGGCGGCCGTTCATGGATTTTTGCCAGAATATAAATGTTTTTAAATCAGTAGGAAATTAGTCTAAACCAATGTGCATACACTAGACATGACCATAAAAGTAATAATTTGCACTCCTGTGGCAATTTTATTGTCAAAATTGAGATAGCTCAAAAATTAGAAATTTCAACAGGCGGCCGGTCGTGGATTTTTCCCAACATATAGAAGTTTCTGAATCACTAGGAAATAGTCTAAAACAATGTGCAGACACTAGACATGACCATAAAAGTAATAATTTGCACTCCTGTGGCAATTTTATTAACAAAATTGAGATAGCTCAAAAATGAGAAATTTCAACAGGCGGCCGTTCATGGATTTTTGCCAAAATATAAATGTTTTTAAATCAGTAGGAAATTAGTCTAAACCAATGTGCATACACTAGACATGACCATAAAAGTAATAATTTGCACTCCTGTGGCAATTTTATTGTCAAAATTGAGATAGCTCAAAAATTAGAAATTTTAACAGGCTTTTCCCAAAATATAGAAGTTTCTGAATCACTAGGAAATTAAAACAATGTGCTGACACTAGACATGACCATAAAAGTAATAATTAGCACTCCTGGGGCAATTTTGTTGACAAAATTGAGATAGCTCAAAAATGAGAAATTTCAACAGGCGGCCGGTCATGGGTTTTTCCCAAAATATAAAAGTTTCTGGATCACTAGGAAATTAGTCTAAAACAATGTGCATACACTAGACATGACCATAAAAGTAATAATTTGCACTCCTGGGGCAATTTTTTGGACAAAATTGAGATAGCTCAAAAATGAGAAATTTCAACAGGCGGCCGGTCATGGATTTTTCCTAACATATAGAAGTTTCTGAATCACTAGGAAATTAGTCTAAAACAATGTGCGGACACTAGACATGACCATACAAGTAATAATTTGCACTCCTGGGGCAATTTTTTTGACAAAATTGAGATAGCTCAAAAATGAGAAATTTCAACAGGCGGCGGGTCATGGATTTTTGCCAAAATATAAATGTTTTTAAATCACTAGGGAATTAGTCTAAAACAATGTGCAGACACTAGACATGACCATAAAAGTAATAATTTGCACTCCTGGGGCAATTTTATTAACAAAATTGAGATAGCTCAAAAATGAGAAATTTCAACAGGCGGCCGTTCATGGATTTTTGCCAGAATATAAATGTTTTTAAATCAGTAGGAAATTAGTCTAAACCAATGTGCATACACTAGACATGACCATAAAAGTAATAATTTGCACTCCTGTGGCAATTTTATTGTCAAAATTGAGATAGCTCAAAAATTAGAAATTTCAACAGGCGGCCGGTCGTGGATTTTTCCCAACATATAGAAGTTTCTGAATCACTAGGAAATAGTCTAAAACAATGTGCAGACACTAGACATGACCATAAAAGTAATAATTTGCACTCCTGTGGCAATTTTATTAACAAAATTGAGATAGCTCAAAAATGAGAAATTTCAACAGGCGGCCGTTCATGGATTTTTGCCAAAATATAAATGTTTTTAAATCAGTAGGAAATTAGTCTAAACCAATGTGCATACACTAGACATGACCATAAAAGTAATAATTTGCACTCCTGTGGCAATTTTATTGTCAAAATTGAGATAGCTCAAAAATTAGAAATTTTAACAGGCTTTTCCCAAAATATAGAAGTTTCTGAATCACTAGGAAATTAAAACAATGTGCTGACACTAGACATGACCATAAAAGTAATAATTAGCACTCCTGGGGCAATTTTGTTGACAAAATTGAGATAGCTCAAAAATGAGAAATTTCAACAGGCGGCCGGTCATGGGTTTTTCCCAAAATATAAAAGTTTCTGGATCACTAGGAAATTAGTCTAAAACAATGTGCATACACTAGACATGACCATAAAAGTAATAATTTGCACTCCTGGGGCAATTTTTTGGACAAAATTGAGATAGCTCAAAAATGAGAAATTTCAACAGGCGGCCGGTCATGGATTTTTCCTAACATATAGAAGTTTCTGAATCACTAGGAAATTAGTCTAAAACAATGTGCGGACACTAGACATGACCATACAAGTAATAATTTGCACTCCTGGGGCAATTTTTTTGACAAAATTGAGATAGCTCAAAAATGAGAAATTTCAACAGGCGGCGGGTCATGGATTTTTGCCAAAATATAAATGTTTTTAAATCACTAGGGAATTAGTCTAAAACAATGTGCAGACACTAGACATGACCATAAAAGTAATAATTTGCACTCCTGGGGCAATTTTATTAACAAAATTGAGATAGCTCAAAAATGAGAAATTTCAACAGGCGGCCGGTCATGGATTTTTCCCAACATATAGAAGTTTCTGAATCACTAGGAAATTAGTCTAAAACAATGTGCAGACACTAGACATGACCATAAAAGTAATAATTTGCACTCCTGGGGCAATTTTTTTTGACAAAATTGAGATAGCTCAAAAATGAGAAATTTCAACAGGCGGCCGGTCATGGATTTTTCCCAACATATAGAAGTTTCTGAATCACTAGGAAATTAGTCTAAAACAATGTGCGGACACTAGACATGACCATACAAGTAATAATTTGCACTCCTGGGGCAATTTTTTGGACAAAATTGAGATAGCTCAAAAATGAGAAATTTCAACAGGCGGCCGGTCATGGATTTTTCCCAACATATAGAAGTTTCTGAATCACTAGGAAATAGTCTAAAACAATGTGCAGACACTAGACATGACCATAAAAGTAATAATTTGCACTCCTGTGGCAATTTTATTAACAAAATTGAGATAGCTCAAAAATGAGAAATTTCAACAGGCGGCCGTTCATGGATTTTTGCCAAAATATAAATGTTTTTAAATCAGTAGGAAATTAGTCTAAACCAATGTGCATACACTAGACATGACCATAAAAGTAATAATTTGCACTCCTGTGGCAATTTTATTGTCAAAATTGAGATGGCTCAAAAATTAGAAATTTTAACAGGCTTTTCCCAAAATATAGAAGTTTCTGAATCACTAGGAAATTAAAACAATGTGCTGACACTAGACATGACCATAAAGTAATAATTAGCACTCCTGGGGCAATTTTGTTGACAAAATTGAGATAGCTCAAAAATGAGAAATTTCAACAGGCGGCCGGTCATGGGTTTTTCCCAAAATATAAAAGTTTCTGGATCACTAGGAAATTAGTTTAAAACAATGTGCATACACTAGACATGACCATAAAAGTAATAATTTGCACTCCTGGGGCAATTTTTTGGACAAAATTGTGATAGCTCAAAAATGAGAAATTTCAACAGGCTTTTCCCAAAATATAGAAGTTTCTGATTCACTAGGAAATTAAAACAATGTGCGGACACTAGACATGACCATAAAAGTAATAATTAGCACTCCTGGGGCAATTTTGTTGACAAAATTGAGATAGCTCAAAAATGAGAAATTTCAACAGGCGGCCGGTCATGGATTTTTGCCAAAATATAAATGTTTTTAAATCACTAGGGAATTAGTCTAAAACAATGTGCAGACACTAGACATGACCATAAAAGTAATAATTTGCACTCCTGGGGCAATTTTATTAACAAAATTGAGATAGCTCAAAAATGAGAAATCATGGATTTTTGCCAAAATATAAATGTTTTTAAATCACTAGGGAATTAGTCTAAAACAATGTGCAGACACTAGACATGACCATAAAAGTAATAATTTGCACTCCTGGGGCAATTTTATTAACAAAATTGAGATAGCTCAAAAATGAGAAATTTCAACAGGCGGCCGTTCATGGATTTTTGCCAAAATATAAATGTTTTTAAATCAGTAGGAAATTAGTCTAAATTAATGTGCATACACTAGACATGACCATAAAAGTAATAATTTGCACTCCTGTGGCAATTTTATTGTCAAAATTGAGATAGCTCAAAAATTAGAAATTTTATCAGGCTTTTCCCAAAATATAGAAGTTTCTGAATCACTAGGAAATTAAAACAATGTGCTGACACTAGACATGACCATAAAAGTAATAATTAGCACTCCTGGGGCAATTTTGTTGACAAAATTGAGATAGCTCAAAAATGAGAAATTTCAACAGGCGGCCGGTCATGGGTTTTTCCCAAAATATAAAAGTTTCTGGATCACTAGGAAATTAGTCTAAAACAATGTGCATACACTAGACATGACCATAAAAGTAATAATTTGCACTCCTGGGGCAATTTTTTGGACAAAATTGAGATAGCTCAAAAATGAGAAATTTCAACAGGCGGCCGGTCATGGATTTTTCCTAACATATAGAAGTTTCTGAATCACTAGGAAATTAGTCTAAAACAATGTGCGGACACTAGACATGACCATACAAGTAATAATTTGCACTCCTGGGGCAATTTTTTTGACAAAATTGAGATAGCTCAAAAATGAGAAATTTCAACAGGCGGCGGGTCATGGATTTTTGCCAAAATATAAATGTTTTTAAATCACTAGGGAATTAGTCTAAAACAATGTGCAGACACTAGACATGACCATAAAAGTAATAATTTGCACTCCTGGGGCAATTTTATTAACAAAATTGAGATAGCTCAAAAATGAGAAATTTCAACAGGCGGCCGGTCATGGATTTTTCCCAACATATAGAAGTTTCTGAATCACTAGGAAATTAGTCTAAAACAATGTGCAGACACTAGACATGACCATAAAAGTAATAATTTGCACTCCTGGGGCAATTTTTTTTGACAAAATTGAGATAGCTCAAAAATGAGAAATTTCAACAGGCGGCCGGTCATGGATTTTTCCCAACATATAGAAGTTTCTGAATCACTAGGAAATTAGTCTAAAACAATGTGCGGACACTAGACATGACCATACAAGTAATAATTTGCACTCCTGGGGCAATTTTTTGGACAAAATTGAGATAGCTCAAAAATGAGAAATTTCAACAGGCGGCCGGTCATGGATTTTTCCCAACATATAGAAGTTTCTGAATCACTAGGAAATAGTCTAAAACAATGTGCAGACACTAGACATGACCATAAAAGTAATAATTTGCACTCCTGTGGCAATTTTATTAACAAAATTGAGATAGCTCAAAAATGAGAAATTTCAACAGGCGGCCGTTCATGGATTTTTGCCAAAATATAAATGTTTTTAAATCAGTAGGAAATTAGTCTAAACCAATGTGCATACACTAGACATGACCATAAAAGTAATAATTTGCACTCCTGTGGCAATTTTATTGTCAAAATTGAGATGGCTCAAAAATTAGAAATTTTAACAGGCTTTTCCCAAAATATAGAAGTTTCTGAATCACTAGGAAATTAAAACAATGTGCTGACACTAGACATGACCATAAAGTAATAATTAGCACTCCTGGGGCAATTTTGTTGACAAAATTGAGATAGCTCAAAAATGAGAAATTTCAACAGGCGGCCGGTCATGGGTTTTTCCCAAAATATAAAAGTTTCTGGATCACTAGGAAATTAGTTTAAAACAATGTGCATACACTAGACATGACCATAAAAGTAATAATTTGCACTCCTGGGGCAATTTTTTGGACAAAATTGTGATAGCTCAAAAATGAGAAATTTCAACAGGCTTTTCCCAAAATATAGAAGTTTCTGATTCACTAGGAAATTAAAACAATGTGCGGACACTAGACATGACCATAAAAGTAATAATTAGCACTCCTGGGGCAATTTTGTTGACAAAATTGAGATAGCTCAAAAATGAGAAATTTCAACAGGCGGCCGGTCATGGATTTTTGCCAAAATATAAATGTTTTTAAATCACTAGGGAATTAGTCTAAAACAATGTGCAGACACTAGACATGACCATAAAAGTAATAATTTGCACTCCTGGGGCAATTTTATTAACAAAATTGAGATAGCTCAAAAATGAGAAATCATGGATTTTTGCCAAAATATAAATGTTTTTAAATCACTAGGGAATTAGTCTAAAACAATGTGCAGACACTAGACATGACCATAAAAGTAATAATTTGCACTCCTGGGGCAATTTTATTAACAAAATTGAGATAGCTCAAAAATGAGAAATTTCAACAGGCGGCCGTTCATGGATTTTTGCCAAAATATAAATGTTTTTAAATCAGTAGGAAATTAGTCTAAATTAATGTGCATACACTAGACATGACCATAAAAGTAATAATTTGCACTCCTGTGGCAATTTTATTGTCAAAATTGAGATAGCTCAAAAATTAGAAATTTTATCAGGCTTTTCCCAAAATATAGAAGTTTCTGAATCACTAGGAAATTAAAACAATGTGCTGACACTAGACATGACCATAAAAGTAATAATTAGCACTCCTGGGGCAATTTTGTTGACAAAATTGAGATAGCTCAAAAATGAGAAATTTCAACAGGCGGCCGGTCATGGGTTTTTCCCAAAATATAAAAGTTTCTGGATCACTAGGAAATTAGTCTAAAACAATGTGCATACACTAGACATGACCATAAAAGTAATAATTTGCACTCCTGGGGCAATTTTTTGGACAAAATTGAGATAGCTCAAAAATGAGAAATTTCAACAGGCGGCCGGTCATGGATTTTTCCTAACATATAGAAGTTTCTGAATCACTAGGAAATTAGTCTAAAACAATGTGCGGACACTAGACATGACCATACAAGTAATAATTTGCACTCCTGGGGCAATTTTTTTGACAAAATTGAGATAGCTCAAAAATGAGAAATTTCAACAGGCGGCGGGTCATGGATTTTTGCCAAAATATAAATGTTTTTAAATCACTAGGGAATTAGTCTAAAACAATGTGCAGACACTAGACATGACCATAAAAGTAATAATTTGCACTCCTGGGGCAATTTTATTAACAAAATTGAGATAGCTCAAAAATGAGAAATTTCAACAGGCGGCCGTTCATGGATTTTTGCCAGAATATAAATGTTTTTAAATCAGTAGGAAATTAGTCTAAACCAATGTGCATACACTAGACATGACCATAAAAGTAATAATTTGCACTCCTGTGGCAATTTTATTGTCAAAATTGAGATGGCTCAAAAATTAAAAATTTTAACAGGCTTTTCCCAAAATATAGAAGTTTCTGAATCACTAGGAAATTAAAACAATGTGCTGACACTAGACATGACCATAAAGTAATAATTAGCACTCCTGGGGCAATTTTGTTGACAAAATTGAGATAGCTCAAAAATGAGAAATTTCAACAGGCGGCCGGTCATGGGTTTTTCCCAAAATATAAAAGTTTCTGGATCACTAGGAAATTAGTTTAAAACAATGTGCATACACTAGACATGACCATAAAAGTAATAATTTGCACTCCTGGGGCAATTTTTTGGACAAAATTGTGATAGCTCAAAAATGAGAAATTTCAACAGGCTTTTCCCAAAATATAGAAGTTTCTGATTCACTAGGAAATTAAAACAATGTGCGGACACTAGACATGACCATAAAAGTAATAATTAGCACTCCTGGGGCAATTTTGTTGACAAAATTGAGATAGCTCAAAAATGAGAAATTTCAACAGGCGGCCGGTCATGGATTTTTGCCAAAATATAAATGTTTTTAAATCACTAGGGAATTAGTCTAAAACAATGTGCAGACACTAGACATGACCATAAAAGTAATAATTTGCACTCCTGGGGCAATTTTATTAACAAAATTGAGATAGCTCAAAAATGAGAAATCATGGATTTTTGCCAAAATATAAATGTTTTTAAATCACTAGGGAATTAGTCTAAAACAATGTGCAGACACTAGACATGACCATAAAAGTAATAATTTGCACTCCTGGGGCAATTTTATTAACAAAATTGAGATAGCTCAAAAATGAGAAATTTCAACAGGCGGCCGTTCATGGATTTTTGCCAAAATATAAATGTTTTTAAATCAGTAGGAAATTAGTCTAAATTAATGTGCATACACTAGACATGACCATAAAAGTAATAATTTGCACTCCTGTGGCAATTTTATTGTCAAAATTGAGATAGCTCAAAAATTAGAAATTTTATCAGGCTTTTCCCAAAATATAGAAGTTTCTGAATCACTAGGAAATTAAAACAATGTGCTGACACTAGACATGACCATAAAAGTAATAATTAGCACTCCTGGGGCAATTTTGTTGACAAAATTGAGATAGCTCAAAAATGAGAAATTTCAACAGGCGGCCGGTCATGGGTTTTTCCCAAAATATAAAAGTTTCTGGATCACTAGGAAATTAGTCTAAAACAATGTGCATACACTAGACATGACCATAAAAGTAATAATTTGCACTCCTGGGGCAATTTTTTGGACAAAATTGAGATAGCTCAAAAATGAGAAATTTCAACAGGCGGCCGGTCATGGATTTTTCCTAACATATAGAAGTTTCTGAATCACTAGGAAATTAGTCTAAAACAATGTGCGGACACTAGACATGACCATACAAGTAATAATTTGCACTCCTGGGGCAATTTTTTTGACAAAATTGAGATAGCTCAAAAATGAGAAATTTCAACAGGCGGCGGGTCATGGATTTTTGCCAAAATATAAATGTTTTTAAATCACTAGGGAATTAGTCTAAAACAATGTGCAGACACTAGACATGACCATAAAAGTAATAATTTGCACTCCTGGGGCAATTTTATTAACAAAATTGAGATAGCTCAAAAATGAGAAATTTCAACAGGCGGCCGTTCATGGATTTTTGCCAGAATATAAATGTTTTTAAATCAGTAGGAAATTAGTCTAAACCAATGTGCATACACTAGACATGACCATAAAAGTAATAATTTGCACTCCTGTGGCAATTTTATTGTCAAAATTGAGATAGCTCAAAAATTAGAAATTTCAACAGGCTTTTCCCAAAATATAGAAGTTTCTGAATCACTAGGAAATTAAAACAATGTGCTGACACTAGACATGACCATAAAGTAATAATTAGCACTCCTGGGGCAATTTTGTTGACAAAATTGAGATAGCTCAAAAATGAGAAATTTCAACAGGCGGCCGGTCATGGGTTTTTCCCAAAATATAAAAGTTTCTGGATCACTAGGAAATTAGTTTAAAACAATGTGCATACACTAGACATGACCATAAAAGTAATAATTTGCACTCCTGGGGCAATTTTTTGGACAAAATTGAGATAGCTCAAAAATGAGAAATTTCAACAGGCGGCCGGTCATGGATTTTTCCCAACATATAGAAGTTTCTGAATCACTAGGAAATAGTCTAAAACAATGTGCAGACACTAGACATGACCATAAAAGTAATAATTTGCACTCCTGTGGCAATTTTATTAACAAAATTGAGATAGCTCAAAAATGAGAAATTTCAACAGGCGGCCGTTCATGGATTTTTGCCAAAATATAAATGTTTTTAAATCAGTAGGAAATTAGTCTAAACCAATGTGCATACACTAGACATGACCATAAAAGTAATAATTTGCACTCCTGTGGCAATTTTATTGTCAAAATTGAGATAGCTCAAAAATTAGAAATTTTATCAGGCTTTTCCCAAAATATAGAAGTTTCTGAATCACTAGGAAATTAAAACAATGTGCTGACACTAGACATGACCATAAAAGTAATAATTAGCACTCCTGGGGCAATTTTGTTGACAAAATTGAGATAGCTCAAAAATGAGAAATTTCAACAGGCGGCCGGTCATGGGTTTTTCCCAAAATATAAAAGTTTCTGGATCACTAGGAAATTAGTCTAAAACAATGTGCATACACTAGACATGACCATAAAAGTAATAATTTGCACTCCTGGGGCAATTTTTTGGACAAAATTGAGATAGCTCAAAAATGAGAAATTTCAACAGGCGGCCGGTCATGGATTTTTCCTAACATATAGAAGTTTCTGAATCACTAGGAAATTAGTCTAAAACAATGTGCGGACACTAGACATGACCATACAAGTAATAATTTGCACTCCTGGGGCAATTTTTTTGACAAAATTGAGATAGCTCAAAAATGAGAAATTTCAACAGGCGGCGGGTCATGGATTTTTGCCAAAATATAAATGTTTTTAAATCACTAGGGAATTAGTCTAAAACAATGTGCAGACACTAGACATGACCATAAAAGTAATAATTTGCACTCCTGGGGCAATTTTATTAACAAAATTGAGATAGCTCAAAAATGAGAAATTTCAACAGGCGGCCGGTCATGGATTTTTCCCAACATATAGAAGTTTCTGAATCACTAGGAAATTAGTCTAAAACAATGTGCAGACACTAGACATGACCATAAAAGTAATAATTTGCACTCCTGGGGCAATTTTTTTTGACAAAATTGAGATAGCTCAAAAATGAGAAATTTCAACAGGCGGCCGGTCATGGATTTTTCCCAACATATAGAAGTTTCTGAATCACTAGGAAATTAGTCTAAAACAATGTGCGGACACTAGACATGACCATACAAGTAATAATTTGCACTCCTGGGGCAATTTTTTGGACAAAATTGAGATAGCTCAAAAATGAGAAATTTCAACAGGCGGCCGGTCATGGATTTTTCCCAACATATAGAAGTTTCTGAATCACTAGGAAATAGTCTAAAACAATGTGCAGACACTAGACATGACCATAAAAGTAATAATTTGCACTCCTGTGGCAATTTTATTAACAAAATTGAGATAGCTCAAAAATGAGAAATTTCAACAGGCGGCCGTTCATGGATTTTTGCCAAAATATAAATGTTTTTAAATCAGTAGGAAATTAGTCTAAACCAATGTGCATACACTAGACATGACCATAAAAGTAATAATTTGCACTCCTGTGGCAATTTTATTGTCAAAATTGAGATGGCTCAAAAATTAGAAATTTTAACAGGCTTTTCCCAAAATATAGAAGTTTCTGAATCACTAGGAAATTAAAACAATGTGCTGACACTAGACATGACCATAAAGTAATAATTAGCACTCCTGGGGCAATTTTGTTGACAAAATTGAGATAGCTCAAAAATGAGAAATTTCAACAGGCGGCCGGTCATGGGTTTTTCCCAAAATATAAAAGTTTCTGGATCACTAGGAAATTAGTTTAAAACAATGTGCATACACTAGACATGACCATAAAAGTAATAATTTGCACTCCTGGGGCAATTTTTTGGACAAAATTGTGATAGCTCAAAAATGAGAAATTTCAACAGGCTTTTCCCAAAATATAGAAGTTTCTGATTCACTAGGAAATTAAAACAATGTGCGGACACTAGACATGACCATAAAAGTAATAATTAGCACTCCTGGGGCAATTTTGTTGACAAAATTGAGATAGCTCAAAAATGAGAAATTTCAACAGGCGGCCGGTCATGGATTTTTGCCAAAATATAAATGTTTTTAAATCACTAGGGAATTAGTCTAAAACAATGTGCAGACACTAGACATGACCATAAAAGTAATAATTTGCACTCCTGGGGCAATTTTATTAACAAAATTGAGATAGCTCAAAAATGAGAAATCATGGATTTTTGCCAAAATATAAATGTTTTTAAATCACTAGGGAATTAGTCTAAAACAATGTGCAGACACTAGACATGACCATAAAAGTAATAATTTGCACTCCTGGGGCAATTTTATTAACAAAATTGAGATAGCTCAAAAATGAGAAATTTCAACAGGCGGCCGTTCATGGATTTTTGCCAAAATATAAATGTTTTTAAATCAGTAGGAAATTAGTCTAAATTAATGTGCATACACTAGACATGACCATAAAAGTAATAATTTGCACTCCTGTGGCAATTTTATTGTCAAAATTGAGATAGCTCAAAAATTAGAAATTTTATCAGGCTTTTCCCAAAATATAGAAGTTTCTGAATCACTAGGAAATTAAAACAATGTGCTGACACTAGACATGACCATAAAAGTAATAATTAGCACTCCTGGGGCAATTTTGTTGACAAAATTGAGATAGCTCAAAAATGAGAAATTTCAACAGGCGGCCGGTCATGGGTTTTTCCCAAAATATAAAAGTTTCTGGATCACTAGGAAATTAGTCTAAAACAATGTGCATACACTAGACATGACCATAAAAGTAATAATTTGCACTCCTGGGGCAATTTTTTGGACAAAATTGAGATAGCTCAAAAATGAGAAATTTCAACAGGCGGCCGGTCATGGATTTTTCCTAACATATAGAAGTTTCTGAATCACTAGGAAATTAGTCTAAAACAATGTGCGGACACTAGACATGACCATACAAGTAATAATTTGCACTCCTGGGGCAATTTTTTTGACAAAATTGAGATAGCTCAAAAATGAGAAATTTCAACAGGCGGCGGGTCATGGATTTTTGCCAAAATATAAATGTTTTTAAATCACTAGGGAATTAGTCTAAAACAATGTGCAGACACTAGACATGACCATAAAAGTAATAATTTGCACTCCTGGGGCAATTTTATTAACAAAATTGAGATAGCTCAAAAATGAGAAATTTCAACAGGCGGCCGTTCATGGATTTTTGCCAGAATATAAATGTTTTTAAATCAGTAGGAAATTAGTCTAAACCAATGTGCATACACTAGACATGACCATAAAAGTAATAATTTGCACTCCTGTGGCAATTTTATTGTCAAAATTGAGATAGCTCAAAAATTAGAAATTTCAACAGGCGGCCGGTCGTGGATTTTTCCCAACATATAGAAGTTTCTGAATCACTAGGAAATAGTCTAAAACAATGTGCAGACACTAGACATGACCATAAAAGTAATAATTTGCACTCCTGTGGCAATTTTATTAACAAAATTGAGATAGCTCAAAAATGAGAAATTTCAACAGGCTTTTCCCAAAATATAGAAGTTTCTGAATCACTAGGAAATTAAAACAATGTGCTGACACTAGACATGACCATAAAGTAATAATTAGCACTCCTGGGGCAATTTTGTTGACAAAATTGAGATAGCTCAAAAATGAGAAATTTCAACAGGCGGCCGGTCATGGGTTTTTCCCAAAATATAAAAGTTTCTGGATCACTAGGAAATTAGTTTAAAACAATGTGCATACACTAGACATGACCATAAAAGTAATAATTTGCACTCCTGGGGCAATTTTTTGGACAAAATTGAGATAGCTCAAAAATGAGAAATTTCAACAGGCGGCCGGTCATGGATTTTTCCCAACATATAGAAGTTTCTGAATCACTAGGAAATAGTCTAAAACAATGTGCAGACACTAGACATGACCATAAAAGTAATAATTTGCACTCCTGTGGCAATTTTATTAACAAAATTGAGATAGCTCAAAAATGAGAAATTTCAACAGGCGGCCGTTCATGGATTTTTGCCAAAATATAAATGTTTTTAAATCAGTAGGAAATTAGTCTAAACCAATGTGCATACACTAGACATGACCATAAAAGTAATAATTTGCACTCCTGTGGCAATTTTATTGTCAAAATTGAGATGGCTCAAAAATTAGAAATTTTAACAGGCTTTTCCCAAAATATAGAAGTTTCTGAATCACTAGGAAATTAAAACAATGTGCTGACACTAGACATGACCATAAAGTAATAATTAGCACTCCTGGGGCAATTTTGTTGACAAAATTGAGATAGCTCAAAAATGAGAAATTTCAACAGGCGGCCGGTCATGGGTTTTTCCCAAAATATAAAAGTTTCTGGATCACTAGGAAATTAGTTTAAAACAATGTGCATACACTAGACATGACCATAAAAGTAATAATTTGCACTCCTGGGGCAATTTTTTGGACAAAATTGTGATAGCTCAAAAATGAGAAATTTCAACAGGCTTTTCCCAAAATATAGAAGTTTCTGATTCACTAGGAAATTAAAACAATGTGCGGACACTAGACATGACCATAAAAGTAATAATTAGCACTCCTGGGGCAATTTTGTTGACAAAATTGAGATAGCTCAAAAATGAGAAATTTCAACAGGCGGCCGGTCATGGATTTTTGCCAAAATATAAATGTTTTTAAATCACTAGGGAATTAGTCTAAAACAATGTGCAGACACTAGACATGACCATAAAAGTAATAATTTGCACTCCTGGGGCAATTTTATTAACAAAATTGAGATAGCTCAAAAATGAGAAATCATGGATTTTTGCCAAAATATAAATGTTTTTAAATCACTAGGGAATTAGTCTAAAACAATGTGCAGACACTAGACATGACCATAAAAGTAATAATTTGCACTCCTGGGGCAATTTTATTAACAAAATTGAGATAGCTCAAAAATGAGAAATTTCAACAGGCGGCCGTTCATGGATTTTTGCCAAAATATAAATGTTTTTAAATCAGTAGGAAATTAGTCTAAATTAATGTGCATACACTAGACATGACCATAAAAGTAATAATTTGCACTCCTGTGGCAATTTTATTGTCAAAATTGAGATAGCTCAAAAATTAGAAATTTTATCAGGCTTTTCCCAAAATATAGAAGTTTCTGAATCACTAGGAAATTAAAACAATGTGCTGACACTAGACATGACCATAAAAGTAATAATTAGCACTCCTGGGGCAATTTTGTTGACAAAATTGAGATAGCTCAAAAATGAGAAATTTCAACAGGCGGCCGGTCATGGGTTTTTCCCAAAATATAAAAGTTTCTGGATCACTAGGAAATTAGTCTAAAACAATGTGCATACACTAGACATGACCATAAAAGTAATAATTTGCACTCCTGGGGCAATTTTTTGGACAAAATTGAGATAGCTCAAAAATGAGAAATTTCAACAGGCGGCCGGTCATGGATTTTTCCTAACATATAGAAGTTTCTGAATCACTAGGAAATTAGTCTAAAACAATGTGCGGACACTAGACATGACCATACAAGTAATAATTTGCACTCCTGGGGCAATTTTTTTGACAAAATTGAGATAGCTCAAAAATGAGAAATTTCAACAGGCGGCGGGTCATGGATTTTTGCCAAAATATAAATGTTTTTAAATCACTAGGGAATTAGTCTAAAACAATGTGCAGACACTAGACATGACCATAAAAGTAATAATTTGCACTCCTGGGGCAATTTTATTAACAAAATTGAGATAGCTCAAAAATGAGAAATTTCAACAGGCGGCCGTTCATGGATTTTTGCCAGAATATAAATGTTTTTAAATCAGTAGGAAATTAGTCTAAACCAATGTGCATACACTAGACATGACCATAAAAGTAATAATTTGCACTCCTGTGGCAATTTTATTGTCAAAATTGAGATAGCTCAAAAATTAGAAATTTCAACAGGCTTTTCCCAAAATATAGAAGTTTCTGAATCACTAGGAAATTAAAACAATGTGCTGACACTAGACATGACCATAAAGTAATAATTAGCACTCCTGGGGCAATTTTGTTGACAAAATTGAGATAGCTCAAAAATGAGAAATTTCAACAGGCGGCCGGTCATGGGTTTTTCCCAAAATATAAAAGTTTCTGGATCACTAGGAAATTAGTTTAAAACAATGTGCATACACTAGACATGACCATAAAAGTAATAATTTGCACTCCTGGGGCAATTTTTTGGACAAAATTGAGATAGCTCAAAAATGAGAAATTTCAACAGGCGGCCGGTCATGGATTTTTCCCAACATATAGAAGTTTCTGAATCACTAGGAAATAGTCTAAAACAATGTGCAGACACTAGACATGACCATAAAAGTAATAATTTGCACTCCTGTGGCAATTTTATTAACAAAATTGAGATAGCTCAAAAATGAGAAATTTCAACAGGCGGCCGTTCATGGATTTTTGCCAAAATATAAATGTTTTTAAATCAGTAGGAAATTAGTCTAAACCAATGTGCATACACTAGACATGACCATAAAAGTAATAATTTGCACTCCTGTGGCAATTTTATTGTCAAAATTGAGATAGCTCAAAAATTAGAAATTTTATCAGGCTTTTCCCAAAATATAGAAGTTTCTGAAT